>OX336391.1:477974495-478599495 GCA_946902985.2 Meconema thalassinum
CATTATTAATCGTTCGGAGAGTGAAAGAGGGAAAAGATAAACTTTCATGAGAGTGGTTTCAGTCTCCTTGAACAACTTTGAATGCATTCCACAGAATAAGAATATCTTGTCGTCGTTGGCAAGCCTGGCTTAGACTGTAGTCGCCTGAGCCTTCAGTGATACAATAGGGATGTATAGAACTAGCACCGATAGAGCGCACTGCAGTTGTACTGGGTAAGCGCAAGGCGCTCTTCATTTGTCTCCTGTGTTCTCATGCCGCTAATATCCACGAATTTAAGGTGTTTAAATTGCTATTTTCGTGACTATGCCGAGCTATTGCTGTGTTCCTCTTTGCAAAAATCAGGGAAATCCGATTTCGTGTCACCAATTTTCACAAAATAAAGAAATGAGGAAGAAATGGTTACATGCTATTAGAAGGAAACATTTCGGTGAAGAAAATCTGACCGAAAATATTAAAGTGTGTTCCCATCGTTTTCAACTCGATGACTTCACGAAAACTGTGTTGGGCAAGTGTGATTCACAAAGGCAAATAATTCCTACCTATAAACTGAATAGACATATCGATAACAACCACTGAATGTATGCGTTTGTATTTGAAGGTGAGAGAGCAAGATTAAAACCGGGCACTGTTCCATCGCTTTTTCCGTGGACCACGAACACAACAAAAATAAGGAAGAGGCCATACACAAGAAAATTGCCAGTTTACCACGATAAGCCTACAATATCGGAATCTGCATAAATTATCTCCATTGAAGTACGGCACGGGAAGAAATCGTCAATAAACAGGAAGAAGTGAATGTAACATTTGTGACTCCCATTTTCAAAGGCATCAATACTCGGACAAATACTTCAAGAATAAATGTCACAACATTAACAGTCAAAAACGTATTAAGGTTGGTTTCTTGAAATCAGAATTAATCGTCAACTTAACATCTGCCCGACGGAGAATGTGGTACCGGTAGTGACTGACTTCTACATTCTTGAGTCTTAGGCCTAAGTTAGCCAGATGAATGGAAACAGTTCATGGCCTTAAAACAGCGATTCTCAAACTTGTCAAATACTGTACCCCTAAGTCGTTTGCAAGGGGTACGGAAACGATTTGTATTAAGAAATTGACAAATTACAAAAGAACCAAACGTTGCGATGCATTTTGAGGTAAACAATACCGGTATCAACTTTCTTTGATTATGTTTACCGTACCTTAAAACAAGACCGTTTCATGTACGCTATCAACCAAAAAAAAAAAAAAAATACACGAATCGAAGTCTATAAGCAAGGGGAGACAGTGAATATTTAAATCTCTATTTATAAAAGGAAGATTATAGTTTTACGTGACCGTTAATCTAGAGATCATAAGGCACAGAGGACTTCCTCTTTACGTGGAATCCGAACAAGACAAGACATTTCACTTTGAAAATCTCACATGCATTGACCGGGAAATCTCTATTTATGATTTAAGTCTTATGGAGATATAGGCTATTTATCAATATAGGCCTACAATACTCAAGCATGCTGACTCCTATTCATAATTTGAATAATAAAGCGTGTTAGAATTTTGTTATTACCGCTGTAGCCTACTAATTCTTCCCTCCTCCCACTAGTTTTAGCGCCTCTAGTCCGTGGCTCATTTTACAGCTGTTTAACGCTTAAACGCTGAAAATCGTTCATAATATATTAGAGGATATATCTATAGAATTAATTAATATAGTCTTGGAGTAAAATTAGAGAAGATATAATTTACTTTAGCTTAGAAAACTTGGTCACAATCTATACATTCCTCGTAGCTGACTGGGGGAAACATAGGACGATCGCCTTGCGCTTACCCAGTACTACACGAGCGCTATCTGGCGCGAACTTTCTCAGGCTACGTCCCTATTGAAACGAATGGAGCTTTCATAACCACGCCTCCCGTCCCTGTTACATAGGAAGGAATACGACATCGAAGGCGCAGCCTAACGGCGCTACTATCCATCTGAAAAACATTCTTTATCAACAGTTCCAAATATATTGACTCGTGACTGAATGAATTGAGTGAAATTTATAAATGTTTCCAATCAATATAAATTATAAATTCCTCAATTAAATACGGTATGTATATTTATAGAATCTTTCAGGAGAGGCTCCGCCTAAGAGCCTTTAATGACCAGCCGCGCCAGCTACAACCTTACTCTAATTCAAAATTACGGCCAAATGATCCATCTGACTGGGAGGCAAAGGTATTTACCGGCTTGCCTGGGATGATGGGCCTCAAAACCGGTATCTGGAGTTCAAACATAACCTAAATATTGAATGCTTAACGTTTCCAATAAATTGGACAACTGGATTTAGGCTATTTCATTGAAAGAATAAACGAACTGTATAAAACTATAGGCACCTACAGGTATACTTAACTTATTAATTAAAGCTCTACAATAAACATACAGCACAATGAATTGTAGCATGAAGGGATGTAGCGGGAGAAAGTTCGCGCCAGATAGCGCTCGTGTAGTACTGGGTAAGCGCAAGGCGATCGTCTTATGTTTGTCCCAGTCAGCTGCGACGAATGTGTAAATTGTGACCGAGTTTTCTAAGCTAAAGTAAATTATATCTTCTCTAATTTTACTCCAAGACTATATTAATTAATTCTATAGGTATATCTCCTAATATATGATAAACGATTTTCAGCGTTTAGGCGTTAAACAGCTGCAAAATGAGCTACGGACTAGAGACACTAAAACCAGCGGGAGGAAGGAAGAATTAATAGCCTACAGCGGTAATAACAAAATTCTAACACACTTTATTATTCAAATAATGAATATGAGCAGCATGCTTTCTACTAAAGATTACAATTACTAGAGTATTGTAGGCCTATATTGATAAATATATCTCCAAAATACTTAAATCATAAATTGAGATTTAAATATTCACTTGCTCCCCCTGCTTACAGACTTCGATTCATGTATTTTTTTTAGGTCGATAGCTTACATGAAACTGTCGTGTTTTAATGTAAACATAATCAAAGAAAGTTGATACCGGTAATTAAATATGTACCTCGAAAATGCATCGCAACGTTTGGTTCATATGTAATTTTGTCAATTTCGCAATAAGAATCGTTCCCTTACCCCTGGGAAAGGACTTGAGGGTACAATTTTTTTAAAGTTTGAGAATCCCTGCTTTAGGGCCACGAACTGTTTCCATTCAACTGACTATGTCTCAAGAATGTAGAAGTCAGTCGCTACCACATTCTCCGTCAGGCAGATGGAAATTGACGATTAATTCCGATTTCAAGAAACCAACCATAATACGTTTGTGACGGTTAATGTTGCGACATTTATTCTTGACGTATTTGACCGAGTAGCCTATTGATGTCTTTGAAAATGGGAGTCAGAAATGTTACTTTCATTTCTTCGTGTATATTGACGATTTTTTTCCCGTACTTCAATGGAGATGATTTCTGCAGATTCCGATATTGTAGGCTTATCGTGATAATCCGGCAATTTTCTTGTGTATGACCTCTTCCTAAATAATTATTTTTTGTTGTGTTCGTGGTCCACGGAAAAAGCGGTAGAACAGCGCCCGGTTTTTATCTTGCTCTCTCACCTTCAAATAGGCCTACAAACGCATAAATTCAGTGGATGTTATCGAAATGTCTAATCAGTTTATAGGTACAAAATAGGAATTATTTTCCATTGTAAGTCACACTTATCCAACACAGTTTTCGTGAAGTCATCGGGTTGTAAATGATGGAAACACACTTTAATATATTCGGTCAGATTTTTCTCGCCGAAATGTTTCCTTCTAAAAGCATGTGACCATTTCTTCCTCATTTCTTTATTTTGTGGAAATTGGTGAAACAAAAACGGGCTTCCCTGATTTTTGCAAAGAGGAACACTGCAATAGCTCGGCATAGTTACGAAAATAACAATTTAAACAACTTAAATTCGTGGATATTAGCGGCATGAGAACATAGCAGACAAACGAAGAGCGCCTTGCGCTTACCCAGTACAACAGCAGTGCGCTCTATCGGTGCTAGTTCTATACATCCCTATTGTAGCATGAAGTTATCCTGAAGAAGTCGTTTGGTTAGAACGACTACTTAAATTCGATTGATTCCATTCACTTGGAATTAGTCGTTTGCCAACGACTTGTTTCATTCGAATGATTTCCAACGATTGCTTTGGGATCAGTCATTTACAACGACTACTTAAATTCGAATGATTCCATTCGCTTGGAACTAGTCGTTTGCCAACGACTTGTTTCATTCGAATGATTTCCAACGATTGTTTTGGGATCAGTCGTTTGCAAACGACTTGTTTATGATACGGTGAGTAGTTGTTGAATTCATTCGACTGTTTTCAGTCGACTGCTGCCCATCTCTACTGTTTATAAGGAATTTAAGGTTATGAGCGGCGTCGCGTCTATTAATCTAGTTGATCCATATCGTATTCTTTATTTAGGCTAGTGCTGGTGGAAGCTACAAATCATCTAATAAAATGAGTTCCGTATTATAAACTACAATATCTGTAAAACACTCCCTTTTACAATAGATTAATATTTGTGCCAATAATACTATAAAATACCGGTGTATCAACAATTTCACGTGAGGTTTCTTCTATGGAAGATGTTACACATCATATGCGACTACTGTAAGGCTCGTTTTTTTTAACAATGTAGTGTTACTTCAGTTTCTTATTTTTGTGTCCACCACATCACTCCCCCACCAGTAAGGACTATGACAACTATAACATGGTCTGTCCGTTAGGTCGTCAGCCCGAAGGCTGGTTGGATCCTCAAAAGCACCGCCATTAGGTTATGTGGGTAGATACCCACAAAAACCCAAGGCAGCACTATAATGAGGTGTACCAGGCAAGAAGAGGAGTGAGGTAGTTTGCCATTGCTTTCCTCACTGAGTCAGAACAGCAGTACATTCGCTGCTCGGTTCCCGTAGCGAGCGGACGTGTGTGCTGTCTCGTGCGACTCT
This sequence comes from Meconema thalassinum, assembly GCA_946902985.2. NCBI lineage: Eukaryota > Metazoa > Arthropoda > Insecta > Orthoptera > Tettigoniidae > Meconema > Meconema thalassinum. The sequence continues at coordinate 477,979,456 of OX336391.1, forward strand.
GTGTGGTTGGAAGTTTGTGCGTTCACCCACGTGGGTAATATTTGTGAGTGATCTAGTCGTAGTTTTTTATTTTGTGTTAAATTATCCTTTTGGGTAAGTGTTTTTGTAACTGATACAATCTTTTGATCCCCATGTCCCTTCCCGGGGATGGGGTCAAGGACAAACCTCCGGAGTTTGCCCCTCCTGAACCTGTCCGTCAAATAGAACCAATCCTGGTAGAAACTGTTCCTATGGAGACTACATTAATCTTAAATGAACGTGATATCCTCCAGACTGTTGCTGGTTCGACAACCACTCAGGAGGTTCCTCAGCCAACGCCACCTCTTACTACCCCGAAATTGGTTCCTCAACACACATACGGTGCTCACCACTCTGGCCCATATAACGTCTTTATCGAATCAACTAACCCGAAACAAATCGGTAATGCTCACCCAATGGTTTTAGGCCGTCTGTTCTACCAACATAAGGTCCCGGACATTGTCTCCATAAAACGCAAGGGCCGGAATCGCGTTGAAATCCTGTTTCGAACCCGTACTGCAGCAAATTCCATGCTCAAGCACCCACTGCTCACGGAGCGTTCTCTGCGGGCATTTATCCCATCCTCAAACGTTCATCGTGTGGGCGTCATTCGTGGCGTCGACACCACACTCACTCAAGACGAAATACTAGAATTCATTCAGTCACCTGTCCCTGTGGTTGCCGCGCAACGCATGAATAGGAAAACATATGCTGATGGAGTTCCGGAATATATTCCTACAGGCACCGTGAAAATTACCTTTGATTCGCAAACTCTCCCTACTAATGTATCCCTTTTCAGTGTTAATTTGGAGGTCCAAGCCTTCATATTCTCCTCTATTCTATGTCGTCGCTGTCAGCGATATGGCCACGGTAACGATAATTGCCGTTCTCGCGAACCCCGCAGTGGCACCTGTTCCCTCAACCATAATACGGTTGACTGTACACAGATCATACGTAAGTGCGTTAATTGTGGTGAAAACCACGCACGGGGTTCCCCTCGTTGCTCTGTACATCGACAACTCGAAATTAAGAAGCAGATGTGTCTGCAAAATAAATCCTACTTTGATATTACAAATGCGTCAAATGCGCCTCCTGTCTTCAACCCATTGTTGGTGCCCCCAACAATTCCCCGCTTTACCCCCCTCTCAATCTCCCCCGATTGAACCCGCCCGTAAAAGAAAATTCACTCAGATGATCCCTAGCTCCCCCAAACTGACACCCCAATTAGGGTACGACCGTGCTGCGTACCTCAATATCTTACGACCGACCCCCTTTCCTTCCTCCTCACTTTCTACTTCTACCACCCTTCCCTTTCCTTCTCAGCCTCAACCATCCACCTCCCACGACACCTCGGTGCGTGGTCCTTCCTCCGACATCGCACCTGGTTTTCCCAGTGTGCATAACCCTTCTGCGGAAATTACCCACGATTTCGCCCAATTGTTGGAGTTATTAGGCTCCAATACTCAATGGGTTTATTTGCTACAACGATTGCGTGACAAGGTACTACCCTTAATCTTCCTTCCGCTGACCCGCCTTGTTAAATGCGGTTATTACAATGGAATTGTCGGAGTGTAAATAACAAACGACATGAGGTACTATCTCTCTTAAATTCTTTCCAACCTGATTTATTTTTACTTCAAGAAACGTGGTTAAAACCACATTTTAAATTCAGCATTCCAGGATATAATACTGAACGATCAGATAGCGATGGTTTCGGGGGCATTCGTATCCTTATCCGCAATACCATTCCCTACACCCGTCTTCTCTTATTTAATACCCTTCCCTCCACCTTTCTTATTACTATTCGTATCGATGCTCTTACAATACTCAATTTCTACTGCCCACCTAGCGTACATGGCAATAGATTCCAATGGCAAACCTTCTTTCAACAGTTTTCTCATCTTACCCACTTCCTTCTTGGGGGTGATTTTAACGCCCATCACCTCTCTTGGGGCAGTGAAACAATTAATGACAAGGGCCGCCACGTTCTTCATGCCACCATTATGTTTCATTTTTCTATTTTAAATGATGGCTCACCGACTAGAATTTCCATCCCCAATCGTAAAAAAAGTGCTGTCGATCTTTCGATTGTCACAGCTGACTTACGTCCGTCCTCGACTTGGTATACTCTACCTGATACTCACATGAGCGATCATTTTCCCATATTAATCGACGTTACTCGCGGTACTCTCCCCCCCCCCTCTCGCCCCCCCCCCTCTGTCCCGCGTGCTTAGTAATTTTGATGCTGCATTTTTTCAAACCTGGCTCACTGACTATCCTTTGGATACCCATTCTTCTCCTTCCGTTGATTACCAACGGTTGATTCATCTTATCACCACATATCTCGATACATACCACCCTATCACGACGCGTTTTTCAAACAGTGGACCACGTCACTATCAAATTAAATGGTGGGATAATGAATGTACAGCCTGGGTGAAACGCCAGAAATGCTGTTTGAGAGACCTTCGTCGCCACAATACTTATGAAGCGTACGTCAAATATAAAAATTTAATAGCCAAGATCCAACGTGGATTAAATTTAAAACGTCGTACAGCCTGGAAAAACTTCACGGAAACCCTCTCCCGCCAAAGTTCCTCCTCATTCATTTGGCAGTCAATTAATTCTATCAACCGTACTCGATCTCGACACGCCCACCCTCCTACTTCCCCCGCTGTTTACCTTCAGTTCCCATCAACGCTCACTCCCGATTCTGTTCCACCTGACATTCCAATCCCTATCGCCCCTGTCCACCCTAATTTTCAGACCCTCATTTCACCATTACAACTTTCTGAGATTGACCGTGCCCTCCTTCCCAAAAAAGCCTCCTCTCCAGGTCCCGATGCAATTACATATCAGATGCTCCGCTTGTTGACTCCCCCTGCTCAAAGGGTGTTACTTGCATTCTTCAATTCTATTTGATGTGGCTTTCCCGTACCTACGTCCTGGAATTTATTCCACTTAACCCCCATCCTTATACCGGGGAAAATTCCTTCTGATCCGTTGAGTTAGAGGAATAGTTTTAGGTTCTTGTCTTCGAAAATTATTCCAAAAACTCCTACTAAATCGTTTAACATGGTGTATGGAATATTATTTCCAACTTCCTAAATATCAGTTTGCTTTTCGGCGGGGAAAAAGTACGGCGGATGCTCTTAACCTCTTTGTAACTGATCTCGTTCTCGCTCGCAGTCGTAAACAATAGACGATCGCAGTGTTTTTAGACATCCAAGGTGCTTATGACAATGTTCATCTCCCACAACTCTTCTCTAAATTACATTCTTTCCACTTCCTCAGATGTATTCGTTCCATTCTGCTCCAATTACTCACGAACCGTCAAATCATGTTGAAATACCACGATCCGACCTCTTCGATTCGATATACTTCTCACGGCTTGCCCCAGGGTGATATCATGAGGCGATCTTGAACGTTTAATTTCTCCTCATGCTCGACTTATTCAATTTGCTGATGACATTCTTCTCTATAAAACTGCGAACACGGTAGACGAATGTATTCTATCTATTCAAGATGCCTTATTACTCCTGCATAACTGGTTTTCCGAACATGGCTTTCAATCCTCTTCACGGAAAAATTCCGCTATGCTTTTTACCTCGACTCGCCGCCCTCCCCCTCCTAAAGTATATATTGGCCCTCATACCATACCTTTTCGCACTTCCTTTAAATATCTAGGGCTTCACATTGATACTAAATTAAACTGGAATGCCCACTTCTCCGCCTTACAAACACTGCTTCATCCGAGAATAAACATCCTTCGCTCGCTTACTCGCCGTCATTGGGGCGCTGACCCTTCTGTCCACCTCCGTGTTGATCAAAATATCATTCGCTCTGTCTTAGAATATGGGTGCCATTTCTTCGACTTATCCCCTCCCCGGTCGTTGCAAAAACTAGATACGCTACAATTCCAAACTCTATGCATAATGACTGGAGCTTTATCTTCTTCCCCCACCAACGCCTTATTAGTCGAGACAGGCGAATACCCACTCCATGTACGTCGAACTTTTCTCTCTAGCAAATATCTTTTAAAAAATTTATCCTTATATAACCATCCTTTACTTCCCAAACTTCAACTCATGAGTGAATACCGCCTCCAAAACCGGTTTTACTCTGTCCGCTCTCCTTCGTTGCTCCTTGCTTATCAATTTCTTCTTCCCCTTAAACCGAATATCTTACAAACACGCACTCATTTGTTACACAGCGGCAATTATCTCGTTCAATTTTTCTCCCCCTCCGTCTTTCTGAATGTTTTTCAATCCTTACCACCTCCTGTTAGAAATCTCCCTCACCTCTGTCACAAACAGCTTCAGGCTTTCCTTCATCTCTTCCCTAGTCACATCCCCGTTTATACTGACGGTTCCAAACGATCTCAAGCCCCCTTTACAGGCGCATCAATCTACGCCCCTGCTCTTGATCAAACTTTAACATTCTCCTTACCGTGCGATATTTCGATTTTCACCGCAGAAGCATTTGCTGTTCGTCATGCCTTACAAGTTATTAAACAATTATCCATCAAACAAGCTGTAATATTATCTGACGCTCACAGTGTCTTGTCCGCTCTCCTTTCTCCCTATTTATCACAAAACTGGTATATTCATTCCATTCAAAGATTATCTTACGAATTATCCCACGCCAATTTTGACATCCTCTTTGTATGGATTCCTAGCCACGCTTCGATCCCTGGTAATGAAACAGCTGATACACTCGCCAAATCCGCGACCCTTGGCCACGGCACGTGTTATAATATTTCTGTCCCGTCGAGCGACTTGCTTTTAAATTCCAAACAACACTTCCAACAATCATGGCAAACCATTTGGGATACAACCTCTCGGTTCAAGGGTACCTTTCATTACAGACTTCAGCCCCATATCCCGATCACACCTTGGTTTTCCTCCTGTACTTACACACGTCGTCATATAACTACCATAATTCGTTTCCGATTTAATCACTCCCTTACCCCGGATAGGTTGTTCAAATTTAAACTTCGCGCCACCGACCGGTGTGACTGTGGACAATCTATCGGTACCATCAAACATCTTTTATTCCAATGTACTCTATTCGAACGCCCTCGTATAAACTTTATTCGTGAATTGCTCCAACTTGGATTTGTACAGCCCTTGAATATTACATGTTTGCTACACACTCCGACAATTCCTATTGTTCGTGCGATCGTCTCTTTTTTTAGACGCCTGCCACCTTCAATTATAACGTTGTAAATAAATGGTTCCCTTATCTGTTGACCCGGTGTTACCCAGTTTGTAGTATATAGTCGCCTTGGTGGGCCACTAGGCGTGAAGATTTTGCACCTTGTGTTATATTCCTCCCTTTTCACCTATCTCTCCAATTCTTTTGTTTTTTCCTTTTATCACTTTTCTTTTTTACGCTTTCTTAAATCTTTACATTACAACGGTTCTGTATCTTAAGTGAGTTTATTCTACTTCCAACCACATCGCGCGGTTCTCGCCCTCAAGAAGTATTAATCCCCTCAACTGGTGACTGGGTGAAGAGCTCTCTCAGGCCCAAAAAATCTCCTGAAAGAAAGAAGAAAAAGAAAAGAACAGCAGTACTAACCCTATGAGTAGAACCTTTCGCAGCATCCACAGGCACCGACTGTCCCTGAGGCTATTACTAAGCACCACCCATACCTCAGTAGCTTCCATATAATCACAGCCATGAGTGCGACTGAGACATCGATGAAAAGCCACATTTTACTCTAGCCTGTGCCAACAGACAAATGCAAATGTACTGCATTCATCAAGAGATGGCGAACAGGCCCTATAACATGGTAGTATACATAAACAAAACACCACACTGAAACATAAAACACATATTACACTGAAGATTGAAATCACAGTCTTTGGTTACACAATCCATGGATTTAGTTCGTCGTTAATCACGCAATCCATAAACTGTTTGGGGAATGTTACTTTCCTTCCTGATTTGGTTGTCCGCATATTAAAGTTAGAATTATGTGGCACTAGATTTTCTTGGGGTATTTTGTCTGAATGCCTGTCTTCTTTTTTTTTGGAAATCCAGTTCAGCGTCTGTCGATAATAGATAAGCTGGTTTGAGTCTGTCCATTGATATGTTGATTACTTTGCCTTTAATATTGATGGCGAAGTATTTCTCACATTTCCTTACTACAATATAAGGTCCTTCATAGCAGGGTTCTAGTGGCTTTTTAATTCTGTCAAGTCTCACGAAGACATGAGAACATGACATGAGATCCTTATGAATGAAAACGGGTAGTGTTTTAGAGTGCCTAGGAGGAGTTGGTTTAAGGGGGCTCATACACCGTCAGTGGGAATTTTCGCATACAGTTACGAATCATATCATAGCTTCACTAATATGACACATAGAGTTATGAAGACTGACATATGTATAGTAAATACATAGAGCTTTCATCTAATTTAGAGAGAGGAGCAGTATATAAAGTATTTCATGATATATTGAAAGGATAATATTCGTGATATTTTATACTCGGTGAATCACAAAAAACACGATTTAACAAGAAATACCAGTCTGAAAGGAATGATTTTTTCATGTAAAGTAAACGCATAAATAGCGAGGATGAACCACCATAAATGTTATATTGTAAATAGTATATTTTAAAAAAATTATTCAATTTGTCTTTCAAAAAATGAAGCGTTTTTTGGTTTATTTTTCAAAGTATATCTCAATTATTTTTTTAAGATAATTTCATAAATGAGGTTCATCCTCTAGGGATCATATGTTGGAATGTATCTGCCGAGTTTCATCCAGTTTCATCACATAGTTCACGAGTTATTGTTTTTCCTATCAAAAAAGCAACCTTTCGGGCAAACAGCTTGAATATTAAACACTCCATTGACAGATAGGCGCATGGTCTCACGTAATACGGCATTTCTCTGCCAATACGCTGAATTTACTTATAAAACTCAACAGATATATTGAGAAAGGTATTGTCTTTCATTTAAACCTTAAAAAAAAACCACTTAAATTTTGACAACCGACGGTGTATGAGCCAATAACCAATAACATTCTCTCTTGTAGTTGTGATGCAAACGATGCTGGGTCACCCCTTGGAAGGTGTTCCTCAAAACATTCACCTGGTCATCGAATAGTTTTTCCATACACCATTTGTGCTATTGAAGAATTGGTAGTCTCCTGTATTGCTCCACGTAAACCAAGCAGAACAGTTGGTGACGTATCAGTCCAGTGTATTGAGTTGTGAGCTCGGAGTGCTGACTTTAAGGTCCTGTGTAAACGTTCTATTTTGCCATTACATTGTGGATGGTAAGGTATGTCGCATTTCTACTCCACGCATCCTGGTAAGACTCTTGAATAATTCGGTCTTGAATTGAGCGCCTTGATCACTTATGACGCGAGATGGAGTCCCAAATCTAGTAATCCAATGCTCATAGAAAGCTTTGGCTATTGTTTCTGCTGTTATGTTCGGTATGGGTACAACTTCCATCCATGAGGTAAAACGGTCGATGCAAGTAAGGCAGTAAATCATGCCGTTTGAAGGAGGCAAAGGTCCAATGATATCAATATGCACTACGCTAAATCGCTCATCTGGTTCGTCATACTTGCCCAATGGTGTTTTTGTGTGACGAGTAACTTTAATTTTTCTGGCAGTTGACACATGATCTTGTCCATTGCTGAACATTACGGCGAATATCTGCCCATACAAATTTAGAAGTCATGAGCTATACTGTAGATTTTACTCCCAGATGGGCTAAATTATGCATTTGTTGAAATAGTTTATGCCTGTGCGATTTAAGAATGAAAGGCCTGATTTGTGTGGTGGAAGTATTACACCAAATGGTCTCGCCTGAAGGAAGAGTACATTCTTTAAACTGCAAGGACTTGCTTTCCTTTAGGAGTTGTTGTAATTAGTTATCTCTCTTCAGCGACTGTTTCATAGTTAATTTCCGCAATTTCTTCAATTCTTGACATTGCATCAGCAACGACATTATCCTTCCCGCTGATATGATGAATGTCCGTAGTGAATTGGGAAATGTACTGTAGTTGTCGAAATTGCCTTGGAGATGCCTTTTCATTCTTTTGTTTGAAAGCATAGGTTAGAGGCTTGTGGTCCGTAAATACCATGAAATTCCTGCCTTCCAATAGGTGTTTGAATTTCTTGATTGAAAGAAAAATACCAAGAAGTTCACGATCGTATGTAGCCTACCAGGCCCGACGAGAGGGGGGGTCAGGCAGGGCTGTTGCCCCGGGGCCCGACCCTCCCAGGGGGGCCCGGCGTCCTTGGAGGATGGGCCCGATCGGGCATTGATTTATTATTGTCTTTATGTGACTTGAATTTGCTACTGGCAGTCATTTAGTGAATGCAATGAACTGTCTGTGAACAAAGTTACAAGGATTAAGAAACTTATGATGTCAAGTGGACAATATTTTCCTGTACAAAGCGCATGTGGAAAGAACAACTGTCTCAAAGTTGTCAACTTAGCGACGGGGCTTCGCTATGTATTGTTCTCAGAATATACCTGAAGACAGAGAGAGCATTCCATTATTCTAAATTTCGCTTATTCGGCTTATGCACCAATCGTTCAAATAACTTTCTCATCCCTTCACTTATTTCGCCAAGGCCACGAGAGCCTGGACTGCCCTGGTGTATCTGGTCAGAAAGCTCAAGAGTTTCAAGTTTGCTACGTCAAGTCGAGCTTAGATATTTAGAGGAGATAGTGTCTGAAATGAATATATTGTCTAACTAGACGTATCGTATGCCGTGCAGGCAGGTAAGTAAAATACAGTTTAAAGTAGCGTCCAACCAGTAATTCACTTTATAGTTGATTTAAGGGACAGAACCGCGAGGTCATCGTTCCCTAGTAATTCACTTTCGCACAATGTGAAAAATTAATATTGCTGGCTAAATATCTTGCGAAAGGGTGGGATGATTCTGTTGTCAAACGTAGATAGGAGAAGTGCATGTGAAATTTTTCATCTTCTCGTATACTGAATTGAGAAAACAATGCTAACATTTGAATAATCTGTATGCTCAGGTGCAGTATAACTATTATTATAACTGGTTCATTCAATACGATCAGCAATCCTAGGTACTTGGGTTCGTGCGCAAATCATTTCTGATTAAGGGATTTATTGAAAACCTAGGTACCAGAGTTGGGAAATGTATCCAAAGACTGAAACTAAGGTAATATTCCAGTATTTTCTGGACTGTATGTTTAATTAACCAGGAGAGAAATGGCAATTAAGCTAGTACACTGAACCACTCAACTTTGTTTTCCAATTCCTCCCATGGGACGTCAGTGGTAAGGACAGATGACCTACCGTAGCTGTTCCGCCTCATAAAACAACAATAAGTAACGTCAGTGGTAGGGGCAGATGGCCTAGCTGTTCCGCCCCTTAAAACAACATTAAATAACGCCATTGGTGTTCCTGGCGATGGAGGAATTAATACATTGCATGTAGGCAACCGCGCAGACTTTTCTAAGACCAAATATTGAATTCTGCTTAATTTAGAAGAACATTAAGATGAAGTATTGTGAATATTTTGAGCTGGTGCAGTGACTTATTATTATTGGACATTTCTACGCCGTTTATTCCAAAGAGCAGAATCGATCTGCAAAGCACTTAATTTTCAGGACGCGAAGAGATATTTTCCCTTGCGAATCAAGCCCTTTCAGCTTTAACGTCTCAGTACCGTTAAACATGAAATGAGTTGCTATCTTTATCTATGACTTGAAATGACTCCGGGTCCTGACGAAGCCGCGGCAGGAATGCAGTATTCGGCTTACCGACTGCGGTGTAATTCGAAGTCTTACTCACCAGTTAATAATAGGCCTTATTCGTCGTTACAGTTGTTAATTCATTTAGGGGCTTGCGACATTTAACCCGTGTACTTGGTAGTTAGTAGGTCTAGTATCACTGGCGGGCAATGAACCATTGGCGCTCGGTTGGGAATCGTTTGCATCAACTAGTACTGTAGATAGCCTCTAATTCAGTATTTGCGGACGCGTTAATTTTCCGGTTTATTTCTGAAGGCATCCACATTATTGAATGAAGTTGACTGTAAAGCAGTAGTTTTCACAAATATTAATTAAGTAAATTATAAGATTCTCAAACAGCGAACAAAATAGAAAACCAAGAAACGTACGAATTGTGTAGACTGAAGGGGAGGCTAGTGGTTGTTGTATAATTAGACAGAAGTATTGGCAACATTGTTGTAACTATTTGTCTTGGAGCCTCTTAAAACCACCCACTGCTGGACGAAAAGCAGGGTATACACTGTGCTGTGCTATGGCCTCTGTGACATGATCAATCGGATGCCGTATTCTTAGTTGCCGACTGGGAAAAGTGGGAATGCGTTGCCCGTCGTAACTGTTACTGTAATTACGTATTAGGCTTAAGAGTAGGGTAGGTGTCTTTGGACTTGAATTAAGGTACTATCCCGGCATTTGCCTGGAGGGAGTGTGAAAACCCACACTCAGGATAGCCGCTGTCAGCACCGGGATTCGAACCTCTGATCTGCAGACTTGCTGTAGACCCCCATCACGGTCATTGGTGAGCTATACCGTGGGGGTCTTACTTGAAGGTGCGAGAGCTTTTACTTCAATAACGGAGAGTCTTTTCTATAGCCACTAAATGTCAATGGTCACCACATTTTTTACTCCAAAATATCATAAAAATATTCACCCAAATGGCCTATAACTCAATAATTTGGACCTAATTTTTGCAAAATTTTCCGGAGGAGGACTCCCGTACCCCACTCTGAGCTTGGTGATATCTAATACCCCCAGATCCCCGGTGTGTCCACTCACCCATAATCTTGGCTTAAATCCGCCCCCGATGGTCACCAGTCATAAATAGGATGGGGGAGTTTTAGGAGAACCTGGCTCTAGGTTTGCTTACTGCAAAACAATATTAAATTATAAGTCCTCTGACTGCAAATTACAAAATATAGTTCAAATTCACATTTTGTTCTTTTGTGAAATCAACTGCAATCTACTGATAGCACATAATAAATAACTTGACTTAGACTTATGAGTATACCTGTGGTTAATTATGAAAATATATTTTGCTTTGTTTAATGTCCAATGATGTGTGATCGCCGTTCAACCAAAACACTTATCAGTGTTTAGGCTTAGACCCAAGGGCGTGATTCTTCAAGGGCAGCAAGTTTTAAAAATGTCAACATAAAAACTCTGTAAAACGTATTTTAAAATACGTCTTGACTTTGTGTAAAAATCATGTTTTCATTATGAAAAGAGATTACGTCATATGTCACAGAGGCCGTAGTACTGCTCAGTGTACAGTATACCCCTTCCACCTCTTTTAACATGCAGTTCAGAGAACTGAACTTCCTGTTGATTAATTTTTGGGTCTTGGGGGCCCGGGAGATTCCATTCCCAGGGCCCGTCGCCGCTCTCCACGGCCCTGGGCAGATGGCCTAGCTGTTCCGCCCCTTAAAACAATAAGTAACGTCAGTGGTGTGCATGGCGATGGAGAAATTAATACAGTATATTGCATGTACAGTAGGCAACCGCGCAGACTTTCCTAAGGCCAAATATTGAACTCTGCTTAATTTAGAAGAAAATTTAGATGAAGTATTGTCAAATATTAATATAAATACAATTTTGTTTTGAGCTGGTGCAGTGACTGTAATTATTATTGGACATTTCTACGCCATTTATTCCAAAGAGCAGCATCGATCTGCAAAGCACTTATTTTTCAGGACGCGAAGAGATATTTTCCCTTTCGTGACACGCTTTAACGTCTCAGTAACGTTAAACATAAAATGAGTTGCTACCTTTATCTACTGTATGACTTGGAAATGACTCCGGGTCCTGACGAAGCCGCGGCAGGAATGCAGGATTTGGCTTACCGACTGCGGTGTCATTCGTAGTCTTACTCAACAGTTAATAATAGGCCTATTTGTAGTTACAGTTGTTAATTCATTTAGGGGCTTGCGACATTAAACCCGTGTACTTGGTAGCTAGTAGGTCTAGTATCACTGGCGGGCAATGAAACATTGGCGCTCGGTTGGGAATCGTTTGCATCAACTAGTACTGTAGATAGCCTATATTTCACAATTTGCTGACGCGTTAATTTTCCGGTTTATTTCTGAAGGCCTCCTGATTTTTGAATGAAGTTGACTGTAAAGCAGTAGTTTTCACGAATATTAATGAAGTAAATTATAAGATTTTCAAACAGCGAACAAAATAGAAAACCAAGAAATTAACGAATTGTTTAGACTGAAAGGGGGGGGGGGGCTAGTAATTGTTCTATAATTGGAGAGGTGTATTGGCAACATTGTTGTAACTATTTGTCTTGGAGAGTAGAAACTTAGACCCTCTTGAAACCACCTACTGCTGGACGAAAAGCACGGTATACACTGTGCTGTGCTATGGCCTCTGTGACATGATCAATTGCATGCCGTATACTTGGTTGCCGACTGGGAAAAGTGAGAATGCGTTGCCCGTCGCGACTATTACTGTAATTATTAGGGTTAAGAGTAGGGCAGTTGTCTTTGGACTTGAAATAAGGTACTATCCCGGCATTTGTCTGGAGGGAGTGTGAAAACCAACACACAGGATAGCCACTGTCAGCACCGGGATTCGAATCTCTGATCCGCAGACTTGCTGTAGACCCCCATCACGGTCATTGGTGAGCTACACCGTGGGGTCTTACTTGAAGGTGCGAGAGCTTTTACTTCAATAACGGAGTCTTTTCTATAGCCACTAAATGTCAATGGTCACCAAATTTGTAGGCCTACTCCAAAATATCACAAAAATAATCACCCATATGGCCTATAACTCAATAATGTGGAACTAATTTTGCAAAATTTTCCGGAGGAGGACCCCCGTACCCCACTCTGAGCTAGGTGATATTCCATACCCCCAGATACCCGGTGTGTCCACTCCTCCATAATCTTGGCTTAAATCCGCCCCCGATGGTCACCAGTCATAGATAGGGTTGGGGAGTTTTAGGAGAACCTCGAACTGACTGCAAATTACAAAATATAGTTCAAATTCACATTTTCTTCTTTTGTGAAAATAAATCACTGATCAGCTGCAGACTACTGATAGCACATAATAAATAACTTGACTTAGACTTATGAGTATACCTGTGGTTAATTATGAAAATATATTTTGCTTTGTTCAATGTCCAATGATGTGTGATCGCCGTTCAACCAAAACACTTATCAGTGTTTAGGCTTAGACCCGAGGGCGTGATTCTTGAAGGGCAGCAAATTTTAAGAATGTCAACATAAAAACCCTATATGTAAGACGTCTTTTAAAATACGTCTTGTCTTTGTGAAAAAATCATGTTTTCATTATGAGAAGAGATTACGTCATATGTCACAGAGGCCGTAGTACTGCACAGTGTACAGTATACCCCTTCCAACTCTTAACATGCAGTAATTTTTTGGTCTTGGGGGCCCGAGAGATTCCAGCCCCAGGGCCCGTCGCCGCTCTCCACGGCCCTGTAGCCTACTATAAACCTTCTGTGCCTGACTCAGCTTTTGTGAGAAGAAAACAATTGGCCTCCAGCTGTCATTCTCCAGTTGCTGGAGCACAGCACCGACAGCAAAATCAGACGCGTCAGTGCAAAGTGCTAGAGGTAAGTCTGGGTTGGGAAACGCTAATAATGCAGCGTTTGCGATATCATTTTTACATTTCTCAAACATTTGCTTCCTCAGTCCATTGAATGAGTCTGTTGTCCTTCTTCTTCGCTCCCTTAAGATATACATGTAATACAGCCTGAGTTTGTGCTGCATCTTTAAGGTAACGGCGATAGTAGTTGATAACACCAAGGAATGTGCGGAGCTCATGAAGTTCACTAGATAACTTGTACTCCAAAATTGCTTGTACTTTCTCAGGTAGGGGACGAGATCCCTCTGGTGTAACCCAGTAGCCTAGGAATGTTAATTCATTCGCACCAAATATTGATTTTGAGATGTTGATTCGAAGGCCATACTCTTGACAGTCGCTCTAGAACTAGTTTCAGGTGTGCTCGGTGTTCTTCATTACTGGATGAGGCGATCAAAATATCATCGAGGTAAGAGAATACAAAATCCAGTCCATGCATAACCTCATTAATGAATCGTTGGAAGGTACATTCCGCAGACCAAAACTCATTACATTAAATTCATACAGTCCGAATGGTGTGATGATTGCAGTCTTTTATCTTCTTCAGAAATGGGTATCTGATGATAAGCCTTTAATAGATCGATTTTAGAAAAGGTGTTCTTTCCTCGAAAAATACAGTGAAAATCTTCTATCCTAGGAACAGGAACGATCGGGAACTGTTCTTTCATTTAATCGTCTATAATCTCCACACGGACGAATCGAACCATCCTTCTTCGGCACCAGGTGAAGAGGACTAGCCCATGATTTGGATGGCCTTATTATGCCATAGTCCAAACATGTATTTGAATTCTTGTTTTGCCATTTCCATGCGCTTGGGATCTAATTGTCTTGCCCTACAAAACACGGGTGGACCTTCAGTGGTAATGTAGTGTTGGACATCATGTTTAATTTTGCCAGGTACCAAATTAGACTTAGCTATGTCCAGATACTGCAGCAATAGATCTGTAAATTTTGTGTTTTGGCTCATTGTACTGACTACATTTTCTTCTGAGATAGACATAACTTCGCCCTTGGTCCAGAGCTTGGTTATATCATCTATTAATTTCTTATTGTGGACATCTACTAACAAATGTAATTTATGCAAGAAGTCTGCTCCCAGTATAGCCTTATTAATATTCGCAACCACAAATGGCCACTGGAATTGTCGTCGTAATCCTAGATCAATGGTACGGAGTTCAATTCCAGATGTAGGAATTTCGGTTCCGTTGGCAGCATACAATTTATATTGTGAGTCTGTATTAACTTTGGAGTTGCTCGGTATTATCGAAACATCAGCGCCACTGTCAACTAAAAATTGCAATCTCGTTTTTCTGTCGGTTACAAATAAGCGGGTTTTGCGACAATTGACTTCGGCAGCAGAACTTGCCGCTAATTCTGCTGCTGGATGGAGTTTCCCTGTTCGGACCAGCTACATGGAGGTGTACATTTCTCCGGTTTACATTGTTGTCCAAATCGGAAGTGGTAATAACAGTACTTGCCCCTGGGATTGTATATATTACGTGATTTACTACGGCTATTATCACATCGTCGGCGTTCACTACTTCTATGGCGAGGCCTAACCTCCTGACCACTGGATAAGGCAGCTATTTGTTGCTCTAGTCCAGAAATTCTGTCCATTAGATCGCGCATTGTAACAGGAACATCCAGTTGTTTACAAGAGTCACTTTGCATGGCAAATAATTCGTTGCGGGGATTCATTTCAATTATTTTATCTGCTATTATAGCTACTTTTTCAAGCCCTTCGTCTCTGACGATCAGAATATTATTTACTGAATCCGGGAGTTTTTCTAACCAGAAAGTCTTAAGAACTTTTTCAGATATATCGATCCCTGCTAAGGCTTGCATCTTACGCAATAATTGACTATGTTTCTGGTCTCCTAAATCAATTCCAGTAACGAGTCTCTTAATACGTTTATCTTCGCTTTTCTTGAAAATGTTCAGTAAACGTTCCTTGGCCAGTGAGTATTTATTTACTTCCGCACTTCTAATAATGTCCCAAATGTTTTCAATGTATTTAGGTTCTAATTGAGACACTAGGTGATTAAATTTATTTTCTTCTGAAATAATTTTGCAAATACTAAACTGTGCCTCCACCTGATAGAACCACATTTCGGGTTTCTCTATCCAAAAAGGTGGGATTTTGATGCTAACCTTAATGGCTTCTAACCGCGTGTCCGGCGTGGTCTCGTTGTCGAAATCTTTCTTCTCTTTATCACGTCGGGGTCACCAATTGTAATATTTTGTATTTTTATATTTTCATTAAACAACTAACTTCTATTTTGTATATCTTTTTATACATTTCGTAGTAAGAAATATGACACTGGATACCACCAAAACTAAACAACAGAGACTCTATTTTCGTACTTCTTTTTTAACAATGTAGTGCTACTTCAAAGAGTTTCTTATTTTTGTGTCCACCACAGTACTATCTGTAAATAAGTTTCTACGAACATACGTAATCTAAACACTGTACCGGTATATCGTATGGTATACCATTCTGGTGTTGCGAGAAGCAACACTGTACAGTATTACGCTGGGAGAAATTAGCCCTGAGCAAGTGGAAACTTTTTAACCCTACAATACTAACATACGTAATATTTACGTGTATGAATAATTTTACTGCTTATAATTCCCTCTATATCTGTCCTCATCCTACCATATTCCAGCAGTGCTTCTACTGGTCTATGGTGGTGATGTCAATGCTTTTGTTATTAATGCCAATCAGTTCTAGAGGCATAATCATTGGGCAAAGAATTGCCTGGAAACTATCTTTTAATTTAACAACATATTGGTTTCTCCATGGCAATAACAATTACCGTAGGTGGGGAATTTGATGTAGATATGTCACATCACTTCAGAGGTATTGTAAAAACAACCTCATAAAAAACCAGAGACAGTAAAAGATGCTGGAGAGATTACGTACTACTATTTACGTCAAAGTAAACGACTCTGTATTTGTCGTACTTAAGATGGAACTTAACATATTAAACTTCAAAAACCACAGAGGATTCAGTGTATATAAAGTGTTACATACCAAATAGATATTAATTTCAGCCATTTAGCTAATTGGTACCTTAGCACAAAGTTCATAATGTACGTAAATGTAACTTATTATTAGTATTAAGCATCAATTGAACAATGTTAGTTTTCTAGTGTTAAGTACTTGGGGTGTCACACTACAAAAGGACGGTAAGATAGATGCGGAAATTAATAACAGGACGCAGGCTAGTGGCATATTATTCAATACTCTGAAAGCAAATTTCCTCAACAAGGAAATAAATCTTCAGATCAGTCTTTGCTCTTACTCTAACTTACAGCTGTGAAACCTGGTGCCTTACATCGAAACACAGAAGTAGCATACAAGCCACAGAAATGATATGCCTGAGGAACATTGAAGGAAAGACGCGAAGGGATAGAATCAGGAACAAGACCATAAGATCTGGTCTAGGAGTAGAGCCGCTACAGCTAAGGTGGTTTGGACATGTTCTCAGGATGGCTGAATCACAAACTGTCTATGGAGCACAAATGCAATCACCAGACTGGAGAGGGGGGTGGGGGCGGACCGAGGAAAATATGGGTCAGGTCAAACAACTGACAAGAGACAGGAAGGCCTGGCGCTCTTTTTGGGAAGCCTCGACAAGAGGACGACTAAGGAAGTCTTAAGAGCAATTAATTAACATCGTACATTAACGAATGCTAAGTGAGCAGGATCGAAACAACACAGCCAATCAAGTACTCCCAGTTGCGTACATATAAGCGTGTTATCTTATACCTTTTAGGGTAGGGCATATTGACACTTGTTTCCGGCCTAATGTAATTGTTGACAGACTGGAAAGTTTTGTTTAAAACTTGGCAATGCTGAAAAATGGCTTCCATCACTCCAATATAACAATAATGTTTGCAGTTCCCAACCTTGGAACACAGCCAACAGTGGTACAGTACTGTAATTATCTTAAAAAACACTAATTATAACAAAGCAAGAGATTTGCCTTGTTTAAGCATGGGACTAACAATACAGGTATACCAACTTTCAAACATTATATTACTAATAACGAGAGCTCTGAAGCCATTTTTCAGTGTTGGCTTATTGCCACGGTGGGTGAGTGGTTATCGTGTCGGACTAACAACCTCAACCTTGCAGGTTTGCTCTTGGCCATGGTAAGTGATTTTTGAAAGGCGACAAAAATTACGGCACCCGTGTCATATGATGTTGGCATGTTAAAGAACCCATTTGAATTCACTAGGCCGTGTTCATAATGGCAAAATTAATCTTGGAATTTTCCGCCAACCCAAAAGTTCCTCCTTTGTCTACTAGAAAGCGCTATAGTGTCAAGGAGCTTAGATATCTAACCTCCTTGACTTTCATAGCACTCCAAGGAACAAAATTCGACATGCAAGCTGCCCTCTGGGTGTCAAATAACAAAGCTTCCGCCCAGCACAGAGGCCATACGATATTATTATTATAGCTTTCAGTTGGACAACACAAAGTACAGTAATCCCCAAAACAAGCGAAACATGTTATCCCATAGTTGACTCACTCGTCGTAGTCCATAACAAATATACAGGCGTTTCTAAATTCCCATTACAAACATTCGGGGCTTGAAGTGGAGACCAAGACCACCAAAGCACACGTTCAGAGCTCCGCATTTTCGGCGCTCTGTCAGACTTCTGCATAAAACTCTATAATCAATCATACAAAGACAATTTCTCTTTTCTATGCTTGCAATATTTGTTCCTCCTCTCCGATGTCAAGATACTTTCTTCGTTGAACAACGCCCTTCCTGTTAATTTCTTGTAAACCATCTTTCAGATTGTCAGGAATCGGCCAATGTTTTGCCACCTTGAAGCGAGTCTAGTCAAGAAATTGAATTGATGCCTCTTCCAGACAACTTGTGTAGTGGCAGCGTTGGTCCTCCAGGAAAATCCTCGAAGCGTGCGACTCGAAGGACAGTGATGCCTGAAGATGTATCCTTCTATGCTAGAGAAGCTGTCGGACCACGCGGATCAAGGTCGCAACTTAGTTACAATTCGGGTACGTTGTATCATTGGTGAAACAAATGAGGTGTTCAGTTATTTGCGCATAGGGTTACCAGATGTAGGAGACAATGTTCTAAAATCACGCACTAGAAAGCAAAAATACATTAAAATAATATGCACATTTTTCTGGTTATACAGGGTGCAACTAAATGTAGGAAAGCTCCAGGGATTCGATAGAGGACCTGACAACAAGAAAAACATGTCCTGTAAACATTTGGTATATTTGCTTTAGTTTCCATGTTACAAGCATTGTTTTCATTGTACATAACACAGATAGCTTCACAATGCAGGTTGGTCATTTGTGTTGATAAAGTGTACGTTACTACTTACAGTTGTTCTCTACAGAAGGTGCGCAATATGGCTACCACGAGCTGTAATGCAGGCGTCTATGACTGTCTCACACGCTCCCATATTCCCGGCATCTGTCGTATCTGCTGACATCCTTGCTCTATTCGCTGACGCAGCATGTCCACGTTATGAATAGGTGTGGCATACACAATGCCTTCTAAATGAACCCATAAGTAAGTCTAATGGGTTGAGATTTGGAGAACGAGCAGGCCACGGTGTTGGTCCCCAACGCCCTATCCATTTGTTTGGACATTAATAGCGACGAAACGTACAAGTGGCCTGTGTGCCCTCCACAAATGACCACTAGCATCGTGCCGCCGTTGACAACAAAATGAAGATGTAGTCTCATGAGAATAGGGAGAGGGCGAAGGCATGATTTTCAATATAATATTGGCTCGGAAGTACTTGTAGAAGAAGGATCGTACAAATACTTGGGAATCTATGTAAGGGATGATATTAAATGGAGTGCGCATGTGGGTTGTATAGTCTCCAAAGCGTACATATCACTTAATTTTGTAATGTGGGTATTAAAAGGCAGTAGCTCTACCGCAAAAGAATTAGGATATTTGAGCCTGGTGAGGCCAATCATGGAATACGGCTCAGCGGTTCGGGACCCATTGCAGGTAGAGCTCATGGTACAAAGGAAGGCTGCTAGGTTTGGGCTCAGCGATTTTAATCCTGAAAATTGTGTAACTCGAATTACAGAAAAACTAGGGTGGGAATCTCTGGAAGATAGGACGAAAACCAGAAAATACGCAATGTTTAATACTTCGCACTAATCAGCCAGCATGGGAAGAACTAAGCAAGCGTCTGGGAAATCCCACCTACTTGAGCAAGGCAGATCATCCACATAAAGTCAAGGTCCGACCACAGCGTGCACATTATGGGAAATATTCTTTCATTAACCATGGTATTTGATAATTGGAATTCATTACCTGCCTCAGAGCCTTTCCCCAAACATATTGTTCTGTACCCTGAATGGTGGTTGGTAGAACAAAGAATACTGGGGTGAGTTTAGAGGATGGTGTTTAATTATCGTGAGCCTCAACGAGAGTGCTGAAACTCCGAATGCGTGTGCGAGAGAGTGTTGGGTGACGGGACGGAGCTCTAATTGGTTAGGATCGTAAGTCTAAGGGCTGCATTCTTGATGGCGAACCCTTAGCTGGCAAAGCAAATACTACTGGTGAGCAATTCAATTATCTGCTGAGCACGCAACGGTACGCTCGACAGGCACGCGACCAAGTACTTAAAGGCTGTGACACTGAAAAGGTCTATACTGCTTACACAACGGTTCTATTAATGACACTGGCAGTTCAAAGTGTTAAGGTAGGGAGTTAGGCGATAAAGACAATGCTTGTGAATAAGTGTTACAATGGATGTGTGGTGTTTATGGTCACTTGTTTATTGGACCAGAAATGTTATGAATGCGTCCGTCTTTTTTAGGGACTGTGTAGCACAATGTGAATGTTACTATAAAGTGATTCAAGTATCAGAGGGGAACTTGTAAAGTTCAGGAATCTGAGCTACACACTTACCTCGAGATGTCGTAGCAGTTGGACAGAGCCTCCGGCAAAGTTAGGCAATTAGTCCCTTGGGGCCGGTCTTCTGAAACCTTTTGGAACTGCTGAGTCGAGTGTTTCCCCACTCTGTTGCTGTTCCAGTTAGCCCCAGTATGTTTGTATGTGAATGATGCAAACCTTGAGCAAGAGCTGAGGTTTCAACTCTGCTGGCTGTGCGTAATAGAACTGTGTACGGCTGTTGCTGTTGCTTCCAGCCTGAGGGTGTTTTTGGGGTGAAATTGGTGTAGTGGGTGGGACAGATGCATAGACGTGTTTTATGGGGTAGTTATAGATTATAGATGTATGAGTAGTTGTAGATTTTTATAGGTGAGTGTAGATCCAGTGGCGTCGGGCTATATTCCTTCTGGGGGGTGCGTAGGGTCCCAAAGGGGTGTAGGGTCCCCATGGGCCCTAACAATATTGATGTGTTTAGAAGAAGATTGTAATTTTGTGTAAATACTACGATGTAATCACTATAGCTCCCAAATTGTGAATTGTTTATATTGTTTGATTTTATGGTTGTTAATTTTCTGTAATTGTAAAATTTGTCACCGGGGAATTACCCCAATTTGCAATTATTGTATATTATAATAATAATAATAATAATAATAATAATAATAATAATAATTTGCAGGCTCCAACCAAAGAAGTCAAAGACCATACTGGAGTAGAAGCAGAAGGAAATGCCGAAGGCCCCATCACACAAGCGCGGAGCTTTGAAGGAATACCTGTGTGCTCGACCATAGGTAATTGTTTAAATCGGTACTTTTTCACTAGCTACGGTCCAAATCCTATAGAACCAGTGCAAATCCAGTGAGGGAGCAGGAGGTCTTTTGTATTGTTGGACAAGAAGCTAGGTTCCAGTTCCCATAATGGAGGTATCGTACAGTTACTTGCTGTGGAAAGTAATGTATCTTTACTTAATATTACTTAAAATATAATATGTATTTTGTAAACTGCCTTGTTAATACTCAGAAATTATGTTGAATAATATATTTTATGTTCGACGATGTCGAAATGTAAATATAATATGTCAGAAAACTCTACTATAATGAGGGTCATTAAAGTACTAGTTTTCATTATGACAGTTTCTCCCACCAATCTGAGCTCATGATTTTCATTATGAGACAGTTGTGTGACCAATTGGGTACTTGATAGCATTGCACATGCAAACAAAATCCAACATGTCGGACATGAATTACATGATTTGAAAGTTGACAATGTAATGAATATCCCATCAATGCATAAACAATCTGGGGAATAGGACAAAGGAATAGCACTGTACCTTAATATTCGCAACTCAATTTTCTACACAGGGCATTGCGTAAGATTTCACAGACAATTTTAGTGAATGCTGCTGTTAAAATAATAAAAAACACCAGAATTTCATGGAGGCAGCAAGCATATGACCTTCGATCCACAGAAATCGGTCAATAACCCAGCTCTCTTCAGTAAAGGGATTTCTTATGCAAAACTTTTGCGTCAAATGGCATGGCTGTTCTATAAGGGCCTTCCGTTGACATGCTATGCGCATCGAATTTGAAGAATAACTAGTTAATAATCAATTTAAATTTTAATGCGATTGTAACAGCTTATTGTGTGTTATTTGACCAAAATAAAAAAAATATCCAACATAGTACCTGTGCGCTATCTGTTGGTGCTACTTCGGGATAAACAATGTTTCAAAGCTTTGGAATGTATTGGGTAGAGAGCAAATGCTGAGCCCACACAATTCCCAGGAAGACGAAGAACAAAGCTTGGGAAGATCTTTGGGCTTCTCTTTCCAGTCGCAACCACCCGTTGTTGGTGCTTATCCCTCTTTTTTTTGTTTATATTCTGTTTATTCTGTCCAATGATTTTTTGTATACTATCTCTCAGATTGTCGGGGGTCGTTGGGAAATATTTTGACAACTATTGGAGAGACTTATGAAGGAACCGGTTTGGTGGACCATTCAGAAGACTGCGCTGATCTTCCAATAACATTCTATGTTGTGACAGTGACTCGAAGAAAAAGAAAGAATGTTGAATCTTCAGGATCAAGTTTACAAGATACGAGGAGAACTAGAGCTCAGGTAAGTTGCAATTATGAGTGAGGTATCTGCAATTGATACACAGAAAGTGAATATAGTGAAACCTCTTTTAGCAACCAATAAAAACCCACACTTCCTGGGCCTTATACCAGTGGGACGTGAAATAATAGAGGAGAAGAGAATTTGTTCACTGTGGTGAGTTACAGCAGTTAAAAGCGAGAACAAATTGTGTTGGTGTATCTTAGTTTTTCTCGTAAAAACATTTTAGAAAACTAGAATGAGTTTATATTATAAACTACTTAATCGAACTTGCATATGTCTGTATACATCAATGTTAATGTGTAAGAGATTGTTAGATAGCTGAAGGTTTTTAGATAGATTTCATTAGAAAGCTAACTATTGCAATGGGTACCATGTTTCGACTTACGGAAAATGTCGACTTATCTTCGCGTTTCACATCCCCTAGACCCCCAAACAACCATCAGTTCAAAAGTTTATATATAATGTGTGTATATATATACAGTATGTATATAATCACTTTTTTGTGGACACTATAACTACCGCAATTTTGTACCAATCACTTTGAATTTTTAACATAATATGTATCCCTATAAAATCTCGGTCGAGTTCGTTAATGGACCCAATCGGTCGAAGGGGGTGAAAATGGGGGGGGGGATTTTTTTCGAAAAAGTGAAATATCGCTATAACACTCTTAATATGTGAAATATCGAATCCATTCAAAGTACATACTGAACCCTTAATATGATTGCCACATATTAATGTTTCATATTTCTGGTCTGTGTGAGGACGAAAGATGATATTTGAAGGAGGCTTGCTAGTATGTTGAAATTTAGAAGCTACCTGGCAAGAAGAAGGGAGCCTGACATCCTGTCCAAACAATGGGGCTGGGGTGAATTTGGAATGCAACCCGGACTGAAGAAAGGGACACAACCCGTTAGCTGGAGTTCAAGAACCTAGTTGGCGCGTTGGACAAAATGAGTCACCCCTATGAGTCTGTTCTTTGTGAGACAAGGGAAAAGAGGGAGAAGCAGGAGAAATTGCGAGGGAAACGACTGTGCGTCGACGCCTACGTGGGCGAGGTCCACATTTTACCGTGAGTTCAGAAACAGCACCCCAACCAATAAGAAATGAGGACGCGGGGCCTTTCGCGCTATTTCGAAGATACGGCATCAGAAGAAATTAAGGAGGGAAATTGATTACGATTAATTGCATGATCAAAATAAAACCCGCATGCCATAGATGTTCGATTCACATCATGACAAGATCCCTGATATGTGTTGTGTGTCTGTAGGACTACTGGTTGAATAATTAGATATTTTAGTCAGTCCCGCCCCCACTTTTCGGACTAAAATGTATAAATACTGAGTGGATTGTTCACTGAAAAACATTACTATTTCATTCGTTGGCAGATTGTGAAGGCTGACTACGCTCGTTCTACATTACTATTTTGGGAAGTGACAATGTTTGTTAATATGCAAGTCACTGGACTTAGCAAGTTTCGAGCCAGTAAAAGAGACGAACTTAAACTTTGATAAAATCATTGCTCTTAGGAGATGAAATTCTACCGCATTTCAAGTGTATAAATTAATGTGTTTTGCGTGTGAAACGTTCTAGATAGCTCTTTGCTATAAGTGAGGGACAGTCATCGCTAAATATTGCTATCAGGACTTGTGGGTGGATACAGCAATCCACGCTAGCAATCTATTAGGGATATTGTGTGAGGCACTATTTCAAAACGAACTGACATTCTATTTTGAAGCAGCCAGCCAGAAATGCAGACCGTGGTATCAGCAGCTGAAGGAAGAATGGTGCTACTGAAATTGAACACGGGAATGATTGGGTGCTAAGCGCACATGGTTGGGGTCATGCCCAGGAAACGTCAACGATGGAGGTGACTGAAAAGGATGAGTACAGAATGATTTATTTCATTATGTAGCCTAGTTTTGGTAATCGGGGAATCCTTGTATATATTGTGTAGTTGTTTTGTTATCTTTTGTGTGATTAGAGTGTTTTTGTTGACCGACCACTATTTTAATTTGTGAAGAGCATCGTGGTTATTCTTTTGTATTTCATTAAAATGTGTGCGGGACAGTCGATTAAATTGTACTCGTGTGTACTGTGTGTGTTTCTATGACAGATACAGCAAATGAGCGGACTGTATCACTGATGATTAGTGAAGCTTTGGTTAGGTAACGCAATTACAGTGTAGGGGGGAAAATGTGATATTTTGTGTGAGAATCTTCGGGTTACACAGGCTGTAAATTTTATGCGATATTGCATATTTTATTAGCGAGAAGCATTCAGTTTCTGTGGTAATCATTCTTTTGTATTTGAGCACGTAGTAACTTGTTGTGTGTTGGAGCACTATATATATATATATAGGTTTATCTGTGATCTGGAGCAAATTGAGGGTGATGTGTGTTGTACAAAGGCATGGGTCTATTATTATTATTATTATCCTGCGCGGGGTCTGGCCGAGGTCAGTTACCTGTCAGCTGCATGGCGTCGAAGACAGGACTCATAAGGATGATGTCACTGTTAAGTATTCTACAGATCCCAAATTGCATGGTGCAGTTTTGAGGTCAGATCTACGAGTTGATATGTGTTTTATTCCAGAGTGTGATTGTTAAATTTTTTCTTCGGATCTCTAGCGTGTGGCTGAGAGACAATTTGAGACCTGCCTGGTGTTGACACAATGACGAGAGCTGGATATTCCAGACTGTGAAGGCTCAGATCTCAGATAGGGACAGAGGGGCCATTAGGGCCGAGGTGCGTGCTCCCGTGATAACGATCAGTTAAAGCCTGTATAATTCGAAGCGAATTAGATTAATATTTGGTGCAAGTTATTCACATCGAAAATGCAGTTCATGATTATGCTGATTTGTATTTTATTGCCTTGTTGGCGACTGTCTCGTAATTATTGTAAATATTTTATCGCATTTTTTATGCGCCCCTGTAACTTAGGTGTGTTCGGGAAACGATCGGTTTATCCATGAGTTAGTTACGGATGACCACGATTGTATTTTCACCCTGTTTCTGTAAGACCTTTTTAGGCAGCTTGATTATGTGTGCTTTTGGCACTGATATAAATGCTTCTCGCGGAAGTAATGTGTATTTTTAGTAAAGGGTAGTCTGGTCGATTGTCATGTCATTTTGTGTTAGCCATTAAGTGTGGATCCCGATGCCAAGGCGTGGTGAAAAATGTTCATGGATATGCGTCCTGTGATCTGGTTCTATGGAAGCATATCTCATGGAAATATGTACTCATTCTAACCGTAGTCTTGTCAGTAAAACCGTCCAACACAATACACGCAACAATAAGAGGAGTAAGGACGAGGTCCATGATTTGGTTTATTTGCTGCCGTAATGTTGATTCAGAGTAACTTATTATTTGATTGTTTGATGTTGAGTTGATAAATATGGGTGTCATAAGGGTTTTTTGTGTCATTCTTATCGGGATATTAAAATATTTGTTTCGTTTGAAGTTGAGTCATCCTTGCTAATTATATTCTCCTTATGTCACCTTGAAATTATGGAAGCAAAGTACAAAATATCAAACTTCACGACGATGAACTGTACACCCCCGAATAAAGTCTCGTGTACACTTCCTCAAGGGGACAATACTATGTGTCGGATAAGGCCCAAAACTTTGTTTGAAAAGTTTTTTGATAGCATCAACCATTGACCAAAGGGGTGGGAAAAGTGGGTTTTTCGGGAAACAATATCATCTCTCTTAATAGGCACAATATCAAAACCGTGCAAAATGGACAATATTCCCCTAATAATTACCAAAAACTTTTGGCTGAAAGAATTTTGGATATGACCCACAATTACGGCAAGGGATGAGCAAAATGATTTCGGAATAAGAAGAAAATTCCAAGAGCCATCAGAGGTTGCCATGACAACACTACTAAATTGAGGAGGGATGAGCTATCAGACTTTACCATGACAACGCCATTGCACGAAATCACATTCAGTTTTCCATCTGATTTTGTGGGAAGCGGCTTCGGTGACGTAACTGTTAGCAGGCTGAACTTCTATGCCCAAGGTCGCGGGTTCAAAGTCGGCCGAAGTCGTCGGATTTTCTAAGAGCGCAAAAAAACTCTACAGTATGCTTTCCTTTGGAGGGGAAGTTCCAACGTGTGTGGCGAGTAGCTGGTTGCGGTGGCATCTAGTAGCCAAGTTCACAGCTAGGTGTTGTTGATGGTAATATTTGGTAGCAAAATTAGGAACTACTACTTGAAATTGACCGTCTGCAGTCCTTAACTGAATTACAGTCGTCACAGTTAACACCGTTTATCAGACAGATTCTACACACACCCAAAGTACACGGGGTTACATGACCGCGTTGTCGCAGCCCCTAAACTGAGGAACCAACCTAAATCTCTGCAGGAGATACAATTTTGCGTGAAGAAGTAACAGACAGTTAGATACCGGTAGTTACACATCAGTGTCGAAACCTTGCATAAGGACAGAGTGACCCAAATGTATAAAAATGGACCCCAAATGACGAGAACGTTACCGTCCCCATAAGACAATAAAACTTTTGAAATATGCATAGAAACACGAAAAACAAAGTTAAAAAACTCCAATTAAAAATACTTTCACGCAATAAATGAGGTCTGATCCTTCTACAAAAACCTGCATATTCTGCCTATTTTCGCCTATCCCCACTATAGTACAGTACATTTCGGAACATATTGTATTCTATAAACTCGTGTCGATGTCTGTGGCATTTCTCTTGTCTGTGGTAACAAATACGGCTGCAGCCCAAACAGTTTTAAGATATTAACTTACATATTTCTTCATTACCCAGATCGACATATTCTTTAAAATTATCTCCATCGATTATGTAGTCCTCTAAATTAAACACATTCATTTTCCATGTTTCTGACATTGGTACATATTTGTATGTAAAAATACATATTTTTCCATATTAAGTGATTTTTAAACAATATTTCCATATAGCCTATTTTATTCTTAGGAGTAAAAATGTATACAATTGTAGTTTTCAGTGACAATGTGGCAACACAGCACAAGTTTACAGTTATATTGTTTTTGAGCAAGGAAAGATTTCTGTAACAATAGCAAGCTTCCCTTTGAGTCAGGGACCAGTACACCTTGGGATACACAAGTTTTCAAGAAATCCTAGCTTTCAGGAAATGTTACAGTAGAATCTGATACACATATTTCCTGCTGATCCAGTGAATTTTAAATAAGCACCAATCACCTCATGTGAGCCTCCGTGGCTTAGGTGGCAGCACGCCGATCTCTCACAGTTGTGTCCGTGGTTCAAATTCCGGTCACTCCATGTGAGCTTTTTGCTGGACAAAGCAGAGGCCGACAGGTTTTTCTCTGGGTTTTTCCTGTCACAAATGTCATTCCAGCAACACCCTCCACTGTCATTTCATTTGAACATTGCCCCAGGGGAGTGTGACAGGCTTCGGCAGCCGGCACAGTTCATATCCTCGCCGATAGATGGGGGCTTCATTCATTCCATTCCATGACCCGGTCGATCGACTGGAAGCAGGCTGTGAATTTTTCACCTATCATCTCAAGTGTGATAGAGCGAAGAGTCAGCCGATACAAATCACTTTTGTGTAACAACAGGAGAGGATTCAAGTTTGAAAATGTAAACCAACATTTTGTGGCATACTGTACTGGTAGCAGAAATTATTAATGAATAAATACCAAATAATAAGTGAACTGAAAAAAAATGAATACGATAAAGAAATTCATGAATTCAGTGAAATGTTGGCTATCACATGAGGAATTGGGAAGAATTTGTATCCCATTTAGAAAGTGATATAACCAGATCAGCCACAAACAGTTTAAACAGGAAAACTCAAGACACTTCGAATCAATACAATCCCTTGTAATACTTGGTCAAACCACTTACGGTCATAGAATTTCTCCCATATTCCGATGTTTCACTCGGATAATGTACACATCGAACACATTACAATGGTAGAACTAGAGGCCGTCCTGATGACACTCAAGTGCAATAAAACACACAGAGAAGATAACGTAAATTTGGAGTTATTGAAATATTCCTGCGTGTCTTTCCTCCAGCTCCTCAATAATATTTGGGAAGGTGTAGAACCCCTTGAAAACTGGAATAAAGCTACAGTTGAATCCACTTTCAAGAAGGGCGACAAAAAAGACTGAAAATTACAGAGGCACACAGTATATTTATTATGTTGTGGTTATAAAAAATATGCCATCATCATTAAAAATAAACAATATAGAAACTATGAAAACATTCTAGGAGAGGAACAATTTGGTTCAGGAAGGGAAGATGGTTATTTCACAATGAAAATCCTTCTCGAAAAACACCGAGAAATTAATATAGCAACACACATTGCCTTGTAGATTTCAAAAAAGCTTTTGACAAACTAAACCCCAATGCCTTACTAAATATTTTAATATCTGATCACACCCCACAACAGATGGTGCAAAACATAACTAACCTTTACAAACATAACTTGATTTCTGTAAAGGTTAATAATAAAGTATGGAGAGTGGAAATCAATAAACACAGGGGTAAGACAAGGTTGCGGTCTTTCCCCTCTCCTGTTCATAATCTATGTGAATGCTCTTATACGAGACTTTAGGGAAACAATACATGGCTGCATCCACATTAACAGAAATCTACAGCTGGACGCAATTATTTGCAGACGACTGAGTGCTGGTTGCTATCTCAGAAGATGATTTACAGCCTTCAATGTAGAACCTGAAACTAGTCTCAGAAAACTACTCGATGGAAATATCCCTCCTTCTGTGGCACGGAAACATTTTGGAAAGAGTAAGAGATTTTAAATACCTAGGTTACAATCTATCCTGGACATACCCGAGAAAATCTTTAAATTCAACAGATTTTTAGGAATCATCAATGAAGTTTCTAGACCATCATTAGTTCAAATACACACCTGAACAAGAATCTGCAAAATCTTAGCAAGACCAGTACCTTGCTATGGTAGTCAAGCGTGGACCCTGAGGAAATGCGATGAGAGACGAATAACTACCGCCGAACAGCAGGAGTCACTTAGTGGGATCACAAATGGTCTTAACAGCAGACCTGTATCCATGAATACCAGAGGAATTGGCTAAAACCCCTCAACTGGATGGCCAGAAGCAACAACTGTCCCGGTGGGAAGAGATTTCTAGGTCGCCCCAGGAAAAGATGGCGTGAAAATGCAAATCTTTCGTATAGACCGTAACAGTTCTTGTAGGACTAATACATGAGAGGATGATGATGACTTATGTATTCCATTGTATTTTATTTTCTCATGAAAGTGTACCGCACTTTGATTGCAGGCTCGAGACAGAGAAGGCTGTGATCTCCAAGGCGGCAGTGCAAGCGAAAGGAACGAGAATGTGGATCGTCCTGTCCCACAGGCAGAGACCGTCCAAGGAATACTTGGGTGTTCAACCAGAGGTAAATGTCTAAATTGGTACTTTCCCAGTAGCCACAGATCTAGGGGGCTCAAGACTAGTGGGACGTGGGTTGGCAACCATGTCCTAACAACACACTCGCGAGTTGTGCTTTGCAAACGAACACAGCAGTGTGGAAGACATGAGTGAATAATCTTCAAAAAAAGCGAACGGTTGTAGAGCAATAAATGTGCCCGTATAGTCTTCTTACGATGGATAAAACCCTCAAAATATTACTTAATTCTTTATTTATCTCATTCATCACATCCACAATTCTTCTTCTCATTCTTTTTCATTTAAAACATAACAACCAAAGTATTCCTTCTTTCACCATCTCCAAAACATAACACCATCTCAGTATCAATACTATTCTGATATCACAGCCCCCTTTAACATTGGACTGTAACCACTAGATACCATGTATTGCCCAGGTGATATGCGGCCATTTTGTACCCTCAATTAATCACACAAGGCGAAAACCCGAGGGTGAGCCATGTAACTGAATAATTTCGGTTACAGCGTCTTGTGCGGGGCTTCGCCTAGGAACACCAAGATAGGCTCATCAGCGGGCTCTTGGTGTCCATGCCCAGACCCCACAGGAGCAACCTATTTGTTAGCATTACTCTATACTCGGGACATTCAAATAACAAAACTTATTATTTGAGGTTTGTAATCTGGCAAAATTATATTAAACATATCCAATTCAAATTAAAAATATAAAAGCAAATTTATTAAAACAAAGTATTAATTATTTAGCATTTAGATATGGCATGAGGGGATTGAAAAACAAATTTCCTTGGCCCTCAAGCCTTTTAAATGTATTAAACTCTATTCCTGTAAATGGTGTGGTTGGCCTGACAAAAGGAATATAATTAGAAAAGAGCAGTTATTAAATCTGATTTTAAGTTAAAGTTAAGCTGCCTAAGTTGAAGGTATGGTTATATTTGTTACAGATCCCTTCGATGAAATGGCAACCCTTCCATCGCCAGACAGAATGAGAGTTGCGCATCAGAAGAGGATTTGATACCAATGGAGATTCCGTACTCGCCTGGCTATCCTCTAAATACTGATGAGGTATGAATTTCTTTTGGTCATCAATATTCATGAAGTTGTTGTTGATTATTTTAGGGGCTTTGTGACGTCGCGGTCATGTAGTGCCATGTACTTGAGTGTGTTTATCTGTATATTGGGGGATAGGATTGGGAACCATCCCAGCATGGAAGTGGGGAACCACCAGGATGGCTGAGGTCTGAATCAAAGCCTTGTCTCAACAGTTTTACCTAATGAGGTTGAGTGTACCCCATTCCAGCCCTGAGACCAAAATTAAATTTTCTTCTCAGATCCAGGAATCGAACCCAGGACCTGAGGGCGAAAGCCAAGAATGCTAGGAGCTACACTACGAGGTGGTTGTTCATAAACTCTTTATTTACCTTTGTTCCGTGATAAATAACTCGTGAGTTTGAACAGGAATTTTAGCTGGCATGGTGGACTTTAGTAACACAAGTGGTCCGGTGCGGGTCTAACTGACCCAGGAAGTTGTTTTCCTTTTCTAACAAATCTAATAGCCCAGGCAACGAAGGCCGAATTTCAGCAAATAAAAATAATAAATTCGAAAGTTTTCACTTTGGTGAAAATGTTTATTAGAGCTTACTATTGAACCTGTCAAAAGTCCTGACCAATTAAAGGTCCGCAATCGCCGCCATCTTGGAAAAAGGGTGCACTTTTTTGGTTTTTAGTCTATAACTCTTTATTTATTAACTTTATCGACAAAGTTGTGTTGATCAAATTTTGAGAACATTTAATTCTCGACAAAAAAGGTTCAATTCAGTTGTTTCATAAAACCAACATTTACCGAGTAAATGGACGACGAACTTGAAGCAGATCGGAGAATTGCTCCAAACAACCAATCTACGCACAGCTTAAGAATCATAACAGTGTGGCTATTATTGGCGAAGAGGTTGAAGCTGTTGATCTTTTAGTTTGCTGGTTGCATTGGCTCCATCGGAAAAAAATTTTTTTGTCAAACCAGGAAAGGGAAAAATCGCGAGAAGAGTGTATTCATCTCAGCAGTCACAATCATTCTTTTCTTGCATGCCTTTAGTGGCTGCGACACTACTTCAGCGATTTTCAATAAAGGAAAAGTTAGGTGCGTCAAGTTATTTAACAAAAGTGAAGAGTTACATGATAACGCTGGAAGTTTCAACAACCGTGATTCTTCCCACGACGTTATCGCTATAATAATAATATTATCGTATGGCCTCGGTGTCGGGTGAAAGCTTGGTTTTTTGACACCCAGAGGGTAGCTTGCATGTCGAATTTCGTTGTTCCTTGAATCACTATGAAAGTCAAGGAGGTTAGATATGTAACTGTAAGCTCCTTGAACACTATAGCGCTTTCTAGTAGAGAAATGAGGAACTTTGGTTTGGCGGAAACTCCCGAGATATATAATTATCGCTGAAGCTGGAGAACGTTTTTTCATTGCAATCTATCTACGGTGCACGTTCTACAGACAATTCTTTGAATAAACATCGATATCATTGTTTCACGAAATCTATGACGAAAATAAAGCCCGACATTGCCTCACTACCACCAACAGAAGAAGCATCCAGGCAACATTCTTTTCGAGTATACAATCAAGTGCAAAAATGGCTGGGAAATGAATTACCCCCTGAATTATGGGGTTGGAAACGAGTCCAAGGATACTTCAGTCCGATTACAACAATGGACTCCATTGCACCCGAGGCTTTATTAAATCTGTTTTTTTTTTGCAAATGTGCAACTGGCTGTGCAGGGTTGTGTGGGTGTAAAAAAGCAGGGATTGATTGTACAACGGTTTGCAATAATTGTCATGGAGACTGCTTCAATGGATCGAAAATAGTCTATGAAGAAAATGAAGACGGAGACGAGGTCGATAACGCGAATGAAGAAAGGGCAGTGTCAACCAAAAGCTCGAGACGATCTTTCTATGCAGGGAGCATTGATTTATCGGATTATGCTGATTTTGTCGATGATAATAGCCACAGTACCAGTCAGACTGCAAAAAAAACGATGCACTCAAACGTAATAATAAAGTGAGTAAATAAAAAAATGTGGAAAATGAAAATATAATAACAATGATTGAATTTTACGTAACGAATATAAATTTCTGTTTGCAGAATTCCCTCAGAGATTGATATGGACCGTTATGCACCATTTAATTCATATTTTGTTGTTGAATCCTACAGTGAGAGAGATTCCCCGATCTGGATCAAGTTTGTCGTCCATTCACACGGAAAATATTAGTTTTATGAAAAAAGTGAATTTAACCTTTTTTTTTGTAGAGAATTGAATGTTCTCAAATTTTGATTTTTTTTCCGATAAAGTTAATAAATAGAGTTACAGTCCAAAAACCATTAAAAGTTCACCCTTTTTCCAAGATGTCGGCGATTGCGGACCTTTATTTAAATTGGTCAGTACTTTTGACAGGTTCAAGAGTAAGCCCTAATCAACATTTTCATCATATTTAAAAACATTAGGGTTTATTATTTTTATTTTCGCTTCGTTGCCTGGGCTATGAGACTCGTAACTTATTTTACACTTAATCACATACAAGACGGTAACGAAAAAAATGGGTTTGTGACAGTCACTTTCTGGTTTTAAAATGATCACTCTGTAAATTTTAAACTCAGAGAAAGGCATGCCAGTTTTCTTCAAAACTGAACGGCATTTTTGACCAAATTGGAGATATTTTACCCACATATGAAAAGATGTGTCTAATTTAATGAAATCTTTCTTCACATTCCACATTTGTTGTTGCTTATCATCGCAGTTGAGACAATATCTCTATCACCACTATCTTAAACACTTTCTTCATATTCTGATCTTTCACTTTCTGTACAGTGATCACTAGGATTACGATTTTTAGGTGCAAATTTCAGATGAAATAAGGAAGGAAGGAAGGAAGGAAGGAAGGAAGGAAGGAAGGGAAAAGGTGCTCAAATAAGGTTTAAAAATGTGTCCAAAAGGTGCTGGTTTATTAATCTCATTTTCTCTTTCCTCTATTCTAGTTTCTTGAATTACAAATATGTACATCAAATCACTCAAGAAAATAAGGAAAAAACATGAAGCTGTTGTACTTAAAGACATTAAGCATCCCTACATTTTTAAAAGTAAGTATGCTTCTATTAAGAGATAGAATGCCTTTGTAGATGCTAAAGCTTCTTTCGAGATCCACAGAAACCAGTGGGACAAACCTTGTATTCACTCGGAATGGAAACTCGACCGATGTGGCGAATTCCACAATGTCTGGTGTGACAGTTGGTCTGTCACAATAATTCTACTACCCCATAATTGCGTCAATCGCCAAAGCCCGGGCCATGGAAAACAGTGTAATCTCTGAGAAGGTTGGTAATCTCCGAGAAGATTGAAGATGTGTGATCTCCTTGGTTTTGTTAGTGAACGGACATATAGAGACTCAAGTGTGATATATTTGTTTTTACTAGTGTTTGTCTACTTAAGTTCCTTGTTTTTAATTCTGTATTATAACAATTGGATGGTGACGCCATTAAGACTTGAGATAGACTGGATTACGCTAGCACATGAAAATGAACTCCCCGTCTCGCTTTTAATGTCTTTATATTATACGGTTATCCAACCGAGGTGACGGATTTTCTTTTAATTATTCAGTTTTCCAATAATTTGCTTGTCACCGTCCTCCTCTCTAGGGGTATTGCCTTTTAAGTGTGACCACGTGCATTTTTGTGATATATGTATTTTCCCTTTTTCTTAAATATAGGATATTTTGTCTGCATTATCTATTTTATATAGTAATTGATTTTAAACCACCCTCTTCGCCCAGAGCCACTTCTACTCTAGATTTTAAATCACCCTCTTCGTCTAGGGTCCACTTCCACTCTCGGAGCAAGTTCTCCGTTATCCTTGTTTACCTCCTTTCTTTCTGAGTCTCTTTATTCGGGGGCGGATAAGATAAGGGGCGGTACATCTGGATTCTTCTGAAGACTAGGCTAAAGTTTGTCATCTAACTGCTCCCTCACGGAAGTATAAATATCCCATTGTTTTTCCTCTTCCAGACTTTGTTCTTCTAATCGTTTAATAACTGCGGCCAGGTACTTGTAACATTGGACACGATATAGTTCTGTCTGCAAATTATGTATTTTCTCCGGTAACATCAGTGGCGGCTGGTGTAGAATATTAGTTGTGTGCTGTAGGCCTAACCCTCCTTCCAATTTCTTTTTTTGTATATAAACATATAGAAACACTCACTCAGTGACGAAAAATGAAGTCCATACGTCGCTCCTTCTTGCTGCAGAACTTGTCAATCACCCTGGCATTGAACCCCGCCATGCTGGAGACCATCTTCTTCTCAATGGAGAGCATAGCGAGGGCACTTAGTCTTTCTTGTGCCATGGTGTTCCGCAGAAAGGTCTTGATCCTCTTCAGCGATGAAAAACACCTCTCAGGCTCTGAAGTAGTCATGGGTGTTGTTACTAATATCCTCAGAAGCTTGCTTGTTTGGCAGAACGTACCTTGCAGATTACTGGATATTATGAAATGCAGAAGAGGGACTGCCCCACCAATATTCCTAAAATCTGGCCTACAGTACAGAACCGACAGTTCTGTTCTGAGCCTTTTCTTTTCCAGCATGCTATAGGCCTGAACAGTTACACCTAGTTCTTTATCTGGTAACGTTTTGGAAAATCGTTCAAAGTTGGTGGAATCTAACAGTTTTGCTGCTTCCAGGTGATCCAAGGTTTGGAAGCGATCGCGGGCTTCTCGTGTTATTCTATCACATACTTCCTTGGCATCAGTACGCCGACATGCTAACTTTCTGCGCTTGTTTTCTGAAGCACACGTTTCTTCAGAAGTACCGGTACTAGCAATGTCTTCTACCGATTCCCTGATGTTGTTGATCACTTGCATGAAGTGTGACACAGCGGATGTTATCTTCACGGCATCAGCTGTTCTTGACTGCAACTGATTGTACATAATGTCCACATGTGGCATCAATTTATGAAAGAAATGTAGCCAAAATATGAATTCCTCGTCTTCTAAGCTGCGACGAAGCCCGTTTGCCTGCAGGCAAGTTTTATAGGATGGGGTTTTCTCCAGCATTAATAAACACTCCCTTATGGATACCCTTTGCTCGTACACCACATTCACGGTGCGCGACCTGAAATTCCATCTAGTCGCTGGTCCAGTTGGAATTCTTCGAGCTGCCACTGCTTCTAAAGCAGACGTCCGTTGCGGTGACCTTGAGAAGAAAGCAGGGAACGCTGACAGGTGAGCGAAGAACATCCTAGCCGACTGATTCTGCGAATCTGCATGTTCCATTGTTAAATTCAGTTGGTGTGCATAGCAGTGGATGTAATGTGCGTTGGGATAGCAGGCTTTTATCTTTGCTTGCACTCCACCTTTACCACCACTCATTACTGATGCCCCGTCGTAGGTCTGCGCAATAACTTTGTGTGGTGTAGCGTTAAACATGTTGTCCATTACACTTAAAATACATGATGCAAGGGAATCCGCATTCTGACCTTCTGGTTTAAAGAAGCCACAAAAATCGTTCGTATGGAATACCATCTTTCTCATACCGAAATACCAACACTAACTGTGTCTGCTCTGAAACATCCGCCATCACACTAACAAAATATACTTGCTGCATTTCTTCTGCTATCACTTCTCTGCAGGTTTCTAGCATTCAGTCCAACAGCTCGTTCTGGATGGTTTTTGAGGTCCCTTTGAAAACTCTATTAGATTCAATGTGCTCCTTTACTGCACTGTCTATACTGGAAATTAAATCTACTAGGCCCAAGAAAACGCCAGGATTGTCTGAATTATCACTTTCGTCGTGCCCTCTTAAAGCTAATTCAAACGCACCACAAAACTTAATGCAGTCTATAATTCTGGATAGCACATACCTGTTCTTCTCCACTTGTTGATTGTGCTTTTCTTTTTCTTCGTGATAAGCACGGCTTAATAGTGTTGCAATATTAACTGTTCCTAAAGCACTTAAATTTAAAGAATTATTGATGTGTTTCTCGCTGTCATTATGCTTCCTCATTAAAGCGTTTAGATGTCCAAGATCTCTAACACCCACTGTTCCCCAAGAATCACTATTGCCAAAACACAAACATGGGAAACAGAAAAGGGCATTTCTAATTTCACACCCGCACACCCGCACACCCAATCGTTTTCATACACTTTTCTATTAAATTTTCTAGTGTATGCAGATTTGTTAGAAGTGGCTTTCTGAGCAATATCTAAGTCCGGGGTAGGTCTACCTAACTTCTTTACCTTAGTTTTTTCTTCAAGAGTTCTGGTTGAAAATGGGGTTTTCAAGAGGCTCTCCACTGAGTTTTCCATATTGCACAAACACGCAAACAAACGCAACACATATACTCATTCCTCATACAAAATTAATTAAGTACTGCACACAATAACACCTGCAATTACAAAATATTCACGAACTCGGAAACACTTGGTCTGACCGCGCAGAAACAGTACTACTCAGTATTACCAAAAGCATTAAAATGAAACCAGCAACGCCGTAATGCAAAATCACATGTTATTTTGCTATAGTGAAATTTATGAACTAGGCATCACAATAATCATGTCCTTATTTTGACGGCATAAAAATTATAATTTTGATAGTACATCGATTAACAAAATGTGGCTATAGAATAAGTAGGTTGTGAGTATTGAAAAAGACCTTCTGGCGGGAACAGCTGATGGCTTCCTCTGCTTTTTTCGCCCCATTTTCTTTGAGCGATTCCCTCTTAAATCCTATTGCTGAGTCCAGATAGTGCCACTGGCCACGTTCACATTCCGTGTGACCAGTGCTGCCTCTCTGTGGTCGAATGAAGAATCGCTGTGATGACTGGTCTTAGCTGTTTTCCCAACAGCGCATCCAGAACACAAGGGAAAAGTTGGGCGCGCATGCGCAGAAGACAAAATTCACGCTTCCTGCCAATAAACTTGGAAATTCTCACTGGGCTGTGATCTGCACAGCTAACGCCGTGCACGGAGTGGAGCGCACGCCTAGATACGAGTAGAAATATTTCCTATTCTTTGCTTGCTTGACGTCTTTTTTAAAGCGTTGTATTTGTAGATAATAGGCCTACTATTAAAATAATTTATTTTCAAATAAAGCAATGTGCTGCAGCACTTCAGCACATAAGGAGCGGCCGCCCCTGCTGTACTGGCGTTGGCTTTCTACAGCTCAGCTCATACATTTTTAACAACATGGGCTTAACGTTCTCCCCTGCTAAGGGAAATACTAAAATGTTCAAAACATATCTTTCCATTGAGTCTATATTTTCATCCACAATGATTCCCACATCCCACTTTCTCATTGATTCTTTGTATGGTTTCTTGGTTAACAGGATCCAAGTAGTTTTTTTTCTTAAAGTACTCTCAGAGCATTGACATCTTTGTGTATTTTTCAAGAAATCCCTTGATGGCTGGATGGTTCACCTTATTGAGTGGAATTCCTGCTTGAGAAATCTGCACACAAATCAATGTTCAATTCCTTCAATTTTTTGCTTTTTGAAGAACTCTGTTGAAACGCATTTCGTAATAAAGATTGCCGTGATTTGTTTGCTTGAAGAGGCTTATTTATTTGATGCTGAGAGCTGGAAATGTATTGTTCGATGCGATCTCGTTGGTGTTTTTCATCTAACAAAATTCCTGAATCACAAATAGTACATCGCATAACACTTCCATCAGTGTCTATGAAATCTTGTTTGTATTCCTGAGCCAGAGCAATAAATCGGGCACTGGACACCTTTGCATGGAAAATCTAGTAGTACACTCGTTTAGTAATGCAACAAAGTGCTAACACCAGTTCACTTGCTAACTCAATGCAACTGTCACAACAACTCACACTCACTGTCCACACTATCTTATAACACACCGTCAATTACCAGAATGTTCTCATTCATGCTGCAACTGCAGTCTCAGCGCTTTCTAGTAGCTTCCAGCAGAGCCCAGTCTCAATTCATGGAACTACGCGGGCGCGGTTGCCTACATCTCTGAGTCACCAGCCTCCGCCTCCATGCGAACAGATTAAGTCTCTCACAGTAACACTCACATTCAAGAACAGCAGGCTACCGATTCTGGTGGGATAGAATCACTCATTGTCAATTGCATTGTTGCGGTATAGCGAGAGAAAGAGGTTTTGTCGAACACACAATTATTTCCTTTTGTTGGAGGTGTGCTTTCAACTCCCGCGCGGTGTTTACTGAAAGAGATGGCTTACTATTCGCATGTACATATCAAGCTGAGGAGACGTTAATTGAAAGTTAAATATTTTATATTGATTAGCATTCTTACAGAATCATTTGGAATTAAATTAAAAAGAATAGGGGGGAGGGGATTATGGGCATGGGAG
This sequence comes from Meconema thalassinum, assembly GCA_946902985.2. Taxonomy (NCBI): domain Eukaryota; kingdom Metazoa; phylum Arthropoda; class Insecta; order Orthoptera; family Tettigoniidae; genus Meconema; species Meconema thalassinum. The sequence goes on from OX336391.1 coordinate 478,018,916, forward strand.
GGGGAGGGAAGGGATAAAGATAAAAAAGGGGGAAAAGGTGCATGAAAAATGTCTTTTTTCACAACTAGAAACAAAATTTCACACTGTGATATCTTTCCGAACAGTTTTAATTTACCCTAAGAAATGAGGTGCGCACCTAACCCTGGTGATCACTGTCTTCAAAGTCTGAAACATCACTGTAAATTTCAAGACCCACATTAGCTTCATCCAAAGCAACAAGCTCATCATCCAAAGCCGCAGTTTGCCTTAAACTACTCGCTGTAGATGATTACACACAGTTAGAATATCTACTAATATTATCTAATTAAAACCGCCTAGTCAAACACTAAAGAAACGTTTCATCATATTATTAATCGTACATGTTTCGGTATTTCATTGCTACCTTCCTCGGCGTGATTGATATTAAATCTTAAAACTAGTTAGCAAAGCCAAAAAGAAATGGATATTCTTACAAAAATTGTTTTCAATCAAAAATGGAAAAGCTTGCAAATAATTAAATGATAGTAAAATGATGCTATTAAAATAAGAGATCTACCTTATAAACTGCATACGTCAATACTTCAATAATTTTGATCGAAAACTGTAGTGACAGAAGATGTCGCAGTCAAAAGAAGAAGCGCAAAGGATGTAGGTCAAATTGTCGCCTAAAACGGAACATTTTTTTTGTAATACTCCGTTTGAAGCAACAATTTGACCTACATCCTTTGCGCGTCGTCTTCTTCTTCTTCTCTTCTGACAACGACATATTTTGTCACTACAGTTTTCGATCAAAATTATTGGAGTATTGACGTAGGCAGTTTATAAGGTAGATCTCTTAGTTTAATAGCATTATTTTACTATCATTCAAGGGGATTCACCACTGAAGATATACTTTTTTTTGAAATACACAATAAAAATGGCTTAACTATTTTTTTCTAGTGTGTAGTAGGCTAACAAAAAATACAAAAATATGAAATGGCCAAAACGTTGTCGCATACAGGCTACAGCGAATAAAAACTTTTTTTTCACGTTTTTCAGACCATATTTCAAAGTGATATATCTAAGAAACTATCCAACATATTGCACTGCTCATGGTCTCATTTTGAATATAATGATCTAATCTAAATATTTAGGTAGATTTATCATGGTAGCATTAGTGGTTTTCATGAAAATATGAACTCTCTATCTCAATTGGTTCTCAAGATATATCTATTTTTGTCTGAAAATTTGTCGAAATTCAAACTTTCGGAAAACTGCGTTTGAAAGTAAACGTATGTTCAACACTAATATTTCAAGTATATTTTTTAGTTTATGGTTGTGAAATAAATTTACACAATATATTAGGTCAAAAGCTTGTATTATACATCAATATTAGGTCACATCATATCAGTGTTCAATAATATATATATATTGAACCCTTATTGATCTACGATAAATAAGTATTCATAATTTATTATTATTATTACTGCAGCCCAGTCAGTACTTGAGGAAGTTGACGAGAATAAAGGCAAGGTAGCGTGTCGCAATGATTGCCACATAAGGTGAGCTTGTAGCTATTCTTGAAGAACGGCCTGGTAAGCTGAGTTCAAGGCCAAATTGTGTAACAACTTGCACCAGAATTGGAATCACAAAGGAATGGTCACGAGTTACTTACAACCGACCTACGATTGAATCACCCAATCGGGAGAGACCACGCCAATATCACGCGATGGATGGCGTCAGTGGTAAAAAGGGCGCGGAATTGATTATCTAAAGAACCGCCGATCGGAATTATCCCCGCACGAGTGCGATGAGACGTTTGATTTATTTGATGAAGATTGATACTAGTCCCATCTGTGTGAGATGAAAACTCTGGAAAAATTTTCTAAATCCACCCCACTCTTCCGCACCCTGTCAGTTTCTAATAAATTGGTCGACGAGAAGCTGTTCGATGTCTTTCTGTTCGTGAGCTCTGTGAGCTAACTTCACGCCCGTTTGCATAACGATTTTAACGCTCTGATATATTTGAAGTTATTTTATTTGTGAGCTCTGATGAGCTAAACTCACGCTAGTTGGCGTAGAAAATTTTAACGCTCTTAATTATTTGAAGTCAATTACTTTGTGAGCTTTGTGAGCTAAATTCACGCCAGTGTGCGTGGTGATTTGGAACTCGTAATATTATCTTAAAGACAACTATTTCAGCTCTTAGGGGGCAAGACTTGTAAACGTTCTAATTAGCGCTCACCCGAGCGAAGGTCAAAGCAGAGCAGTAGATTACCGAGCGAGATAGCGACTGTGAGTCAGGCAGTCTTTGTAACTTGTTTGTCGAGCCAGTGGCGTTGGACTCGAAGTGTGTATTCCATGTATATTTTTAAGTGTATTTTTCATGTGTGTATTGCGCGTGTGTGAGCGATATTTAGGGAAAGTCTTCGTAATTAATCGCATAGGACTATTTGTGGGCGAATTTAGTAACCCATAAGCGATTATAGCCAGGTCACATTATAATATCATTGAACTTTTCTTCCAAGGAGACTACATCAAGATGTCCAACATGTGGTCAGGAGTTGGGATGACGTCCGGCGCTTCAACGAAGACTACTATGGAGTGCTAACTTTTCCATAGGGGAAATGGGCTAAGATGGATGTCATAATGTTCTGCAAGCTGAGACGGTGACGTACAACAATTGATTATTCAATTATGTAGTTAGATTGGCGTGGGAACTTTTGTAAATAGTTTATTTGTCTTTTCTTGTTTTAGAGTGTTTTTTTTGTACCGGCACTAAATGTTTTAAATGTACGTTGGCACGTGGCCAAAGTGTTTGTTGTATATTTGTTCTTCTTGGAGTCATATTTAATGTGCACGGCGCGTGTACGTGATGTTTATCCATGCAAATGCGAAGCCCGTTACATTCGATAAGTGGTGCTTTATTCAAGTTCATATTTGTGATAGGAATGGGAGGTAATTACTGTAAGATGTTTGCTGAACAGGTTATTAGTCATATTAGGGTTGCCAAGTGCAACGATTTAAGATGTAATTGTAGAACACCTTAGTTCTAATTTGATAGATTTTTTTTGAGTCCATTTCAGGTTAATTAGTCACGGCGTAGAACGATGGCGCCAGCAAGTGGAATATATTTGTCTTTTTATTTCAGGGTCTGTCAAACCCATACGTGTGATTCTGTGTTATTGTGTCTGGTGTGTGTGTGTTGATTCTACGTGAAGAGGGGTAGAGGTCCTACCGCCCTCGTATTTTGTTGTTGTTGTATTTTGATGGAAAGGCAGGGTGCTCTAGGGAGACCGCTGTTCCTTGTCCATTATGCTGTTTTCTTGGATTTCCTAGTGGAAATGCCGGGATATTTTGTTCTGACACACACACACACACACACACGTATTATTGTGCTTTGGGGCACGCTTCTTCGATAGACACGTGGGTTGACAGATATGCAGATTTCCACGAATCGCCCGTCTCGCCTGGTGACTTATTTTTGTTAGGCAGTCCTGTTGTTCCGACTGGCCCCTTTAAGCTTTCATGTAGCGAACCTGTTCATTGTGATGGTTATTTTTGAACCATAATTAATTGGGGGAGTTCGCCATGTGTGTGACGGATTGTTGCATGTTGTATGGATAGATATTTGTGTTAATAATGTAAGTGTTTGCTTTGAGCCTATTGATCTTGTTTATGACTCAATTCATGTAATTTGGTATGTCCACCTGTGTGGTGTAGTGGTAGTTTACTTGTAAATTTGACGGCCGTCATATGTGTATTTTCTTTTATTGGTCACGTGTTAACTTACTTGTGTTGATTTGTGTGAGAAGTCCTAAGTTTTTAGGCAGTAATGTTTTTGCTACGGCAGTTTGATTCCAATTTCACACGGAAATTATTGTGTTGTATATTTTAAGTATAGGAAGTGTCGGTTTAGTTTCTAGTGTTGTATAGTTGTTCCCCGCGTCTGTCTAGCTCTAAGCAATGTGGATTCGTTGTCTGAATGTTTATCCTGGATGATGACGAATCATGCATTCGATTGTACACATTGTGAAGCATACAGAACGACACGCGCGCATACATTGTCACTTTTGTTGATTTTCTTAAGGACACTTTGTCCGTGTATTTAATCTCTCCAGAGATTTTGGCCTAGTTTTGGCGTATTTTATTATTCAGTGGGAGTCTTATGGGAGTTTGTTTTTGTTATTCTTTGTATTAGTTAGGTGATTTGTTATTAAATTCATTTGTTTTAACCCTGGCTTCACTTTTTCCTGCATGTTATTTTGTTATATATTACCCTGCATGTTAATGAAGCGCTTTAACAACAATTTACGATATGGACTGTTACACCCCCCCGAAATTGAGTCTCATAAGCTTCTTTGCAAGGGTTCAATATATATATATATATATATACATATACTTCGTAAAATAAAACAGATTTCGGTCATTGACGTTCAAAATTCACCGGCACCATATGTTTTCCCCTCCGCTTCTATTTTCCTGTTTTCTTCCTCAAGCTGTGCATGTTTCAACTTCCTTCTGTAATCTGTGAACTTATCTTTTTACGTTTCTGTGCCAGTGCTAGTCTTTTATTGTCGAAGCGCTTGGCAATCTTGGCAGCGTTTTTTCCAGGGCTAAGACCAATTGACATTTGAAGATCAAATATTGCTTGCCTATAGCCAGTATTATACTGGCATACTGCTTCGCACACCTGCATCTCTAGTTTTCTTCGAGATGAGAAGGTATTTTTGGGACATTTTGTCCAAATCACGCCATGCAAAGCCTCATTGGCGTTTTGTGTTTTTCCGGAGACGCACCTGGCGAGTATCGCGTCACTAGCAAGACGCTGGTAGAGTGGTAGAATTTTGGCAACCACTCTCTCAGTCAACGGGGTTTTCACATTATCCTTGTGAAGGCCAGGTATTTCACCTTTGGTAATGGCCCGGTTGTAAAAACACCATGATTCATTTCCCCCCGGGCACTTTTGGTGATTCGGTTTATCGTCAGTAGAGGAGCAATGGGACAGAGTTGCAAGGACAGCATTTTTCATTTCTTTTAAATCTCCTAAATTGCTTTGAATTGCATTTCTATAGTAGGTAGTCAGTTTGTTTATAGTTGTCAATTTCAAACTACCATATGACTTCCCTCCCAAGGTTTTGCCTTTTCCAATGTTTTCCGAAACAATTTTACGGAGGCCGGTTCCAAGGCGCTTGGCTACATGGTTCAAACATTCTTCCTTTTTAATTGGTTTCATACAGATTTAGATCTGTAAGGTGGCTAAACGTTTTAGTCACCATCTGACACTAATATTGTATAACGGAACCCGTGTTCCTCCGATCTTTTCCATATGCGCTCCGCAGCCTCAGTCTCCATAGACGGCGAAGACCCATCATAATTTTTTGACAATTAGGATTGTGCCTTTCAAACCACGCTTGAAATCTATCTGTTCCTGAACCCAGCTTCTTTTTCATTTTATCACAAACCCTGCAGTATTTGGATAAAACTTCATAGTCCACTACTAGACCGGTTATCACATCGATGCAACAACCGACGCCATTTTTTGAGGTGAACCCTCGCTTCTGCCAGCTCCCATCGAAACTAACGGAAATGTTTATTGGGCCATGGTCATCTAAATCAGTATTGTTTATAATAAAATAAGCTTTTCCTACTTCTGTCCTTGCTTTTTCCAAGGATTCGTTTGCCGTCTTGATGTATTGTTTTTCCATTTGTCTCATATGTTGATAATATGCGTTACAGCTCATAGGCTTCATATTCATTGACATACTAAATGCCTCTAATCCCCTATGGCCTTTTCCTAAGCTACTAAAGGTTTGTACAACCCTTCGGTTTACAACGTACGATAAGCGTGAAGTCGCGTCCTCATGTTCGTTTGTTTTGTTAGATGTTTCAAAATATTTTTGTAATCGCATTCTTGACACCATATATTAAAAACATGTGCATATACCTTTGAAGGCATTTGAAGGACTTGAAGGTTCCCTGCACACTCAGGACAAGGAAATGTTTTCATAAAATTTGATAGTTTGTTTCCATCTACCAAAATATAGTTAGGCGCATTATCGTAAAATGTGACTTCTATGTTATAGCTATTGTAAAGCGCGAAGCCTGTAGGTTTATCGGGAACTTCGTTCTCATTATTAGAACATGAGGTACCTGGTTCAGATGTACTTTGTACAGTAACATCATCATTGGGATGTAACATAACCCCACTTTCATCATTGATACCTGTGTCTGTATCAATACTTAAAAGACTTGCAGGTTGCACCTCATACCGCTTTGCAATATTGTCCTTATTTCTTCTAGCAATATTTTTCTTGTATTCTTGACTCTTCCCATATTTTATGGCATAAAACTGAACTAAACTTTACTCAAAACAAACAACCTGAAACTCAACAGCAAAATGACAGATGATAGAACACAAGTTGTTTTGTTTTTATTCTATTACTACTTCTTCTTTACCAAAGAGTACAGTACCTAATGAAAATAAAACATTACAATCATTGAATATGTGTATACAAGATCTAAATATGTGGTTTACATATTTATAATGAAAATATATCAAAGAAATAAAGATTATGATGTTTTTAGCAAAAAATAAGGAATCTAGTAAAAATGTGAAATTTTGGCCATTGACGCGTATGCAAAAAAATGTTATTTTTTTCATACTTAGGGTTAAGATATAGGTCTTAGGGTACTATATTCTTGTTCAGTAGGTTCCAAATGACAAAATAAGGCTTTTTTTTTTGTTGAAAATTTCATTATTTTTCACTATTTTCAGTGGTGAATCCCCTTAATTATTTGGAAGTTTTTCCATTTTTGATTTAAAACAAATTTTGTAAGGATATCCATTTCTTTTTTGGCTTTGTTAACTAGTTTTAAGATTTAATATCAATCACGCTGAGGAAGGTGTCAATGAAATACCGAAACATGTACGATTAATAATGTAATTAAACGTTTCTTTAGTGTTTGACTAGACGGTTTTAATAAGAGAATACTATCAGTCAACACGGTTATTAATTATTACCATTGCCATAATGGTCCATGTTTACGCATTTTATAATATCTACTAACACAGAATAATTGAAGAACTAAAAGCAATAACCGTGGGAGGACACAGTCAACGATGGTGTACAGGTCATTTGGCATAAGCCACAAAAAGCAAATTTTTTCAGGGCAGACACAAAACTGTTTGCAATTCAGTACAGGCATTTGTCTTAATTGTTGTTTATTTACATTGTAAAGTATATCTATGATTGTAGTTTGCTGGAATATATGGAGTGGGCTCAAACAGTTTATTGAAATTAATTATTTTAATGTCAATTGTGAGGTTACGCTAATTTACTGGGATTGATACTACTTTGATGTTGGTCACACCAATTTTTATTTTGGCTTGCATTAAATTTTACTTTAAATAATGTGCTTCAAAATCAGGTAAGAACAGCACTAATATACTAGCAGAGCTAATGCAATTACAAGAGAAACAAGATTAGTTAGTAAAAGTTACCAATTAGAAGTTAAACAAGAGCCATGCAACAGACTGAATACCTAGGAGTCTTCATCTGTGTCTGGGGAATTCATCCGGTACCGGTAGAGGAGTAAGACATTTGTAGATATTCATTATGACAACTCGCGGAGATTACTTTATTGGGCCCAAGCTTCACCAGGTGATTCTACTCGACAGCAAGCTCCTCTTGGTGTGAATGTTCCTTACAGATTCAGAAGTCACCGGTTTATCTCATCAACCTAAGGGTTATGTGTTTTACGCCCCTGCCGGGCTTATGACATACTGCCCTCCATTAATCTGTGTATAATATAATTTATCTGTTTTGCAGGTTGAGAGTCGACAACGATACAACTTAAGAAACCGAGAATACCATCAACCGGAAGATCCCTTCTGCGACCAGAGCTGGTTACAGGACGTAAGTCTAATTATTGGCTCTTTTCAGTTGGTCTACAGAACAATATTCCAATTACGGGGACAATACAGGGTCTTTCATATAAAGTAAGAACGGCAAGCGGTGGTTTTATTATCCGCTGCTGCGGTGGCCTTGGCCGAGCTTGTGGCGCGCCATGGACCCCTGCTTTAAGCGTGTGTACAATCCTATATGAAATACCTTACAAAATATGTTGGAATTGCCGTCCTTCCTGGGTTATACAGGCATTGTATCTGGTAACCACATTCTGGCTGACGCGAGTGAGTTCTGCCACTGTAATGTTTCTGATCATTTATTTTATGTCTTTTATTGAGTACTGAGCCAATAGGGTCAAACTTATTTACGTGAATATGTGCTAGTGATGGTGGCACTTCATCAGGAAATTGCTGAACAATTGCATCAAGTACCCGCCGAGCCAAGTCATAGTTAAAATAAGTTTTACATACAACTAAAATACGATGTTGTAATGATAACTGTCTCACCATGTAGCATCTGAGGTTCAAATTGGCGACTGGCCAGTGAACACCTGCACGCTTATTGCAAGGTCAAGTTATACTGTACTATACGCGCGCTTTCAATACTACAGCAGGGGGCCGCGGCGCGCCACAAGCTCTGCCAAGGCCACTGTACCAGCGGATAACAAACCTGCCGCTCTCCGTTCTTACTTTATATGAAAGACCCTGTACTTGCCTTAATATTTATCAGTAATAATTACCACACTTGCTAAGTCTTCTGACGGATTGTCTTGTATTTTGTTCTTAGAGGGCGGAGACTGTCCCTGTGGATTTGGTAGTGTTTTGTAGAGCTATTTGTCTTATATCTGATGATGCTCGCTTGACGAGTGAAACATTTCACCCCTTAGTTCTCTTCTTCTTCTTCAATAGCCCGTAACAATATATAGCCTACACGTAATATTATTATTATTAATAATAATAATAATATCGTAAGGCCTCGGTTGCCGGGTGCAAGCTTTATTTGACACCCATAGGGTAGCTTGCATGTCGAATTTCCTTGTTCTATGAAGCAATATTAAAGTCAAGGAGGTTAGAGTGTATCTAAGCTCCTTGAACACTATAGCGCTTTCTAGTAGATAAATGAGAAACTCTGTGTTGGCGGAAACTCCCGAGATAAATTTTGCCATTGTGAACGGCCTACTGAATTCAAATGGGTTCTTTCACATGCCAACATCGTATGACATGCGTGTCGTAATTTTTGCCACCTTACCAAAATCACTTGCCATGGCCAGGAGCGAGCCTGCAAGCTTGGGGTTAGTAGACCGACACGTTAACTACTCACCCACCGTGGAAAGCATATATGCGTTAAAAGAGGGTATATTGGATTTCACGGCCAGTGAATTAAAACTCAGCAATTTTTCTAGATCCATGCAGTGTCTTATGTGGGCTTTGCCTAGGAACACCAAGCTGGCTCTTCAGCAGGATCTTGGTCTGTGCTAGGACCCACACTGGAGCAGCGAACTGTGCAATGGAAGCCATCACATGAAGGTGAAAGGCCGCTTGAGTTTTTTTTAGCTCACGCAATAAAGAAACGCAGGTGTGCTTCATAAGAAGGGAGTTAGTTCGCTACTCCTGCAGGGTCTCGAGGGTCCAGCATGGACACCAAGAGCCCGCTGATGAGACAGCTTGCTGATCCTAGGCGAAACCCCCACACAAGACACGACATAAACCTAGAAATATTGTTGAGTTTTAAAATATTTATATACACAGTGCCCAAAAACGTTTTGTATATTGCGATTTAGTGACTTGTTTATTTTTCTATGTGCGTGTAATCACATTATACACAATATAGGGTACACACTATCTGCTGTGCACAAGAGCATGCCTTAGGGCTCGTGGTGGCCATAATGAGTATTGATATGCCTCGTCGTCTGTAAGCATGCCTTAGGGCTCCTGGTGGCCATACTGAGTATTGATATGCCTCGTCGTGTGCAAGCATGCCTCTTAGCGCTCGTGGTGGCCATACTGAGTATTGATATGACTCCTCGTCTGCAAGCATGCCTCTTAGCGCTCGTGGTGGCCATACTGAGTATTGATATGCCTCCTCGTCTGCAAGCATGCCTCTTAGCGCTCGTGGTGGCAATACTAGTATTGATATGCACCGTCGTCTGCAAGCATGCCTCTTAGCGCTCGTGGTGGCAATACTGAGTATTGATATGCATCGTCGTCTGCAAGCATGCCTCTTAGCGCTCGTGGTGGCCATACTGAGTATTCATATGCCTAGTCGTCTGCAAGCATGCCTTAGGGCTCGTGGTGGCCATACTGAGTATTGATATGCCTCGCCGTCTGCAAGCATGCCTTAGGGCTCGTGGTGGATATCCTGAGTATTGATATGCCTCCTCGTCTGCAAGCATGCCTCTTAGCGCTCGTGGTGCCAATACTGAGTATTGATATGCCTCGTCGTCTGCAAGCATGCCTCTTAGCGCTCGTGGTGACCATAATGAGTATTGATATGCCCCAACATGAAACACACGTGTGTATCCTATATTTTGAGCACTGTACCTTAATCACAGTGATTTTTTATGTAATTTTTCACATATTCCAGTAATTAGAATTATGTTTGTGCTGATGACCAAGATATCCCCCCCTCCACACACACACACACACACACACACACAAAATACTGTATTTTGTATTGACCAACTGAAAGCTACAATATCAATTATTGTTAATATGGCAACATTGAAAAATGGCTTCAAAGCTAACTTGAGTATGCTTTTGTCATAAACTCATCTTATAAGGTTGATGGCAGGAAGGGCATTCAGCCCTAAAAACCATCTACCGCATAAAAGACTGGAATAATAATAATAAGGGGTGTATTTGTTTTAGCAGGACTGGACGAGACTCTGATTGATCCCCTGGATAAGGCTTTCATCCCCCCTGCTGAGAAACCAAGGGCGAGGCACAGGAACAGGACGGCCACGACAGCTAAAGGTTGGTGAGCATTAAACTACCACATATCAATGCTGCTCTTGCATCCTGAGGAATTCATTCTAACATTAAAACAGTATGTCCATTAACCCAGGGCGAGGCAGAGGAACGGGACGGCCACGACAGCTAAAGGTTGGTGTGCATTAAACTACCAAATATCAATGCTGCTATTACATCCTGAGGAATTCATTCTAACATTGGAACAGTATGTCCATTAATCAAGGGCGAGGCAGAGGAACAGGACGGCCAAGACAGCTAAAGGTTGGAGTGCATTAAACTACCACATATCAATCAATCAATCAATCAATATTTATAGTCATTTAACAACTTATCGTTGTATTAGACTACGTCACATTGTTAAAAATACATTTTCAATTTACAATAAAATCTCAAAGGTATGTATAATATATTACAAGTATTATTGCCAGCTTACTGAATTCTATAAAATAAAATAAGAATAAAATAACACAAATACAGTAAGAAGAAGTTGATCTTCTATGGTCCATCTGGGCAGAGTGTAATTTTCTCTTCAAATTCGACCAAAGTGTAAATACTGCTGTTAATGAGCCATCGCTTAATGGAAGCTTTGAAAATGTTTATAGACTCCTGCTGTAGTTGTGTTGGTAGTTTGTTGAGGATTTTAATCCCATAATATTTGTAGTGGTCTCGTGTTTTCTTTAACCTGACATGAGGTGTATCTAACTGGTTTCTTATTCTTGTGGTGTGTGAATGCACATCCCTTCGATTTTTATATACACTGAGATTTTCTTTAATATTCACTAAGCTATGGAATATGTAATAGCTGCATTGATATGTGTTAGTTTAATGCACACCAACCTTTAGCTGTCTTGGCCGTCCTGTTCCTCTGCCTCGCCCTTGGTTAATGGACACACTGTTCTAATGTTAGAATGAATTCCTCACGATGCAAGAGCAGCATTGATATGTGGTAGTTTAATGCTCACCAACCTTTAGCTGTCTTGGCCGTCCTGAGGAATTCATTCTAACATTAGAACAGTATGTCCATTAATCAAGGGCGAGGCAGAGGAACAGGACAGCCAAGACACCTAAAGGTTGGTGTGCATTTAACTACCGCATATCGATGTTGCTATTGCATCCAGAGGAATTCATTCTAACAATAGAACAGTATGTCCATTAACAAAGGGCGAGGCAGAGGAACAGGACGGCCAAGACAGCTAAAGGTTGGTGAGCATTAAACTACCACATATCATGCTGCTATTACATCCTGAGGAATTCATTCTAACAATAGAACAGTATGTCCATTAACCATCTTCAATATACACTCAGTGGCCTGAAGTCATGGGAATGTGATGTTAATAACGAGTGGCGTACCGACAGAGACACTTCTTTACTTGAATTTTTAAATTGTCCCATCTATCACCTATTTTACCCTACAGCTAGTGAGGCGTCTTAACTTCCGTATATATGTTAAAAGTGATAACGTTCATTGCTTGGTAAATGTCCTGCACTCTACTCGCAGTGAGAAGACTCCTTCAGCGTTGGAGCTAGCCATGGATCAGTTTTACTGTTGAAGTGTGCGATTGGTAACCCTTTCCACGTCGCTTCGGGTTGCTTTAATTGTGACCATTTCGTTAAAGATAATTCAGTACATGAGTTTCTGCTATTTATTCCAATTAATGATACAGATCAAATCTTAAAAATAGGCAGATTTTGAGAGCCAATACTAATGGCAGTAGGATATCCATATTTTATGCAACCACGTAAGTATGGTCATGTTGGTACCACTGCATCGTTTCACGTCTAATATATAGTTGAAAATGAAAATCCACAGCCTGCTTCCAGTCTCCGACCGGGTCAGGAATGGAATGAATGAAGCCCCCATCTAGCGGCGAGGATAGGAACTGTGCCGGCTGCCGAGGCCTGACGCACTCCTCTGGGGCAATGATTAAATGAATGACAGATGAAATGAAATGATAGTGGAGAGTGTTGCTGGAATGAAATTGTGACAGGGAAAACCGGAGTACCCGGAGAAAAACCTGTCTGCCTCCGTTTTGTCCAGCACAGATCTCACATGGAGTGACCGGGATTTGAACCACGGACCCAGCGGTGAGAGGCTGGCGTGCTGCCGCCTGAGCCACGGAGGCTTCTCTAATATATAGTTACTGTTTATCATATTTTTTAGAATTACTTCATATTTTTACTGTGTCGGATAAAGAGAACGGTTAATTAATTATTGCTTTTTAGGAATATTAATCGAAATATCATTTTAATTATGATGACTGTCGTTTCAAGGTGGCGGAACAGCAAGGTAATCTTCCCTCCTTCATAATGTACTCGATTACCCTATTATATTAATGAAACCCCCCAGAAGGAAATGCTGCGTACGCCACTTTTAATAACTAGTTGCAGCTCTACAGCACCTGTGGTCGTCCCGTGCGGGTGGTAACATTATCTCGGCGATATTGAAGATCCACTCTCGACACTGTTGACCTCAGAACCCAAATTCGCGTGTCCTCTCCGAAATGTTATAACTCATGCGCCGATGATCATCCCATGTTCAAAGTCGTTTAACTCGCGTTCGTGTTGCCAACTTCACTATACTCGTGCACGGCACATTTTTTCATAGGACTATCCTTCCCGTGACTTTTGGCCACTCCGTGTCTGTCTTCTTTGCCCCCCCCCCCCCCCCCACTTGTTTACTTACTTGTGTTGTATTTATGTTGCAGAAGATCCGGATCACACAAGTAAGAAGTGACCGGAGAATATATTGAGTTTTACATTAATTAGACATTCTATAACGGATAGTCTGACCATTGTTTTTAATAGATTTTAACAGATTTTAACAGATTTTCTAAATATCATAATTAGGGCCTTCAAATTATCGAAAAATGACCTATAAAATGCCCCTAAAATTCTCTTAAAATTACCTCATTATACAAAAATGACCTAAAAATTATCAGTTTCATAAGAGGGGCCAGGGGAAAAAAGTAGGAAAGTTAATTTTTAGAAAACTTGAGAAAAGGCAAGTTGAATGTTTAAAATCTTATGACATCAATATATCAGCATATACAATCATTTTGGTCCTGCAGAAAAATTATCTTCGGTTTAGGAAACATGAAATCAGAGGTTTTGTCATCTAGTGTGTCTCCAGACCTAATTCCACGAAATCCACGTAGCGATAGTACTCGCAGCACCTACATTTAGTCTTGGGAGAGCTGACTACAGAACTTGACAGCATCAGGATGGCAAAACTTCATCAGGCGTTGTAAATCTTTATACCTCGGCATGGAAATCGGCAAGAAACTGTAACCTTCCAAGTTACAAAGAGACTGAACCCGTGTTCTGGGGAGTTACGGATTTTATTAATCGTGTGTATATTTTTATTTTAGGTCTTTTTAGGTTTTATAATTATTTATTAGAGTGTATATTATGACGTGCTTAATTTATAAGTAATTTGTTTAGCGTATAAGTATTATAATTTGAGCATGATCCAAATCAAGGGAAGTTGAAATATTTAACATTGGAGTAATCTGAAAGTTTTGTAACAGAAAAGTGCACACAGGCGATGAAATACGAGTTGGTGTTCAGACATAGGGTAAAACCCGAGCGCCAGTAAGCGTGAGTCAGAGGTGAGACTTGGCATCCATGTACGAGCGGTGACGATGGGCTGTGTTCCATATATGGTCATGTTGAGAATCAAGCGTTGGGATTGGGTGGATCCGTGGATCAACCCAGGTAACCTGTGATTGTAGGGGGGGGGGGTGATGACGATACTTGGGATTTTGTGGAAGTCATCGGTGGACACTTATTCAGACCGCGGGGCGGTGTAGACTCTTATTCAAAACGCGGGGCGGTGTAGACTCTTATTCAGAACGCGGGGCGGTGTAGACTCTTATTCAGAACGCGGGGCAGTGTAGACTCTTATTTTGGACCGCGTGTGGAGCGGGTCTCTATTTAGAACTCCGAGCGGGAGTGGACTTGTCTTTTCGGTCTTGTGTGTGGAGGATAAGACATTACAGTTTTACACTAATTGTGGTTTTGGATACAATAACGGAGTTGCTGGCTGTAAGTTCTTAATTGAATGATGAGCCTAGTCTTAAGTATATCGCCAAGGTTGCTTATTTCGAACAGCATGAAGTATTGTAGTCTAATATCTGTACATCTATATTGCAACTATAGCGGCAATTTATTCGTCCAAGGATGCGAGTCAAATATGCTCCGCATTAGTAAATTCACGAACGGATTCCAAACATTGGTCTGATACTAGATCCACGACGCAAAGTAAATCGTTGGATGCTGGTTACAAAAGTAACAAACGTAATAATTAATCATAAAAGTAGGAATGGCGTGTGAATCAAATCAATTGTGCTGCGAGTATAGGCCTAATTCTTTAGGGAGCAAATAATCCCAGAATTAGTAGAGCTAGGTCACCACTGCTGGAACCAACATCTGTAAGTAACGATCAACTTTATTCCTGAGGGTCATCTATATCATGTCATATGTGTATCTGTGGAAATACGATAGGGAGTGTTATTATTCTGTACGAGGAGGATCCTGCAAAATGTGTGTCTTATGTCTGGTATGACAATATATTATCAATTTTACCAGAAGCTGAAGGGTTTTATTTATTAGGTCACTTAGGTATAGTTAGGTGTGAATGTCTATTGCTGTTGTTATAATCGTACAGGTGTTTAACCCCCACGCACCCCTGTGTAGTAGCCTGGGTCATTACAATTGGTCGCCCAAGTGGGGCCGGTACGTTACAAAACTAAGACTTGCTACACATGAACATGGCCCTCCTTGCAATTGTAAGCGATTTGACTGCTACAACATCACGAGTGAACGTGACAGGCAAAATATATTACGTCCGTTCACCAAGCAACAGTCTCACGATGATAAAAATAGGTATTTGGGAGGGTTGGGTAGATTATTGGCTGAGGAATAACCCACCCACCAAGGGAAGATGATTAAGAGAAGGAAGTAGATTTTGGATTGGAGAAAAAGGATAGAAAAATAGGAGGAGAGTCCCACAAAAGTTATGAATTTAACTTTAAATACACTTAGAGGCAGTTGCCACTGAAATTTAACTTTTTGATACCTAAAATAGGAACGAGCTTGGTCGAGGCTAACGGGAACCGCAGCTAGGACTTGGGCAGTTTGCCAGAGAGAGGCTTTAGTGTATTTCCTCCCAAGCACGAATAAAAGTACTATAGGGAAGGGTGATGGTCTGGCCAGACAGATAGTAAAAGCTTTATTGAGTATGAACGAGGGCATAAACCTAGGAAGAGCTAGGAAAGCCAGGATCCTGCCTAACTGTAGTATCAGAGAAATGATGAATCCAAAAACAAATATTTAATTTATTTAACAATTTAAAGAAGTTAATATTTTTGACAATTAAATATTTTGCAATCTTGTTAACAATTTGGGGTCGCAGACCTCCAACAACATTCAGAAATTGCTCCAGGCAAATAACAATTCTTAAGGTTTTAAACCTAGTACTAAAACCTTGATAAGATTTTAAAAAGGGCAATGAAATGATTAAAGTTTAAACATTAAATTGAGTACAAGGAGTGTACTATAAGAAATTTCTGAAAGAACATTCTAGAGAGAATAACAAATTCGAAAATAACAACAAGGAAAACATAAAGCATACAATAGAAGTTACTCAAACTTCTTATATTTAAACAGAATTACTTTATGAGAATTATACAAAAGAGGGCAGGTCACTTACTGTGAAACCTGAAGAGGTAATCAAAAAGAAGGTTCTAGACTTCCTATGTTTAATTAGAAATCACGAGCCAAATGGGACAGTTTCCATTTCGTGAAACCTGAACATGACTCGCTCAAGAGTTTAAAGAATTGTTTTCCCTGATTATGGGAAAGGAACAACGTGAATTTAAAACTTGTATCACACAAGCAATTATGCAGAATGTAATTAATGTTAAACTAGCAAAGTTGGAAGGGCACTTCGTGAGTGACACCTTATAGAAAAGTTTCAATTTTATTAATAATGGTGGTTAGTAGAAGGTTGAGGAAAGATCATTGGGATATAGGATCAATGTTCATGGCCGTATTTAATATAACCGGACGATCGCGACGCGGTAGAAACGTGGAGCAAGCACTGTTTATCACTGTAGTCTATGAAGATGGATGCAAAGTTCACTGTAGAAACACTAAAGTTTATGAAAAAGAAAGTTATTGCAATTATGGAAATAACTGATTGCACTATATAGGTGAGTCTATTTCTTGAAAAAGTTGTGATTTACAATTAAATGCGCCATAGAATGTTCCAGAGGTTCCAGCGGTGGAAGAAAGTTAGCTATTGCAAAAATTTGTAAAGAAGATTCCTCATTTTAAATATCATTGTCCCAAGTGAGCGAAAAACACTTGACGGCAAGACTCGCAGATAGAGTACAAGATCTCGAAGGTTCCAGAACGACCTTAGCAGAAAAATGGGGTTGAGAAAATCCAACGGAGGAACTAGCTTTATAATTATAGACAGCGGGTATTAGATAATATCCCACGTAGCGAGAGGATTTCTCATTTGAATAGCTTAAGAAAAGCTCTTTTTTAGTAAGGTTGGCTTATACAAGCAAAAGCTCAACATGGCAAATCCCACGAAGAATGATTTTTGCCCCAAAGTAAATAATTTCACACTGTCTATAAATTATAATTAAAAGCACGTGGAAGTTAAAACCATGAAGATGAGGTTAAAACTTTTAAAATGGTACTTATCTTGATTTCATGTTGAAGTCGAAGTTTCCGTTGATGACTACTTAGCCAACATGGCGTAGAAGAGGGTGAGCCTCTTGGTTTGAGGAGGCAAGCTCGAGCGGAGCTTTGACTGAACGAGTCAACTGCAGACTGAGAAGTGAGAGCTGCTCAACGGAGCACGGAGGGTACAAGGAAGGGGAAAAGAGTGGGGGGTAGGAGACAAAAGGAGAACATATAAGTATTGCCAATATTGTAACAAAAAAATGATCTCTTGCTGAGCTGGTCTTCAAAGAGTTGATAACAGTTGATACTAGCGCAGCATGGTGAGTAAAGAAGTAGACGTAGTCCTCTTGCTCAAGGAGAAAATAGCTGGCGATGGTAACAGGATCTGGTGGCCAAATGGATAAGTAAGTCCTCTAGCCCCAGGAAGAATTGAGGAGCTTCAGAGATTCGCTGCGAGATGACGCTAGGTGGGTCACAGAAGTTATATCTGGAACAGACTCATACAAAATATAAGCGACCTGAACCCCTAAGAGAGAACAGAAGATCACTGTTGGTGTCTGACAAAGAGGAAGGAAAAAACATGCAAAAACATTGAAAATTATAATCTCAGGTACCGTGTATTCCAAGAATGCACCATACTGGGAGGGGCAGACACCAACAGCGAACAAGAAAAACAAGTACAGTAATAAGCAATTGCGGAGAAGTAGTCTTGTGATCTGACCATTAGTGGTCAAGACTCTGAATACCCTGACTCTCCTATCTCTTCCAGGGTAACACTCGGTCACTCTTCCAAAAGGCCAGACTAGGGGGGGTGAAACATCCCTAACTAAGACCAAGTCTCCCACCTTAATGTCGGGACTGGAAAGAAACCACTTCTGCCTCCGTTGCAAGGAAGTTAAATATTCCAGGTTCCACCTCTTCCAAAAAGAATTACGGAGGGCTTCAAGTTTACACCAAACGATAGGTAAATCAGAATCCCTGAAAGAATTAGGAAGGGGAGGAGGGGCAGAGAGAGAAGTGCGTGTAAGGAAGCGACCAGGTGTAAGTGGAAGGAGGTCATCAGGGTCATTAGAAATCGGAGTTAAATAACGAGAATTAACGACATCTTCCATCACAAAATAACTAGAAGCTGAGGGAAATAAAGCACTAGTAAAGATTGCGATACGATGAGAAAGAAGAATTGACAAGTTTAAACAAAGCGTATAGAAACAAGTACATCTATTCAGGACAAGAATATACCAAATAAACAAAGAAACTATGCGAGTAGAAAGCAAGAACGCCATAGGTAACAACCTAGTGGCCATAAACAATGACCTCAAGTTATAATGAGTATCAAAGCGGTTACTCAGAAAAATACTTAAGTCAGCGAGAAACGTGACATGACAAGTATAAATGCAAAAACACATCGAATGTAACGACGAGAAAAAGTAAGTTTGTTCATCAATGAACAATAAGATTTCAAAATATGTAAGCAAAGTGAAATACATAAGCGCGTGAGAAATACGCAACGAAGTTTTGAAGCAAGAATCGAAACAATTGTAAGATACTAGCGTGAGTAAGTGAGAGACGTAAACAAGCACGGCCTTGACACACATAGTACAACGAGATAAGGCATATAAATAGCTGAAAGAGTCCTTAACTGGAACAAGTTTATTTTGGGAAATAGGTGAGCGGCTTCCGAGATTACGGTAGCGGCTCGCCAGACAATGGTTGGCAATCAGCCAGAGTTGAGATAAGAGAAACTTGCTTTGACATTTGGCAATCGTACAGGAAATAAACAACAACTTGGCGTTATCCAGGCTTGTATACAAACAAGTTTGAAAAACAAGCAGTTCGGAATAAACAAACACTGGTTGAATCAGCTGTAACTTAAAGCAGATATTCAGGTTGACCGGCATGCAGTCAATCGTAACTTGGACGTGAAAAAGCAATTTAAAGACGTATGAAACAGCGTAGGAAATCAATTTCGCATAATTGAGAGGATCGCGAAATCGGACAATTTTCAACAGAAAGAAGCTTAATTCTTCCGAACAGAGAAGAAAAGCTGGGACATTGAGAAGAAGGTTATGCATAAGAATAGTTATTCTTGATGTTATAGAATTCAGATTTTCAAGCAGTTTCAAAAGCGGCTTCCAATTGTGAGGAAGGAGGGAGGAGCCGACCGTGGCCATCCTTCTAAGCGAAAGAAGTGAAACATGGCTTACAGCAAAGTGATGGTGACTGATAGCCATGGTTTTACACAAGGGGAAGATAGTTTTCGAGAAAGAGTTTAAGCAATTAACTGCTATAAAAATGACATGAGAAGGTAAACGAAATAACACAAAGCAAGGCGAACTTGAATTGCCATTTTGTGCGGGAAGAAAGAAAAACCATTTAAACAACTTACAGAGGTAGTGTAGTTGTTCACGATAAGACATCGTTTCGGCAAGTGTTTTTCAAAAATATTGAGATCTGAAACATGAGCGTTCTCTTTTTCAGAAATGGGATTTATGTCAGCTGTAACGAAATGACATTGCGCTTTGGTTTGAGCACTGGTATGTTTGATTTCACCAGTAATAACCCAACCAAAATCGGTGTCTCTAGCGACCACGGTTGAAGATAACTTACGTGTTTGTTTGCGAAGGCACTTCCAAAAAACATTGGCACTGAAAAGTACATCAATGGGACCTTGAGCATTAAACTGAGGATCAGCTAACCTTAAGTGCGAATGAATGTTTAAACCGGAAGTATTAATAGAGTGACTTGGAGTGTCCTTGCCAATACTGGTAAGAATGAGAAAGTTTAAATTAAGATTGGTGTTTCTTTGGCAAACGTCTCTGATTTTCAATTTTGAAGACTGCAAAACTTGAGTTTTCAAATTGTCAATGCCGGTCACATTGATAGAAGTCGGCGATGACAAAAGACCTAGTTTTTTAATCAACGATTGCGAAACAAAATTATGAGTTGAAGCGGAATCGAGAAGACCACGGGTTCTAAACCAATTTCCAAATTTATCTTGGATTTCGAATTGTACAGTGGTCAAAAGGGTTTGCGCACTGTAAGAAGTTTCGGCATTAGAAATGCAGGAAGAAGCATTAGTTTGTTCGGAGCTGCTCTGCATGGAGCTTGAAGAGGCGGGTGCTGATGACCTCGATTTATCGTGAACGTGCAATAAAGAATGATGCGGTTTTTTACAATGGAAACAGAGATTTGATGACGTACAGTTCGAAGAAGAATGCTTAGGTGACAATCAATTGAAACAATGTTTGCTATTCAAGACAAACTTCCTTCGATCTTCGACAGACAATTCTTTAAAGGATTTGCACGAATACAATGTGTGAAGCTTTTTACAGAGCGTGCATTTTAACGATTTGTTGAGCGGCCTGATATCTTCTCTTACATGATTGAAAGAAGAACGGGTTTGCTTGTTCTCGACAGATGGGGGCTGATGTCCCTTTGAAGAACTAAGTTTTTTTTTCAAAAATTTGACACTGAGGATTCGTTTCAACCTTTTCGCACTGAAATGCGAGTGCTGTAAGGACTTGGCATCGGCTGTTAAGAAACGAGATTAAGTGTTCGAAGGAAAATTCTTCCTTGCGAGCGAGTTCAATTTCCCAAGCCTTTAAAGTTGAAAAATCGAATCTTGATGTAGCCAGATGAATGAGTATGGTGTCCCATGTTTGGACAGGCTGCTTGAGTTGGTATAATGCTCTGACATTCAACTGTATAGAATCTAAGAGGTCTCTTAAAGAGGTGACGTCATTAGGTTTGACGGCTGGCAAGTTGAAAAGACAACGTATGTGGCGAGCTACACTCAAACGTAAATTGCCATATCTCTCTTTAAGGAGATTAAAGGCGATGTGGTAGTTGTCTGCGCTTAAAGGCAGTGACTCCACTAAGGCTAAGGCCTCACATTCCAAAGAAGTACGGAGGAAGTAAAATTTATGTATGTCTGGGATCTCGATATTTTCATGAATTAGGGAGCAGTAAAGTTCGTAAAAAGAATACCATTCACCTTCCTTGCCTGAGAAGTGCGGTAGGCTTATCTTAGGAAGTAACGGTTTCGGTTTGTTCTTGTGAACTGAAGCGGGTGCGAACTGGGCCGGATTGATGACCCTAGTGTCCGGTTCTGAGATATTGCGGATCAATTGGTGGGCCTTGGCAATCCCTTCAAAGTACAAGGGTTCGACCTCGTCCCGATCCGATTGAAGTTCTGGGCAAGCGGATTCAATCTCGGTTTGAATTTGATCATAATAATCATAAGACCGTTCGTACAACTTAAGGCGATGTGTCAAGATGTCTAAATCACACTCGGCGGGATTTAACTTGTTGATAAAATTTCTGAATCTAGTGAGTTGCCCTTTATAGGAAGAACGTCTGGCAATGAGAGTTTCATCTTTTTCAGTAGGGGCCATGACAAAGAGAATAAATTGAAATACAACTCACGAAACTGTAGAACCTTGAAGATGCTGTCAAGTTTGCAGCAGCGAATGGGTAGAAAGAACAGGACACCCCAAAGGAGACAGGAGCGGCCTCTTTCCCGTTCACAGGCTTTGCATGATGTAGTTATAGCTGAAAAATCCAAAGCAGATATTAATAATTTGCCAAGTATTGTCAAATGACACTTGACAAACAATAGAAATGAAAAATGGACTCTCCCGGGTTTCTGGGACCAATTTTTGGGTAGATTATTGGCTGAGGAATAACCCACCCACCAAGGGAAGATGATTAAGAGAAGGAAGTAGATTTTGGATTGGAGAAAAAGGATAGAAAAATAGGAGGAGAGTCCCACAAAAGTTATGAATTTAACTTTAAATACACTTAGAGGCAGTTGCCACTGAAATTTAACTTTTTGATACCTAAAATAGGAACGAGCTTGGTCGAGGCTAACGGGAACCGCAGCTAGGACTTGGGCAGTTTGCCAGAGAGAGGCTTTAGTGTATTTCCTCCCAAGCACGAATAAAAGTACTATAGGGAAGGGTGATGGTCTGGCCAGACAGATAGTAAAAGCTTTATTGAGTATGAACGAGGGCATAAACCTAGGAAGAGCTAGGAAAGCCAGGATCCTGCCTAACTGTAGTATCAGAGAAATGATGAATCCAAAAACAAATATTTAATTTATTTAACAATTTAAAGAAGTTAATATTTTTGACAATTAAATATTTTGCAATCTTGTTAACAATTTGGGGTCGCAGACCTCCAACAACATTCAGAAATTGCTCCAGGCAAATAACAATTCTTAAGGTTTTAAACCTAGTACTAAAACCTTGATAAGATTTTAAAAAGGGCAATGAAATGATTAAAGTTTAAACATTAAATTGAGTACAAGGAGTGTACTATAAGAAATTTCTGAAAGAACATTCTAGAGAGAATAACAAATTCGAAAATAACAACAAGGAAAACATAAAGCATACAATAGAAGTTACTCAAACTTCTTATATTTAAACAGAATTACTTTATGAGAATTATACAAAAGAGGGCAGGTCACTTACTGTGAAACCTGAAGAGGTAATCAAAAAGAAGGTTCTAGACTTCCTATGTTTAATTAGAAATCACGAGCCAAATGGGACAGTTTCCATTTCGTGAAACCTGAACATGACTCGCTCAAGAGTTTAAAGAATTGTTTTCCCTGATTATGGGAAAGGAACAACGTGAATTTAAAACTTGTATCACACAAGCAATTATGCAGAATGTAATTAATGTTAAACTAGCAAAGTTGGAAGGGCACTTCGTGAGTGACACCTTATAGAAAAGTTTCAATTTTATTAATAATGGTGGTTAGTAGAAGGTTGAGGAAAGATCATTGGGATATAGGATCAATGTTCATGGCCGTATTTAATATAACCGGACGATCGCGACGCGGTAGAAACGTGGAGCAAGCACTGTTTATCACTGTAGTCTATGAAGATGGATGCAAAGTTCACTGTAGAAACACTAAAGTTTATGAAAAAGAAAGTTATTGCAATTATGGAAATAACTGATTGCACTATATAGGTGAGTCTATTTCTTGAAAAAGTTGTGATTTACAATTAAATGCGCCATAGAATGTTCCAGAGGTTCCAGCGGTGGAAGAAAGTTAGCTATTGCAAAAATTTGTAAAGAAGATTCCTCATTTTAAATATCATTGTCCCAAGTGAGCGAAAAACACTTGACGGCAAGACTCGCAGATAGAGTACAAGATCTCGAAGGTTCCAGAACGACCTTAGCAGAAAAATGGGGTTGAGAAAATCCAACGGAGGAACTAGCTTTATAATTATAGACAGCGGGTATTAGATAATATCCCACGTAGCGAGAGGATTTCTCATTTGAATAGCTTAAGAAAAGCTCTTTTTTAGTAAGGTTGGCTTATACAAGCAAAAGCTCAACATGGCAAATCCCACGAAGAATGATTTTTGCCCCAAAGTAAATAATTTCACACTGTCTATAAATTATAATTAAAAGCACGTGGAAGTTAAAACCATGAAGATGAGGTTAAAACTTTTAAAATGGTACTTATCTTGATTTCATGTTGAAGTCGAAGTTTCCGTTGATGACTACTTAGCCAACATGGCGTAGAAGAGGGTGAGCCTCTTGGTTTGAGGAGGCAAGCTCGAGCGGAGCTTTGACTGAACGAGTCAACTGCAGACTGAGAAGTGAGAGCTGCTCAACGGAGCACGGAGGGTACAAGGAAGGGGAAAAGAGTGGGGGGTAGGAGACAAAAGGAGAACATATAAGTATTGCCAATATTGTAACAAAAAAATGATCTCTTGCTGAGCTGGTCTTCAAAGAGTTGATAACAGTTGATACTAGCGCAGCATGGTGAGTAAAGAAGTAGACGTAGTCCTCTTGCTCAAGGAGAAAATAGCTGGCGATGGTAACAGGATCTGGTGGCCAAATGGATAAGTAAGTCCTCTAGCCCCAGGAAGAATTGAGGAGCTTCAGAGATTCGCTGCGAGATGACGCTAGGTGGGTCACAGAAGTTATATCTGGAACAGACTCATACAAAATATAAGCGACCTGAACCCCTAAGAGAGAACAGAAGATCACTGTTGGTGTCTGACAAAGAGGAAGGAAAAAACATGCAAAAACATTGAAAATTATAATCTCAGGTACCGTGTATTCCAAGAATGCACCAAGGGTTGATAACGGTTATGCCCGTGGCACAGAGAAGGCCATGGAAGAATGAAGAACTTGCGAAGTTTCGAGATGCTAGCTACGCTTACAGAGTTCGTGTTGTTCGAGAGGCGTTGGCAATTCGGGACATTGAGGTATGTGCGAAAGCCTTTTGCGCCATGCTTGGCATCAGCAAAACTAAACTCTACTTAGTTTCTTGTTTACCTCCGACATCCGACCAGTCCTTTTTTTTTTTTTTTGGTTTTATTTCATTATGAAAGTTGAAATGTTCATACGCACTCGAAGACATGACTATTAATCACACACTCGCAACACAGTCGTAACCACGTGCATTAACACAAACAACACATCAACACACTGGAGGGAAACACAGAAACCAAAGTCAGCAGCCATTGCTTGCTCTGCGTATGATCAGTCCATTAACGGTAACATTAACACCACTTCGCAAAAAAAATTGACTTGCCTACTTTTTTCCCCTGACCCTTATTTTAATTGTCTTCTAAACATAATGGTTCGAATAACAAACATTCTTAGTAGAATTAGTGCATTACGACTAAACTATTAATCAATAGATTAACAATATCACTACGTCATTTTCATTTCTACTACAATGTGAAAACATATATTGCTAACTAAACATACTGTACCTTACTTAGCGTTGCAATACACCACCATCGTCATCCTCACGTTATCAAAGGTGAAGGAACGGCGGTTGTCAGCTAATACGGCACTCTTTTATAGGCCTATGTCGAGAAACTTCTCTCCACTTCCACTGATGTAATAGGAGCATATTTGCAAAGCACTAAAGTGAGCACTGAGACCACATGTGTTCAATTTTAATTGTAGAATGTTATTTATTGACTAGTTTATGTATTTAATTGTATTAAATATATTTTATTATATTTTGTGTAATTGTATTTTCTTAACCCATATCTTCTGACGAGGGAACCTTCAACAGATGTCTCGTCTTTACTAGCCTATTAGACTGATACATCACGAGGAATAAAGCAACACCTCGTGGTGTAGTGGCTAGTGTCCCTGGCTATTGGACTGGAACGGGGTACACTCAGCCTCGTGAGGAAAACCGACAAGAGGAGTGTTTGATCCCATCTCAGCGATCTGAGAATTGGTTTTCAGTGGTTTCCTCACTTCTACTTCAGGCAAATGCTGGGATGGTTCCTAACTTATGACCACAGCTAGCTCCTTCCCAATCCTCACCTCAACTACAAATACACACTCATACAGGTTATCAGACAAATTGTATACTCACCCAAATACACGGGGCTACATGACGCAAGGCCCCTAAATAAATCGATCAACAACCACCGCCTCCTTGTACTCAATGTCGGTGTTATGCAGACAATCATTGCCATGCGCATTACACACAGCACATTGGGTTTATTATTGACGTTCGCTCCTTAGCAACAGTTGTAATCGTTCCTATGTTGGTAACTGTTACTTTTACTTGCCAAACTACAACTGAATTCCTGCCCAACTTTTTCTTTTTAATTAAGCTTATGGCTAAGTATATAAATATAAATAACATATTGAGAAATATGAAATGAAAATCAGTGTAGACAAGAAAGAAACAGGGAAGGGGCGGAACAGATTGAGATGGTACGGGCATGTGAAAAGGATGAATGATGAAAGAATGCCGGAACAAGTGATGGAGAGACGGATGACAGGAAAGAGAGGATGAGGAAGACCTAGAGTATGGTGAAGGACAGGTGAGAGTGGAGTTCAGTTCAGTGGTTGAGAAAGGATGGTGTCAGATTTGCTCCAAGCTGGAAAACTGAAATTGATGATGGTTACAAATACTACACATCTTAAAACAATAAACTGGACACCTGATAAGTTTAAAGTTTTATATCTTAAACTGGTGATGTTTTACAGCTACTTCATACCAATATTGACCTATGGTATTGAAGCATGCACCCTTGCAAAGAGGGATGCATCAAGACTGCAAGCATGGTGATGTTTAACAGCTACTTCATACCAATATTGACCTATGGTATTGAAGCATGCACCCTTACAAAGAGAGATGCACCAAGACTGCAAGCATATAGAGATGAAATTTCTTAGATCCACCGTCTAGAAGACCAAGACGGACAAGTTAAAGAACGAGGAGGTGAATAAAGATCTCCCTGTTAGACAGTCAGCACATGTAGACTACGGTGGTATGGACATGTGATGAGGATGGGGACTACAAGATCAGCCAGAATAAATTTGGAAAGACAGGTGGATGGAAAAAGACTTGTAGGGAAACCTAGAACCCGATGGATGGACATGATCAAGTTTGATCTAGGGACCAGAGGATGGACAGTGGATGATGATCTCCATGGCAAATTGTATATGGACAGGTTGAAGAGGCTAATAAAGAGGACCCGGGAAACTGGAGCTGTACAATGATATCGTAAGTTGCTCAACCACAGCCTTTGTAGAGGCTTGCACAGTGTCTTCCAGCAGTCCAAAGTACGCCCTCTTTAACAAACTGTAAGAATATGACAGATGGTCTGTTTCAGAGCACCACAGTGACACCGTCCATGGTTGGTTTGTACCCTGTAAAGGGCAACCCACGCTTTATGTGTGGGTGTTGGGTACAAAGTAGTGACTGCCATTCCTTCGGAGTAGCGTTGTTCCACTCCTGTCGCCGTTCTTCTGAAATGTTAAAACCCTCTGCTAACAAACTCTTGGGCTTTTGACACAGATGGAGAAAGTAATTTTATAAGGCCAAATTTATGAAGCAAGTCTTCATGATTTGGGAGAGCTGCGTTCACGGATCAGATGGTTATAAATCGCCTTTGTCTTGGTGGTTCATTATGGCTCGGCACACCAGGAAAGGGAAGTCGAAGTACTGTACACAGTGTCGATCTTCGTGACATGTGAGCTGTTCAACCACACTGAAGAGCAGTGTGTATCCGCGATGATGATACAAACTTTCAGGGATGATGGATCCATTTGAGATAGGCACCCATAGTCCGGAAACTATCAAGTCAACAGTTATTAATATTAATAATCTCAGTTGCTTAACGTTCATCCTCAGGGTGGCAGCATTTCGTCCCACAGGCGTTCTTTAATGTGCTGGAAGCAAATGACGTGGGGTTGGCACGTGTAAACACCCGGAAACACCGACGTGTGCAGGTAAACTGTATTAAATGAGTACTATTTGGCTTATAATTTGTGACTCGATCTTTTCCGCACTGTGGTTCCTCATCTGACATTGGTCCACTTGCCTTCCTCCATCTTCCCTGGGAGTTTGTAATACCCTCACGGATACACCCTGTATATAAAGTGTCTTGTGTGATGAGATGAAACGATTAGCTCAGGACAGGGAGGCATGGAGTGCTGCATCAAACCCAGGGGCGTAAAACACGTGGAGGGCAGGGGTGCTTTCCCCCCACCAAGGTTTAGGTGCAAGACAGTACCCTTGAAGAATAAGTGTTGTAAGATGATCCGAAACTATTTTATAAATGATTTAATACTAGATTAAGCGGAACATCAGAATACCCACCTTGCCTTGCTTAGTCGTAACATAGCGTATAGAAGAGAAAGTGACGCGACTTGTGGAGTTTGTATGGTCCAGCCGCTAGGTGGCTCTAGCGTCGGCTAGCGCTGAGTGAGGACGGTATCAATACAAGCAGTTGAATGTTACTTTTCAGTAACTGAATGTTATCAGCTTACACTACGTTGTATTAGACAAGATGATCCAAATATAAAATTCTCCGCACTGAGTATATACAACGCTAACGTCCGTTGTGTTAGTTATGAAACATCAGATTGCGTCATAGGTTCATATAATAAGGAAATAAAACATTCTGACGGGGGTCAAAATGTAACTGAATGTGTGATAATCGTAAAGCTACAGACCATTCACTACTGCACAAATAAAGTAAATATAATATAATATAATACAGTATAATGACAAACTCACCCATATAACTTATAGCTCTCAGTTGTTCGAAGCTTTGGTCAGCTTACGCGATGTTTTTCCAGACTGCTCTTTCCTAATTTCTTTCGTACGAAAGAAAAAGCGCACTTCATGAAATGAAAAACGAGTTTTCCAATAAGGTCCAGTTTATGTTCCATACACCATCAAAAAATCACGGCCCTAAAACAATCTCATCAATGCTGTCCTAACACTCATAAAATATATCAACCCACAAATTTGAAAGGGAAGATAATTCCATTTCAACGACTACTTCGACCTGTAAAAGAATGTTAAAGACACTGTCAGACGGTTGAGTTAGGTAACTAAGGGCATTTATTGTGCTAAAGTCCTTTATATTGTGTCCGACGGCCTTTTCACTTTGAACGGTTGTTGCACACTTCACACAGTTGATCCCTTTCCTTAGTTGCATGACAATATACCCGGCTAGATAGTGTGGGACTGCACCAGGCTTCAAACTCCATCTCATTCTCGCGATTTCGACTGTCTTTCCTTCTATAATGAAAGTGTCCGTTTTTATAAGGAAATTATCGGAGCAATGTTTGTCACATAGCCTGCATATGACTTACTAGACAATTTAATGTCTTTCCTCAGAATGGCCTTAGCCCATTTAAATAAATCATCTTCGGCTTTTGGAGGTCTAAAAAAGTGCCTACCTGTTGCAGATGACTTGTCGTATCCAGATCGGCACCCGGGAACAAAACAGCACGGCATATTCACTTACACAGTTTTGTTTGACGAATCTTACCAGGTTATAATTCACTCGACAGCACAAACGTAAAGAAATAAGTGTAAAGGCTTACAAATACTAAACACACCAGTGTCATAACGTATGTATTATTTCACTATAGCTTCTTGATCGCATACACTTTTCAACACCAAGAAATAAGGACTAAACACGGCAGCATTTCCATGTTTTCAAACTCTCGAGCGCTTAGAAAGTGTCTCCAGCCAGCCACAACCAACCGCTGCGCAGTCTACCGGCGGGCGCAGCAACTACCCATACTAAAGATACGGCAAACTCGGGAGTCGGTACACTTTCTCTTCTAAACGCTATGGACGTAATTTGTTTATTGTACGGTACCGAACAAACAGTCCGTTTTTCCCCATCCCTAGTTTACAGCCGAGGCGCTTTGAGCTTTGTTCCGTTACCATGACAATTCGACAAGGTACATTTTCGAACTATTATTTCTGAGTGCCGGTTTAAAACTGAGGCAAGTCAGTGTTCGGGTCTTTTGCTAGATGAAGACAAAAATGTTTTGTATTCATATTCCGATAGTATTTTGTATTTTAATTAGAAATAATGAAAAAAATATCATCTTAGTTTTCTTTTAAATACAGCGTTAGGCCCACATTACCGTGTTATTTCAAATTTTAAAACCTTAAACTAACAATTACATTCCCTGGTAGGTGGGTAACCGCAGTTTATAAATTTGACATCCCCCCCCCCCACCACTTTTGCGAGGAGTTTTACGCTCCTGATCAAACCAGTCAAAATACTGAAGACTCAAACAGCAATAACAGGGTTGTGAACGATGATTCGCATTGTGAAAGTATCTTAATTTTCCCTTAACTATACTGTATTTTAATGCATAATGTTGCTACTAAAGAAATAGGGCAGATTTTCACTAATCTTGTACATGTTGAATATTTTTTTGAGAGTTCACCATGTCAAAGAGGAAATGAAAGTAGCCTACTGTATATAGACTACATAAAGAGAAACGTCTAAAACGCCATATTATTCCACACACACCCAAGTACACGGGGCTAGAAATTGAATTCTGGTAAGAGAGCTGGAACGGTGTCCACTCAGCCTCGTGAGGCAAAACTGAGAAGAGTGGTTTCGATTCCCACCTCAGCCATTTTTGAAGTGGTTTCCCACTTCTACTTCAGGCAAATGCCGGAATAGTTCCTAACTTAAGGCCATGGCTGCCTCCTTCCCAATCCTCATCTGAAGGGTCCACGGGAAGAAGGGGGAATGTCACTCGAGATATCAGCGCCTCTGTGCGACGTATTGAAAGCACAATCGTGTCTGGCTAAGGACAATGAGGGTCGTGACAAAATGGCGCGTACATAGAAGTAATGAGACTTTAAAACTCGTTATTTGACATCCCCCCTTCTTCCCCTGAACCCTTCAAATACCCACAATAATACAGGTTATCAGATAAATTCCACACACACCCAAGTACACTGGCTACATGACCATGATGACGCAAACCCCCTGAATCAGATAACAACTTAAAATTGATTTCCATCTCAAATGTATTGACAAACGGAAAATTTTGATCATGCCTTATATTTATGAGGCCCTACCTCAGGCTAAAGCCACGGCTTGACCGCTGCGCCACCACGCCCCCTGCCGAAACATAATAGGCTACAGGTAGCGGGACACGGTTGACAATAGACCATTGATCTGGACGCGTTACGCTGTAAGCTGTAACCATTGTCAAAAACCATTGCATTGAACAAAACGAAGGTTAGAATGGTCGGATCGAGGTGCGGCCTTAACCGCGCTAAGCTAGCGGGCACCGTTGACAAAAAGCAATTGACGACTTAACTTGTGGCGTGGCTTTGAGGTTCCTGAAGTGTTTCACAGAGTGCGCAGGTGGTCTTGTGGGCGAGAGACGAATGTAGGCACGTTGTCTTGTGCCAGAATGTTATTTACCGAGTTGAAGTGTCAACGATTTGCGTTTGGTAATACGTATATATTACCGTAATTCGTATTAAATATACCTCCAATATAGGCGTAATGATGAGGGTTGTAAAATGTAGTGCATGAAATTACCAGAACCGGTTTATGTTCTTATAGTTACGGCACCGTGTTCGTAGATATGACAGTTTCATTGTGCGAAATAAAACTTTATTTCTAAAACAGCTGACATGGACCAAGTCGTTAGAGAACCTCAAAACGTTTAGTTTGAACTGTGCTACAAAATACGTACCGGTACGGTAGGTGATGATGGTTCTCAATGACTAATGAAAGAAGGCTATAATCTGTGCATTATTATTGAAGATGTATGGTGAGCCTATCAAGGTTATCTAATGACATTCAAGGCTGTCTGTTTTGCTAGACAGAGGGGCATCTCCTCCAAGAATACTTTATTCGTGGTGTGACGGCTAGCTTTGTTAGCTGTCACCCCGGAGGTCTGGGTTCGATTCCCGTCTCTGTCGAGACATTTAATTCTGGTCTGAGGGCTGGAATGGAGTAGGCTACACTAGGCCTCGTGAGGCAAAACTGAGAAGAGCTGGGTTCGATGTCGACCTCAGTCATCCTGGAAGTGGTTTTCCGTGGTTTCCCACTTTTACTCCAGTCAAATACCGGATGGTTCGTAACTAAAAGGCAACGGCTGTTCCCTTCCCATATCTCACCTGAATTATAAATACACACACTACTACACATACCACAATAACAAAGGTCATCAAACAATCATCCCACACTCGTTCAAGTACATGGGGCCATATGATCACGATGTCCAAGGCCCTCAAATGAAACAACAACAACAACAAAAGCCACTTTATTTTCGAGGGTATGAAGAGAATGACGTTTTCAATGTTCTTAGGTCGTACTGTTCGTGCAAAGCTGGGCGATTTTTTCGTGAATATTTCCAATTTAATAGGAATTGGCTGTCTGGGAAGACATTAACCCATATGGGATTGTATACGCTGCCGAAGTGACGCGCCTAGCAACCGTATGGGCGCAGCCACATTGGACCCAAACAACTGGTTGCTAGGTTTTTTATACATAGGAAGCTGCATTAACGCTGCGCAGTGTCTTGAATGTTGTGGATAAAAAGGTGTAATATGGGTGAAATAAGGCAAACGCCTCCAGTGAAGATCATCCACAATGTTGGAGCTACAAAATAGAAGTGAAATTTTATTGATAAAGTACCAGAATTTTGCGAGATAATATGAATAAAGTCGACCTCACTCCCGAGGCAAGAATTGCATGGCGGGTTCTACAAATTACAAATATTTATTTATAACATCATTTAGTGGATACAGTATAGCTAATATAGAGATATATTTAGGACATATGTCACATAGAGGGGGTTTTTGGTTCATGTGGGCAGTGTAGTTGTAATTAAATATGGTTTGTACTATAAGTATTATAAAGGACAACCTACATAACCTTACATCTGATTCACTAATTTAACAGCAATAAATTTTCTCCCACAACTTTTCTGAGTAGTGATTCTTCACTTAATTTATTTAAGCAGTGAATTGTTTCCAAATAACAATTAGGCCTATTCTAGACTGAAAATTTCTGCCTAAATACCGTATTTTATTTTTTGCAAACTGAGCATAATATGTGGTCTGTGGAAAGGTTTGAAGTTGCTAGTAGAAAGTCCTATTCAATTTGGTAACTGGAAACTGTGTGAGCCATCTAGTATCATAGCACATGGATCATCGTTATGGTACCGGGACTAGCATTTCTCTACATCAACTCTTTGGCCCACTTCATACCAAGTAGGCTACTTGTACCACTTTGACTGTCCAGCACATATTGTGTGAATGTTTGCTAGGATTGCTCGTGAAGATGCAGGGTGGCTTTTTTGTTGTTGTTGTTCTAAATCTCTATATACCAGCTAATTCTATTTAGCTCTTTTGTGGTGCACCAGCTAATGTGTAACATTAATCAGTGTGATAATGTGGTCATCAGCTTGGTGTAGGCCTACTTATTGGGTGAGAGCCTCGGATATTTTCATGTCAGTTTTAGTGGCCTAATATTTAGAGCTAGGATAGGAAAAGTGTCCCATTATTTAGAACGAGGTAGGACGATATGCCTTAATTGTAGACTAACCTGTTATTGAGCACACAGGTTAGGCTTTGTCAATTTGATTCGTTTTCAAACAAACGCGGCGTTGTGGTAAACACACAAATCGTATAGGCACCGTGCAGGCAGCTCGAAATGCTACTACTAGCGCTACGTAGTGGCCCGTTCTGAAACAAGAGGTGAGGCGTATTGTGAGAGTCTCAGTACAGCATGTGTGACGTTCGAACAAGTTGCGGGTTTAGAGAGATTCAATTCGGGGATCTAAGTGAATCATCATGGAAGAAAGGAAAAAACCTAGTTGTCAGTGGCCACGTGAACGACGTGGAAGAGTTAATTTCGAATGCTTTCGGATATATCACAGGAAAAGTCACCAGGCAAATGTCTGTGACTTTGCCGCCTTATATCGTGAAACTTGAGGTAGGTATGGTGTAGTTAGGTCACAATTTATAAAGTTTATTTAGGAAGTATTACTTAATGTATCTCAATACGTAGACTTTCACGACCACTAACAGACATTGTAATATTTAATTTGGGGATATTAGGTCGCCTATAATATATATACAGCTGACGCGTTTGCATGTTTGCTATGTGTTAATAACTTGTAACCATTTTTATTTTGTGTTTAGGTTGACCAGAATCGTAATGTATCGAGCAGTGAATGTTCCTGTCCTGCAGGCGCCAGAGGAACTTGCAAACACGTAGCTGCGGTAGTGTATTTTGTAAATAATGAAAGTGTTGTCTCGAAAACAGACCATCCGCAACAATGGGGAAAACAGTGTCAAAAGAAAAATATAGGAAAGGCAAACGCGTAGAAGCACTGTTCGGCAAAAAGACTTTAGAGACATCTCTTCCTCCCTTTGAATTAAGTGAGGATATTTTAAAACCCATCCCTTGCAGTCGTCGTGCAATACTTAGAGCAAAAGCAAGAACTGAAATCGAACAATCGTGCAGGGCCGTAGTCAGCTCGTTGATGGACAGCGTAGTGAATGATGTGGAGAGAGAAGAATGTGAGGAAATTGTGACACAGCTAGTACATTTACAAGTCTCTAACGCCGTGCGCTCACCGGTCAAATACACCTTTCACACTGTGAGTGACGAAATGTTTTTTACCAGCAAAGTTCAGGTTGATACAGATCAGATAATTAAAATCTCCCTGGAAACTGTACCTCAATCACGAAGCCCTCGATGGTTTCAAGAAAGATACGAATATCTGCTAGCACGAAAGCACATCGGATAAAACTAGGAGACATAACTTTGATACTTTAGCTCTCGCATTTGTAACTGATTCACCAATTGGGGGAGCTGCTTTGAACAATCTTTCTTACGGAAGTGAAATGGAAAGTGAGGCAATAGAATGTTATGCAAGTTCATTCAGTGTTCATGTTATTCGGTGTGGGTTAATAATCCACCAAAAACAACCTTGGATGTGTGGCTCTCCAGATGGCATAGTTCTCAAGGGGAATGCAGCTGACAGAGTGTTAGAAGTTAAGTGTCCTTCTTCCTGTAATCAATAGTTGATGAGGCAGGGAATGTGAGAGTACGTTATCTTTACGCTGACGGGCAAAAAACATACATTTAAAGACAAGCCATATGTAGGCTATTACACACAAATACAAATACGAATGTACATAACTGGCTTAGAAAAATGTGATCTATATGTATATAGCAGAGCACAACAGCAGGGCCGTGGAGAGCGGCGACGGGCCCTGGGGCTGGAATCTCCCGGGCCCCCCTCTATAACCAAACTCTGTACAATTAATTTATAATCCTCGTAAATTTGCACAAACTAATTTTGCACAACTTTTTTTTGCACAAAATGTTCATCACGAAATCAATTACAAGAACATAAAAAACCAGCAAGCAATAATAATAATAATTCTAGCATGCTGAACTGCTATGCCCAAGTTCGTGGGTTTAATCCGGCCGAAGTCGTCGGATTTTTAAGAGCGTTAAAAATCCTTCAGTATGCCTTTATTCGGAGTGGAAGTAAAGCCGGCGGGCCTGTGGTTTAGAAGGCCGTGGATATGAATGGTGAGCGACACTTTCGTCCCCAATGAGGTAACACTGTAAGCATGCCTAGTGTTCAGTTTTAAAGTTCTGCAGATCCTCTTTGATATCAATAATTTTAAAAATTCAGTGATACTCGTAAAAGCAATATGCTTGTTTGTAGTACACAAATTTGAAGAAAAAAAAATGCGTTTACCAGACGGTAATTTTATCGCTTTTACAGTATTTAACTTCACATTGAAAAACGCTGTTTTCTATGAACTCGGAAACAGGTATGTTCGAATTCCACCATCGGTGATTCTGAGCTTATTTTCTATGATTCATTGTTTTAACCCTAGAGCCCAAGGCTGTAGTTGCACCATCGTACATTCATTTCCTCCTGAATTCTATCCCAAATTAATTAAAAATATAGGATTAACTTCAGATATAGATTGTCGGACAGAGTTCTACACGCACAGTAAGTGGAAAGGACTGATGACCACGACGTTCTATGACCCAAAAATTAATCAACAGAAATTTCAGTTCACTGAACTGCATGTTAAAAGAGGTGGAAGGGGTTTACTGTACACTGTGCTGTACTACGGTCTCTGTGACATATGACGTAATCTCTTTTCATAATGAAAACGTGATTTTTACACAAAGTCAAGACTTATTTTAAAATACGTTTTACATATAGGGTTTTTATGTTGACATTCTTAAAACTTGCTGCCCTTGAAGAATCACGCCCTTGGGTCTAAGCTGAAACACTGATAAGTGTTTTGTTTGAACGGCGATCACACATCATCGTACATTAAACAAAGCAAAATATACTGTATTTTCATATTCAACCACAGGTATACTCATGCGTCTGTCTGTTAGGTAGTCAGCCCGAAGGTTGGTTGGATCCTCAAAAAGTACCGCCGTTAGGTTATGTGGGTAAATACCCACAAAAACCCAAGGCAGCGCTATATTGAGGCGTACTAGGCAAGGTGAGGAGTGAGGTAGTTTGCCATTGCTTTCCTCACTGAGTCAGTATAGCAGTACTAACCCTATGAGTAGAACCTTTCACAACATCCACAGGCACTGATTGTGCCCTGAATGTCATTACTAAGCACCAACCATACCTCAGTAGCTTCCATATAATCACAGCCATAAGTGAGACTGAGACATCGGTGAAAAGCCACCTTTTACTCTAGCCTGTGCCAACAGACAAATGCAAATGTACTGCATTCATCAAGAGATGCGTAAGTCATGTGCTATCAGCAGATTGCAGCTGATCAGTGATTGTTTTCACAAAAGAAGAAAATGTGAATTTGAACTATATTTTGTAATTTGCAGTCAGTGGACTTCTTATAATTTGATATTGCTTTGCAGTAAGCAAACCACCTAAAAATCCCCAATCCTATCTATGACTGGTGACCATCGTGGTCAAATTTAAGCCAAGATTATGGGAGAGTGGACACACCGGGGATCTGGGGGTATGGTATTACACCAAACCCAGAGTGGGATCCGGGAGTCATCCTCCGGAAAAAAATAATTGTAAAAATTAGGTCCAAATTATTGTGTTATAGGCCATTTGAGTGATTTATTGTGATATTTTGGAGCAAAAATTTGGTGACCATTGCCATTTAGTGGCAATAGAAAAGACTCTCCGTTATTGAAGTAAAAGCTCTCGCACCATCAAGTAAGACCCCACAGTGTAGCTCACCAATGACCGTGATGGGGGTCTACAGCAAGTCTGTAGATCAGAGGTTTGAATCCCGGTGCTGACAGCGGCTATCCTGAGTGTGGTTTTTCACACTCCCTCCAGACAAATGCCGGGATAGTACCTTATTTCAACTCCAGGGACACCTACCCTACTCTTAATCCTAACAATTTCAGTAATAGTTACGACGGGCAACGCATTCCCACTTTTCCCAGCTGGCAACTAAGAATACGGCATGCGATTGATCATGTCACAGAGGCCATAGCACAGCACAGTCGATACCCTGCTTTTCGTCCAGCAGTGGGTGGTTTTAAGAGGGTCTAAGTTTCTACTCTGCAAGACAGTCACAACAATGTTGCCAATACACCTTTCTAATTATACAACAACCTCTAGCTTTCCCTTCAGTCTACACAATTCGCACGTTTCTTGGTTTTCTATTTTGTTGTCTGTTTGTGAATCTTACAATTTACTTCATTAATATTTGTGAAAACTACTGCTTTACAATCAACTTCATTCAATAATGTGGAGACCTTCAGAATCAAATCGGAAAATTAACGCGTCAGCAAATGCTGAATTATAGGCTATCTACAGTTAAGTACTAGTTGATGCAAACGATTTCCAACCGAGCGCCAATGATTCATTGCCCGCCAGTGATACTAGACCTACTAGCTACCAAGTATACGTATTAAATGTCGCAAGCCCCTAAATGAATTAACAACTGTAACGACAAATAGGCCTATTATTAACTGTTGAGTAAGACTGCGAATGACACCGCAGTCGGGAAGCCGAATCCTCCATTCCTGCCGCGGCTTCGTCAGGACCCGGAGTCATTTCCAAGTCATAGATTAAGGGAGCAACTCATTTTATGTTGAACGGTACTGTGATGTTAAAGTGTATCATGAAAGGGCTTGATTAGCAAGGAAAAATATATCTTCGCGTCCTGAAAAATAAGTGCTTTGCAGATCGAAGCTGCTCTTTGGAATAAATGGCGTAGACATTTCCAATAATAATAACAGTCACTGCACCAGCTCAAAACAAAATTGTATTAATATTAATAGTCGACAATACTTCATCTTAATTGTCTTCTAAATTAAGCAGAGCTCAAACATTTGGTCTTAGAAAAATCTGTGCGGTTGCCTATACGCAATATGGAATGCAAATACATTTGCCATTGATAGCACATTTCTCAACTCTAGTACCAATAGTACCATACAGGTTTTCAATAATCCCTTAATCAGAAATGATTTGCGCACTAACCCATCCTCCTAGGACGCCGGGCCCCCCTGGGAGGGTTGGGCCCCGGGGCACCAGCCCTGCCTGACCCCCCCTCTCGTCGGGCCTGCACAACAGTTGACAATACCTGTTTATAAGGACAATAAGTATGTCGAGGAATGTCTCACCAAAATTTCAAAGTTCTATTTCAGTAATTACTTGCCAAAAATTAGCTGTATTCCTAATGATAATTAAGTAATCATTTGTGCTTGGTAAACACTGAACAGTTCAATAGAAAATGAAAACAAAGAATATATAAAACAAACTGATGGTAGAAAAAATCTCGAACTATTCTTTAATTATTGGAGTTTGCAAATTTACTAAAACGCAACACATATGCACAATGTCATCTATGTACGGAAACAGTTCTATTGGCAATTTCTGTAATATATTGTATATTTTGATTCTTTGAATACACCTTTCTACATGAATTCTAACACTCGCAATATTGTAAGTACTCTCAACCTCCTCAACTGTTAATCTCCCTTCATGTAAGAACGGTGGCGTCACTATTACGACACCGCGGCCAGATAAGTTAGTTCTGATGCCAGGAAATCCTTTATCAGCCATGACCTCATCGCCAGGTTGAAGTAAAGTTAATAAACCACTGTCAGTTGTTATGAATGAGTCACTAGCCCTTCCACCATAACATTTCGATTTAAAGGCGATCATACCACTAGGCGTGATAGCAATTAAAAGTTTTGCAGTGTAGCAACCCTTGTATTGAGAATAGAAATACACTGTCTGATCTACTTGGGGAGGCTGTTCAACCCTAAATTCCGTGCAGTCAATAATGGCTCGACAATTATTGTAATTTCTCTTAAATGCTGGAGGCATTGTTTCTCTAACACTTTCCTTACTAGGCCAGAATATGAAATTTTTCGTACGCTGCACGAGTTGCATAAGAACGGTCGTAAAAATACGTAAAATTGTAGTCCTGTGGACACCAAATAGCACTCTCAAAGCAGAATAGGACAGTACAGTTTTCATTTTCATGAGGAAAATTAATAATCTGGTTTCTTTACAAACTTTGGAAACGTTACAGTTTGGTAATAACGCAATCAGTAAGGCGAAGACGTGGAAGTTTACACCTGTTAAATCACGCATTTGTGTATTGTTCCTTATGGAACTGTAACCTTGGAAACCTGGGCTCGTGACGTCTGCATGATCGTCTTCCGTTCCACACATTTGATCATGTTTCGAAATGTTCCTTCCCAGACCGAAATTAAGTGGAATACATGCTTGTGTATTAACGTCGTTTACATTTACAAAACAAGTAAACATGAAGTCTGAACAATGAAAATCAGATGCGTCTGTTCCCACGGATGCATCCTTGGTTATGTTACTTGCGCAAACTGTAGCTGAAACTTTTCCGCCTGGTTCTTCCTTTTTTAATCGTTTGAGTTGTCTGTGAAAGCGCTGTAAGCTAGGACCCGGCGAAACATTCCTCTTCTTGTATTCATCAGGAAATATTGTCGGGACATAGGCTGGACTTAGTGGGTGTCCAGATCTTCTGTTTCCGATGAAATGTGCACTGCATATTCTTGAGTAAGTCGTAGGTTGCCAAAGTGATCCATCAATGCTAAAAATTAACACCAAAATGTAATTAAATCGGGTCAGTTGAACTTATTGCAAATTTGTGCAGTATGTACATGTACTTACTTCCTTCGGTTAACTGCTTGTATCCATCGCCTCCTTCGGTCCACTTCTATCGCTCGTTTTGGAAAACAATAAAATTGTATTTCACTTCCCGTATTTGCATAAGTATTGGAAAAACACAACAATTGCGTTTACTTGATCTTCGTTTCTCTGCCATTATCGTCAGAGTGACTACACGCTCATACCAGAACAGAGACGGCGAGCGTAAGGTATCTGTGCTGCGAGCCTGGAGTCTGCCTCTCACCTATAGTTCTCCACCCGGCCACTAGAGCGACACGCACGGTGCCGTTGATGAGATTTGGCCTAAACTCTCATCCAAATATTTTAAACTGTTCCCTTATGCATTGATAGACCTTAAGTTCATTTTATTCGTCACTTACTGGTAGGGCCTACGGTACTTTATTTTCCGTAGTATTGATCATTCATACGGGACGTGTTTCACAATATCCAGAAATGTTATATTTTCATGTTTTCACTTAATTTAAGGTAAATATCGTAGGCCA
Source organism: Meconema thalassinum (assembly GCA_946902985.2). Taxonomy (NCBI): domain Eukaryota; kingdom Metazoa; phylum Arthropoda; class Insecta; order Orthoptera; family Tettigoniidae; genus Meconema; species Meconema thalassinum. Next base: position 478,059,386 of record OX336391.1, read on the forward strand.
CATCTCTACGACTTATGCTCTTAAGACTTAATGTGCATCTCATACGCAATATTTTACAATTTTATTGGACAACTATGTTAAATTACTGTGGAAAATATACTTTTCTATGCTTTCTTGCCCCTGGACATCCATGCATGTACAGTATTATACGATACAAATAGGAAATAATGACGGCTCAAAGACTGAAGCAAGCTACAAGGGAGCCATGACGTCGACTTCGGCAGCGTTGCTGTAGGCCTACTGGAGCCACTGCAATTCTTGCTAAAATATCCTGCTCATCTGTTGAGCAACAATGGTATAGGCTAAACCTACGGGAAAGTGCACAGATCCAGAACCGGTGATGAAACCTAACAGGAAGAGGACAATAATTCTTAATTCCGTCAATTTTCCAAATTCCACAGACATACAAGTAGACTTCTTAAAATACAGCTGTAAATTTTAATTTATGTCTGAATTTACTGCTGCTAGTTAGTTATTGTTGTTTTAAGGGGCGGAACAGCAAGATTATCTGCCCCCAATTTACTGCAGTAGAAGATAATACCAACCTAGGCCAAACTCCATGTGTAGAGAGTGTAGAACTGTACAGAATCTTTTTGTAAGCTGCTTTATAAATCATACTGGTATTTACAGTAGGCCTAGGTCTACATATAGATATATTTCATCCTCAGTTTTGACTGACGACCTGGATTTAAGGCCACATAGCTCTTAGGCCTATACACCAATCTTCCTCTTTTCATTATTTTTAGCCTGTTAATTGCCAAGTTCATAAAACCTTTGTAGTACTTTGTAGTACCAGTACATTACAGGTATGTCTAATTTAAAAACTTATACCGGTTGAGTTGCTTTAATATATCTTTTTTAAATAATAACGACTTGTATCGGAAATCTGATAGCGTATTTTGAAAGAAAGGTTACCTTAAGCCCGTAATTTCAAAAATGTCAACTAAAGATAACGCCCAAGGTAATCCTCCGGAACTGCCGTAGGCCTACCGGTATGAGAAAGTAACTAAGCTCATAATCCTCACCTAAAATATCGGTATTTTTCCTTAGAGTTTTCAATATGTTAGAATAACTAGAAATATTAGCTTAGGCTTTGCCTACAGCTGCGAATTGCAGTTATTTTACTCTCAATTATGGCTTGTAGGCACTGCACTGACACCGTATTCATCAATAGGAAGATAATTAGTTAAACTAACGAGATTAATTTCTGATTTTTATTTCTATAGGTTACTAGCCTATTATTTTAACATATCATACCAAGCGTTTAACAAAGACAGTGTGAATAATACCGTCTTATATCTAGGCGTAGGCCTAATTTATATGCCAGCTTAGGACATGATGGCTTCAATTTTATTGGAGAAGAAAGCGGGAAATACATTTGGCACAGCATCATCACTTAAAAATGTCCTTCCAGGCAATAGTGGCTTCGTGGCAGGTAATCTGAAGGTAAGAAATGGGCTAAACATACGGTACTCTCATGTGGGCTGATATGTGTGATTTCTTTTCAGCAGGAATAATTTTGAAAAGCCACTATTTCCTCAATATACGACCAATCATAAGGAAGTAAACGTTACTTTGTAGTTGCCACATCTGTTTTTGCACTGGGGAACTGCACAATATTGAACCATTATTCTATAATGTATAAAACTACGAATATTTAAGCGTAATTCGTAGCTACAACTCACATAAGATATGGTCCGGGACAGCTTAACTAAGTTACTAGATCAAAACAGGGTAGGCAACATTAACAGCTGTCCCCTATGCCTACGTAAATGTTGGTTTATGCACAGTATAGTAATCATATACAGTATGGACACATCAGGCCTTTACCATGTAATTTTTTCGTTATGGGTTTGAAACGGCCGTCACCGGAAGCACCACACGCACGCACGCATGACGGCGACGGTTCACCAAGTATCCCCGAGAGAGCAGTCTACCCATATTCATTATTGAGTGCGACCTGTCGATTTTGTCTGAAGAAAACATTGTTTGTAATTATTAAAAACAACTCAGAAAGATAATTTTGCAATTTAACCAATAGCAGAAATATGGGAAACCAACATCTGTGCGGTAAGTTATTGAGCAGTTCTTATCACACCGGACATACCAGCATTTCGGTTTCCTCGGCCATTGGAGCGGTAAATACAAATATCAAACGTTACACCGAATGATTCTAGTTTTAATACCCATGAAATATCAGTCCCTCAAACACCTATCCATTAATTCACAAAACAAAAACCACATTTCCCCCCACACTTTTCAATATATCGTGTTATTTTAATCATTTAAAACAAATCATAACCTTTCACCGTTACGATGCAATCACAATGCGACACCACAGGACTGAAGGAATGTGGTGTTCAACATTAAATCACACACTTCTTAGAATTAAAACTCAGTAATATTAACACTTTCTATTTTCTTGTTATTTATTTTCTTAAAATACGGTATCTGATTATAAAGAGAGCTAGTGTGTTGAAATCGAGTTAAATAAATTACGAAAGATATAGCCTACATTCAGCACCGAGCTGTTTATCATGTGTTTGTCCATACGTGGTGCTACCAAGCGGCTTAGAGGTGAATTGGTGCTGCCCCTTATCAATTGTTTTTTATTTTTTTGAAAATCCATTCTTCCGGTTTTGCCTAAGTGTCCATACTGTAATGATATCTATACTGTGGTTTATGCTTGCATTTCTTGAAGTTAAGTTGTTTTCAGGTGCGAGCACATTGTCGCCAACCCTGCTTAAAATCTCGCCATCTTCAAAGACCATAATTGGCAACTCCAGCTATCTGATATGACATCTAGCGGTAAAAATGAAAAACTTACCAAGTAGGGTACATTTGTCACGTGGTGACTGTTTGTATATGGTTTCTTATATTGGTAAACAGATCGTGGTAAATTGTTCGTGTCTTTATACATAAGTAATAAGTTTTACTCGTTGATAGAGTGAAAAATGAGTAAAAGCAAAGTGTATTGCTCAGTTTACGGCTGTAAGTCGATGTATAAGAGGGCTGCGGATATACGTCTTCATCACTTTCCAAAAGATGCAAATAGCAATAGCCGAAATGCGATGATACCTAACAATACCTAATACCTAATAATAATACCTTTCCACCCCGGGAAGGATCTAACACTTGTCGAGGTAGACAGACAGAAGACCTGCGACGTAAAGCCAGCGAAGGTTATCCAGTTTAAAAACAGTTGTTACGATGGGCGCGCTGGTAAGATTGAAGTTACTTGAATAATTAATTAAGTAATTAATTATTGGCTGCTTGGTAGGGAGAAAGGATGAGTTTAACTTGTATTAAAACTCGGGGGGCGACAGGAATTGCTTGATTTGGAATGGATGGTTAAAAGGTGGGTTTGGTGTTGTATATTTGAATGGCAGCGGAATCACTCATTCTACAGTGTTACCACGTGGAGGCAAATTAGGCCTATATGACTCGTAGTGGAATAGCTCGAATATCGAATAACTTGGCGATTACGAGGTGTAGGCTTGGCGGAAAGGCTGGCGGATCATCAGTTTGACATCAATTTACGATATAAGTCGGAGCTTGGAGCAGTGGCGTCTGGTTTGCGTGGATGCTAGTCTCGGAATGATAAAAGTAGCATAGATTCGGTGTGTTATTTATTTGTTTATGTACCGTATTTCTCTATTTGAATGTCCTCGGCGTTGACTCAGGATAGACATTTACATTATATTACGCATAATAGTACCGAAATAATGTCCGAAGTGTAGCCCTGTATATATTTGAATCAGCTGATCTACATCAACCATAAAAACTGTTGCTTGATAATATGCAATTGACACCAAAAAATCCAGTGGAACACACAAATTAGATCACGTGTATCGCACAGTTATACATATATACAATTAAAAATAACACTGTCATTACTTTGGAGACCACATTTACTGATTATAACCGAAAAATAAAAAGTGTTCCATATCAAACGCGTGTTATTGAGTATTTTAAACCCTACTTATCCAGACCGACCGCAGCGCCCCAAGTGTTAGTTTGAGTTGCCAATACCAGTAAAATTTCTTAACACACAGTTGCCGGCATTTTTCTCCCAGAATGCATTTTCCACACATTCTCCCAACATAATAATTACGAATTTTACTAATGCCTATTATCGGAATAATTTCACAGTTTTCTTTCGAATTTCAAGTCTAATGAAGTTAAAACAAGTTGTACAAGGTAAGTACTACTGATATACATCGATTAAAACAGTTTTTGCAGTTATTATAGACTCTTGATATGTGTGTGTCAAATCCACTTGTCTGAGATGTTTCGAAGCTTTTATTTTATTAATTTTTGGACAAATGCTTATTTAGATTTCATCATGACGGATAAAAAACACGAGAAAAAGATTGGAGATGAATTGGAGAAACTCTACGAAGATCACTACGATTTGCGTAAGTAGGCCTAGCCTAGACCTACAAAATTAAAAGTACAGAGTTATTTAATCGTTGTTTTATTTATTTTTATATTCAGTCAGAGCACAAATAACGTAATAAAAAACCTTAATGGTCTTTGGAAATTTTGAAATAGTCTTCTGACTGCATTTTTCGTATAGGTCTAATTCAAACATAACCTAAAATATAGCCTATGTAAGTTCTCTCTCGGGAATATATTCTTAGGTTCAATTCACCTTCTAATATAGTACCGTAAGGTATTTTATTCTCGACTTCCAAAAGCCGTCAGCCATAATATTATTGTTACGTGCCACCCTCCTAGTGACACTTTTGTTAACTGGATTACGGTGGGTTGAAGCACAACACAGATTGTTCCTTTAAAGAAATAATTAATTTTATTGCGGCCAGAAAGATACACTACTCATCAGCAAATACAAGCAATTAGAACCTCACTCCAGTTTCCTCAAGTCTCTTCCTTATGGAGAGCTCATGCCCCCTTCCACTTGTTAACAAACCACAGAAGTTAATCCGTCCTAATGAGTCTGGTGGCCTTGACAGAAACTACCTGCACCTCTTCCTTATGTACACAAACTACAGTTACTTACGATAACCTGCTACACGCTGCTTCGCTGTCCACGAGCTGGGAAACAATGTCACTGGATTTCGTAACTCGCACGGCATTTCGCCACAATACCTCTGTCGCTCAGTGAAATCACACTCGCTCAAAACACAGGCAGTCCCCTGTATGCTTCTCACTCCCTCGCTGTCAAGAGAATCGGCTTCACTCGGGGTTTCGCAAGTCACCACACTTCTGTCGCTCAGGATAAACGCTCGCACTAGCTCGTAAAACACACACACCCTGCTTGAGAGGTCGCTCTTATATAGCAGGCCGGTGCCTCAATAAATGCTCCTAGACCCATCCAGTGTTCACGGCTTCTCGAGGTCTCCATCACCGGCTGAGTCACGAATATTCTGGACCATCCCTTTGTCCTAGTAGTCCTGTTGCATAAGGCGCACGCAATACACTGAGGCAGAGCACAGCCCAGCCCGGGGGGGGGGGGCAGTTGTGACTCATGCGGCGAGCGATGAAACAAACTCACATCCGTAACACCACCCCCTTCCTAAAAGGCTGATCGTCCCGATCAATCATTGGTCCGTCTGTGTCCCTCCGTAGGCTGCCAGGCGATCTCGATGCACGATCTTCATCTTCGCCCTCAGGCTCCACTGGATCCTGTAAACGACATCGTTGATCCGTTTCACGACTCGGTACGGGCCCTCCCAGGACTTCTGCAGTTTGGGTGACAGGCCTTTCTTCCGTAATGGGTTGAAGAGCCAGACCAGGTCGTCCTCGTGGAATCCGCCGGCGTCCGTCTGTTGGTTGTATTGGGTCTTCATTCGGTGGGTCTCGATCCGCAGTTTCCTCCTCGCGAACGCGTGCACGTCCTCCAGTTGGTCGACCAGTTCTTGACAATACTGGCTTACCGGGACCGGATCATTCCCAGATCGGCCGAAGGCAAGATCGACAGGTAGAAGAACTCCCTCCCAAACATGGCCCGGGCTGATGTGCACCCGGTGGCTTCATGCACGGCGGCGCGGTAGGCCAGGAGAAATAGTGGAAGATGTTTGTCCCAATCCCTCTGGTGCTCGCTGACGACTATTCGGAGATGGTTCTCGATGGTGCGATTGAATCGCTCTACCATCCCGTCGGACTGAGGGTGTAGCGGCGTTGTCCTTGTCTTCCGGATTCCCAGCAGCTGGCATAGGTTCTGGAACACCTGCGACTCGAAGTTCCTCCCTTGGTCGGAGTGCAGCTCCAGGGGTACTCCGTACCGGATTACGAATTCCTTCACCAGCGTCTCTGCGATCGTCGCGGCTTCTTGGTTAGGGAGCGCATACGCCTCCGGCCATTTGGTGAAGTAGTCGCTGACGACCAATGTGTAGCGGTTCCCTGCCTCGCTTAACGGGAATGGTCCAGCAACATCGAAGGCCACTCTCTCCATGGGGCCGCCCACGTTGTAGGTCTTCAGTGGACCCCGTCGTCTTCGTCCTGGGCCCTTGCTGGCTGCGCAATTGTGGCAACTCGCGCAGTGGTTCTCCACGTCAGTTCGGCACCCGATCCAGTAGAACCGCTCTCTCAGCTTCTCCAGGGTCTTCTTTATCCCTAAGTGCCCACCAAATGATCCTCCATGAACTTCCTTCAGGACTTCCTCCGTCATAGCCTTTGGAACGACGACTTGTTCCCGAGATGTCTTCCCGTCGGTGCTCTCCCGTGTACGGCAGATGAGGCCATCCCTCACAACCAGCAAGTCCCACTGCGCCCAGTGGGACTTAAACTTTGGGCTGCAGTCACTCACAATGTTCCACCCGGGTTTGGGGACACAGGCCCTCTTCCATTCGGCTATCAGTCCCAGGTCATCATCTTCCGCTTGTGCCCGCGTGAAAGATTCGCGGCTCCAGCTCCCTTGAAGTTCCACAGTAGTCCGTAGGCACTGTATCCCGGTGTTCTCCTCCCTTCTAGTACAGAAGGTGCAGTCTTCGGGGCACGGTCTTCGTGACAGGGCGTCGGCATTAGAATGCAGTTGGCCTTTCCTGTGCTGGATCTCAAAGTTGTACTGTTGAAGCCTCTCTAACCACCGCGCGAGTTGACCCTCGGGTTGCTTGAAGTTCAGGAGCCACCGCAGGGATGCATGGTTGGTCCTGATGAGAAATTCTTGCCCATACAGGTACTTGTGGAAGTGTTCAATGGTCTTTACGATGGCGAGCAGTTCCTTCCTGGTGACGCAGTAGTTCCTCTCTGGCTTTGACAAGGCTTTGCTGAAGTAGGCCACTACTCTCTCCTCGCCGTCCACTATTTGCGATAGGATTCCCCCTATACCAAAGTCGCTGGCATCGGTATCGACGATGAACCTTGTTTCAGGTCTGGGGTAGGCCAGAATAGGTGCGGTGCACAGAGCCTGAGTTGTTCGAAGGCACTGTGGCATTCTGCTGTCCACGTGAAGAGTTGGTACTTCTCAGTCTGTCGATGCAGTGGTTTGGCGATGTCGGCGAATCCTCTCACGAAGCGACGGTAATAAGTGCAGAGTCCCAGGAAGCTTCGTAGTTGCGACTTGTCCTTCCGAACTGGCCACTCCCTCACAGCTGCGGTCTTTTCTGGGTCGGTGCGCACCCCTTCCTCGGAGACAATATGCCCAAGGTACTGGACTTGCTTCTGGAAGAGCTGACACTTCTTGGGGCTTAACTTCAGCTGGGCAGCCCGTAGCTTCATCAAGATCTCCTTCAGGTTGCTGTAGTGCTCCTCGAAGCTTCTTCCCAGAACGATGACGTCGTCTAGGTAGACCAGGCAGGTCTTCCAGTGTAGTCCCCTCAAAATGGACTCCATTAACCTTTCGAAGGTCGCAGGGGCGTTGCACAGACCGAATGGCATGACGGTGAACTGCCAGAGCCCACTGCCCACCGAGAACGCCGTTTTCTCGCGGTCCTTAGGGTGGACCTCCACCTGCCAGTAGCCACTGTTCAAATCCAAGGTGGAGAACCACCTTGATCCTGATATGGTGTCCAGCGTGTCGTCGATCCGGGGTAGAGGGTAGCTGTCCTTCTTCGAGACGTCGTTCACCCGCCTGTAGTCCACGCAGAACCTGGTGGAACCGTCCTTCTTCTTCACTAGCACGACCGGAGAACTCCAAGGACTATGTGATGGCTCGATCACCCCTTGCTCCTTCATCTCTTCTACCATCCGGTCGACGTCGGCTTGCTTGGCGAGCGGGACACGTGGGAATGGGGCCCTAATCGGTGCGCTGTCCCCAACGTCGATTCTGTGCTGGACCAAGCTTGTCCTGCCGAAATCTTTGCTCCCCACGGAGAAGACGTCCTGGAATTCGCGTAGCAGGTCTTGAAGTTGGCGTGATTGTTCCTCGTCTAAATGGTCCTGGGATCCTTGGTACAGCTTCTGTAGTCCTTCTGGCAGTGCGCGTCTTCTTCGGTTGTCCGTCCGCAGGTGTCCGTCCGTCGTATCTGTGATGCGGGCAATCCAGGTAACGGGCTCGCAGACTCCTAGGTTGGTGTCCCGGTGAACCGTATTGTCGTAGTCGTTCAGGTTGGACAGACGGACGTACGGCCGAGACGTCGTGTTGATGAGAGTCTTGGCAATTAGCAATCCTTTTGTCTGGATGTCCTCATATTCTGGCTCGATGACAGCCGCCACTCCCTCAGCAGTTCCGTCGACAATTACGGCAGCGCTGACCTCCGTCCTGGCGGGAACGATGGCGTCTTCTCTCAGCCTTACTCGTCGTGCGGTGATGGGCTCGTGCGCTGGTTACAAAGCAAGTTCCTCACCTCCGAAGTGCAGAGTGTTGGTACTCAGGTCCAAGATGATGTCGTTCTGGTCCATAAAGTCCAGTCCGATGATCACTTCGTTTGATACGTCAGCCACAAGCACTGAATGCTTCTCCGCCCGTCGACCAATGACGAGCTCCAGTGATGCTTCGCCATGTACCGGTGCTGTCTCTCCAGTCGCGGTTATTAGTTGGAGGTTCCTTTGTGTGGGTTGCACTCTCCACCTCGGGATCACGGTGGGATTAACGAAGGTCCTCGACGCTCCCGTGTCGATCAGCATGGGCCAGCTCACTCCGTTGATGACTCCGTCTACCATCTGGCTGCTATTGTCCCTCCGTAACTTCGTCACACGAACTTGGAATGCCGGGGCTTGACGACTGTCACAAGCCAACCTTTGCCCCCCAAGGCTGGCTAATACTCGTTTCCCTGGGCCGCGCGGTTTTCAGACGACTGATTTCCCGTCGGATACCCTCGGCGGCGGCGATCACTGCAGTCCTTGCTCAGGTGGCCTTTCTTACCGCAGGTCCAGCAGGTCGGTAGTCCTCTTCCGGACCGCCTCTCCGGTTGTCTTCCAGCGGTGTCGTTGCTGGTGGCGCCGCGACTATCGAAGAAACGGCTTAGTGCCTCCATCAATTCGTCGGCCAGGGGCTTGGTCTCGTTGGTTTTTACTGGTTCGTCGACGTCCACTTGACGCACCCGCGCGTGCATTCTAGATGCCCGCTTTGCCGTCTCGAACTCAAGTGCGTGGCTCAGCGCATCTGCCAGGGTCTTATTGCGCGCGAGTCGCAGCGCCTGTTGTGTCCGAGTCCCGTAGCCTGTCGGTGAAGGGCTGCGTCGCAATCTGTTCCAGAAAGTCGGCCGGCACTGTTGGATAGGCGAGCCTTACGAGCCGTGCGATGTCCATCTCGAACTCCTGCAGGGTTTCCGCGTTCTTTTGTACCCGGGTCCGTAGCTGCATCTGGTAGGCCTGCTGAAGATGGCTATCTCCATATCGGGACTCCATATGGGCGATTAGTGAAGCGTAGTCCTGGGATCCAGTCGGGATGGCCTGAAGGACGTTAAGGGCGTCCCCTCTCAGCGCTACAATGAGAGCTGTAGCCTTTTCCGTGCTGTTCCAGTTGTTTATGGAACAGGCTGCCTTGAACTGACGTAAGTAGGTGCTCCAAGGGACCTTTCCGTCGAAGGTTGGGGGCGTCACTCTGCTATGTCCCGTTCCTGATATTCCCGGTGTAACGGTGGGCGGGCGTTGGCGCAGCTTGGCAACTTCCTCTTGTAGAGCGTTGAATCTTGCTTCCATCCCCGTCGGCGGGCGTTGGCAATTTCCTTTTGTAAAGCGTTGAATTTCTCTTCCACCCCCGTCAGCGGGCGTTGGCGCAGCTCGGCAACTTCCACTTGTAAGGCGTCGAACTTCTTTTCCACTGCTGTGACTTCCTCACGCAGACCCTGTTCTAATTTCCTTTGGCTTTCCTCTAATTTCGTCAGCTGACACTCATCCACATTTTTCTGGCCATCCAGAAATTTGGCGGTTAGGTCCTCTGCTAACGTATTCTGGCTGTGCTCCATCTACCTCTGGCTGTCCTCTAATTTCGCAGTTAGGTCCTCGGTTAACTTCTTCTGGCCGTCCTCCATCTTCTTCTGGCCGTCTTCCATCTTGGCTTCCATGCCACTTAACTTTTCTAGCAATGCTGCATATTGCGCTTCCATTTTAGATGTTTGTCTTGTACAGGAAAATTAAAAAAATGACCTTCTCGGGTTTTGAAACCAGGACCGTCAGGTGTTATGCTTGTGTTTGAGTTCGTAATCCGGCTTCTGACACCAGTTGTTACGTGCCACCCCCCTAGCGACACTTTTGTTAACTGGATTACGGTGGGTTGAAGCACAACACAGATTGTTCCTTTAAAGAAATAATTAATTTTATTGCGGCCAGAAAGATACACTACTCATCAGCAAATACAAGCAATTAGAACCTCACTCCAGTTTCCTCAAGTATCTTCCTTATGGAGAGCTCTTGCCCCCTTCCACTTGTCAACAAACCACAGAAGTTAATCCGTCCTAATGAGCCCGGTGGCCTTGACAGAAACTACCTGCACCTCTTCCTTATGTACACAAACTACAGTTGCTTACGATAACCTGCTACACGCTGCTTCGCTGTCCACGAGCTGGGAAACAATGTCACTGGATTTCGTAACTCGCACGGCACTTCACCACAATACCTCTGTCGCTCAGTGAAATCACACTCGCTCAAAACACAGGCAGTCCCCTGTATGCTTCTCACTCCCTCGCTGTCAAGAGAATCGGCTTCACTCGGGGTTTCGCAAGTCACCACACTTCTGTCACTCAGGATAAACGCTCGCACTAGCTCGTAAAACACACACACCCTGCTTGAGAGGTCGCTCTTATATAGCAGGCCGGTGCCTCAATAAATGCTTCTAGACCCGTCCAGTGTTCACGGCTTCTCGAGGTTTCCATCACTGGCTGAGTCACGAATATTCTGGACCATCCCTTTGTCCTAGTAGTCCTGTTGCATAAGGCGTACGCAATACACTGGGGCAGAGCACAGCCCAGCCCGGGGGTAGTTGTGACTCATGCGGCGAACGATGAAACAAACTCACAGCCGTAACATTATAATACATTGTACATGTAACCTAACTCGTAAGCTTGGAAGTAGGCCTAGTCTATGATTCACACTCGGTTAGTGGTAGTGGATGTATTGGTGATTAGCCTACTTGTATTATTAATTCTGAATGAAAGTAGAACGTGGCTTATACACCTGCATCGGACATGATTGTGACTGTATGCTGTGATGGCTGCGCTAGAATTATTAGCACACAGGTAACGATATTTGCAGGCTATACATTATACGGTAATAGAAAACGAAAAATTTCATAGATCTCGAAGGCCTATACTACACAGCTTGGACATTCTTAAAATTCACGACACGTGAATAATGAAATAAAAGGCAAAACCATTGGCCTGGATAAAGATTATTGATGCGTGACTACCCCCACTGTGCGTGACAAAAACCGGGGGTGTTATATATTAGCTAACGCGGCCCGCGTTACCTATTAGCTAACGCGGCCCGCGTTACCTCAATTTTTCATATTAAAGCATTGCTGTTGTTGTTTCTTATGGCTAGCCCAGATTCCAATCCATCAGATTTCTTGCATTCCAATAGAGTTGTGTGAGGTTTCCTGAAGTTCTAGCAGTCACACCATGATGTCACAAAGCCCCAAAATCAACCAACAACTGCTGCTTTCTACCATCCCAAGACGGAACCTTAGAGTTGCCATTAGTCTTCTGCCCCTAAAATCCACGACTAGTTCGAATGGTTTTAGGCCTAAGCATTGGATCAACCATCTTCTTGCATCTCAATAGGGACTTGCCAATAGGCTTTCAACAGCTTGTCTCAATTCTGCCTTCATATATGTAGGCCTGTACAGTACATGCAAGAAATGAGTACGGTACTTATCATAAATAAAGAAATAATAAGCTAATATGTACCCTACTATTATATTTCTCTCCTACTCCTAAATCCTTCTCTGAACACTCATCTTAAAACAGAATGGTCTGCATTTTTGGACAAAAATATAGTTTATAAGAAGAAATGAACATGCTCATCTTTAGCTCCCTGGCGAAAAACATTGAGTAAGTATTAATGTTTCTGTTCTTATGCATTTTATATGATGCTTTAAAAATCAATCTAGAAGAGATAATTTAAGTTAACTTCACTACCATAATACTGCTTAAGGGTTACTGTTAAAGACTGATGACCAAGATGTCCCTAACTTGAGCAAGGACTGCTTCACAACTTCATGTAAAAGGGCCTTTACTTAGTTTGGATCATTTGCGATTCGTGTTACATGGATGTGTGTGCTGACTTTTTGGTGTTAAATGATGTAAGTTGGCAACACCAAATGTGGCGGCCATGTTGGTTTTATAGTCATGGCTGCCCACAAGATCGGTTTGTAAACAAAGTCACGTGATCGCGTGACGTCAGAGGGCGGTACTGTTCTAGTCGTCCATTGAGTAGTATCGCTAAGTGCGGGATTTGCAATACTGTCTTTGACGATAAATCACGCGCGTAATGGCGGACACAGCTGGAATTTCATCTGAATAAGTCGTGATCATATTTGGGACAGTGAGTGAGGTATAGACCGTGGACGAGTAAACATCTATTACAGTGGAACTTGGATAATTCGAACCTCAAGTTACCAGTAAATAAAATCGAATTATCCAAAAATTCGAATTAAGGAAGTTGTTTGAAAACGGTAGAGAAAATATATTGCATTAAGTTTACGTAATGATTTACTTTCAACAAAGCAGATTAACAGACGACAGTACTTTATAAATACTGTATCGTGAATAACCTCAAAAGTTTCAAATGATAAAATAAAACCAAAATTCACCTATCTAACGACAGTAGTAATCCAGCAATCTAATTAAGTCTTATAGAAATCTACAGTTTTTCAAAAACGTTTGACATTTTTACCTGTTTCCCACAATTAAGTCTCTCGGCCATCACAAAAGAATCTAACAAATTTAAGGAACGGAAAACAGAATCACTTCCGTCATTTCTACTTTCAAAAAGAACGCCAAGTTCTGTGATGTGGTTTGTCGTTTCTCGGGAATTCCTGACCCAAATGTTTGGCTACCGATTGGCTTTTTACACGTAAAAACTTCGAATTATCCAACATATAATTCGAATTAACCACGATTTTTAGCATTGATTGTATATAAAATGCTAGGGACCGAGAGAAAAAATCGAATTAAAGAAGATTTCGAATTATAGAAGTTCGAATTACCCACGTTTCACTGTACTACATCATCTCCAGATTGTTCCCTGACCATTACTTCAGGTATTTTGGTTAATTCTTCTACTTGAGAAAAGTTACCAAGGAGTGATCGTTGTTTAATTTTTACTCTCTCGTGCAGTGTCCGGTGTCACGTTTCAATTTTGTTAGTATTGTGTCATGCCATTGAGGCAAACTGCTTTTAAGAAACACCACATTCACACTTTAATAAGTAAATTATGAACATTTTCACTTTGCAGTTATAAACTGACGAAAGAATACGTCGCCATGTTTGATAAGGCTTGTATCAGGCAAAGCTACCAACTTCACTACCAAACACTCCCCTGTAGCGAGGTTAGACGTCTGTCTGGCCGAAAATTACTGATGCACTAAAGTTAGGTGAGACAAAGCCAATGTTCCCTACTTGGTTAGACGACGGTTTGGACGAAACCGTGGTCGCTACTTTGTTGGACGACGGTCTGGACGAAACCATTGGCCGGTACTAGGTCAGACGAATGTGTGGACGGAACCATTGGTCGCTACTCGGTTAGACGATGGTCTGGACGAAACAATCAATGTTCATGATATTTTACGTGTACGAGTTTACATAAGTTACATAAGTTGACACGGGAAGTCGGCAAAACTCTCCTTCGGTCACTTATTTTTGCTTCAATGTAGCCTATCTAGATGGCGTTGGAAATCTCCACGTGCGTTCCAGGCAGAGGAGCGCTGGACGCGCCGGTACCTTCGCGAGCCGACCGCGACTGTGTCATTTCAGATTAATCTCCTTGCTTGAGATCAGGCGGCTGAAACTACTCCACTCATGGCGCTAATGTCGCATGTATCCACAGAATATGTAGAACAGGATTCTGTGCAAATACTATAAGTACAATTTCTCGAAGAATGGATTACTTTGAGACTAACAAAACACATAATGCCTTTTCATCATCATCATCATCATCATCATCATCATCCTTTATCCGTCTTCAGTCACCCTGGTGCGGTATAAGAGCGCTCTCCATCTTTCTCTGCCCAGGTACTGTAGCCGTTTTTGCTTGCCCACCCTTTGCCTAAGCTATGTTGTTTTAATGGGCGCCAAGACCTCAATGCAATGTTGAAATCTAAATTTGTATTTAACAACGTCTAGCTCTGGCAGAATACCTTCAAGACCCTATTCACTCAGATCGTGGTATGATTTGATCATTAACCCAACAAACAATTGTATCAGGAGAAGGAATTGGTCTATATCTAATGCTACCTACTGAAAGCAAAGATTGCATTGTAAAAGAAATGAATTTATTATATAAAACAAGAATAGCAAAATTATTAATAATAATAAGTATAAAATTTAAATAGGAGCGTTGTGATTTTAATATTACCGATAGAAAATTACGTGAAAACGGAGTCTGATAAATTATTGATTTTACTCTTATTCCCAAGCTATGAAGTTACTGAAATATGAAATATAAAACAAAGAGAAATGAGAAATTGCGTATTTCTGCGTCATTCGCGCTTACCACTGGAAATTGCCGAAGCCTTTCCCTCGTACTGGATGATGCTGTGAGCTTCCCACAGTCTCCTGGACGTCGACATCTCCGTCGATATTTGATGAGATTCTCGTAGATTAGATAATTCTATGGTCCGTACATCGGACCCAAACACTCGTACAACCGCACTGGTTAAGTTTTACAAAAGTTAGTCCTCCAATCCACGGAACATCGGAGCGACTCCCGCGTGCAAACGTACTCGTTAAGTTCTACACAGATAGTCCTCGTTCCACGGAACATCGGAGCGACTCCCGCGTATAACCACACTCGGCAAGAACTACACAGATTGTCCTCGTTCCACGGAACATCGGAGCGACTCCCGCGTATAACCACACTCGGCAAGAACTACACAGATTGTCCTCGTTCCACGGCGCGTCGAACGATATATCCACACGTCGGCTCCCCACTCTTCATCCGACTTCAGCTTACGTGGTCTCCACTGATTGGCTGCACCCCGCTACTTCCCCTCCTCTAGTTCATTACACTCGGCGCGCGAGAGGGAGAAGTCGTTTTCCGTTCCATACATTCGCCTTTCCTTGACGCTGCGACCCAGGATTGCGTCAGGCTTCCCGACAAGATTAAGCGTGTAGCCTACTTGAATTCCCCGTGAGTCACGTCTCTCGATATACCCTAACTGACGAAAACTCCGTAAAATTCCGCAATCACATAATTTTCTATGATATTGTCGTTCGTAATAATTTGCTTGATAGCGTTTTCTAAGACATAGAAAACCTATCTGAATGCTAATAATTTTTATAAAATGCTCCGAAAATACCTTAATAATAATTATAATAAATTAATAATAATAATAAATTAACATGAAAAATTCTCTTGGCTGAACAATTTGCCGCGTAATTAAATATAGAATGGCTTCCTACTGACTTATGCCAGTTGCATAAAAAACCCTCGAAAAACACGTTACAGTACATTTCTTCTTCCCCCTCGATTTGATGTCATTCCACTCCTCTTCCCTCTAGGTCATCCTTTACTCGACTGATCCAACGTTTCCTTGGTCCGCCTCTAGGGCGCTTGCCTGTCGATTATTGTTAGATCCATCCGCTTAATTGCTTAAAATACAGTGAGTCCGGGAATGTTCTCCGCAGCGCCTACATGCGTCTGCGAGAGCTAGCTACAGCAGTTACGTTGGTAGCACGGCTGCTACATGCATCATAACAAATCAACAGTAAACTTTGTACTCAGCTACTCACCATAGCCATTCATAACAGATGCAGGAACCATTCACAGTAAATCACTCTTTTTCCGTAATCAGTTTGTTTTAATTCATGAACCACGGTAACTTTATAAGGTAACAACTGACGCATGTCTCTTACAGGTTTATGTGCTGTCGACTTAGAGATTCCTGTTTGTTGAGCTAATTTTCGTGTTGATTTACTTGGACTACGCAGCATTATATCGGTGATTTCATCAAGTTTTTCGTCTGTTAAAACCGTAGGCCTGCCTGTTCCCGGTACATCGTGAACTGAGTAAGTCACACGAAATTTACTTACCAAATCCCGAACGGTAACACGGTTTGGACACTTTGAATTAGGAAACCGCGCCTGAAATCTTAATTTTACATTTTCTGTAAACCGATCACCTTCGCGAAAAACGTATTCCACCCCAAAAAAAAAACCTCTCTCTTCAGTAGTAAACATTACCGCCTGTATACTGTTGCACTAATCTATCTCAACGCTCACTGACTGTAATACACACTGAAGTCATGCAGGCTCGCGCGCTTATCGCGATACACACCGACAGCCCACACGGGGAGAGTGCCGAAGGACACAGTGCAGTGCAGCCAACTAAACTCATGACTCAACCATTCGTAGCTGCACGTACTCACTGCGGAGAACATTCTCGGGCGCCCTGTGTTATTAAATGTACGTTCTGTACACAGCAGATGTCGTTACGAGATCGTAAATCCTGTAAATAACTACAGTCCTGCCATTTCAATGATCATGTATGATCAGCAGCCATTATGCTAATGATGCATGCCATCATACGGAAGACAACTAATATCACGAACCAACTTGAACTTTCGTGTGCTATTTGTGTCAGATTATACTATTGAGATAACATCACAGTGAGACGTCCCTCTCGGCACGCCGGAAGGCGGAGGTAGATCCCTCTCGGTACGCTGGAAGGCAGACGTAGATCCCTCTCTGCACGCCGGAAGGCGGAGGTAGATCTCTCTCGGCACGCTGGAAGGCGGAGGTAAATCCCTCTCAGCACCCCGGAGGGCGGAACTAGAACCCTCTCTGCTCGCCGGAAGGTGAAGGCAAGATTTCTCTCGGCACGCTGGAAGGCGGAGGTGGATCCCTCTCGGCACGCCGGAAGGCGGAGGTAGATCCCTCTCGACACGCCGGAAGGTGGAGGTAGCTCCCTTTCGGCACGCCAGAAGGCGGAGGTAGATCCCTCTCGGCACGCCGGAAGGTGAAGGTAGATCCCTCTTGGCACGCCGGAAGGCGGAGGTAGATCCCTCTCAGCACCCCGGAGGGCGGAACTAGAACCCTCTCTGCACGCCGGAAGGTGAAGGCAAGATTTCTCTCGGCACGCTGGAAGGCGGAGGTGGATCCCTCTCGGCACGCCGGAAGGCGGAGGTAGATCCCTCTCGACACGCCGGAAGGTGGAGGTAGATCCCTTTCGGCACGCCAGAAGGCGGAGATAGATCCCTCTCGGCACGCCGGAAGGCGAAGGTAGATCCCTCTCGGCACGCCGGAAGGTGGTGGTAGATCCCTCTCAGCACCCCGGAGGGCGGAACTAGAACCCTCTCTGCACGCCGGAAGGTGAAGGCAAGATTTCTCTCGGCACGCTGGAAGGCGGAGGTGGATCCCTCTCGGCACGCCGGAAGGCGGAGGTAGAGCCCTCTCGACACGCCGGAAGGTGGAGGTAGATCCCTTTCGGCACGCCGGAAGGCGGAGGTAGATCTCTCTGGCACGCTGGAAGGCGGAGGTAGATCCCTCTCAGCACCCCGGAGGGCGGAACTAGAACCCTCTCTGCGCGCCGGAAGGTGAAGGCAAGATTTCTCTCGGCACGCTGGAAGGCGGAGGTGGATCCCTCTCGGCACGCCGGAAGGCGGAGGTAGATCCCTCTCGACACGCCGGAAGGTGGAGGTAGCTCCCTTTCGGCACGCCAGAAGGCGGAGGTGGATCCCTCTCGGCACGCCGGAAGGCGAAGGTAGATCCCTCTCGGCACGCCGGAAGGTGGAGGTAGATCCCTCTCGGCACACCGGAAGGCAGAGGTAGATCCCTCTCGGCACGCCGGAAGGCGTAGGTAGATTCCTCTCGGCACGCTGGAAGGCGGATACAGATCCCTCTCGGCACGTCGGAAGGCGGAGGTAGATTCCTCTCGGAACGCCAGAAGGCGGAGTTAGATCCCTCTCGGCACGCTGGAAGGCGGAGGTAGATCCCTCTCGGCACGCCGGAAGGCGGAGGTAGAACCCTCTCGGACAGCCATGAATGCTAGCCACTAAACCACGAGGTAGTCTTATTTCAATCTTAATATTGTTTATAACTTAGCAAATAAGTTAAGATTAGAGTACAACCAAATTTACAATTATTTTATGCTCTTACCAAAGCAACATATTCTTAATTTTTATTGTTTTTTTTCGGTGTGGGAGGAGGGGGGGGGGGGGGTTATTATGTTTCGGCAGGGGGCGTGGTAGCGCAGCGGTGGCTTTAGCCTGAGAAAGGTTGGTTGGTTCTTATGTTTAGGGGCTGCGACAACGCGGTCATGTAGCCCCGTGTACTTTGGGTGTGTGTAGAATCTGTCTGATAACCGGTGTTAATTGTGATGACTGTATTAGTGTGTGTATCTGTTTTTTAATTTTAAGTACTGCAACTTAGAATTTTTCAAATAGTTCCTACTTTTGCCGCCAAGCGCCACCGTCAACGACTACTAGGTCTAATTCAGAACTTAGCTACTAGACGCCACCGCAGTCGGCGCTTGGCAACGAACGTAGAAACCTAAGAGCGTTGTTTACATTCTTAACCTATCCAATTTAGCTTCACACAGGTGCAATTAGTGGAAGGATCTTTAACATGCCATAAATCTATGACATGGGACCGCCGGCTTTACTTCCCCTCCGAAGGAAGGCATACTGAGGGATTTTTAACGCTCTTAAAAATCCGACGGCTTCGGCCGGGTTTGAACCCGCTATCTTGGGCATAGAAGCTCAGCATGCTACCGACTACGCCACCGAAGCCGCAGAAAGGGCCTCATAAATATAAGGTATGATCACAATTTTCCGTTTGTCATTACTTCTGAGATGGAACTCAATTTTAAGTTGTTATCTGATTCAGGGGCTTTGCGACATCATGGTCATGTAGCCCGTGTACTTGGGTGTGTGTGGAATTTATCTGATAACCTGTATTGTGTGTATTTGAAGGGTTCAGGGGAAGAAGGGGGAATGTCAAATAACGAGTTTTAAAGTCTCATTACTTCTATGTACGCGCCATTTTGTCACGACCCTCATTGTCCTTAGCCAGACACGATTGTGCTTTCAATACGTCGCACAGAGGCGCTGATATCTCGAGTGACATTCCCCCTTCTTCCCGTGGACCCTTCAGATGAGGATTGGGAAGGAGGCAGCCATGGCCTTAAGTTAGGAACTATTCCGGCATTTGCCTGGAGTTGAAGTGGGAAACTACTTCAAAAATGGCTGAGGTGGGAATCGAACCCACTCTTCTCAGTTTTGCCTCACGAGGCTGAGTGGACACCTTTCTAGCTCTCTTACCAGAATTCAATTTCTAGCCCCGTGTACTTGGGTGTGTGGAATAATATGGCGTTTTAGACGTTTCTCTTTATGTAGTCTATATACAGTAGGCTACATTCATTTCCTCTTTGACATGGTGAACTCTCAAAAAGAATATTCAACATGTACATAGTGAAAATCTGCCCTATTTCTTTAGTAGCAACATTATGCACTAAAATACAAGAGTGATTACAGTTAAGGGAAAATTACGTTACTTGCACAATAATAATATCGTATGGCCACGGCTGCCGGGTGCAAGCTTTGTAATTTAACACCCAGAGGGAAGCTTGCATGTCGAATTTCGCTGTTCCTTGAATCATTATGAAAGTTAGATATCTAACCTCCTTGAACACTATAGCGCTTTCTATTAGAAATGAGGAACCTGGTGTTGGCGGAAACACCCGAGATTAATTTTTGCTATTATGAACACTGCCTACTGAATTCAAATGGGTTCTTTGACATGCGTGTCGTATTTTTGCCGCCTTTCAAAAATCACTTATCACGGCCGGGGGCGAACCTGCAATCTTGGGGTTAGTAGACCGACGTGCTATCCACTCACCCACAATGCGAATCATCGTTCACAACCCTGTTATTGTTGGTAACGCAACAAAGCTCAAAGCGCCTCGGTTCAGTTGGTGCATCGGCGGGAAACGGGGGAGGAAAAAAACCGGACTGTTAGTTCGGTACCGTACAATAAACAAATTACGACTAAGCAAGGCAAGGTGGGTATTCTGATTTTCCGCCTAACCTAGTATTAAATCATTTATAAAAGAGTTTCGGATCATCTTACAACACTTATTTTTTAAGGGTACTTAAACATTTTGTCTTGCACATAAACCTTGGTGGGGGGAAAGCACCCCTGCCCTCCACGTGTTTCACGCCCCTGGGTTTGATGCAGCACTCCATGCCTCCCTGTCCTGAGCTAATCGTTTCAACTCATCACACAAGACACTTTATATACAGGGTGTATCCGTGAGGGTATTACAAACTCCCAGGGAAGATGGAGGAAGGTAAGTGGACCAATGTCAGATGAGGAACCACTGTGCGGAAAAGATCGAGTCACAAATTATAAGCAAAATAGTACTCATTTAATACAGTTTACCTGCACACGTCGGTGTTTCTGGGTGTTTACACGTGCCAACCCCACGTCGTTCGCTTCCAGCACATTACAGAACGCCTGTGGGACGAAATTCTGCCACCCTGAGGATGAACGTTAAAACAACTGAGATTATTAATATTAATAACTGTTGACTTGATAGTTTCCGGACTATGGGTGCCTATCTCAAATGGATCCATCATCCCTGAAAGTTTGTATCATCATCGCGGATACACACTGCCAGCCGAGTACTGCTCTTCAGTGTGGTTGAACAGCTCACATGTCACGAAGATCGACACTGTATACAGTACTTCCCTTTCCTGGTGTGCCGAGCCATATTGAACCACCAAGACAAAGGCGATTTATAACCATCTGATCCGTGAACGTAGCTCTCCCAAATCATGAAGACTTGCTTCATAAATTTGGCCGTTTATAATCACGTTCGCCATCTGTGTCAAAAGCCCAAGAGTTTGTTAGCAGAGTGTTTAACATTTCAGAAGAACGGCGACAGGAGTGGAACAACGCAACTCCGAAGGAATGGCAGTGACTACTTTGTACCCAACACCCACACATAAAGCGTGGGTTGCCCTTAACAGGGTACGAACCAACCATGGACGGTGTCACTGTGGCGCTCCGAGACAGACCATCTGTCATATTCTTAGTTTGTTAAACAGGGAGTACTTTGGACCGCTGGAAGACACTGTGCAAGCCTCTACAAAGGCTGTGGTTGAGCAACTTACGATATCATTGTACAGCTCCAGTTTCCCGGGTCCTGTTTATTAGCCTCTTCAACCTGTCCATATACAATTTGCCTTGGAGAACATCATCCACTGTCAATCCTCTGGTACCGGGTGAGTTAGCCGTGGTGGTTACGGCATGACTGATGGCAGTCGCTCACATCCGGGAGGCGAGGAGGTTCGAATCCCCCCGCCGGCAACCTTGAAGATGGTCTTCTGTGGTTTCCCATCTTCCTTCCAGGCAAATGCCGGGGTTGGTCCCTAACTATAGGCCACAGCCGCTACCTTCCAACTCCTCACCCTTACATCCCAACTTTCCTCCCCAACGGTACTTGTAGCTCACCCATTGGGTGTCCGTCTCGAAGCAGCTACAAAACTGGCGAGCCGAACATGTCCTCGGACACTCCCGGCACTAAAAGCCATACAATAAATAAATAATTAAATAAATAAATAAACCACCATAGTCTAGATGTGCCGACTGTCTAATAGGGGATGTCTTTATTCACTTCCTCGTTCTTTAACTTGTCTTGGTCTTCTGGATGGTCGATCTGAGAAATTTCATCTCTAGATGCTTGCAGTCTTGATGCATCCCTCTTTGCAAGGGTGCATGCTTCAATACCATAGGTTAATATTGGTATGAAGTAGCTGTAAAACATCACCAGTTTAAGATATAAAACTTTAAATTTATCAGGTGTCCAGTTTATTGTTTTAAGATGTGTAGTATTTGTAACCATCATCAATTTCAGTTTTCCAGCTTGGAGCAAATCTGACACCATCCTTTCTCAACCACTGAACTGAACTCCACTCTCACCTGTCCTTCACCATACTCTAGGTCTTCCTCATCCTCTCTTTCCTGTCATCCGTCTCTCCATCACTTGTTCCGGCATTCTTTCATCATTCATCCTTTTCACATGTCCGTACCATCTCAATCTGTTCCGCCCCTTCCCTGTTTCTTTCTTGTCTACACTGATTTTCATTTCCCATTTCTCAATATGTTATTTATATTTATATACTTAGCCATAAGCTTAATTAAAAAGAAAAAGTTGGGCAGGAATTCAGTTGTAGTTTGGCAAGTAAAAGTAACAGTTACAAACATAGGAACGATTACAACGGTTGCTAAGGAGCGAACGTCAATAATAAACCCAATGTGCTGTGTGTAAATGATTGTCTGCATAACACCGACATTGAGTACAAGGAGGCGGTGGTTGTTGATCGATTTATTTAGGGGCCTTGCGTCATGTAGCCCCGTGTATTTGGGTGAGTATACAATTTGTCTGATAACCTGTATGAGTGTGTATTTGTAGTTGAGGTGAGGATTGGGAAGGAGCTAGCTGTGGTCATAAGTTAGGAACCATCCCAGCATTTTCCTGAAGTAGAAGTGGGGAAACCACTGAAAACCAATTCTCAGATCGCTGAGATGGGATCAAACACTCCTCTTGTCGGTTTTCCTCACGAGGCTGAGTGTACCCCGTTCCAGTCCAATAGCCAGGGACGCTAGCCACTACACCACGAGGTGTTGCTTTATTCCTCGTGATGTATCAGTCTAATAGGCTAGTAAAGACGAGACATCTGTTGAAGGTTCCCTCGTCAGAAGATATGGGTTAAGAAAATACAATTACACAAAATATAATAAAATATATTTAATACAATTAAATACATAAACTAGTCAATAAATAACATATTCTACAATTAAAATATAACACATGTGGTCTCAGTGCTCACTTTAGTGCTTTGCAAATATGCTCCTATTACATCAGTGGAAGTGGAGAGAAGTTTCTCGACATAGGCCTATAAATGAGTGCCGTATTAGCTGACAACCGCCGTTCCTTCACCTTTGATAAAGTGAGGATGACGATGGTGGTGTATTGCAACGCTGACTAAGGTAGAGTAGGTTTAGTTAGCAAGATATGTTTTCACTTTGTAGTAGAAATCCAAATTACGTTATGATAATTGTTAACCTGTTGATTAATATTTATTTATTTTATTTTCTCATGTAATTTATTTCAGGATTAGGACATAACCCAGCTCTCTTTGGGTACATTCGTGTTGACCGACTGAAAAGCACCGAACATTTGTTTACTTAGGCAACACTGAAAAATGGCTTCAAACCTCACAATGTTGTACAAGACAATCATTAAAATAAGGGTCAGGGAAAAAAAGTAGGTAAGTCAATTCTTTTGCGAAATGGAGTTAATGGTACCGTTAATGGACTGATCATACGCAGAGCAAGCAATCGCTGCTGACTGTTTTGTTTCTGTGTTTCCCTCCAGTCTGTTGATGTGTTGTGTTAATGCACGTGGTTGCGAGTGTGTGATTAATAGTCAAGTCTTCCAGTGCGGATGAACATGTCAACCTTCATAATGAAACAAAAAAAAAAAAATTAAAAAAAAAAAAAAAAAAACGGAAAAGGACTGGACGGATGTAGGAAGTAAACAAGAAAATAAGACTCGCTACACATGGACCTGGCCCTCCCTGCAATTGTAAGCGATTTGACTGCTACAAAATCACGAGTGAAAGTGACAGGCAAAATATATATTACGTCAGTTCAACGAGCAATAGTCTCACGATGTTGAAAATAGGTATTTGGGAGGGTTGATTACGGTTATGCCCTTGGCACAGAGAAGGCCATGGAAAAATGAAGAACTTGCCAAGTTTCGCGATGCTAGCTAAGCTTACAGAGTTCGTGTTGGTCGAGAGGCGTTGGCAATTCGAGACATTGAGGTATGTGCGAAAGCCTTTTACGCCATGCATGGTATCAGCAAAACTAAGCTCTACTAACTGCAGAAAAGTCTGAGAACTAATTGGATATGCACCTGTGGATATAAGAGGTAAGCATTCCGCAAAACGTAGTCAACTAGATAAGACCACCACGACTATGATTGACAATCACATTAAAAGTTTCAGGGGCCGTCAGAGTCACTACAGCCTCAAGGACTCAAGAAAACATACTTGTCAGAACATTTAAACTTAAAGAAAATGTACAATCTTTTTAATGAACTTCATCCTACCACGACTGTGTCGTATGACGCACACAGCATGATTTTAAACACAAAATTCAATATTTCGTTTGGATATCCTAGGACAGACCCTTGTGCCGAGTGCGATGCATTCACAGTGAAAGTTAAAACTTAAACAATGGAGGAAGATAAGACGCAGATTAATCAGTTGACGACAATGAACATCCTTCATAAGAAACAGGCTCAAGCATTTTATGACCTCAAAAGGAACACTAAACTGCAGGCGAGGACAAATAAAAAGAAGAGAGCTGTCTAGATTTTGCGAAAAATGTATCCCTGCCAAATATAGCAACCAGTGACTTAACTATAAACGTCAACTGACCGTGTATTCGTTCAATAACCATGTTCTTGCAACGGGCGAATCAATTTTTTATGTTTATCCAGAATGCATTACAAAAAAGGGCCCGAATGAAGTGACGTCATTCCTGTTTCACTTTATCACTCACGTTATGGACGAAGACATTGAAGAACTCAAATATTCTGTGATTCCGCTCCTGGCCAGAATAAAAACTACACCATGTTTCGCTTCATTCATTATGCAACTCTCAATGAAATTGGTGGCTTGAAGAAGATCCAAATTACATTCCCTGTGCGAGGCCCTTCGTACTTTGAGTACGATAAAGAAGTTGCATTATGGAATGTGAAAGCATTGATGGAAACCCCTGAAGATTTCAAAGAAATGGCCAAAGCATCCAGATGTAATCCAACCCCTTTCACTGTGGTCAACGTTACGCAAGAAATGGTGTTCGACTGGAAGACAATGTTGGACGCAAAGTACGCTGCTAAATGCACCTTTCAGAGCGCAGCCCGTTAAGTACTACCTTCTGCATCCAGCCACAGCCGTATGTTGCAGTATGGTACCATACGACTTACCACGGCCATCATAAGTGCACTACAACATCAGCCATTGGGAATTGGGCTGTTTGAACTTCCCAGTCCAACTTATGTTATGTTTAAATTCAGAAATTTTAACTCGTCTGCTGCACAATAATTAAGATTAGTGATCTTCCATTTGACGTAATATCTCCTACTTCCACATATCTGTCTTTCACTCTAGGTCTTCTGCCGATTTCCAGGCCAAAGT
The DNA here is from genome assembly GCA_946902985.2 of Meconema thalassinum. Taxonomy (NCBI): domain Eukaryota; kingdom Metazoa; phylum Arthropoda; class Insecta; order Orthoptera; family Tettigoniidae; genus Meconema; species Meconema thalassinum. The sequence goes on from OX336391.1 coordinate 478,085,160, forward strand.
ATAAAGATTTACAAAGCCTGATGAAGTTTTGCCATCCTGGTGCAGTCAAGTTCTGCAGTCTGCTGTCCCACGGCTAAATGTAGGTGCTGCGAGTACTATCGCTACATGGATTTCGTGGAATTACTTCATTCTGGAGACACACCAGATGACAAAACTTCTGATTCCATGTTTCCTGAACCGAAGATAATTTTTCTGCAGGACCAAAATGATTGTATATGCTGATATATTGATGTCATACGATTTTGAACATTAAACTTGCCTTTTCTCAAGTTTTATAAAAATTGACTTGCCTACTTCATTTCCCCTGGCCCCTCTAATGAAACTGATACTTTTTAGGTAATTTTTTATAATGAGGTCATTTTAAGAGAATTTTAGGGACATTTTATAGGTCATTTTCGATCATTTTAAGGTCCTAGTTATGATATTTTGAAAATATATTAAAATCTATTAAATACTAATTAACACTATTAAACACTATTAAAAACAATTAAAAACATGGTCAGAATGTCTTCATGTAAAATTCTCAATATATTCTCCGGTCACTTCTTCCTTTTGTGATCCGGTTCTTCTGCAACATAAACAGAACAAGTTAGTAAACAAGGGGCCAAGGAATACAGACACGGAGTGGCCAAAAGTCACGGGAAGGATAGTCCTATGAGAAAATGTGCCGTGTCTGACTCCTGAGCACGAGTATAGTGAAGTTGGCAACACGAACGAGAGTTAAGTGACTTTGAACATGGGATGATCATCGGCGCACGAGTCATAACATTTCGAGGAGGACACATGAATTTAGGTTCTGAGGTCAACAGTGTCGAGGGTGGATCTTTAATATCGCCGAGATAATGTTACCACCCGCATGGGAAGACCACGGGTGCTGTAGAGCTGCAACTAGTTATTAACAGTGGCGTAAGCAGGATTTACTTCTAGGGGGGGGGGTTCATTAATATAATAGGGTAATTGAGTACATTATTAAGGAGGGCTGATGACCTTGCTGTTCCGCCCCCTTAAAACGACAGTCATCATAATTAAAATGATATTTTGATTATCATTCATAAAAAGCAATAATTAAATAACGGTTCTCTTTTTCCGACAGAATAAAAAATTAAATAATTCTAAAAAATATGGTAAACAGTAACTAAATATTAAAAGTGAAACGATGCAGTGGTACCAACATGACCATAGTTACGTAGTTGCATAAAATATGGATATTTTGTGAGAGAAAAATAAGGTTTTGCTCTCCGTGTTCCTACTGCCATTACTATTTGCTCTCAAAATCTGCCATCTTGATGACTATCTGTATCATTAATTGGAATAAATAGCCGACACTCATGTACTGAATTATCTTTAACGAAACGGACAAACAATTAAAGCAACCCGAAGCGACTTGGAAAGGTTATCAATCGCACACTTCAACAGTAAAACTGATCCATGGGTAGCTCCAATTGGCTCCAACGCTGAAGGAGTCGTCGTCTCACTACGAGTAGAGTGCAGGACATTTACCAAGTGACGAACGTGATCACTTTTAACATATATACGGAAGTTAAGACGCCTCACTAGCGGTAGGGTAAAACAGGTGATAGATGGGACAATATAAATATTAAAGTAAGAAATGTCTCGGAGGGGGGGGGGTTAAACCCTAAACTTCTTGTCGGTACGCCACTCGTTATTAACATCACATTCCCATGACTTCAGGCCACTGAGTGTACATTGAAGATGGTTAATGGACACTGTTCTATTGTTAGAATGAATTCCTCACGATGCAAGAGCAGCATTGATATTTGGTAGTTTAATGCTCACCAACCTTTAGCTGTCTTGGCCGTCCTGTTCCTCTGCCTCGCCCTTGGTTAATGGACATACTGTTCTAATGTTAGAATGAATTCCTCACGATGCAAGAGCAGCATTGATATTTGGTAGTTTAATGCTCACCAACCTTTAGCTGTCTTGGCCGTCCTGTTCCTCTGCCTCGCCCTTGGTTAATGGACACACTGTTCTAATGTTAGAATGAATTCCTCACGATGCAAGAGCAGCATTCATATTAGGTAGTTTAATGCACACCAACCTTAAGCTGTCTTGGCCGTCCTGTTCCTCTGCCTCGCCCTTGGTTAATGGACATACTGTTCTGTTAGAATGAATTCCTCAGGATGTAATAGCAGCATTGATATGTGGTAGTTTAATGCACTGCAACCTTTACCTGTCTTGGCCGTCCTGTACCTCTGCCTCGCCCTTGGTTAATGGACATGCTGTTCCAATGTTAGAATGAATTCCTCAGGATGCAAGAGCAGCATTGATATGTGGTAGTTTAATGCTCACCAACCTTTAGCTGTCTTGGCCGTCCTGTTCCTGTGCCTCGCTCTTGGTTTCTCCGCAGGGAGGACGAAAGTCTTATCCAGGGGATCAATCAGAGTCTCGTCCAGTCCTGCACACTAAAATAAATATACCCCATATTATTATTATTCCAGTCTTTTATGCGGCAGATGGTTTTTAGGGCTGAATGCCCTTCCTGCCACCAACCTTATAAGATGAGTTTATGACAAAAGCATACTCAAGTTAGCTTTGAAGGCAATTTTCAATGTTGCCATATTAACAATAATTAATATTGTAGCTTTCAGTTGGTCAATACAAAATACAGTAGTTGTGTGGGGGGATATCTTGGTCATCAGCACAAACATAATTCCAATTACTGGAATATGTGAAAAAATACCTGAAATAAATCACTGTGATTAAGGTACAGTGCTCAAAATATAGGATACACACGTATGTTTCATGTTTGGGCATATGAATACTCAGTATGGTCACCACGAGCCCTAGGCATATCAATACTCAGTATGGCCACCACAAGCCCTAAGGCATGCTTGCAGACGACGAGGCATATCAATACTCAGTATGGTCACCAGGAGCCCTAAGGCATGCTTGCAGACGACGAGGCATATCAATACTCAGTATGGCCACCACGATCGCTAAGGGATGCTTACAGACGACGAGGCATATGAATACTCAGTATGGCCACCAGGAGCCCTAAGGCATGCTTGCAGACAACGAGGCATATCAATACTCAGTATGGCCACCACGAGCCCTAAGGCATGCTCTTGTGCACAGCAGATCGTGTGTACCCTATATTGTGTATAATGTGATTACACGCACATAGTAAAATAAACAAGCCACTAAATCGCAATATACTGTACCCATATGACGTCATGTGGAGAACATTTGTTCACATCCCGACTGGCTCTGTCCTTTCAGGGTGTGGTGCGTCTCCCCACAGTGCAAACACATATTCAGGATCCGAATACTACTAGGTACTACTCTACAAGAAAGAGTAAACAACTTCCTAAAGATACTATTTAATTTTAAATCATGGCTTACCATACAACAATTACAACATCCAATTACATTTAAATTACCCCACAAACAACAAAATACACTTTGGATCGCACAGATGATCATGGCAAAAGGGACAATGAAAGTATTCTACATCATCTGTGGTCCGCAGCTGAGATCAAGAACCGATCTCACCAGGCATACTGCCACATCTCTTCTTGCGAGTCTATGAGTCTATCACTGGTGTCTCAATACACCCTACTCTGAACTTCACTAAATCTATTCCTTTTCTGGGAATGTACTTTCTGTCATCTGACAAATTTTCATATTTTATGCACACTCTTAAACAATAAAATAATAATCAAATGAATCAAATAAACATGGCATCACTATTTTACACAAATAGCACTTCCATATTAGTTACGTTACAGTAATTATTTGCTTGACTATCCATAGTGCATATGTAATATTTACTTTATTTCATGTGTCAACAATGCATTAGCCATTGTTGCGATAAGTTATTTGTACAACAATGTACTTTCATTTCTGTGTATTGTGTCCTTCATCCGCTTTCCCCATAAACGCTAACAACAGTACATCCCTAGCAGGGGCGCACCCAGACTTTTGGTTTGGAGGGGGCTTTCCTCAATAACATGATTTCAGCTATGGAAAGAAGAAGCTATGGAAAGAGAATGTGTCCATTATTAGTCTTGTATGTAAATATGTCTTGTATGTAAATATATGCATAAAAATATATTCTATAAGATCAAACATACTGTAGAATGCTCTGTTAAAACCAATACAAAAGATGCTATTGGACTGGAGATTATTTAAACAAAATGTGCATTGGTTTTATACAAATTTTAGTTACAGTACCATTGAGCTAAGGTTATACAAGTAATAAAGAGGAACTGCATGATTTTTATCAAGAATTAACTTTTGATCACGATCAGAGTGATAACGACTGGATTGCTCTGCTCACTTATCATAACTATATATCCAGCTACCAGGATCGTCAGATTGATGTGAAACATCAATTAACTGCAATCATTTACTAAGTTTTGAGTTGTTTATACCAAGAACTAGTATAGGTTTTAGCAAATTAGTAATAACATTTTGATTTTGAATATGTAAATTTAATTGAAACCATAAATTACATTTAAAAAATTATGAGATGTAATTGTATACCATAGTGTTATGGGTTGTAACAAATATTTTATGTACTGTACGTGAAAATATGTAAGTTATTTTAATTTTCCTTAATAACTAACATTATAATAAAAAAATATTAAACATTTCTAGAATTTCAAGTTGAACTTCATTACACAGGCTGAATGCAAGTTTAAACAAATAGTTGAATACAAATCATGTATTAATGAATTAACATTAACGTTGTTTGAATAAAGTGGAAACTCAAATTTCACAGAACAAAATCCAGCCGCCTAGCAGATTTTTTTCAAAACGGAAACTACCTCTGTACTGGTGACTTCAATTTCCCGGTGAATATTCAGTGCTGCTAGTCCAGTCAGCCTGTCTGCACCCATGGTATTCCTAAGATATGTTTTCAGCCGACGTAGTGTAGAAAATGACCTCTCAGCAGTGCTTGTGTTCCCAGGTTATTTTGTGTGTGTGTGTGAGGGGGGGGGGGCTTAAGCTCCCACAGCCCCCCCCCCCCTGGGTGCGCCCCTGATCCCTAGTATACAAAAACAATGCTAGTTCGCTGTAACGATACAATACGTCTCTAAGTCGTTGAAGATATAAGTCGATTTATAGTTTGCATCAAATCCATATTTACGGTACCCGTGTGCAAATATGCATCTCAAAACTGGGTTTTAACTTCAGATAATGTGTCAGTCACTCTTAGCGCAGTTAGTGTCCAGAACAGCTAACTTTGCTAAATATCACTTGAGCTCAACAATTAAAAGACGGATATGACATCCTTATAATGCTACGAATTCATTTCTGTAGCCAAAATAAACAATTTCTTACTAATTAATATGCCAGACCATGATATCGCAGTCTCCAGTATACTTTTATTATAGGGTCGGCCATAAATCTACCACCCTTCAGTGAATACAATAGCTCAATAGCTCGGGTTGCCAGAGACCCCCTGTTGTGGCTCGGCCCTCGCCGTCCAATCCCTTTACCAGCTGTCTCATTACTATTCATACACACCAACCATACTTCACAATTCTCACTCTGATTCTGCTTAGATTAAGGCGAAACTATTCATCATATGAACTGGATGTCCAAATATTTACTTCCTATCGATAGGGTAACATTAATTGGCTTCAATAGCTCAATAACTTGTATAGCAAAGGAATGGTTATACTAGGCACAAAAGTCCTGGGGAACTGCATACGGCTTTTTATGGCGTGGTTTAGTTTACTGCTCGCCACTGTCACACATGAAGTCTCGGTAAGGCGTCCTCGACCCTTCCGTACAAATAGATTCTCGCATCACAATGCGGATCAATACAATGGAGTAGCTAATTGAGTTGGCACACGTTAATCCTCAATTGCCCCCATGAAGCTGGTATGGTGGCTCAGACACCTGTCCGTCTCCACCCGCTATCATAATACAATGGTATGCCCTATGGCGATACAACAATACAAACCTTCGTAGAATAGCCTGTATGGTCCTGACAATTGTCCTAGAAACGTTCCTTGCATTAATTAACTTAATCATCTTGATTTTACTCTTAAACTGCTCGCATATCCGCAGTACAAATGCTAATTCTGTTGGCATACCGCAGATCATACGACATTTTTAGTTTCCCTATTATATGGCGTGTTTACTGATTTTCTCTCATTATTTATCCTTACTGGTATTTGGTTTTACTGGCATTACATTACAATAGTTTCACTTATTACCTCTATCATGTATGACTAATTGCTGACACATTATGATATCATTCTTACATATAATCTTTACTTTTGTAATTACCTGGGATCTGATGCAACTTTCATCACTTTATGCAAACATGTTGGATATTTTATTACTTTCGACTTTCTTGCTTCTAAAGTTATGGTTTAACTTTAATATTAGACTTACTTTGGCCTTACGCGCAACAGCTGTAAGCCAACTCATTCTCAAATGGCAAATACTTCTACATCAAATACGAGAAATGCTAGCTCGTATAAATATTACTTCACAATACCTATTTTTACTTGACTTTTGACTTAGATGTATCGTATCGCTAGCTTCTACATGATATTATGGGAACTAGTACTTACATTGCTCTGGTGGTCGACTCTTATGATACCACCATATGCCCACCATCGTGTTGCTTACAGACGCATCATGATAGATATGACGTATTCCTTTAGTTGACAATACACTTTTCACTCCGGTAAGACACATTTTCAATTTACCGTGTTTACACATCTTCCTGCTACAATTTCATCACACAACATTATTTTTAACACTGACATACACTTATTTATATTACAAACACTTTTCACACGATATGTTTCATACACTTCACAATTTCGCAATAGCAGAGCTGCAGGTGACGCGATTTTCAATGGACTCTCTAATGGAAGTCTCTATAAACCGCGATCCTGGCTAATCCTCGTTCCAAAGGCTGCTAGTGTGCATTCCCCCCTTCTACTCAGTTTCTGTCTGTAGTGGAAATAATATCACAATAATTGTGACCTGGTTCCATTCCCATGACCTATATTAATGGATATAGTGTGACCATTGTTGATTACTAGATCATGACTTGCGCGCTTTATCATACTACCATCTTGACGGTGTAATTTACTGTTCAATACCACTTTATTCTATACTGCGCGGCTTGATAAATCTCAGCTTTTCTTGGCGTTTATTGTTACGGCGTCTACGCACTCGTAATCTCGTTCTATCAGTCCAGTACTGACGAACATTTTCCTTACTGAAATACTTCTATAAACCTTACACATAAAAAGTTTCTGTACGCACTTGTACATCACTTATAACTGCACGATTTAATTCCTTCATGTTAACTTTGTATAACATTCTGCACTTGTAGTTGCGCGGTCTTTGTTTATATTTCTGAGCAGACGGATAGCATCTCCCCCATATGAGTGCTCCGAGTCAACTGACTTCTTCATGGCTTCATGCTCTATTTAAGGATTTCTTCTCGCAACATAGTTCACTCAACTTCACGGACCGACCCTTCCTTTAAAACTGCAGCTTGGAGGGCTATAACTGCCTCCATCTGGTCCAATTTCTCACGTAGGTTCCATTTCCAGTCTCTTGCCTGTGATTTGATCGTACAATTAATAAATATTAATTGATCTTGGTGATGGCGTGGGCTCGCTCCCCTGGGGATTCCCCTGCGGCGTATTACTCCAATGGTCAAGCATCCGCATTCATAGGTTCTCCGTCTGTGAAATGCTTAATCTGCTCCAATAAGCATATTTCTTGGGCTTATAATTATTCTCTTCGGATTATATTCATGTTGGTGTTGATCTCACCTCTCTGGGATGCCTGGTTTTGATGTAATCAATATCATGCGGCTTCTTTCCCCTTCCATTCTTTCTTCCTTATGTCTTTGTGAATCCCAGAGCAATTAGTCTCTGTCCTGGCTCCCCTTTGCAGACAAATAGTCCGTAGGCGCCATCTGACACGCCTTCGTTGACTTTACTAATTTGTCAAATGTCAACATTGCTTCGAAACTGTACTTTCTAGTTCCAATATGTATCTTACAGTGGTATGGAGATCTTTTACTTTACAAAATTGCTTATAATTCCTGTACACAATCTGGAATTAAGCTGAAATTTTATGAATAATCTTCTATCATGTGGTTCTTGGTTACCACGAGGTTTCCCCCCCCCCCCCCTCCCCTCTAAAGAAGTTTGGTTCGATACCCCGAAAAATCCTATGCGTGATTTTTCTTCTCTGGAGCATCAGGTTCGACGCCAGTCAGCACAAGTACCATGGGTACAATACAAAACGTTTTTGGGCACTGTGTATATAAATATGTTAAAACTCAGCAACATTTCTAGGTTTATGTCGTGTCTTGTGTGGGGGTTTCGCCTAGGATCAGCAGGCTGTCTCATCAGCGGGATCATGGTGTCCATGCTGGACCCTGCATGAGTAGCGAACTAACTCCCTTCTTATGAAGCACACCTGCGCTTCTTTATAGCGCGACCTTCCTGTGATGGCTTCCATTGCACATTTCGCTACTCCTGTGAGGGTCCGGGCACAAGAGACCAAGATCCTGCTGATGAGCCAGCTTGGTGTTCCTAGGCAAAGCCCACACAAGACACTGCATAGATCTAGAAAAAATGCTGAGTTTTAATTCACAGGCCGTGAAATTCAATATACCATCTTTATACGGGTATATATATATATATTTGTTACTGGCTATTGAAGAAGATGGGTGAAATGTTTCACTTGTCAAGCGAGCATCATCAGATACAAGACAAATAGCTCTACAACGCACTACCAAACCCACAGAGAGAGTCTCCGCCCTCTAAGAACAAAATACAAGACAACCCGTCTGAAGACGTAGCAAGTATGGTAATTATTACTGATAAATATTAAGTCAAGTACAGGGTCTTTCATAAAGTAAGAACGGAGAGCGGCAGATTTGTTATCCGCTGGTACAGTGGCCTTGGCCAAGCTTGTGGCACGCCGCGGCCCTCCTGCAGTAGTATTGAAAGCGCGCGTATAGTACAGTATAACTGGACCTTGCAATAAGCGTGCAGGTGTTCACTAGTCAGTCGCCAATTTGAACCTCAGATGCTACATGGTGAGACAGTTATCATTACAACATCGTATTTTTGTTGTATGTAAAACTTATTTTAACTATGACTTGGCTCGGCGGGTACTTGATGCAATTGTTCAGCAATTTCCTGATGAAGTGCCACCATCACTAGCACATATTCACGTAAATAAGTTTGACCCTACTGGCTCAGTACTCAATAAAAGACATAAAATAAAATATCAGAAACATTACAGTGGCAGAACTCACTCGCGTCAGCCAGAATGTGGTTACCAGATACAATGCCTCTATAACCCAGGAAGGACGGCACTTCCAGCATCTTTTATAAGGTATTTCATATAGGATTGCACACACGCTTAAAGCAGGGGGGCCATGGCGCGCCACAAGCTCGGCCAAGGCCACCGCATCAGCGGATAATAAAACCACCGCTTGCCGTTCTTACTTTATATGAAAGACCCTGTAATGTCCCAGTAATTGGAATATTATTCTGTCATCATCATCGGCTTTAACTCGAATCAGAGTATAAATCTTCCTTCAGTCCAGTTTGTGGATGTGTTTACGGTGACTAAAAGAGTCCAATCCTGGCATGGAACAAGCGACCACACAAGTCACATAGTATTGCTGGAGGAGGACGTGGTTGGGCTGCTCGAAGTTTCCTAGCTTGACGCTTGGCCTCTTCATGTATGCGTCGATCCCTTTCAAAAGTCTTTACAGTATCCGAGATGGTACGGCGCCAAGTTGAGCGGTCTTCAGCCAGCATGTCCCAGGTTTGTGAATCAAGACCTGTCAATTTCAGGGTCTGCTTAAATTGGTCCTTGTAGCGCCTCTTAGGACCACCATGAGGTCTGGTGCCATAACATAACTCACCATATAGCATTTGACGAGGTAATCTCACATCATCCATCCGATTGACATGACCAATCCATCTAAATTGGTGACCTATTATGGATGATTCTATGCTGTTGATTTGAGCCTTTTCCAGAACAGCAATATTGGTAATGCGGTCTTCCCATTTAATCCTCAGGATTGATCGAAGTTTTTGTACGGTAGGTGGAAACGCTCAAGCTTCCTACGATCACGTCGGTAAAGGGTCCACGTTTCACAGCCATACAACAATGTAGAAATGACTACTGCTTTGTACACCATAAGCTTTGTACTCATGGACAGATCTTTATTCATGAAGACACGGTGCGCTAATCGTCCATATGCTGCATGGGCTGCGCCAATTCTCTTATCCACATCCTGCTCACAGGTACAGCTAACAGAAATGGTACTGCCCAGATACGAGAAGTGGTCAACCTGTTCTAATGGCAAACTTGAGATGGAGATATTGAACTGAGGAAGAGGTGTGCCTGGTGAAGGTTGTGCCAAGACTTTAGTCTTATTGACATTTATGGTAAGACCAAAGCGATCACATGCACTTTTGTAACAGTTAACTGACTCTTGCAGCTCTTCTGGTGTGAGAGTTGGCGACGCAGCATCATCTGCATACAACATGTTAGTCACCTTAGTAACCTGAGTTTTCCTCAAGGAGCGGAGACGAGTTAGGTTGAAAAGCCCTCCATCAAAACGATACTTGATCTCCACACCTGGGATGTTTGTAGGTGAATCATAAAGCATTGCAGCCAAGTACAGCGCAAAAAGCGTTGGAGCCAGTACACATCCTTGTTTTAGTCCATGGGTAATGGGAAATTCATTGGACATCTTATTCGGATGGCAAACCTGACCTGTCAAGCCATCATGGAGAGCCTTGATTAGATCTACAAAACGCTGAGGGCAACCAAACCGCTTCAGCACTGCCCACATGGCTGGTCTTGGAACCGAATCAAATGCCTTTTCTAAGTCATAAAAGACTAAGAAGAGTGGAATCTGTTGTTCTCTACATTTTTCTTGTAGCTGTCTCACACAGAAAATCAAATCAATTGTGCTTCTGGAAGTTCTAAATCCGCATTGTGACTCTGGGAGGATCCTCTCAGAGATAACCTTGAGGCGGTGAGGCGGTTAAGTAGAATTCTTGCAAGAATCTTCCCCACAATTGAAAGCAGTGATATACCACGGTAGTTGCCACAAACACTGCGATCACCCTTTTTAAAGATAGTGACGATAGTGGCATTCTTTAGGTCTCCAGGTACCTTTCTTGATTCCTATATTCTGAGGATAAGGATGAAAATTCTTGTTTTGAGGGAATGACCTCCGGCTTGAATTAGTTCCAGAGGGATGTTATCTGGGCCAGGTGCTTTTCTGGGTTTCAATTGGGTGAGAGCTGCACTGCATTCATGATAAGTAGGAGGTACTGCCAACCACAGTTGTTCAGGTTGTTGCGGCACATCACAGACGAAGTCTTCAGCAGCTTCTGATGGACGATTTGGGAGATTGGAGAAGTGCTCCTTCCAGCGTTCCAAGATTTCTTAACTATCAGTAAAGGTAGTAGAATTATCAGCGCTTTTCAATGTACCTGATGATGAGCGAGATGGTCCATATATTTCCTTGAGTACGGCATAGAAGTTCCTCAAGTCTCGAGCATCCGATAATCTCTGCAGTTCCTGAGCCTTCTGTTGCCACCAAGTATTTTTAATCTGCCTTATCTGCGTCTAGCATTTACCCTTGAGTTCCAGTAGTTTATCTCTCTTTGTGTTGGTAGTTGGGTCTTGAAGATGGGCAAGATAGGCATTCCTTTTGGCATTGATGAGAGACAATTTCCTCATTGTTGTCATCAAACCAGTCTTGTCTTTTCCGCACTATAAAACCAATGGTTTCCTCAGCTGACTGTGTGATAATCTTCTGTAATGTGGCCCATTCTTGCTGAATATCATTTGTTACTGGGCTTTCTGATAACTGGGTGACGATCCTGTTTCCAAAATGTTTGTACATGGATTCATCATGAAGTTTGGATGTATTGAACTTCTTTCTTGGCAAATTTTTGATGCTCCTAGGTGGTTTAGGTCTGATGGATATCTTGAGCTTACATATAAGAAGTTTATGATCTGTCCAACAATCGTCTATATTTCTTGCTGTTCTGGTAATAAGAGTGCCCTTATCACATTGCCGGGTAATGATATAATCAAGAATGTGCCAATGTTTGGAACGAGGATGCATCCACGTGGTTTTGAAGCGGTCAGGTAGCCGGAACTGCGTGTTGGTAATGAAAAGTTTGTGTTCTAGACCAAGAAGCAACAGTCCATTGGGATTACATTTTCCAAGTACCTGTTTGCCCATCACATTATTCCATAGCCTGTGATCTTTCCCAACTCTGGCATTGAAGTCACCGAGGAGCAAGAGTTTATCTGCAGATGGTACCTTATAGATGATTTCACTTAGCTGATTATAGAACTGAGCCTTTACTTCATCATCAGAATCTAAGGTAGGAGCATAGGCAGAGATGAGTGTCATAAAGGAACCTCCTGAGAGTGGTATGCGGAGAGTCATGAGCCTTTCGCTGATTGCAATGGGCGTAAGTTGGTGATAATTTACCAGTTTGGTCTTCACAGCGAAGCCCACACCATGAATACGACATTCACCCTCCTCCTTTCCTTTCCTTTCCAGAAGATGGTATATCCTGTTCCAGATTCAGTAATCTTGCCTTCAGAAGACAGCCTAGTTTCACTGAGAGCAGCAATGTCAACGTTGAGTCTTGATAACTCATGGGTTACGAGAGCTGACCTTCTCTCAGGTGTAATGTTATTGTCCAAATCAGGCAAGGTTCTGATGTTCCATGATCCAATAATCAATTTGTGATTCTTTACTGTTTTTGAGTTTCGACCGCATGAGGGGTGACCTGCTGAGTGCGGTTGCCCAGCCGGACCAAGATTGTGAGTTCCGATGTTTAGCCCACCTTTTCTATGGCCTTCCCCATGTGGGGTGGGCAGCGGCGATCCTAAATAGGCCTGCCCAAACACAGATGTAGGACCGAATTCCTGAGTAGTCACCGAGTCTCCGGAAGACGACCATCACACATCTGCTGCCAACGTGCAGGTCCGAACTAGGGGCTTCCAGTTACACCCATAACCTGCCCCCACCGTCCATATCCCATCGCCGTTGGACTTTGAAAAGTGACGTTCGGAAGAAGTGCCACTGGCGTGAATTTGTTTAGGGTGGATCTCAGCTTGCCAGGACGAGACCCACACACTATGATCTCTGAGCCTTATCCTGCGGCTCACAAAGAATGAGACATGCAGGACCGAACACAGAGACTGCAAAGAACTGCCGCATACCAACTGACAAGAGCCAATAATTAGACTTACGTCCTGTAACCAGCTCTGATCGCAGAAAGGATCTTCCGGATGATTGTATTCTCGGTTTCTTAAGTTGTATCGTTGTCGACTCTCAACCTGCAAAACAGATAAATTATATTATACACAGAGTAATGGAGGGCAGTAGGTCATATGCCCGGCAGGGGCGTAAAAAACAATCCTTAGGTTGATGAGAAAAACCGGTGACTTCTGAATCTGTAAGGAATATTCACACCAAGAGGAGCTTGCTGTCGAGTATAATTACCTGGTGAAGCTTGGGCCCAATAAAGTGATCTCCGTGAGGTATCATAATGAATATCTACAAATGTCTTACTCCTCTACCGGTACCGGATGAATTCCCCAGACACAGATGAAGACTCCTAGGTATTCAGTCTGTTGCATGGCTCTTGTTTAACTTCTAATTGGTAACTTTTACTAACTAATCTTGTTCTCTTGTAATTTCATTCGCTCTGCTAGTATATTAGTGCTGTTCTTACCTGAATTTGAAGCACATTATTTAAAGTAAAATTTAATGAAAGGCAAAATAAAAATTGGTGTAACCAACATCAAAGTAGTATCAATCCCAGTAAATTAGGGTAACCTCACAATTGACATTAAAATAATTAATTTCAATAAACTGTTTGAACCCACTCCATAAATTCCAGCAAACTACAATCATAGATACACTTTACAATGTATGTCAATAATCAATTAAGACAAATGCCTGCACTGAATTGCCCTGAAAAAATTTGCTTTTTTTGGCTTCCGCCAAATGGCCTGTACACCATCATTGACTGTGTCCTCCCACGGTTATTTCTTTTAGTTCTTCAATTGTTCTGTGTTAGTAGATATTCTTACTGTGTGTAATCATCTATAGCGAGTAGTGTAAGGCAAACTGCGGCTTTGGATGATGAGCTTGTTTCTTTGGATGAAGCTAATGTGGGTCTTGAAATTTACAGTGATGTTTCAGACTTTGAAGACAGTGATCACCAAGGTCAGGTGCGACCCTTTTTTCTTAGGGTAAATTAAAGCTGTTCGGAAAGATATCACAGGGTGAAATTTTGTTTCTAGTTGCGAAAAAAAGACATTTTTCATGCACCTTTCCCCCCCTTTTTTTTACCTTTATCCCTTCCCTCCCCCTCCCATGCCCATAATCCCCTCCCCCCCTTTTCCTTTTAATTTAATTCCAATTTATTCTGTAAGAATGCTAATCAATATAAAGTATTGAACTTTCAATTAACGTCTCCTCAGCTTGCTGTGTAAATGCGAATAGTAAGCCTGCCTCTTTCAGTAAACACCGCGCGAGAGTTGAAAGCACACCTCCAACAAAGGAAAATAATTGTGTGTTCGACAAAACCTCTTTCTCTCGCTATACCGCAACAATGCAATTGACAATGAGTGATTCTATCCCACCAGAATCAGTAGCCTGCTGTTCTTGATTGTGAGTGTTACTGTGAGAGACTTAATCTGTTCGCATGGAGGCGGAGGCTGGTGACTCGGTCGGAGATGTAGGCAACCGCGCCCGCGTAGTTCCACGAGTTGAGACTGGGCTCTGCTCGAAGCTACTAGAAAGCGCTGAGACTGCAGTTCCAGCATGAATGAGAACATTCTGGTAATTGACGCGGTGTTATAAGAGAGTGTGGACAGTGAGTGCGTGAGTGTGAGTTGTCTGATAGTTGCATTGAGTTAGCAAGTGAACTGGTGTTAGCACTTTGTTGCATTACTGAACGAGTGTACTACTAGATTTTCCATGCAAAGGTGTACAGTGCCCGATTTATTGCTCTGGCTCAGGAATACAAACAAGATTTCATGGACACTGATGAAAGTGTTATGCGATGTACTATTTGTGATTCAGGAATGTTGTTAGATGAAAAAACACCAACGAGAACATTGAACAAATTTCCAGCTCTCAGCATCAAATAAATAAGACTCTTCAAGCTAACAAATCGCGGCAACCTCTATCACGAAATGCGTTTCAACAGAGTTCTTCAAAAAGCCAAAAATTGAAGGAATTGAACATTGATTTGTGTGCAGATTTCTCATAAGCAGGAATTCCACTCAATAAGGTGAACGAACCATCCAGCCATCAAGGTATTTCTTGAAAAATACACAAATATGTCAATGCCCATGAGGGTACTTTAAGAAAAAAAACTACTTGGAGCCTGTTTACCAAGAAACCATACAAAGAATCAATGAGAAAGTGGGATGTGGGAATCATTGTGGATGAAACTATAGACTCAATGGAAAGATATGTTTTGAACATTTTAGTATTTCCCTTAGCAGGGGAGAACGTTAAGCCCATGTTGTTAAAAATGTATGAGTTGAGCTGTAGAAAGCCAATGCCAGTACAGTAATGCAATCAATTCTCGACTTCTGCCAAAAACTCTGGCCTACTGGTATAGGTATACCTGTATAGGTCTATATTAAAAATATTTATGAAAACTTAAGCCAGTCCGTCCGGCCATTCTATCCGGTCGATTTCCTTCATTCGTTTTTAAATGAAAGGTGTTCATGCACAGATTTGTTATCAAGTATTACAAATCACTGAACTTCCGCCTTTCTCAAATTATTTGATTATTTCAGTTTTTTTCCAACGTTTTATCTCATTGAAGCAATCATATCATTGATTCTAATTAAGGTACGCAGGTCATTCTGGTCTAAGAACACTCAGTGAATCAAGCGCTTTCATTTGAGATCTTAACTATTCAAATCGGCGGATTCTGAGGAAAGTTATGAGTGGACATTCGATATTACATCTAATTTTTTCACATTATTATTATATAATAATTATTATTATTATTATAACATTTTGTCTCATTGTAGCAATCATATCTTTGGTTCTAATTGAGTTACACAATTAGTTTTGGTCTAATAGCACTCAGTGGAGCAAGGTCTATCTTTTGAAGTACCGTATTCAATATTTAAATTGGTTGAATCTGAAGAATGTTATGAGTGCCGAAGGCAATATTAGTGATATGTATGAAAAAATAACCGAGTCCGTCCGGCCAGTCAATCCGGTCGATTTCCTTCATTCTTTTTTTTAATGAAAGGTATTCACGCAAAGATTTGTTATCAAGTTATCAAGTCACTTAACTTCCGCCTTCCTCAAATTATTTCATTTTTTCAACTTTTTCCGATTGTTTCTAACTTTCTCATTGAAGCAATCATATCTTTGGTTTCAATTGAGGTACGCATGTCGTTCTGGTCTAAGAGCACTCAGTTAATCAAGCTCTTTCTTTTGAGGTATTAAATAGTTAAATTGGTTGATTCTGAGGAATGTTATGAGCGCCGAAGCGAACATTAGAAATATTTATGAAAACTTAACCGAGTCCATCCGGCCATTCTATCCGGTCGATTTCCTTCATTTTTTTAAATGTAATATATTCAGCAAGTAAGTCCGCGGCAGCTCCCACATCACCCACTACGTGTTTTTACGTTTAATTTCTACCAGAAATCTACATTCAGTGGAAATTTAAATTACTAGCTTCGAAGTGTGTTTGCAAGCTTGCGATAGACCTATCACCCTGATTCAATCAGCATCAAACTGTCGAGTCGTGTCGAGTTAATACTTCAGAAAACAGTATAGCATATATGTGTGGAGTTTCGCTGTTCACCTCGGCTATTCAGAATTGCGTCTGGGATCTGACGTATGTGTGCCTTTTAATCTTCCACTGGGTAAACCGTTAAAGATAAGGTGGGACACACAGAGGACAGGCAGACATCCACACATTTTATCTCATAAGTCTACATCATTTATCCAAAAGCAACTGTACCGTAAATGTCTGTTCAGGTCCGTAGAATGAAGACATCCGAACAGCAAATATGTCATATGAAAGAAAGTGGAGCAGCACGGGTCTTATAGTAGAGTTGGAAAAACTTCTTGTGGTTACGGACCAGGCCATACATGGTTTCAGCTGTTAACCAATTGAAACCTTTAGTTCCTACGTTGAAGCATGTGAAATGCTTGGTTCATGCCCTTCACAGGGTTTGTGAATCCATAAGGAACGAATAAGACATCCCAAATCAATTCATCTCTACCCTGAAGAAGCTTCTACTGAAAGCTCCGAATAGTGTTGTTGCCTACAGGAAAACCACTGGCCTGCCCCCTTTCAAATTTTCCGGTCATTACCTGGGGATTTTGGATTGAGTGTGCTGCTATGTTGTGTGAGAATTGACAAAATTAGAGAGTTTGTGCTTTCTTTGGATCCAGCCGACGCAGGTACAATTTCCAAGGCACCGCAACTTCTGTTACCGGAGAAAATACATAGTTTGCAGACAGAACTATTTTGTGTCCAATGTTACAAGTATCTGGCTGCAGTTATTAAACTATTAGAAGAACAAGGTCTGGAAAAGGAAAAACAATTGGATATTTTTACTTCCATGACGGAGCAGTTAGATGGCTTTGCCAAAGACAAACTTGAGCCTAATCTTCAGAAGAATCCAGACATTGTGGAATTCGCTACATCTGTAGAGTTGCCATTCAGAGTGAATACAAGGTTTGCCCCACTGGTTTCTGTGGATCTCGAAAGAAGCTTTAGCATCTACGAAGACATTCTATCTCCTAATAGAAACATACTTACTTTTAAGATTGTAGAGATGCTTAATGTCTTGAAGTACAACAGCTTCATGCTTTTTTCCTTATTTTGATGAGTGATTTGATGTACGTATTTGTAATTCAAGAAACTAGAATAGAGGAAAGAGAAAATGAGTTTAATAAACCAGCACATTTTGGACCCATTTTTAACCTTATTTGAGCACCTTTTCCCTTCCTTCTCTCATCGGAAATTTGCACCTAATAATCCCAATCCTAGTGATTACTGTACAGAAAGTGAATGATCAGAATATGAAGAAAGTGTTTAAGATAGTGGTGATAGAGATACTGTCTCAACTGCGACGATAAGCAACAACAAATGTGGAATGTGAAGAAAGATTTCATTAAATTAGACACATCTTTTCATTAATATGTGTGTAAAATATCTCCAATTTGGTCAAAAATGCCGTTCAGTTTTGATGTAAATTGGCATGCCTTTCTCTTTGTTTAAAAGTTCAGAGTGATCATTTTAAAACCAGAAAGTGACTTGTCACAAACCATTTTGTTCGTTACCGTCTTGTATGTGATAAAGTGTAAATTAAGATATGAGGCCCATTTATTGGTTTAGATTTGTTAGAAAAGGAAAGCAACTTCCTGGGTCAGTTAGACCCGCACCGGACCACTTGTGTTACTTAAGTCCACCATGCCAGCTAAAATTCCTGTTCAAACTCACGAGTTATCGCGGAACAAAGGTAAATAGAGTTTATGAACGATCACCTCGTAGTGTAGCTCCTAGCATTCTTAGCTTTCGCCCCCAGGGTCCGGGTTCGATTCTTGGATCTGCCAAGAAATTTTAATTTTGGTCTCAGGGCTGGAATGGGGGTACACTCAACCTCATTAAGTAAAACTGTTGAGTCAAGGCTTTGATTCAGAACTCAGCCATCCTGGTGGTTCCCCACTTCCATGCTGGGATGGTCCTCAATCCTATAAACACACTGAAGTAAATGGGGCTACATGACCATGACGTCGCAAAGCCCCTAAAATAATCAACTTCATGAATATTGATGACCAAAAGAAATCCATACCTCATCAGTATTTAGAGGATAGCCAGGCGAGTACGGAATCTCCATTGGTATGAAATCCTCTTCTGATACGCAACAACTCCTCATTCTGTCTGGCGATGGAAGAGTTGCCATTTCATCGAAGGGATCTGTAACAAATATAACCATACCCTCAAATTAGGCAGCTTAACTTAAACTTAAAATTAATTTTAATAAATGCTCTTTTCTAGTTATATTCCTTTTGTTAGGGCAACCACACCATTCACAGGAAAAGTGTTTAATACATTTAAAAGGCTTGAGGGCCAAGAAAATTCGTTTTTCAATCCCTTCATCCAATATTTTTAAGGTATTAGATGCTAAATAATTAATACTTTGTTTTAATAAATTTGCTTTTATATTTTTAATTTGAATTGGAAATGTTTAATATAATTTTGCCAGATTACAAACCTCAAATAATATGTTTTGTTATTTGAATGTCTCGAGTTTAGAGTAATTCTAACAAATAGGTTTTGTGTATGATCAATCCACACCTGCCTGCAACATGTTCAAAGAACACTTATTATTCACAGATACACAGCATCCCGAGGATAGTCTTGGATAAGCATAAAATTGGATACAGGAAGCACCTGATCAGATAAAAGCAACAAGCAATATCAATGGAAACCTGATATAATGAGCTAACACAGGTGATTTAAATAATATATTGAGGAAAGCGAAGCATGTGCTCGATGTACTTTCTTACCCAAACGCACATAATTAATAATAATACGCAATCACGTTTACATATTTCAACATTTCTACGGCTATAGAGTCTTTCATAAACTAAACTACTAAGAGTGCTATAAGTCCGCTTTCACTGAGCTGAACGGCCCCTTGTTCGAGAAATAAAGTTTACAACGCAGGTTTAAAAAAATAATTTCTGTTTTTTGTTTAGAATTTAGAGCTTTTTGTTTATCTAATAGGCGTTTTGCGGGCCTTTGCTAGGGCAAAAAACTTGATTAAATCGTTCATTTCTAATTTTTTTGGCCGTTTCACATTCGATTGACAGAGTAGTCAAACCGTTCAGACGCTCCTGCGCCATCGTTGATCGCATGTAGTTTTTGATTAGTTTCAAAATGGAAAACATTTCCCCCAACGCAACCGTCATAGGAATTTTAAGTATAATTCGATAGGCCGTCCTTAAATGAGGATAGGACTCCTTTATCGGGGCTAAGTACTGTAGTGCACCTAAAGCATTTTTTTTTACAGATGACGGAACATCGTACCTAAATAATTGTAGCACCAGAAAAAGATCTTCTGCATCCAAATCTTCAAGCTCCCCGTCTTTTAGAAAATTAGAGAGTTTTTGACAGTGGTCTTTCAATTGCTTTTCCTCCAAATTGGAAAGCTTGGAAGGATCGAAAAGAAATCCAAAGTATTCCGAAAAAAAATAATTTAGTTATCTATTTTCTACGCAGCTCAGTTCAGTATCCACGACAGACAAAAATTAATTTAGCCGAAATTTATTTTCAGCTTCTGTTTGAAGTTCCTCTTCGGTCTTTTCCACCTGTTGATCATTTTGCTGATTTATTTCAAAGAACCTTTTGCGATTTCCTTGATGGTGAATAGAGAATTTCTTTGCGTAGCCCAAATTTTCCATTATTTCTCTAGCGGTGGACATTGCACTGTTAAAGCCAGTGTTGCGATAATTTTGAATAATTTTGAAAAAATGACTTTAGGCCCTTAAGTTTGGTTAAAGCCGTATCTAACGAAGTCTTCTCAGATTGGAGAGTTCTACTTGTCGAGTTCACAGAAAATAAAATATCGTACCAGATAACGAGGCTTAAAACAAATTCATACGAACTTTTATGAAGCAAAAAGATTGGGCCTCTGACCGAGTAACCGGATCTTTGGTAGTTTCAACCACTTTTTTCTTGAGCTTCGTTTCCTTTGCCTAACTGGTACCTGATGGGCTTGACACTGTCAATTCTACATTCCCATCTCGAGCTAGATAAAGATTGTTAGTGTGAGGAGGCCAAGACATAGTTCGCACAAAATGTCTCACCTTTCCGTGGAAGCTACAAACAAAGTGTACAGACGCTGAACTATACAAAAAAAAATGTCACAGCGTCCTAATTGCATTTAACCATGTCACCCAAAAGTAAGTTAAGATTATGTGCAAGTGCAACACATGCCATGAACATTGCTCGTTTATTATATTTTTTACTCACGTCTGCACTCTCTTATACTTGGCCTTCATATTAGCACTGTTGTCATACCCATGTCACCTACAGTCCATGATATCAGGATCAATATCCTCCAATATTCCCTCTAAAACCTCAGCTAACCCCTTTCCCGTAGTGTCTTGTACCTCCAAAAACTCTAGGACCGACCCAAGTTTTATCAACAAACGGACTATTTCAGACGATCCAGATCCATGTAATTAATACCCCCCGGGAGGGAATTGATTACTTGGATGTATGGGGGAGGTCCCATACAAACACAGCATATTTTACATTGTTGGCTTATTTTAATTCGGGCTGGACTGAATTAAACACACTAACTAAATTTCTCATTTACGAAAAAAAAAAAAAAAAAATGGCATGAAGCGCGAGGTCTTTCTAAGCGCGGGGCCTGGCGCGACCGCACCCTCGCGACGGCTCTGCGGGTAACAGCACTGCATAGGTGGATATAAAACTTTCTGTATTAACAAAACTGGGCAGACAGATCGGCCCTTGTCTCTTAAGGGTTAAAAAAAAACTTTTCAATACAGGAACTTTTGAAGAAAAAAATCCTATTTGGAGCTATAAGAGACCTTTCGTAGCACATAACCTATCGTTTGTTAGATCCCACCTTCATCTTTCAGTAAACACACGTTTATTCCCAACGTGAGTACAATAGTGCTTTTCATATACGGCGTTGTATAAATATATATATTCCATTAAGATGGCATCACGGTCAAGGAGTTAAAACTCTTATCAACTTTCTAGATTTATTGAGATGTCTAGTGCAGGGTTTCGTCTAGGAACACCAAAATAGGCTGATCAGTGGGATCTTAAGTGTCCGTGCCCGGATACCCACTCAAGTAGCGAACTGTGCACCACGTCCCTTCTTTACTGCGAGAGCTAAAAGCTCAAGCAGCATTTTACCTCCTTATAAAGGCTTCCAAAAAGATGGTATATTGGCTTTTACGGTCACGGAATTAAAACTCAGCAATTTTTCTAGGTTTATGAATATAGAAAAAATTAATTTAGGTTGCTCCTGTGGGACACGGACACCAAGAGCCCGCTGATGAGCCTATCTTGACGTTCCTAGGCAAAACCCCGCACAAGACGCTGTAACCGAAATTATTCAGTTACATGGCTCACCCTCAGGTTTTCGCCTTGTGTGATTAATTGAGGGTGCAAAATGGCCGCATATCACCTGGGTAATACATGGTATCTAGTGGTTACAGTCCAATGTTAAAGGGGACTTAGATAGAATAGTATTGATACTGAGATGGTGTTATGTTTTGGAGATGATGAAAGAAGGAATACTTGGATTGTTATGTTTTAAATGAAAAAGAATGAGAAGAATTGTGGATGTGATGAATGAGTTAAATAAAGAAAAAAGTAATATTTTGAGTAAAAATATATGGCATTTCAGCATTAGAAGGAAGTTACAAATTGCACCTCAATGTGATGGAGTGATTGCAAGTTGCTGTGTCATGTGCAACTAAGAACCAGTCAGTCCATTTATTACTTTTCTTGTGTGCATAACATCAACCGACCCCTATCATACCGAGAACCTTATGAGGAATTGTTAAAACACAGCATAAACCTAGAAATATTGTTTAGTTTATATATTCCAATGTTTCCTGGTAGAAATATGAAATACCAACTTTATCTTATTATATACGAAGGTCACTTCCTAAGTAATGGCAACTATTTTATTTTTGACAATATGTCATTTTACACACTGTACTTTACCAATCAAGTCCGTTAGGCAAGTTTCTCAGAAAGTGTTGTAGGCAAGGGAGAAGGGCGAAATGCTATCATATGACATAATATTGAGAACCCTAATTTGCTCGCACATGAACACATTAACAGCCTTCCAAGTAATCTCCATCGTACGCTGCCAATGATGAGGAAGCCTACCAATACCACTGGCTTCGCGTCGCACTGCGTTGGCTTTGTCTTCTCGCTGCCAACGATCAGGAAGACTACCAATACCATCAGCTGCTCCATTGTCCTCTCGTCACACTGCGTTGGCTATGTCTTCTCGCTGCCAATGATGAGGAACACTACCAATACCCCTGTCCTCGCGTCACACCGCGTTGGCTATGTCTTCTCGCTGCCAATTATGAGGAAGCCTACCAATACCATCAGCTGCTCCATTGTCCTCGCGTCACACTGCACTGGCTATGTCTTCTCGTGTATGGAAGAGTCTCCCATGCAATGGAGCTTTCAATTTTGGTATCAAATCGAAATCGCACGTTGACAATCAGGAGAGTAGGGCGGTTGCTCCATCTCCAACGCTGCAAATGGGACTGAATAATCGTTGCCGCATGGGCTGTTGCATTATCGTGCTATTTTCCCATACGCACATTGTTCTCGTCGACTCGCATCCGTATTTGACAAACTACAAACATCAACAACTTGCGCGCATCCTTCCTCTTGTCTTGCATTTATACACCATCTAGCGGCATCTATCCTAATGCAAATGTTGCACATCAAAACATTTGGATTGCGGTCCGGGATTCCGCAGTAAAATAATAGTTGCCATGATTTAGTAAGTGACCCTCGCATATCAAGTTTCTTTACTTACACATCTCTACTTAGTATAAAACAAAGTGACGATTCTTTGATGTAACGGGTAATCTCGAGAACCACTGGATGGATTTTGATGTGGTTTTCACCATTCTGTAAAGGATTTTTCGAGGAAGGTTTCTGTACAAAACCATTCATTTATGACCATAGGAAGCCGAGCAATAACGATTACAGTCAATCGAGCCGAAGAAAAACCTGCCATCCGTGCATCTTTTGAGCTTATGCTGTGTCACCGACGTACTTCTATCGTTAAAATAATAGCCGTTGTGACAACCGGGAGTACAAATGAATACACTCATTCAACATACTACGAGTTTATTATATTTCTTTCTGCACATCAATTACAATTACACTTGGTTGTGGTGACTGACAACATGAACTATGAGCAGTAGATCGTAAGAAAATAAATCAAGTGTAATTGTAATTGATGTGCAGAAAGAAATATAAAAAACTCTTAGTATGTTGAAAGAGTGTATTCCCGGTTGTCACAACGG
The DNA here is from genome assembly GCA_946902985.2 of Meconema thalassinum. Taxonomy (NCBI): domain Eukaryota; kingdom Metazoa; phylum Arthropoda; class Insecta; order Orthoptera; family Tettigoniidae; genus Meconema; species Meconema thalassinum. The sequence goes on from OX336391.1 coordinate 478,109,293, forward strand.
CTATTATTTTAACGATAGAAGTACGTCAGTGACATTTGGCCCCCAACGTGGGGGTAATAATAAGCAAACAACATGCTGGGTAAACCGTTGTAATATCTATTTTGTACGAGTGTAATGTTCAGCATAAAAAGTTCTACAATAATATCCACGACAGCATATCTCTACCTTTAATACTTCGTCCACTATAAGTGTTTTGAAGTTTTCATTTCTTCCAAATCTCCATTCAGTGGGAATTTAAATTACTAGCTTCGGAGTGAGTGAGCCCATCATCCCAGCTTCGGCCAGCATAAAACTGTCAAGTCATGTCGAGTTAAAGAGTTTCACTGCTCACCTCTGCTTTTTTGAATTGCGTCTGGGACCTGCCGTCCGTGCACCTTTTACGCTTACGCTGGGCAAACCGTTAAAGTTAGTGGACGAAGCTGGGTGGGTTGAGAGTTTAAATATATGGAGATATATGGAAATAAAATAAGACAGAGCAATAGAAAGTTCACACACGTTTTCTAGAAACAAATGATTTTAATGTTTGTGAAGTTCTTACAAGACTTAAAGTGTGGTATTTTGAGGGCTTTATCCATCGTAAGAAGATTATAATTGTTTTAAGGGGCCTAACATCTAGGTTATCGGCCCACCATAAGAAGACTATACGGGCACATTTATTGCTCTACAACCGTTAGGTTGTTTTTTTTGAGGAGATTATTCACTCATGTCTTCCACACTGCTGTGTTCGTTTGCAAAACACAACTCGCGTGTGTATTTAGGACATGGTTATCAACCCACGTCCCACTAGTCGTGAGCCCCCTGGAACTGTGGCTACTGGGAAGTACGAATTTAGACATTTACCTCTGGTTGAGCACCCAGGTATTCCTTGGACGGTCTTTGTCTGTGGGACAGGACGATCCACATTCTCGTTCCTTTCGCTTGCACTGCCGCCTTGGAGATCACCGCCCTCTCTGTCTTGAGCCTGCAAACAAAGTGCGGTATACTTTCATGAGAAAATAAAATGAAGATGGCGCTGATGGCTTATCACTCAGGCCAATTCTCGCATAGAGCATTCGACCACACATGTTGCATCCGATGGAGGGTGGACGACGTGGTAGTGTTTGACGTATCTTCTACCTCTGACGAATTTCCTCTTCCTGTCTACGACGTTCCTGCTCAAACTGTGCAACTGCAGCTGAGATGGTAGCACACCAGCGAGGGCGATCCAGTGCAAGAGTATGCCAAATATTTGGGTTTATCTCTACTCTCCTCATGGTCTGCTTGAGTTGTCTTTATATCGTTTTAAAGGAGCACCACATGACCTCTTGCCAGTGTTTAGTTCATGTGATAGTCCTACAAGAACTGTTACGGTCTATACGAAAGATTTGCATTTTCACGCCTTTTTTTCCTGGGGCGACCTAGAGATCTCTTCCCACCGGGACAGTAGTTGCTTCTGTCCATCCTCTTGAGGTGTCTTAGCCAATTCCTCTGGTATTCATGGATATAGGTCTGCTATTCTCTTATTAAAACCGCCTAGTCAAACACTAAAGAAACGTTTAATTACATTACTAAACGTACATGTTTCGGTATTTCATTGATACCTTCCTCAGCGTGATTGATATTAAATCTTTAACCTAGTTAACAAAGCCAAAAAGAAATGGATATCCTTTCAAAAATTGTTTAAATAAAAAATGGAAAAGCTTGCAAATAATTAAATGCCATGTATTAAAAAATAATAGTAAAAAAGATGCCATTAAAATATGAGATCTACCTTATAAACTGCCTACGTAAATACTCCAATAATTTTGATCGAAAAACTGTAGTGACGGAAGATGACGCTGTCAGAAGAATGAAGAAGCGCAAAGGATGTAGGTCAAATTGTCGCTTCAAAACGGAACAAAAATTTTGTAATCCAGTCCTCCAACCTAAAACTTCAGTCGATTTCCACTTGATGGCCCACTCTGTTGTAGTTGCTTAATGGGTGACGCAATGTGCAGGCTATTTACCAAACACAGCAATCAAGTATATTACCCAGTGTCGACTTTAGGTGGAATACTGTTACGAGGAACGTAATAGTTGACGGTATTACCTTCTCCTAAACTTCGATGACTCAGTTGGTGTGTATAGGGCAATACAATGTGCAGGTTATTTACGAAACACAGCAATCAAGCATATTACCCAGTGTCGTCTTCAAGTTGAATACTGTTGTGAGGAACGTAATAGTTTACGGTATTGCCTTCTCCTACACTTTAATGACTCAGTTGGTTCTTATTCGTTGGCTCTCTCTGCTATATTATGTGTACTGAGCAACACAATGTGCAGATCATTTATTACAAGCTATAAAATAACGTTGGCAGATTGTAACAACAAACAAGCAAATCAGAGTGAATATAGAAGCGATTGAGAAGAACGATCTAAGAAGCAGAGATGAAGTGAAAGTTAAATAGATAAAAACTGTATGCTTTAGTTGACATGGTAAACGTTATAGCACTGTTACAAGTCGTGTATCGTCACTTGTACAAGAAAAACGACACGCTTTGTAACATATCATGCGTTATAATACATAACAAGTTGGAGTTAGGTTACCAACGCGGGATTATTAAGATAGTTGATAATAATTATTTGTGGTAAGGTGAGTGTGTTGGGGATTAAAATATGAATAACATGCGTAATAATCGTAAAAATTAATCGATAAAGAAATAAAAATGAAATAATATTAAGTGGTGAAACGTATCACGGGAATATTATAGAAGTTAATATATTATGATTAAAAAGGGTATGAAATCGAAAAAAGAAGAGGATGTAAACAACGCTCTTAGGTTTCTACGTTCGTTGCCAAGAGCCGACTGCAGTGGAGTCTAGTAGCTAAGTTCTGAACTTGGCCTAGTAGTCGTTGACGGTGGCGCTTGGCGGCAAACGTAGGAACTATTTGAAAAAAATTCTAAGTTGCAGCCTGTACTTAAATTTAAAAAAAAAAAAGGTAACACACACTAATACAGTCATCACAATTAACACCGGTTATCAGACAGATTCTACACACACCCAAAGTACACGGGGCTACATGACCACGTTGTCGCAGCCCCTAAACTTAAGAACCAATCAACCAAAATAGGCTATATACAAATATTGTATTCTTCTTCTTCTTCTTATGGTTCCTATCCGTTCCGGATGTTGGCTACCATCTTGACTGTGCTGTTCCTATCACTTACAGCTCAGAATAATTCAGTAGATGTTTTTGAGGTCCAGGCTGTGAGATTTTTTAACCAGGATATTCTTCTTCGTCCAACACTTCTCTTCCCTGGTATTTTTCCTTGAAGAATAGACTGTAGGAGATGGTACTTGGTGGTATTCCTCATGATGTGTCCTAGGTATTGGATTTTCCTGATTTTCACTTCCTTAGTTTTTTTCATTTTTTGGAGAACCTCAACATTTGTGACATGGTCTGTCACTAAATATGGAAAAATACGTATTTTACATACAAAAATGTACAAATGTCAGAAACATGGAAAATAAATGTGTATAGAGGATAACATAATTGAGGATAACATAATTGATGGAGATAATTAAAAAGAAAATGTCGATCTGGGTAATGAAGAAATATGTGCATTATTATGAGGCTTGTTAATACCTTATAACTGTTAGGGCTGCAGCCGTGTTTGTCACCACAGACAAGAGAAATGCCACAGACATCGACACGAGTTTATAGAATACAGTACGTTCCGAAATGTACTGTAGTGGGGATAGGCGAAAATAGGCAGAATATGCAGGTTTTCGTAGAAGGACCAGACCTCATTTATTGCGAGAAAGTATTTTATAATTGGAGCTTTAATTAACTTTGTTTTTAGTCTTTCTGTGCAAATTTTAAACGTTTTATTGTCTTATGGGGACGGTAACGTTCTCGTCATTTCGGGTCCATTTTTATACTTGCGGTCACACTGTCCTTATGCAAGGTTTCGACACTGATGTGTAACTATAACTGTTTGTTACTTCTTCACGCAAAATTTTATCTCCCGCAGAGATTTAGGTTGGTTCCTCAGTTTAGGAGCTGTGACAAAGCCCCGTGTACTTTGGGTGTGTGTAGAATCTGTCTGATAAACTATTAATTGTGATGGCTGTATTTCTCTGCAATTCAGGTAAGGACTGCAGACTCAATTTCAAGGACTAGTTCCTAATTTTGCTACCAAATACTGCCGTCAACGACACCTAGCTGTGAACTTGGCTGCTAGATGCCACCACAACCAGCTACTCGCAACGAACCTTGGAACTTCCCCTCAGAAAGAAAGCATACTGAGAGTTTTTAGCGCTCTTTAAAATCCGACGACTTCGGCCGGCTTTGAACCCGCGACATTGGGCATAGAAGTTCAGCATGCTAGCAGTTACGTCACCGAAGCCGCTTCCCACAAAGTCAGATGGAAAACTGAATGTGATCTTGTGCAATGGCGTTATGGCAACGTTTGATGGCTCATCCCTTATCAATTTAGTAGTGTTGTCATGGCAACCTCTGATGGCTCTTGGCATTTTCTTCTAATTCCGAAATCATTTTGCTCATCCCGTGCCGTAATGGTGGGTCATATCAAAAATTCTTTCAGACAAAAGTTTTAGGTAATTATTAGGGGAATATTGCCAATTTTGTACGGTTTTGATATTGTGCCCATTAAGAGAGATGATTAATGTTTCCCGAAAACTACCTTTTTCCCACGCCTTTGGTCAATGGTTAGCGTTATCAAAAAACTTTTCCACAAAGTTTTGGGCCTTATCCGACACATAGTATGAACTTGTAATGGATTCGATATTTCACATATTAAGGGAGCTATATCGATTTTTCACTTTTTCGAAGAAAAAAAGCCCCCCCCCCTTTTTCACCCCCTTTGACCGATTGTGCCCATTAACGAACTCGACCAAGATTTTATAGGGATATATATTATGTAAAACATTCAAAGTGATTGGTTCAAAATTTCGGTAGTTATCGTGTCCACAAAAAAAAGTGATATCTATATACATATACATAAATTATAAACTTTTGATCGGACTGTGGTTTTGGGGTCTAGAGGATGTGAAACGCGAGGACATGTCGAAATTTTCCGGAAGTCGAAACATGGTACCCATTTCAATAGTTAGCTTTCTAATGGAAACTACCTAAAAACCTTCAGCTACCTAACAATCTCTTCACATTAACATTAATGTATACAGACATAATGCAAGTTCGATTAAGTATTTTATAATATAGGTAAACTCTAAGTTTTCTAAAATATTTGTACGATAAAAACTTTAAAGATACACCAACACAATTTGTTCTCACTTTTAAACTACGGTAAAACACAACAGTGAAAAAATTCTCTTCTCTATTAACTCACGTCCCACTGGCAGTAAGGCTAAAAGATGTTTCACTATACACACTTTCTGTGTATCAATTGCAGATACCTCACCCATAATTGAAACTTACCTGAGCTCTAGTTCTCCTCGTATCTTGTGAACTTGATCCTGAAGATTTAACATTCTTTCTTTTACTTTGAGTCACAACAGAGGATGTTATTAGAAGATCAGCGCTGTCATCTGAATGGTCCACCAAACCAGTTTCTTCAGATGTCTCTCCAATAGTTGTCAAAATATTGCCCAACGACCCCCGACAATCTGAGAGATAGTATACAAAAAATCATTGGACAGAATAAACCGAATAGAAACAAACAAGATGGATAAGCACAACAACGGGTGGTTGCGCGTGGAAAGAGAAACCCAAAGATCTTCCCAAGCTTTATTCTTCGTCTTCTTAGGAATTGTGTGGGCTCAGCATTTGCTATCTACCCAATACATTACAAAGCTTTGAAACATTCTTTATCCTGAAGTAGCACCAACAGATAGCGCACAGGTACTATGCTGGATAATTTTTTATTTTGGGCAAACAACACACAATAAGCTGTTACAATCGCATTAAAATTTAATATATTATTAGCTAGTTATTCTTCAAATTCGATGCGTATAGCATGTCAACGGAAGGCCCTAATAGAAGAGCCATGCCATTGGGCGCATAAGGTTTTGCATAAGAAATCCCTTTACTGAAGAGAGCTGGGCTATTGACCGATTTCTGTGGATCTAAGGTCATATGCTTGCTGCCTCCGTGAAATTCTGGTGTGTTTATATTAACAACAGCATTCTCTAAAATTGTCTGGAATCTTACGCAATGCCCTGTGCAGAAATTGGAGTTGCGAATATTAAGGCACAGTGCTATTCCTTTGTCATATTTCCCAGATTGTTTATGCATTGATCGTATATACATTACATTGTCTACTTTCGAATCATGTAATTCATGTCCGACATGTTAGATTTTGTTTGCATCTGCATTGCTATCAAGTACCCAATTGGTCACAACGGTTTCATAATGAAAATCTTGAGCTCTGATTGGTGGGAGAAACTGTATCATAATGAAAACTAGTACTTTTATGACCCTCACTATAGTACAGTTTTCTGACATAATATTTACATTTCGACATCTTCGAACATAAAATATACTATTCAACATAATTTCTGAGTATTGACAAGGCAGATTACAAAATACGTATTATATTTAAGTATTATTAAGTAAAGATACATTACTTTCCACAGCAAGTAACTGTACGATACCATCATTATGGGAACTGGAACCTAGCTACTTGTCCAATCCTACAAAATACTTCCTGCTCCCTCTCTGGATTTGCGCCTGGTTCTGTACGATTTGCGCCTGGTTCTATACGATTTGGACCGTAGCTAGTGAAAAGTACCGATTTAAACTATTACCTATGGTCGAGCACACAGGTATTTCTTCAGAGCTCAGCGCTTGTGTGATAGGATCTTCGGCATTTCCTTCTGCTTCTGTTCCACCATGGTCTTTGACGTCTTTGGTTGGAGCCTGCAAATCATTATATACAATAATTGTAAATTGGAGTAATTCCCCGGTGTCAAATTGTACAATTACAGAAAATCACCAACAATAATATCGAACACAATATGCACAATTCGCAATTTAGGAACTATAGTAATTACATCGTAGTATTTACACAAAATTTCAATCTTCTCCTAAACACATCAATATGTTTGGGGAAAGGCTCTAAGACTGAGGCAGGTAATGAGTTCCAATTATCAAATACCATGGTTAATGAAAGAATATTTCTCATAATTTGTACACTGTGGTCCGAGCTTGACTTAATGTGGATGATCTGCCCTGCTCAGGTAGGTGGGAATTCCCAGACGTTTGCTTAGTTCTCCCCATGCTGGCCGATTAGTTTGAAGTGTTAAACATAGCGTATAGTCTAGATTTCGTCCTTCCAGAGATTCCCACCCTAGTTTATCTTCCAGAGATTCCCACCCTAGTTTTTCTATCATTCGAGTTACACAATTTTTAAGATTAAAATCGTTGAGCACTAACCTATCAGCCTTCCTTTGTACTGTACCCATGTGAGTAATCTCGGTTGATAATATGCATCTGCCTCCAACTAGCATCAGCTCTCAGGCGTGTACGGTAACCCCAATTTTGCAGTGCATATTTTGGATTTGAGGCTAAAAGGTATCAACTCTACAATGATAAAGCACAACTCTATTCTAAAACTTTAATCCAGTAAAATCAATCATGGCTTCAAACACAAAACAATACCCAAAAAGCATAAAATAAAAGCAAACAAAATTTTTACTTCCACAATCCACAAGTAAACAAATATGAAATCACAACAAAGTCATACCTAGCCATAAGGCTTTACCCTTCTGTGAACTTCACAAGGATATACTAGTGCGCTGATGCACCTACGACTTCAAAACAAACTGTACATTAACATAACAGTCATACAATGTGACTTCTTTAATATTACAACAAGGATTATTCCTTAAACCTCTTTATGTTAAACAATTATGTGTGCCGTGCGTGTTTTAATATTTTTCTTCTCACCAATGAAATGCTTTGCATGCATTTACCTATTTGGACGTTGCACCAAATCAACGTGCAACTCCATAATTATGTAAGCTACCCCCTACACATCCTCCAATTATATGGTTTCACCGCATGCTGTCTGTGATCCCTAGATAAAACGTTACGTTATAGCTTATGTCGGATTGTACGATGACTACCTCGCGCTCATGGCGATTGGCATCTAGTCACCAACTACATGACTTGGTTCCAGTGACAGTACAAATATATCATGTAACTATTCGTCAGATAGCTAGAATAATGAACCATCAGGATGAACTATAATTATCCATGTGTTCACAAACCACATGGCTCTAATACTCAACATAACAATCTTGCATTATATGTCATTTCAACAAGGTCTAGAATCTCTTCCCTGTATAACTTGCCTGGGCGGTCCGAGTGGCTGGCACCAACCCTTGGCTAAGGAAGTCGCTACACAATAGAAAGTGGAATGGGTCGCTTCACCAATTATCTCGACCTTTCTAAAAGTTTGAAAGCCTCCCTCTCTCTAAGCAGTGGAGATTTACAAGACAAATACTGTGTCCTGACCGACACACATGTTCCCAAAGGATCTTAATTGACTATTATGCCAACAGGTATTGAATGAGCTTTTGTAATTATTCCTACGTCGAGGATAATGATTAATTAATGGCCTCACATGGGTCCATTCAACATGAAGGTTCGGGGTTCGCAATGCATGAGCCTGGCGGTTGACCGATGTCTCAAGTATAATATAGGCGCACAAAACCACTGTCGCCATGAGTTTTCGCTGCCCACGAGCGTACATAACTCATCAATAAGTTCTCGGGAAATCATAGAGCTGCGAGGTGTCCTTGTTTCCTCGACTCTTATAAAGATTCCGATCCGGAACACATTTCAATCCTTTCTTCAGAGTTAGGGTCCATTCACTAGAACTCTGGAATAAATAATATCTCCAACAATGTCCACGACATAGGAGAATTCATACGTAGAATAGACTATCTGGCCCCTAATGCTCCATGCTACGACACTCCGACCTATAATATTAAGAGAAATCTAACATTTACTCTATAAGCTTCTCAATTAAGCTGCAAATTCAATTCACTAAAAGCTCTTTCATTACTGGTATAATTACTGAATATATGCAATATTCTGATATAAACTTCTTTCCATAATTACTGAAATGTAATCTCACTGTAACATCTTCCTGCTTAGATTGATAAGTCTTGCAATTAGCGTTAATAATTCTCGCTTACAACATTTATTTGTTTCCTGATGTGTTCATTCATACTCTTAATAACCATTATTATTATTATCATCATTTCTCACTGACATAAATGACCAAAATCATAATTTACCATTATTATTATAAATCTCATTGACATAAATGACCAAAATCATTATTTATTATTATTCTCATATAAATTACCAAAATTTCCGACATAGCTAAACGTTTTTAAACTCGAACAATCGCGTTCGTTGCATTTACATAACTGATTGCCATTCTTAATTCATAGTGGGAATAATTACTCCACTTAATGATGCAAATCAACATTTCAACTCTATCAAAATCAACTCAATACTGATTAAACATGGAGGATCAGCCTCCTAACTGACTTTTACTGGCATCTATAAGGAATTCACAATACCTTTACGGAATCACAGACATGCATCGGTCCATACTTCTACATAATCAGAACCATAATTTGTGGGGTACTTACATCTCTATAGGCATCTAAGGTGGCTCCGACCAATCATATTCTTCCATGTCGCCCGCCATAATGGGTTTAACGCGACATATTTCTCTTGTTTACACACATTTGATTACACATAATTTCTATCACCAACACGACACGTTGCATACCTTTCAGGAAGTTATCACTCCCCAAACATGTGAAACACTTCATCAAACACTACTTTAAATGATATCTTTACATATACATTACACTGAACACTCGTCACTTTATACACACTTCAATGCTGAAATTCCCTAGCAGAGATCGAAATTGCAGGTGTCGACGGCATTTTACGTTACCAACTCCTGATTGAAAGTCTGGTTATCTGCTCTCGGAACTCTCCAACAGTTTTATGACGATCATTACTCCTACAGTAAGCGTCCTGCGTTACATCAATACGCTGGCTCCCAAACATGAGCGTTAACATCTGGTACTCTCATGGCAATACCAAACACTTAGTAGAGTTTCTTTAGCGCATTCTATCGTAGTTACACATATACGATTAGTTAATACTATACACACACTGCGCTTAATAAAGTTCAACACTTTCACAAATAATTATATACAATAGTGCTACCGTTAGTCTATACGGTGCTTCGTAACTGAACACGTCATAGTTCGTGCGGCTGATTATGCCTGTATCACGACTATTATTCATACAAGCATATTTACTGTTTCTATTACACATACCAGTCTTTGTTCGGCGTCTCGATGAATAGATCCGTCATGCGTTTTGCCGTGACGAACTTGCTTCAACCTGGCTGTAGCTGACTGAAGTTTCACTCGAAGACTGCACGTAACTTATTTGAAGACTTCTGTCTGCGGCTTACACGCTGTCTCGTACTGCTGCATATTTGCTGCATACTGATTGCAACTTATTGCCATTGTGCTACAATTGACAATTGAGTAAGACTGTAACTGGCTGTAACTGCGCTTGGCGGCATGTAGACTGAACTTGGCTGCGTCTCGACTGACTTACAACTGGGCTTCAACTGAGCTAGAACTGAGTTTCAAGTGAGTAACAACTGAGGTTCAACTGAGCTAGAACAGAGTTTCAAGTGAGTAACAACTGAGGGCTCCTCCTGGGGTCTACTCCCTTATATCGGATTTCCACAGAAAGTAGAGCAACATCTTCCCGCGTAATCTTGGCTCCTCTCACAGCATGATTCAGGTCTTCAAACCATGATCATTGTGTTCCTCTCTCTTCACAGGTCCCAAAACTATCTGTGTGCAAAGGAATCGCTCGTCCAATTAATTAATATTAATTCATTTCTCCATGGCGTGGGACGCTACCGAATCGGGAAATCCCCGTCAACATCTTCACATCCATCCGCGAACAATGGTCGTTTTACAGTCCTTACGCACATCATTATATATGCACCAATTTCGCCGGTAAAAGACTCTAAAATTATCTTCTTGCCAAAATATTCACCTGTGTGCAACTCTCATCTCGATTCGTTACTCCAATCACGAGTAATCAATGATTTTTCTGGGCATTTCTCCGCCCCTACTCTAAATCTATTCTCCGTCGGGGAATAACTATGTCATTATTCAGGCCTCTCCCCTGCTCCAGACGACATAATGGGGTGACAGAGATGGACGTGGCTCCACTGGGACCAACCCACAATTCTGGGCCGATTAGTAAATGTCAGCTCTGCCCTCCTCTGTGCTTCAAACCTCCAATAGCTTACACCAAATCGTCTTATAATGATATAATCTGCTCATTATTTCCTACATTATTTTAATAAATAATGCCATTTCATCAAAAATCACACCAGTGATTAAATATACATCTCTTTCGAGGGGTTTTTACCAAGAAACTCCCTGTACAGATCTCTGGTTCGCTTCCTGGTGGAACCTTTATACTGAGATCACAGTCTCTGAGAACCATGTTCGATTCCAGTCAGCATAACCCCATCGGGTTCAGTACCATGAGTCCTACCTGATATGGGTCCCGAACCGCTGAGCCGTATTCGAAGTTTGGCCTCACCAGGCTCAAATGTCCTAATTCTTTTGCGGTAGAACTACTGCCTTTTAATACCCGCATTACAAAACGAAGTGATTTGTTCGCTTTGGAGACGATGCAACCAAACATGCGCACTCCATTTAATATCATTCCTTACATAGATTCCCAAGTATTTGCACAAGTTTTCTTCTACAAGTATTTCCAAGCCAATATATTGAAAATCATGCCTTTGCCCTCTCCCTATTCTCATGAGACTACATCTTCATTTTGTTGTCAACGGCGGCCCGATGCTAGTTGTCATTTGTGGAGGGCACACATGCCACTTGTACGTTTCGTCGCTATTCAAGTCCAAACAAATGGATAGGGCGTTGGGGACCGACACCGTGGCCTGCTCGTTCTCCAAATCTCAACCCATTCAACTTACTTATGGGGTCATTTAGAGGCCATTGTGTATGCCACACCTATTCATTGCCGGCCCCGTGGTGTTGGGATAGCGCGCCTGCCTCTCATCCGGAGGCCCCGGGTTCGATTCCCGGCTCCGTCAGGGATTTTAAAACTAACGTGAGGGTTGGAACGGGGTGCACTCAGCCTCGTGAGGACAATTGAGTAGCTGTCTGACAGTGAGGCAGCGCCCCGATCACGAAAACCAAGATTAACGGCCGAGGGGACCCGATTCGCTAATCACGCGCCACCCCAATATCTGCAGGCCAAATGGCTGTGCAGCGGTCGCTTGGTCGGCCTAGGCCCTTCATGGGCTGTATGGTGCCAGGGGTTGACTTATTTGTTTCGACACCTATTCATAACATGGACATGCTGCGTCAGCGAATAGAGCAAGGTTGTCAGCATATACGACAGATGCCGGGAAATGGGAGCGTGTGAGAGACGCCTGCATTACTGCTCATGGTAGCCATATTGCAACCTTCTGTAGAGAACTGTAAGTAGTAAAGTACACTTTATCAACACAAATGACCAACTTGCAGTGAAGCGATCTGTGTTATGTACACCTACAACCATTCCTTGTAACATGGAAACTAAAGCAAATACACCAAATGTTTACAGGACATGTTTTGCTTGTTGTCAGGTCGTCTATCGAATCCCGGAGCACTCCCACATTTAGTTGCACCCTGTATAACCAGAATAATATGCATTATTATTATAATGTATTTTTGCTTTCTAGTGCGGGATTTTAGAACATTATGTCCTACATCTGGTAAACCTATGCCCAAATAACTGAAGACTCATTTGTTTCACCAATGATGCAACGTACCCGAATTGTAGCTGTAAGTTGCGACCTTGATCCTCGTGGTCCAACAGCTTCTCTAGCATAGAAGGATACATCTTCAGGCATCATCGTCCTTCGAGTCACACGCTTCGAGTATTTTCCTGGAGGAATAACGCTGGCGCTACACAAGTTGTCTGGAAGAGGCATCAATGCAGGTTCTTGACGACACTCGCTTGAAGGTGGCAAAACATTGGCCGACTCCTGATAATCTGAAAGATGTTTACAAGAAATAAACAGGAAGGGCGTTGTCCAATGAAGAAAGGATCTTGACATCGGAGAGGAGGAGCAAATATTCCAAGCATAGAAAAATCTTTGTATGATTGATTTCAGAGTTTTATGCAGAAGTCTGACAGAGCGCCGAAAATGCGGATCTCTGAACGTGTGCTTTGATGGTCTTGGTCTCCAATTCAAGTCTCGGAAGTTTGTAATGGGAATTTAGAAACGCCTGTATATTTGTTATGGACTACGACGAGTGAGTCAACTATGGGATAACATGTTTCGCTTGTTTTGGGGATTACTGTACTTTGTGTTGACCAACTGGCTATAATAATAATAATAATAATAATAATAATAATAATAATATCGTATGGCCTCGGGTGCTGGGTATTTGACACCCAGAGGGCAGCTTGCATGTCTAATTTTGTTGCTTGGTGTGCTATGAAAGTCGAGGTTAGATATCTAAGCTCTTTGACACTATAGCGCTTTCTAGTAGACAAAGGAGGAACTTTTGTGTTCGCGGAAAATTCCAGATTAATTTTGCCATAATGAACACGGCCTACTGAATTCAAATTGGTTCTTTAACATGCCAATATCGTATGAATGGGTGTCGCAATTTTTGTCGCCTTTCAAACGTAACTTGCAATGGTCAGGAGCGAACCTGCAAGCTTGGGGTTTGTATTCCGACACGATAACCACTCACCAACCGTGGCAATAAGCCAACACTGAAAAATGGCTTCAGAGCTATCTTTATATAATGTTTGAAAGTTAGTATACCTGTAATGTTAGACCCATGCTTAAACAAGGCAAATCTCTGCTTTGTTATAATTAGTGGTTTTTAAGATAATTACAGTACCGTACCACTGTTGGCTGTGTTCCAAGGTTGGGAAATTCAAACATTATTGTTATATTGAATTGATGGAAGCCATTTTTCAGCGTTGCCAAGTTTTAAAGGAAACTTTCCAGTCGTCAACAATTACATTTACCTCAAAGGAATAAGATAACACGCTTATATGTACAAAACTGGGAGTACCGGTACTTGATTGGCTGTAATGTTTCGATCCTGCTCACTTAGCCTTTGTTAATGTACGATGTGAATGAATTGCTCGTAAGACTTCTTTAGTCGACCTCCTGTCGAGGTTTTCAAAAACGAGCGCCAGGTCTTCCTGTCTCTTGTCAGTTGTTTGACCTGATTCCACGCCATTCCTCTCGCTTCCACTGCTGCTTTTAACGTCTTCCTCCCATCTTTTCCTCTGTCCGTCCTCCCCCCCCCCCCCCCCCCCTCTCTCTATCCCTCTGTCTGGAGCTTGCATTCGTGCTCCATAGGCAGTTTGTGATTCAGCCATCCTGAGGACATGTCCAAACCACCTTAGCTGTAGCAGCTCTACTCCTAGACCAGATCTTATGGTCTTGTTCCCGATTCTATCCCTTCGCGTCTTTCCTTCAATGTTCCTCAGGCATCTCATTTCTGTGGCTTTATGTTACCGGTACTTCTGTATTTCGATTTAAGGCACCAGGTTTCACAGCTGTAAGTAAGAGCAAAGACTGATCTGAAGATAGATTTCCTTGTTTTTGAGGAAATTTGCTTTCAAAGCATTGAATAAGCTGCCACGAGCCTGCTTTCTGTAATTTCCGCATCTATCTTACCGTCCTTTTGTAGTGTGGCACCCCAAGTACTTAACCCTAGAATACTAACATTGTTCAATTGATGCTTAATACCGTACTAATAATAAGTTATATTTACGTACATTATGAACTTGATGCTAAGGCACCAATTAGTTAAATGTCTGAAATTAAGATCTATTTCGTATGTAACACTTTATATACCGGTACACTGAATCCTCTGTGGTCTTTGAAGTTTAATACGCTAAGTTCCATCTTAAATACAAGAAATACAGAAGTCGTTTACTTTGACGTAAATAGTAGTACGTAATCTCTCCAGTCTCTTATACTGTCTCTGGTATTTATGAGGTGGTTTTTATAATACTTCTGAAGAGATGTGACATATCTACATCAAATTCCCCACCTCTTTGTTATTGCCATGGAGAAACCAATATGTTGTTAATTAAAGGATAGTTTCCAGGCAATTCTTTGCCCCATGATTATGCCTCTAGGAATTATTGGCAGTAATAACTGAAGCATCGACATCACCGCCATAGACCAGTAGAAGCACTGCTGGAAGATTGTAGGATGAGGACAGATATAGAGGGAATTCTAAGCAGTTAAATTATTCATAAACGTAAATTTCACCTATGTTAGTATTGCAGGGTTAAAAGTTTCCACTTGCTCCAGGCTAATTTCTCCCAGCTTAATACTATGCAGTGTTGCTTCTCGCAAAACCAGCATGGTATACCATAGGCCTACGATATACGATGTTTAGATTACGTAAGTTCGTAGAAACGTATTTATAGATGGTACTGCTTCCTTCTTTAGTTGCGTTATCATTAACGTAGTTTCAGTTGTGATATTATTGTGACTTACTCCAGGAATGATGTCTACACTATTGTGTTATTTATGTTCTAAATCAACCCGCCCTATTTAAACTGGTGGCCTATAGTAATGTGGTATGTGGCCAATACACACATTCTAGTGTGGGGCGGGGAAGAGGAACAATGGAACAAATACGCAATGAGAAAGGGGACAATCACCACATTACCTGGTGTCTCTTCAATCCGGTTCACAGCACTCAGAAGAGCACCAAACTTCTCCTTAAGATGAACAATATCCTCGGATAACTTCCTCAGAGTATTAGAAGTCCTAGAGGCACACTTTGCAGCTTTTTCTTCAATAATTTTGTCACAAGCAGTTTGAAGAATTATCTGGAAGAGATGAAATATAGTGAAAGTAAATTATGCCAGCACTGTGAAATTAAATGGTTATATTATTACGAAGGCCCGGAAGTGCATGCACTATTAAATGAATGAATATGCATGATAAAATTCACTAGTTATCGGTCAAATATGCATCATGTTTCAATAAATATGCACTATGAAATAACTTGGCAATTACGATCACTCCGTATCCTTTAGTGGTTTTATGTTGAATATCAATAAAATATGAGCAGACGGACATATAACTACACATAATTTAAATATCGCAACTAAGAAACAGCTCTAAATAGTAGGTAATGTTACTTCATGGAACTTGAAGCGGTGTTGACCATCGTTAATTATCTTATAGCGTTGTTGACCATCATTAATTATCTTATTATGTTAATTTTTACGGATAACTTATATACAATTTTAACAGCCATTGAATATTAAAAAATTAAAATCATTTTATAATATTTACATAGTGATTGCTGAATAAAAGTAATTGATATTGATTTGCAAAAATGGACAAACGTACTCGGTATTGAAATAATGTCAGAATTATTCTGTGATGGACTCTCGGAGTCCGAATCGACATATACGACTTAAGGAACATGAAGTAACAAAAAGCGCTTCAAAACAATGGAAAATAAGAATATACGTCCTTCTCAAGCAGAGATATGCACTTAAAACACGCAAAGGAGAAAAATATGTTGCGTTGTGTCAAAATAACCAACATGCATAAGTATGCAAATATATGATTTTGCATGAACATCCGGGCCTAAGTTATAAAGTTTTCCTACCCCAAAGAAGAGGTAAGGAACATGCTTAGAATCGTACCATTCCAGTGCCTGGAAGTTTCCAAATACCCTTTCCTACCTCAGTAGCAGTGCAGTAAATTGTATGTGCTTATGTTTCACACAGTGTAGGTAAGGTACTTCGTATTGATATATAGGGAAAGTGAATGGAAGTTTGTGATCTAGGCTAGCGTGGAGGACTTTCAGGTTTGGTATTATCTTAATGTGACTGGTTGGTTGGTTGTTTCTTAAGTTTAGGGGCTGCGACAACGCGGTCATGTAGCCCCGTGTACTTTGGGTGTGTGTAGGATCTGTCTGATAACCGGTGTTAATTGTGATGACTGTATTAGTGTGTGTTATCTGCTTTTTTAAATTTAAGTAGGCCTACTGCAACTTAGAATTTTTCAAATAGTTCCTACTTTTGCCGCCAAGCGCCACCGTCAACGACTACTAGGCCAAGTTCAGAACTTAGCTACTAGACGCCACCGCAGTCGGCTCTTGGCAACGAACGTAGAAACCTAAGAGCGTTGTTTACATTCTTAACCTATCCAATTTAGCTTCACACAGGCGCAATTAGTGGAAGGTTCTTTAACATGCCATAAATCTATGACATGGGACCGCCGGCTTTACTTCCCCTCCGAAGGAAGGCATACTGAGGGATTTTTAACGCTCTTAAAAAATCCGACGGCTTCGGCCGGGTTTGAACCCGCTATCTTGGGCATAGAAGCTCAGCATGCTACCGACTACGCCACCGAAGCCGCCAATGTGACCGGTATTATGAACTTGACTGTTACCAAGTGCATATTTCAAATTTAGTGACCAGTGGATCATCAACACTAGCTTGGAGACCAATTATGGCTATTGTGACTATTATGAGTGCATCTGTGGTCAGAAAGTGAAGGATTTAATATTCCATGCAGTCTAAGTTCGTTAGTAAAAAAATATTTTTCTGAGTGCCTCAATGACGGCAGCGAGCACAGCAGCATGAAATGGAAACCTGCGACATTGAGACATTGAGGTACAGTACATAGCATGATAATATTTACCCCGATTTATTAATATTTATGTGTGAATTTAGCGTACGTTATGTTCTATTGTATTCTCCGAAACATTTCACGTCAAAATCTGTGTGTTTACTCAGTTATAGTAATTACTTTGTGCTTGCTCTAGGCCTACCAGATGACAAATGGGCAGTGTTGCCAAGCGTAATGACACGGCTTGCAAGAAGAGAGGGCGTTGGTATAGGCCAATTAAATTGGTAAATGTAAACAGCCCGAAGAATATTACATATGCTCTTGTCTCTCTGAACCTATTAAGGTTGCTGTTCACATTTGATTGCTTTGTTATAATTTTCATTACTGGATATTGATTATTTTGTGCATCTGTTCCAGGTGAATTTATAGGCCTTCTGCAATTAATATGTTTTCATCGTTTGCCTCATTTTTCAATCCCGATGACTGAATTACGCCACCTAAGTACGGTACTTTAATTTATTCATGAGGCATTTTATTGCACGAGCTAATGGTCCACCAGGCGACACAAAAAATCCACACCCGTGGCTGGTTCAACGACCAAATCCACTTGGATGATCCTTCCCAGCATATCCCAGGAAATGATCTACCAAGAGCTACGAGGTGCCAACTAAACCGTGCTCGAACTGGTCATGGAAGTTTTAAAGCAATGTTACACAAATGGGGATGGCTAGAATCAACAGCTTGTGACTGCGGAGCTCAAGAACAGACGATGAACCACATCATTCGGGAGTGCCCACAGCCTAGCTTTACAGGCGATTGAGAAGAGTTCATGAAAGCATCAGCTCCAGCGCTTTCCTGGTTGAAGAGCCTTGGATGTTCATTTCTAATCAGTATGCACATACTTGTTTGTTAATCATGTAGATCATTTGTACCATACGAATATATAATACAAAGTTGGTCCTTACCATGCCATGTCTTACTGCCATCCGACATTCTTGCGTAAGATTGAGATAACTTCTGTAGGAGGCAACATATTTTTCCAATTGGCTTTGTAAACCAGCACATTTTTTGGCAAGTTCTCTGTTTGTATTGAGTAGACCGTGATATTCTGAAAAGGAACAGTAATATAATAATGAGATGGCTTACAAAGGAATATCCTAACCCACACAAACTGTCATTGTAAGAATAAACGTTTGTTTGCTTGTTTGTTTGTTTGTTTGTTTCACAATAACATTAGATAAAATATGTTATCGACATTACTATTATTCATATTCTTAACAGTAACACGGTTCATTATTCTCTCTTTTTTGGATCAGAGACGAAGAATCTTAAAAAAACCACTTCCAAGATGTTGGATTGGGAATCTCAGTTTTGCCTCACGAGGCTGAGTGTACCCCGTTCCAGCCTCCTGTAAGAATTAACATTCCTTGGCAGAGCTGGGAATCGAACCAGGACCTCCGGGGCGACAGCCAAGAAGGGGTCGTTGAACTTTCTGATAACCTGTATTCATGTGATGACTGTAGTTATGTATGTAACTGTATTAGAGAGACGGATGAGATAGGTGTCCCAGACTTGACTTGAAGTGAGGTACTATCCCAGCATTAGCCTGGAGGAAACGCCTCGAAACACTCAGGATAGCCGCTATTAGAGCAAGGATTCGAACCTCAAATCTGCGGACTTCCTGCAACTGCCCTCGCGGATTGGTTTAACTGAAAATAAAGACAACGCTAGGGTACACAAGCTACGTTGCTCTTATTCGTCACATACGTAGCCTAGTTCAACACATGTCCACAGTCTTATCGACTTCAGTGTATTCCTGCGTCTTTCAGTGTCACAGATTGGATCTTCCTTTTTTATTTTATTTTATTTTAATCTGGCCACCCTGCTTGGGTGCATCGTCTGGCTGTGATATTTCAAGGAACATGTGTATCTGAACTTACATTCCTCTTTGGACTGCAACCTAACCGAACAGTCCGGCAGACGACACGCCGACGACCAATGTTTTGGGGTGGCATCATGTATGGTCGCCGAACCCCTCGAGTACATCCCAGGGCGTATGACAGGGATACCGTACTATCATGGCACCTGTAGTGAAAGGCTATGCTGATAATTTCGGCCCATATTTCACTTTCGTGGACGATAACGCTCGCCCGCACATTGTCAATGCCTTTTTTCAGGAAAATGGTATTCGCAGAATGGAATGGCCTGCCTATTCTCCCGATATGAATTGTGTAGAGCAGGCGTGGACACTGCTTAAGAAGTAAGTCCGTCCTTACTGGGCCCCATGGCAATATGCAATGTGTATTATAAACCACCAGGCCTGTTGTGATGGAGAACAAATGGTAAAGTTACAATGTAAGAAACTGGATTATACTCACCCGTTATAAAAATTGTATCGTCGAGATTCTGTCTTGTTTTTTTGGTTCTGGGCATTGCTGCTCTGAAATCAAACAATGGACAATCTTAGCACAGTGCGCAAAAAGTGCGTATACTCCTACTCATTATTTTAGCCTACTTTTCACATTTTTAAAATGTTAAAAGTTTACTTCTGAGAACGATGTGGGCAAATGTGTGACCCCCTCCCCTCCCCCCCCCCCCCCTTCCCATCTATCAACTCCTGAACGGTTGCAGCTATCAAAAGCAAATTTGGTATGAATAAATATCTATACCTGAATATCTCACGGCCCATGTCTGAAAATTACATCAGCGCTACCAACTGCTGAAAAATAAAATTTGAAATTAGAGCTCTATGTTATATATCTCAGTAGTCATTCATGCGAGCTGTTCCAAACTTGGGCACACACGGAGATAATAACAAGCCAGTAAAATTTCAGGAGCCCATATAGACAAGTGTGCCAATATGATTCTAAGCCTGCTGATATTTCCAACATTTAAATGCATGTAACTTCTATACTATGATTTCAAGGAAGTTTCGTATGTGCTTTGTGTACCATAAGAGATATCACTAAGCGTATTCTTAAGAGCCAGCAGAGATGCCAACTGTTAATAAGTGATCTCTCTAGAATTATTTTCCTAATTTAAATATATCAGAAAGTATGCAAGCCAACAGCTCTAAATTTTGCACACGTTTAGTACCTGATATTCTAGACTAATTTGGAATAACTGATACGCGTCAGTGATGCCAACATGATTCTAAGCCTGCTGATGGGTCCGAGTTTTAAATACTTGTAACTTCTATATTAACAAATAGCTTTTATCCAAAATTGAGACAATAATGGATAATGTTTCAGATTAATTCTAAGCAACACATGCAAGAGACTGTTGCCAACTTTATTACACGAGCGTTGATAGAACCAATGAAACATTTCATTTGCATTTCAAATATATCAGAAAGTATGCAAGCCAACAGCTCTAAATTTGCAAATTCATTTGCATGAATCTTAAATTTTAAGAAAAGTAGGCTCTTTAGTTCGGCACGGAACTACTCGTAGTTATTTAGTTCTATTGTCAGTACATATACATTTGTACTTACATCTTAGGAACCAAACATCCGTACCGTATGTGTCCCAGCATCGCTGAATACACCGCCATGTTCTGGAGCACGTATGAAGGGGAGATGTAAGCCAAATGTGACCCGAAGAACCTTTTATTTTTTAAATTCTTTATTATGATGATAGCTTAGAGCACTGTTTCTAAACCTGTGGTTCGCAAACATTTAGGGGGTTTGCAAAACATTTCAAGGGGTCCGTCAGATACTTTTCCGTAATGACGAGTTTCGAGGTTAGGCCTATTACTATTTCCTTAATTAATGCGGCATTGTCATAATGTTATTTTAAAATTAAATTAACCCTGTAATGCCCTTTTTACATGCCTGGATGAACTTCAAGCGAGTCCGCCATTATAAAGTATTGCCAAACCCTCACATTCGGTACTACAGTATTTCACATCCGGTACCGGTATCGTAAAACAAAACAAAAACGCCGTTTTAGCCCAACATTTGCGGCTTGGGCAACCTGAAATGCCAGCTGACTGCGCCAGGATTCAATCCTGCAACCTTGGGCACAGCTGAGCCACGCAGTCAGGGTGGGAAATACAAATCACCTGATCATTCGCAGCCTAAGATCTGACTTAGACGGCGGTTACTGAGGAGTATTTCATTTCAATGAAGATTGTTCTCGCCATTCCTTTGATCTCTTGACTGAGTTTCCGTTGTTCATTGAGATTGCCCCCAAAGTACAATACGAAACCCGCGAGGACTGGCGCATGGGTATTTTGACCCGAGGCTTAATTAATGCTCTATATTTTCATTTTGGTCAGCCCTGATTTCTTGTCACTAACAGTACCTCCCTTCCTAGCCTTGAACTTCACCCTACCAAAGTAACATGTATTACTTTGTGAATACCCAAGTTATTCCTAAATTATTTACGGTCGGGTCAGATTTACCCATGGCGCCAGTCCTCACGTGACAATTTTCGCCTTAGTCGGAACAATCTGTAAAATATAAGGCGGAAAATCCACCTATTATAATACAGAACAATAACATAGCTCACGTTCTTGTTGATCCATGTTTAGGGTCTAGGGACACCTTTGTCATCAGCTCCTTTGTAAAAAAAAAAATGGAGATTACTGCTTTACCGCCACTATCAAGGCCAATGATATTGTTACGAATATTATTGTCATTTTTCTACATTTTGAATTTGTAAAATATAAATAAACCACTTTTTATACTGGGAATATTTCATAGGAAGACACCAGGTGTAAAATTACTTCAATAAAATCCGTACGACTACGACAAAAAGGGAGTGACACACTATGGGTCAAAATGACCCGGCGCCAGTCCTCGTGTTATATTTTTTTCACGCCAGTTCACAAGGGTTAAAAGTGTCGAACACGCTCGACCACCTTGGTTAGTTAGTTACTGTTTTAAGGGGCGAAACTACGAGGCCATCTGCCCCTAATCTCCTTGGTGTCAAGCACGAGTTTCCGTTTGCTCACAACCATCAACGTTGGCGGACTTTTAGACCACAACAAGGAAGTCAGAATCAAGTGTTTAGTAGACTATATGCCAAATTCTCTCCGTGTACTTTGTGTGTGTTTGGAAGGAGATGGCCGTTGTCCTAAGTTAGCAACCATCCCAGCATTTGCCCGGAGTAAAACACTTCTAGGACAGCTGAGATGGGAATCCAACCCATCTCTTCTCAGTTCTGCGTCAGAAGGCGTAATGTAGGCCTACCCCATTCCAACTCTCAGAACAGAATTAAATTTCTTGACAGAGCCGGGAATCGAACCCTAACCTCTAGGGTGACAGCTAAGAATGCTAGCCACTGAGTCACGAGATGGGGCATAATAACAAGGAGGAGCTTTGAAATCAATTAGCCTAAACTATTCAATGAAATGCCCTCAAATAGGATTACATGGAATAGTGTTCTAAATAGAATGAAGAACGTCAACTATTTGGATATACTGCTAAGTTAAACATCCCCTTCGTGTGGTCTAATAAGTCGTAGTATTCCAACAGGACGTAAAACAAATGCCATTATTATTAATATTATTATTATGGTACAACTTGACTTTACAGACTCCTTGTGAACTTACAAGGAGAGCTCACCATGAGGTTTACTAGAAAAGTGTTCAAATTTGGTGAGTTTGCTCTTCATTAAAAAAGATTTTACCCCTGTTTGAGCCTGTTTGTCAATGGGCCTTAGTGTGTTCAAAATTGAACGTTGAAAATCAATCCTCAAAACTTTTGTAGTCTTATTCCGACAAACGTTCCCGGTCGTCTCCGTGGCGCAGTCCCTAGCGTGTTGGCGTTGGAAACTGAAGTTACCGTGATCGAAACCTACTTTCATCGTTTAGGTAGATATCATTAAAAAGCTAACTATTGCAATGGGTACCATGTTTCGACTTCCCGAAAATGCTGACATTACATATATAAGTTTCATTTGGACACTATAACTGCCGTAATTTTGCAGCAATCACTTTGAATTTTTTATATAATGTGTATCCCTTTAAAATCTCGGTCGAGTTCGTTAATGGGTAATGTCGGTCAAAGGGGGGTGAAAATGGAGGGCTTTTTTTTTCTTTCGAAAAGTGAAATTTTTAAAGATTTTTAACAGCAACAATTATTGACCAAAGGGGAGGAAAAAAGTGAGTTTTTAGGCACAATATCAGAACCGTACAAAATGGACAATATTCCTCTAATAATTACCTAAACCTTTTGTCTGAAAGAATTTTGATATGACCCACAATTACGCCAAGGGATGAGAAAAGAACTTCCGTGACGAACTAAAGAGCCTACTTTTCTTAAAATTAAGATTCATGCCAATGATTAATCTACCTATCTAGAATAATGACGAAATTAAGTAGGTAATATCGAAATGTCTAATTAGTTCGAAATATACCTGGTATAATGTAGCCTAATATAGCAATACAGTTGGCAGCCATGGCGACTGAATATATTCTTAGTTCCATCGCTTATGGTACAGAATACAACATTTGGTTGAAGTCCAATGGACGTTACATGGAGTTAGACATTGGATCTATCTGCACGCGTAAAAGCATGTTGGTAACAATGTGTGTGCTGGTCAGAAATATGATATCTTGTTGTGCCAATTTTGGATGAAATCCATTTGTTAGTATAGAAGTTACATGTATTTTAAAATTGGAGCTATCAGCAGGCATAGAATCATGTTGGCAGCACTGACTTATATTAATTACTCCAAATTAATCTAAAATGTCAGGTACTATACGTGTGCATAGTTTAAAGCTGTCGGCTTGCATACTTTCTGATATATTGGTATTTTGGATAAAAGAAAATAGTGAGAGCAATTATTAACAGTTGCCAGCCATGGTGGTTCTTAAGAATACGCTCAGTCATATCCGTTGATGTACACATATTACATACAAATTTTGGTTGAAATCCAATTGATAGTGTAGAAGTTATATGCATTTAAAAATTGGACCTAACAGAAGGCTTAAAATTATTTTGGCATGGCCTCCTAGAAATTAAACTGGAATAGTATTGTCTACATGTGTGCCAATTTTGGAATAGCTCCCATGCATACCTTCCAGAATATCCAACGGAGCTCGAAATTCTAGTGCGATTTTTCAGCTGTTGGTAGCACAGATTTTCAAGTATGGGCTTGAGATATTCCGGTATACATCTTTACAAAACTAAATTTGGTTTCGATTGCTGCAGCCATTTAGGAGTTGATAGAGGGGGGGGGGGACACACACACACACACACACACACAGCCAGCCAGACAGGATGGACAGACAGACGGACGGACAGACAGAACAGAACAGACATTTTCCCGGATCTATCTCATAAGTCTAATTTTTCCTCATTTTTGAAAAATGTGAAAAGTAGGCTAATGATTTCGGAATTATAAGAAATGCCTAGTGACATCAGAGGTTACCATGACAACGCTTCTAAATTGATGCTGACAACGCCATTGTACGAGATCATATTATTGTTTTCCATCTGACTGTGGGAAGCGGCTTCGGTGACGTAACTGATAGCATGCTGAACTTCTATGCCCAAGGACGAGCGTTCAAAACCGGCCGAAGTCATCGGATTTTCTAAGAGCGCTAAAAATCTTTCAATACGCTTTCCTTCGGAGGGGAAGTTCCAATGTTCGTTGCAAGTTGCTGGTTACGGTGGCATCTAGTTGCCAAGTTCACAGCTATGTGTCGTTGACTGTAGTATTTGGTACCAAAATTAGGAACTCCTACTTGAAATTTCTACTTGAAATTTACCGTCTGCAGTCCTTACCTGAATTACAGACTAATACAGCCATTACAATTAACACCGTTTATCAGAGAGATTCTACACACACCCAAAGTACACGGGGTTACAAGGCTGCGTTGTCGCAGCCCCTAAACTGAGGAACCAACCGACATTTCTGCGGGAGATAAAATTTTCCGTGAAGTAACAGACAGATAGTTGCACATCAGTTCCATACCTTGCATAAGGACAGTGTGACCAGAAGTATAACAAGTAGTTCCGTGTAGAACTATACAGCCTATTTTCATATATCCTACTTATGTTAATTGCCACTATCAACATACACAATTTCTGTTTGATTACTGTAATAGATTCGTAGATATTAAGAACAGACTAAATATTTCGGATGGTCGCCATGTTGGATTTTATATATGTAGGTCCTAGAGTTATGTACTGTTACATGCAGATTATTGTGAACGTGTAGTATTCAAACTTCAATCGCATAATTAGGACACATGTAAAAACAAGGAGATTTTGAAATTTTTCACAGCTGCCATCGTGAGGTTATGGAAACAATTGAAATAAATTAGATGCCAGTGGATTAACATTCGTATAAGGATTTACTCGACCAAGTTTCACTGCACTCGGATGGTTAAATTGCGAGAAACGTCCATGTACATATTTATAATTCGCGTCACCGCCATGTTGGATTTGTGATCACCAGGTTATTTAAAGTCCTATAAGTGAACTTAAGTTCATAGCCCCTATGAACATTAAAAAATGCAGTTTGATTGCTAAAATAGATTCGTAGATATTCAGTATCGTCTAATTATTTCGTATGGTTGCCATGTTGGATTGTTAAATGTATAGGCCATAGAGTCATGTACCATTAAAGGAAAATTATTGCGTAGGTTCATTATTCAAACTTTCACTTCGATCGCATGACTACATCACAAGAAATAAAAACTTAATTTTAAAATTCGCACTGCCGCCATCTTGAGGTTATGTAAACAATTGAACTAAATTAGATACCAGTGGATTACAATGTGTATAAATATTTCCTGTACCAGGTTTCAGTGCACTTGGAACATTAAATCGCGAGAAAGGTCTATTTAAAATTTTCAAATTCGCTTGGCTGCCATGTTCGTTTTGTAGTTAACCGGTTTTTGAAAGTCTTATAGATGGACTTCCAGTAGTGCCCTTTATCTTCGTACAAAATTTTAGGGAGATACCGCTAATAGTTTCAGAGATATAGAATGCCGGTGAAATATTTCGCACATCCGCCATCTTGTGATTATGTAAACAATTGAACGAAGTTCGATGTCGGTGCATTACAATGTATATAAACATATACTGGACCAAGTTTCATTGCGTTTGGTTGGTCAAATCACGAGAAACGTCTATTTAAAAGTCGCAAATTCGCTTGGCCTCCATGTTGGTTTTGTAGTTACCAGGTTTTCAAAAGTTACATAGGTGAACTTATAGTAGTTCCCTCTATCACCATATAAAATGTCAGGGTAATATCGGTAACAGTTTCGGAGATATTGAATGCTGGTGAAATATTTCGCACAGCCGCCATGTTGGATTGGTGAGTCGTAACAAAATTTGAAGGGCACGGTCGAGGTCGCCGGGAATAGTGCTATGAACTTTCCGAGTTACATTGAAATCGCTCCTGCCGTTTAGATTTTATTAGGGGGGGGGGGGGAGACACACGCGAATCACACACACACACACACACACGCACGCACGCACACGCACAAAAGGTGATCTCATAAGCCTATTTTTTCAAAATTGAAAATAGGCTAAAAATGGACCTAAATGACAAGAAGTAATAATAATAATGTTATTGGTTTTACGTCCCTTTTAACTACACTGGCTTTTAGAGACGCCGGGGTGCCGGAATTTTGCCCCGAAGGGGATCTTTAACGTGCCAGTAAATGTACTGACACGGCTCCCTCGCATTTGCGCACCCTCAAATGCCAGCTGACTGCGCCAGGTTTCGAACCTGCAACCTTGGGCTCAGTAAGCGAGAACGTTTCCCCTGAGCCACGCAGCCAGACAAATGACAAGAAGGTTACCGTCCCCATGCGACAATATAATGTTAAAACATATGCGTGGGTCGCCTCCGTAGCGTAGCGGTCAGCATGGTTAGCTGCGTCCCGGAGGTCCTTGGTTCGA
Organism: Meconema thalassinum; assembly: GCA_946902985.2. Lineage (NCBI taxonomy): Eukaryota > Metazoa > Arthropoda > Insecta > Orthoptera > Tettigoniidae > Meconema > Meconema thalassinum. The sequence goes on from OX336391.1 coordinate 478,136,830, forward strand.
TTCTCGGCTCTGCTACGAAATTTGAAAAGTGGTATGAGGACTGGAACGGGGTCTACTCAGACTCGGGTAGCCAAAATGAGTGGAGGGGGTTCGATTCCCACCTCAGCCATCCTCGAAGTGATTTTCCGTGGTTTCCCCACTTCGTCTTCGGGCAAATGCCGGGATGGTTCCTACTGTAAGGCCACGGCCGCCTCCTTCCCCATTTCCTTGCCTAACCATCCCACTCTTCCCATCCCTTCAACCCCCCCCCCCCCCTGTTCGCTTTGCAGGTGAGGCCGCCTGGGCATAGTGCTGGACACACCCCAGTTGTATCCCTGATTCAGAGTCTCAAGCTCCAGGACACTGCCCTCAGTGGCGGTAGAGGTAGGATCCCTCGCTTAGTCCGTGGGAAAAGCTACGAAAGCGAAAGCGAAAATATGCATAGAAAGACAAAACAATAAGTTAATTAAGCTCCAATTTTAAAATACTTTCTCGCAATAAATAAGGTCTGATCCATCTACGAAAACCTGCATATTTTTCCTATTAAAACCTAACCCCTAGTTTGCCCGGTGAAATCTACCTCCGCCTTCCCGCGGATGTTTGTGGTACAATATTTAAGTTGGCAGATTACATCAAGTACTTTATTATTTGTTGTTGCTTTTTCTATTTACAATAATAATAAATTACGTTATTGGAATATACTGAACGTTTAGCTTGATGGTGGAGCAGAGTGGAACAGAGGGAAGGACTCTTGCGTTTCTGCTAGGGATGGGTTGCGAACGGAGTCGCGAAGAGTCGAGACTGCTGCCGCTGGAACCGATACTCTCGACTCCAGTGTCGACTCCATTGATGCACTACCGCCATCTAACAACTGTTTGTGAAACTGCTTGAACATGTATGCCACACGGCGCCAGCAGCAACGTTGTTCGCCATCGCTACGGCATGTTTAAAATACAGCTGTATAAATCTTGCTGCTAGCTTGCCAGTGATACTTTTTTGGTATTGAAATGTATGGCAAGCTATTATAACCTGCAAAACGATTCAATAGAATGATTATATGCATAGTCGTTCTTTGTTATGATCTACTGTAGGATTCTACAGTATGGGAATATGCTGGATAGGCCTAGTTGATGCATAGTGATGGGATATTTATTTTGCCGGCAAGATCGTTATATGGAATGTCGAATACCAATTACGAAGTTCTTGGCACTGTGTGTGTATTTTTACTTTCACGGTAGGGTGTTTCATTTCCGTGTCTCCAATAACAAAAGTTGCGTGTTGAATTAATGTAAGGTTTGGCCTATGTTATGGTTTGTTAATTGCTTTGTTTAAGATGTGCGCACAGGCCTCTGATATTGTGACGGTCTTGTTATGCATACACGTTCGTCCCTTGATATCTTGTGTTACGATGAATACAATAGGATTATTAGCCAGCAAACATGGATGATTGTTTCGGATTATCATCGGAAATGTTGTAGGCGTAATTGTTATTGTGTTTATTATGATGATTATTATTTAAAACAATAATAGTAATACAATCTGCCTAAAGTGCAATATTACAATAATTTGGTACAATGCAAGTAAATAATAATAATAATAAAAATAATAATGAGAGATTCGGATAAAAAGCGACTGTGTGCCCCTCGCAATACTCATCAGGTGAGCTTGGAGTCGCGAGGCTTCATGCGAAATGGCCCCGCAATACTCATCAGGTGAGCTTGGAGTCGCGAGGCTTCATGCGAAGCGACCCCGCAATAATCATTCGGTGAGCTTGGAGTCGCGAGGCTTCATGCGAAGCGACCCCGCAATACTCATCCGGTGAGCTTGGAGTCGCGAGGCTTCATGCGAGGCGACCCCGCAATACTCATCCGGTGAGCTTGGAGTCGCGAGGCTTCATGCGAAGCGACCCCGCAATACTCATCCCGTGAGCTTGGAGTCGCGAGGCTTCATGCGAAGCGACCCCGCAATACTCATCCGGTGAGCTTGGAGTCGCGAGGCTTCATGCGAAGCGACCCCGCAATACTTATCAGGTGAGCTTGGAGTCGCGAGGCTTCATGCGAAGCGACCCCGCAATACTCATCCGGAGAGCTTGGAGTCGCGAGTCTTCATGCGAAGCGACCCCGCAATACTCATCCGGTGAGCTTGGAGTCGCGAGGCTTCATGCGAAGCGGCCCCGCAAAACTCATCAGGTGCTTGGGTCGCGAGTCTTCATGCGAAGCGACCCCGCAATACTCATCCGGTGAGCTTGGAGTCGCGAGGCTTCATGCGAAGCGGCCCCGCAAAACTCATCAGGTGCTTGGAGTCGCGAGGCTTCATGCGAAGCGGTCCCGCAATACTCATCCAGTGAGCTTGGAGTCGCGAGGCTTCATGCGAAGCGACCCCGCAATACTCATCCGCTGAGCTTGGAATCGCGAGTCTTCATGCGAAGCGACCCCGCAATACTCATCAGGTGAGCTTGGAGTCGCGAGTCTTTATGCAAAGCGACCCCGCAATACTCATCCGGTGAGCTTGGAGTTGCGAGGCTTCATGCGAAGCGGCCCCGCAATACTCATCAGGTGAGCATGGAGTCGCGAGGCTTCATGCGAAGCGACCCCGCAATACTCGACAGGTGAGCTTGGAGTCGTGAGTCTTCATGCGAAGCGACCCCGCAATACTCATCCGGTGAGCTTGGAGTCGTGAGTCTTCATGCGAAGCGACCCCGCAATACTCATCAGGTGAGTTTGGAGTCGCGAGGCTTCATGCGAAATGGCCCCGCAATACTCATCAGGTGAGCTTGGAGTCGCGAGGCTTCATGCGAAGCGACCCCGCAATAATCATTCGGTGAGCTTGGAGTCGCGAGGCTTCATGCGAAGCGACCCCGCAATACTCATCCGGTGAGCTTGGAGTCGCGAGGCTTCATGCGAGGCGACCCCGCAATACTCATCCGGTGAGCTTGGAGTCGCGAGGCTTCATGCGAAGCGACCCCGCAATACTCATCCCGTGAGCTTGGAGTCGCGAGGCTTCATGCGAAGCGACCCCGCAATACTCATCCGGTGAGCTTGGAGTCGCGAGGCTTCATGCGAAGCGACCCCGCAATACTTATCAGGTGAGCTTGGAGTCGCGAGGCTTCATGCGAAGCGACCCCGCAATACTCATCCGGAGAGCTTGGAGTCGCGAGTCTTCATGCGAAGCGACCCCGCAATACTCATCCGGTGAGCTTGGAGTCGCGAGGCTTCATGCGAAGCGGCCCCGCAAAACTCATCAGGTGCTTGGGTCGCGAGTCTTCATGCGAAGCGACCCCGCAATACTCATCCGGTGAGCTTGGAGTCGCGAGGCTTCATGCGAAGCGGCCCCGCAAAACTCATCAGGTGCTTGGAGTCGCGAGGCTTCATGCGAAGCGGTCCCGCAATACTCATCCAGTGAGCTTGGAGTCGCGAGGCTTCATGCGAAGCGACCCCGCAATACTCATCCGCTGAGCTTGGAATCGCGAGTCTTCATGCGAAGCGACCCCGCAATACTCATCAGGTGAGCTTGGAGTCGCGAGTCTTTATGCAAAGCGACCCCGCAATACTCATCCGGTGAGCTTGGAGTTGCGAGGCTTCATGCGAAGCGGCCCCGCAATACTCATCAGGTGAGCATGGAGTCGCGAGGCTTCATGCGAAGCGACCCCGCAATACTCGACAGGTGAGCTTGGAGTCGTGAGTCTTCATGCGAAGCGACCCCGCAATACTCATCCGGTGAGCTTGGAGTCGTGAGTCTTCATGCGAAGCGACCCCGCAATACTCATCAGGTGAGTTTGGAGTCGCGAGTCTTCATGCGAAGCAACCCAGCAATACTCATCCGGTGAGCTTGGAGTCGCGAGTCTTCATGCGAAGCGACCCCGCAATACTCATCCGGTGAGCTTGGAGTCATGAGTCTTCATGCGAAGCGACCCCGCAATACTCATCAGGTGAGTTTGGAGTCGCGAGTCTTCATGCGAAGCGACCCCGCAATACTCATACGGTGAGCTTGGAGTCGCGAGGCTTCATGCGAAGCGACCCCGCAATACTCATCAGGTGAGTTTGGAGTCGCGAGTCTTCATGCGAAGTGACCCCGCAATACTCATACGGTGAGCTTGGAGTCGCGAGGCTTCATGCGAAGCGACCCCGCAATACTCATCCGGTGAGCTTGGAGTCGCGAGGCTTCATGCGAAGCGACCCCGAAATACTCATCCGGTGAGCTTGGAGTCGCGAGGCTTCATGCGAAGCGACCCCGCAATACTCATCCGGTGAGCTTGGAGTCGCGAGGCTTCATGCGAAGCGACCCCGCAATACTTATCAGGTGAGCTTGGAGTCGCGAGGCTTCATGCGAAGCGACCCCGCAATACTCATCCGGAGAGCTTGGAGTCGCGAGTCTTCATGCGAAGCGACCCCGCAATACTCATCCGGTGAGCTTGGAGTCGCGAGGCTTCATGCGAAGCGGCCCCGCAAAACTCATCAGGTGCTTGGGTCGCGAGTCTTCATGCGAAGCAGCCCCGCAATACTCATCCGGTGAGCTTGGAGTCGCGAGGCTTCATGCGAAGCGGTCCCGCAATACTCATCCAGTGAGCTTGGAGTCGCGAGGCTTCATGCGAAGCGACCCCGCAATACTCATCCGCTGAGCTTGGAATCGCGAGTCTTCATGCGAAGCGACCCCGCAATACTCATCAGGTGAGCTTGGAGTCGCGAGTCTTTATGCAAAGCGACCCCGCAATACTCATCCGGTGAGCTTGGAGTTGCGAGGCTTCATGCGAAGCGGCCCCGCAATACTCATCAGGTGAGCTTGGAGTCGCGAGGCTTTATGCGAAGCGACCCCGCAATACTCGACAGGTGAGCTTGGAGTCGTGAGTCTTCATGCGAAGCGACCCCGCAATACTCATCCGGTGAGCTTGGAGTCGTGAGTCTTCATGCGAAGCGACCCCGCAATACTCATCAGGTGAGTTTGGAGTCGCGAGTCTTCATGCGAAGCGACCCAGCAATACTCATCCGGTGAGCTTGGAGTCGCGAGTCTTCATGCGAAGCGACCCCGCAATACTCATCCGGTGAGCTTGGAGTCACGAGGCTTCATGCGAAGTGGCCCCGCAAAACTCATCAGGTGCTTGGAGTCGCGAGTCTTCATGCGAAGCGGCCCCGCAATACTCATCCGGTGAGCTTGGAGTCGCGAGGCTTCATGCGAAGCGGCCCCGCAATACTCATCCGGTGAGCTTGGAATCGCGAGTCTTCATGCAAAGCGACCCCGCATTACTCATCCGGTGAGCTTGGAGTCGCGAGTCTTCATGCGAAGCGACCCCGCAATATTCATCCGATGAGCTTGGAGTCGTGAGTCTTCATGCGAAGCGACCCCGCAATACTCCTCAGGTGAGTTTGGAGTCGCGAGTCTTCATGCGAAGCGACCCAGCAATACTCATCCGGTGAGCTTGGAGTCGCGAGTCTTCATGCGAAGCGGCCCAGCAATACTCATCAGGTGAGCTTGGAGTCGCGAGTCTTCATGCGAAGAGACCCTGCAATACTCATCCGGTGAGCTTGGAGTCGCGAGGCTTCATGCGAAGCGACCCCGCAATACTCATCCGGTGAACTTGGAGTCGCGAGTCTTTATGCGAAACGACCCCGCAATACTCAACAGGGGAGCTTGGAGTCGCGAGTCTTCTCCAGCCCCCCTGCTATATTTAATGGCCAGGGAATTCCTGTCTTGAAATACTACTAAATACAGAGACAAGGGAACATTCACGAAATAGAGGGGCAAATTAATGGAATTGCCAAGGGTCGAAAATGTCTGCAGCATTTATCTAAGGAGTGCGACATACCACCAAATACAGGGAATATGTAGCCTACTTACGAATAAATTCGCCATAATATGTATTTATTTATAAAACTTCAAATATATGTAAATAAATAGAAAATATTTAGTAAAATTAAATATATATAATCACATCACTATCCGGACCTTACTCATCAGGTTAGCTTGGAGTCGCGAGGCTTCATGCGAAAGGACTGTGAGGCCCCGCAATAGTCATCACGTGAGCTTGGAGTCGCGAGGCTTCATGCGAAGCGGCCCCGCAATACGCATCAGATTAACGTGGAGTCGCGAGGCTTCATGCGAACCGAGACCGGTGTTCGGAGTCGATCGAGTCGACACTCTCGATTCCAGGCTTCAGTCGCGCCCATCCCTAGTTTCTGCATTAGACTCGGCGCAGTGCGAATGAACGTAGCGTCGCCGGCCACGCTGCATTTAAATTCTAACGAATAAAACTTACAACACGTTCTAGCGTCAAAACCGAAGAGAGCACAGCAAATACATTATAGAAAACACAAAAGACAAAAAGGGATGTAACAGTAAAAGAAGTGGTGACCAAGGTCTGACTAACATTAAACCCTCAATTCCCCACGCAAACGCGCTAGTGACTACGCCACATAGACAAGCCGGGAATGTGTGCCGGAATAGGACTACAAAAGTTTGAGGACTGATTTTAAACGTTCAATTTTGAGCACACAAAGGCCCATGGGCAAAAACGCTCGAACAGGGGCGTTTTTTTTTAATGAAGAGCAAACCCTCCAAATTTGAACGCTTTTCTAGTAAACCACATGGCGACCTCTCCTAGTTTGCCAAAATACCTGTGGTAATGGTGCGGAGAAAGTCTGGAGATGATGTAATAAAGGTTACTCCCCCGCTGACTAACCCACCCTCCCACGGTGCCTTTTTTTTTGTATCCCCACTTATAGGATGAACTTCCAGCGAGTTCGCCATTATACGCCAGATTTAGTAACAAGTACAGTATTGCCAACCCCTCACGTACGGTACTACAGTAGGCTATTTGATACCCGGTATCGTAAAACAAAAAGCGCCGTTTTAGCCCAATATTTTCACTCAGACGAATGGTTTTTGCCTAGATTAATAATTGTAAAGTAATGGGTTCGATTCCGGGCTTGGGCATAATATTTTAATGTTATTTGTCGAATTGTAGTCAAATGATACAGTCTGGTGCTACGTCAGAGAAGTGCACAAAGATCGGTTTCATTTACCGAAGGTTAAAAACCTTACACCTAAAATAACACACACACACACAAAATGCCCAAGCCCGGAATCGAACCCGAGACTACCGGCCTTTCGCACCGCAACGCTATCCATTACGCCAGTGCCACATGGTGAAATGAATCTTGCCAAGAGTTAAATGATTGTGAAAGGTAATAGAGGTTTGGGTCGGTAGCCTAACTTGCAGAGTGGAGGGCCTGAATCAACCCTTATTTTAGGGGTTAAGGAGGCCGCTCCGACCCCAAGTTCCCATCTCGAATTACTTCTAACATTCTACAAAGGTACATTAAAAGACACCCTGTATTGTGTTGAAATTTGGATTCGATCAGATGACGGTTGTAAGAGACATTAATTCTTAAAGTAGACGCGGGGTTGAAACACGCTAAAAAACGGGCACGTTTTGCGTTCCAACTGCGATAACAAATATTAAAATGTTGATGAAAAATCCCAAACCAGTATGACCTAACATGAAATAGAACTAGGAAAATCATGATATTTAATTTTCTGTAGGGGTATTGGTTATATCATAAATAACCTTCAATCTTGGAGTGCACATAATATTTTGGTCGACAGCAGCCGTGTCCCTTAATACAATTTTTCGGCTGACTGCGTGGGTCAGCAGTAATGATATCGCCTGCTGTGCTTAAGGTTGCAGCGTCGAATCGCAGCCAGTTGGTGTTTTAGGGCCGTGTCAGTCGATTTACCTGATTTACTGGTATTCAAGATCCACATCGGGGCAAAATTCCGGCACCCCGGCGTCTCTAACATTATTATTTAATGGGTGATTCTTAACAGGGACCCGAGTCACCAAATTGGTCGTTTTGAGTTGGTGGCAGATTCGAATTTGCTGAGTGTAGATACACATTTGAGTGTCCAAATAGTCCTAATGTCGGCCTTTTATCATGATGTATCGCACTATATGTTAGGTTTGATTGTAAGAAGGGACCTCCGTCATTGACCCACGCCCAATTAGTGTTTTGGTTTGTGAAAGTTACAATATATTTTGGTCGGCAACACAATAAAGAGCAGTGATTTATTGTGGCACAGAAGTAAGACATTATTACTTCATTGTTAAAAGTCATCATGTTATAAAAGAGTCAACGGTCACGGAGCTGTATGCCCTACATTCCATTCCCAGTTAATAACTACTTATTTGGTGCAAAATTCAGGTGTTTTTGTGTTTTTTTTCTCAGAACTGACATAAGCGAGTTAGGTCCCTTTTAACAATCAGCCATTCAATTTAAGAATTTCAGAACAGAATATCTGTACCTAGGTATACTGAACGGACCAAAGAAATATTTGTAGTGGGAATAACTCAGTGTAACTACAGATATCAGTATTAAGTCCTCCGGTTGTCAGGCAGTCAACCTCCAGTAAAATGGGATAGCGAGCACTGACATGTTCTTTGAACTGAACACCTAACCGAAATGGGCCAGTGGTTTATTTGAAATACATTGAAATGAATGCAAGCTAATGCCTAATGTATCCACGCCACCGCGATATTATGCCCTAATTTCTAATACAATAAATATGTAACTAACCTCTCTTGAAGTTAGCCGAGTTCACGATCTTGTCTTGAGTTAGTGATTTGTGCGAATGATGCTTGGACTATACCTAACACGAAACAACTGAACATGAGGGAGGAGCCAGATCAGTCGCGCACCGCGCCAGCCAATAGCATAGCGCGGCGTTGCCTAGTTAACCCAACTCTCCAGGCGTGAGTGCCGTATAAAATCTTGATTTCTCTCCGCGCACGAAAATAATTAATTCTTCAATTATTTTGATGACCCTATGATACAGAGCTAAATATTTTGAAGTTGACTGTCCAAACCCCATGGCGCTACTATCAGCCATACGGGAGATAACCAGATACCATCTGCGCTTGAACTGAAGGGATAATTAAAGAGAATGATTTAGGTGTCGATATATTTAGGTCTTCCAAGGAAGGAAACGAAGAGTGACAGTATTGCTGTACCAATTAAGGGTACAGTGGTTAAGCTTTAAGAAGTGCTCTGAGCTGGACAATGTTCCTTAGCAGAACACATTTTCACAGCCAGGCAAGCAATATTATTTTCTGGGTCTATGGCCTTTTAAAGCTTTCGAATACAGAAGTACGTGATGATAATAATAACAAAAACAACAACAAAAAATTTGATAACTTGTGCTTTTGTAAGTGTTAAGTGGTTTGCGACATTGTGGTCAAGTAGCCCCGTGTATTTGGGTGTGTGTAGAATTTGTCTGATAACCGGTGTCAATGGTGGTGGCTGTATTAGTGCGTGTCTGTAATTCAAGTAAGGACTGCAGACGATAATTTCAAGCAGTTCCTACTTTCGCCACCAAATGCTACCGTCCACGACACCTAGCTGTGAACTTGACTACTACTAAATGCTATCGCAACCAGCTCCTTGTGACGAACGTTAGAACTTAAGAAAATTCATCAAACCTAGCCCACAAAGTTTGCTTCACACAAGTGTAGTAAGTGGAAGGTTCTTTTCCATGCTATAAATCTATTTCATGGTCCCGCCGGCTTTACTTCCCGTGTGAAGAAAGGCATACTGAGGGATTATTAACGCTCTTAAAAAATCCGATGTCTTCGGCCGAGTTTGAACCCGCGACCTTGGATAACAACAACAACAACAACAACAACAACAACAACAACAACATCTACAACAACATCTACTACAACACAAAATTTGATAAAATTTGATACCCCGTTCCAGCCCTCAGAGCAGAATTACATTTATTGGTAGAGCCTTCGCGGTGACATCAAGTGAGCTAGCCACTACACCACAAAAACTGAATTTCTATTGGGCCTACCTTATAAAGAGTCCACAAGCTTAGCCCCGTGTACTTGGGTGAGTAGCATTTGTCTGGTATTCTGTGTTACTGTAGTGTCTGTATTAGAGTAATTCTGGCGAGGATTGGGAAGGCGGCGGCCGTGGACTTAAATTAGGAAACGTCCCGGCATTTGCCTGGAGTAGAAATGAGAAACCACCGGAATTTTGCCCCGAATAGGATCTTTAACGTGCCAGTCAATCTAATGACACTGCTCCCTCGCATTTGTGCACCCTCATATGCCAGCTGATTGCGCCAGGATTCGATCCTGCAACCTTGGGCACAGCTGAGATACGCAGGCAGGGTGGGAAATACAAATTCCTTGATCATTCGCAGGCTAAGATCTGACTTAGACTGCGGTTACTGAGGAGTATTTCATTTTAATGAAGATTGTTCTCGCCATTGCTTTGATCTCTTGACTGAGTTTCCATTGTTCAATGAGATTGCCCCCAAAGTACAATACGAAACTCGCGAGGACTGGTGCTTGGGTATTTTTGACCCGCGGCTTAAATAATGCTCTATATTTTCGTTTAGGTCAGCCCTATTTCCTGTCGCTTACTGTATCTTCCTCCCTATCCTTGAACTTCACCCTATTAAAGTAACATGTCCATTACTTTGTGAATACCCAAGTTATTCCAATGTTATTTACGGTCGGGTCAGATTTACCCATGGCGCCAATCCTCTCGTGACAATTTTCGGCTTAGTCAGAACAATCTGTAAAATATAAGGCGGAAAATCCACCTATTATAATACAGAACAATAACATAGCTCACGTTCTTGTTGATTCATGTTTAGGGTCTAGGGACACCTTGGTCATCAGCTCCTTTGTTTAAAAAAAGGGAGATTACTTACTTTACCGCCACTATCAAGGCCAATGATATTGTTACGAATATTATTATTTTTCTACATGTTGAATTTGTAAAATATAAATAAACCACTTTTTATACTGGGAATAGTTCATAGGAAGACACCAGGTGTAAAATTACTTCAATAAAATCCGTACGACTACGACAAAAAGGGAGTGACACACTATGGGTCAAAATGACCCGGCGCCAGTCCTCGTGTTATATTTTTTCATGCCAGTTCACGAGGGTTAAAAGTGTCGAACACGCTCGATCTCCTTGGTTAGTTGGTTACTGCTTTAAGGGGCGAAAGGCCATCTGCCCCTAATCTACTTTGTGTCCTGCACGAGTTTCCGTTTGCTCACAACCATGAACGTTGGCGGACTTTTAGACCACAACAAGGAAGTCAGGATCAAGTGTTTAGTTGACTATGTGTGTCAAATTCTCTCCGTGTACTTTGTGTGTGTTTGGAAGGAGATGTCCGTTGTCCTAAGTTAGCAACCATCCCAGCATTTGCCTGGAGTAAAACACTTCTAGGACAGCTGAGATGGGAATCCAACCCATCTCTTCTCAGTTCTGCGTCACAAGGCTTAGTGTACCCCAAAACAACTCTCAGACCAGAATTAAATTTCTTCACTGAGCCGGGAATCGAACCCTAACTTCTAGGGTGACAGCTAGGAAAGCTAGCTACTGAGCCACCGAGATGGGGCATAATAACAAGGAGCAGCTATGATATCAATTAGCCTGAGCTATCCAATGAAATGCCCTCAAATACATGGAATAGTGTTCTAAATAGAATGAAAAACGTCAAATAGTTAAACATCCCCTTCGTGTGGTCTATTAAGGTCGTAGTAGTAGTTGAACGGCACGAAAACCAATGCCATTATTATTATGGTACAACTTGACTTTACAGACTCCTTGTGAAATTACAAAAAGGGGGGGGGGGGGGGGGGTCGCCATGAGGTTAACTCGAAAAGTGTTCAAATTTGGTGGGTTCGCTCTTCATAAAAAATATTTTACCCCTGTAGGAGCGTTTTTAGCCAATGGGCCTTTGTGTGTTTAAAATTGAACGTTGAAAATCAATCCTCAAACTTTTGTAGTCTTATTCCCACAATCGTTCCCGGTCGTCTCCGTGGCGTAGTCTCTAGCGTGTTAGCGTTGGAAACGGATGATACCGTGATCGAATCCTACCCTCATCTTTTTGAAATATTTTCTTTATCTTTCTCTGACATTTTTTATTTTATTTTATGTTTGTGGTACAATATTTAAGTTGGCAGATTACATCAAGTACGTATTATTTTTTGTTGCTTTTTCTATTTACAATATTAATAAATTACGTTATTGTTATATACAGAATGCTCAGCTTGATGGTGGAGCAGAGTGAAACAGCGTGAAGGGCTCTTGCGTTCCTGCATTAGACTCGGCTCAGTGCGAATGGACGTAGCGTCGCCGGAAACGCTGCATTTAAATTCTAACGAATAAAACTTACAGCACGTTCTAGCGTCAAAACCGAAGAGAGCACAGCAAATACATGATAGAAAACACAAAAGACAATAAGGGATGTATCAGTGAAAGAAAAAATAAGTGGAGACCAAGGTCTGACTCGAACTCTAAACGGTCAATTCCCCGCGCAGACGCGCTAGTGATTACGCCACGGAGACAAGCCAGGAACATGTGCGTGAAATGGACTACTAAAGTTTGAGGACTGATTTTAAACGTTCAATTTTGAACACACAAAGTCCCATGGGCAAAAACGCTCGAACAGGGACATTTTTTTTTATGAAGAGCAAAACCTCCTAATTTGAACGCTTTTCTAGTAAACCACATGGCGACCTCTCCTAGTTAGCCAAAATACCTGTGGTAATGGTGGGGAGAAAGTCTGGAGATGATGTAGTGATAGATGTTACTCCCCCGCTGTCTATAACCCACCCGCCCATGTCCCCTTTTTTGGATCACGAATTATATAGATGAACTTCCAGCGAGTCCGCCATTATACGCCTGATTTAGTAACTACTGTCGACCAAAGTATTATGTGCACTCGAGTTTGAAGGTTGTTTGTGAAGTAACCAATAGACCTACATAAAATCCATTAACATCACCATTTTCGTCGTTCTATTTTACGTTATTTCATGTAGGTTTGGAATTTTTAATTTAGGCTATATTTTAATATTTTTATCGCAGTTGGAACACAAAACGTGCACGTTTTTAAGCGTGTTTCAACCATGCGTCACATTTACGAATTATTATCTCAAAAACCCGTCATCAGATCGAATCCAAATTTTAACACAATATACATTGGAATGTTGTATAACTGGTTTATTAATTTCAAAATTGTGTGTGTCCAAGAAACAAAGTTGTTATCATTTTTGTAAGGTAACTTTTTCTCGGCTCGGGGTGGTTGGAAAATGTAGTTCTTGGTTGCGTTGTAATCGTTATATATCAAAAAGTTATGCTGTATGACTGTGAAATACGAAAATTAATTCACTTATTTTATATCGGTTTGTATTTGTACGAGGAAATAACACATGGTTCACCTGCTAGCCGCTCCGGAAAAAACTGTACAGCGTTGCCGAAATGGTGCCCACACGCATCATGGCGCGTCTCGCTCGGAAGTGATGGGCTCCAATCAGCATCGCTGTACAGCAATTCCCGGAGCGGCTAGCAGGTGAACCATGTGTTATTTCCTGGTACAAATACAAGCCGATATAAAATAAGTGAATTAATTTACGTATTTCACAGTCATACAGCATAACTTTTTGATGTATAACGATTACAACGCAACCAAGAACTACATTTTCCAACCACCCCGAGCCGAGAAAAAGTTACCTTACAACAATGATAACAACTTTGTTTCTTGGACACACAAAATTGTGAAATTAATAAACCTGTTATACAACATTCCAATGTATATTGTGTTAAAATTTGGATTTGATCTGATGACGGGCTTTTGAGATAATAATTCTTAAATGTGACGCATGGTTGAAACATGCTTAAAAACGTGCACTTTTTGTGTTCCAACTGCGATAAAAAAATATTAAAATATAAATTAAAAAATCCAAACTTACATGAACTAACGTAAAATAGAACGACGAAAATGTTGATGGTATTGGATTTTATGTAGATCTATTGGTTACTTAACAAACAACCTTCAAACTCGAGTACACATAATACTTTGGTCGACAGTAGTACAGTATTGCCAACCCCTCGCATTCGGTACTACTGTATTTCATATCGTAAAACAAGAAGGCACCGATTTAGTCCAATATTTTCACCCAGACCAATGGTTTTTGCCTAGACCAATAATTGCTACGTAGCGGGGCTGCGTTAACCAATATAAACACCCCAGTTTTTGCCTTGACCAATAACTGTTAGGTAGCGGGGCCGCGTCAACCAATATAAACACCACACATCGATCATCTTTATCCATGCCTGATCACTTTTGTGATACTTTCAATGGTTAGCTTGGCCCATTTGTCGGTCAAATTTTGTTTCTTGTTACCGAGATCCCCGAATGGTAATTATTTCCTTGTAAACGTATTAATTGCTTAAACCTTATGCATAATCTTGTTATCAATCACTTATTCATAGATATTATAGTTCTCACCTTGAGTGTTCCAGTCGCTCGCTACCTCAAGCGTCCTCACTCCCGACATACAGGGCATCTACTGGTTGATCCGCTGTCCGCTGAGTAGTGTCGACTGACGTCACCCTGACTTTCGTTCGACCAATGGCAGGTTTTTGTCTGGTCGGGCGATCTCCAGCTTCGAGATGGTTCCATGATCCCTATTTAAGACGCCACTTGCTGGCGTTCTTCGGCGGACGGACTTGGACTTGATCGAGAGAGGTCACGCTACTGCAGGAGAGAGCCGACTGAGTACTTCAGGCACCCCACATGGAAAGCTGCGCAAGATAGGCAGCACTGTAAGCGTGACCCAGGCGTCGCGGCTTGCCGCGCCCTGCAGCCCGCTACAGGAAGCTACTATCCAGCTTGCTCCCGCAGCGCCCCAGCTCACAGACGGCACCCCAGCGAGGCTGTTGAGTTGCGGAGATTTCCCGGACGGCTGCCTGGACTTGCCCAGCAGTCCGCCAATGGGAGAGCCCGACTCCAGCCTCGTCGCGCCAGCGACACCACAAGGCGCGGCATTGGTGCCAACAGGGACAGAAGGCAAGGAGACGCCCATCCTGGAGACCACAAGACGGGCAGCGAAAGCCGGTCAGTGGTCCAGGAGAAGGTAATCCCAGCACTAATGTCACTGGTTATCGACTTGGGAAGCCACGCGACCGACCCCAACCCTACGGGAGGCCGGTTAGTAATGGACGAGCCGCCTGACCAGCCACGTCGCAAGAAAGCCGGTATTACCAAAGGGGAGGGCAAGTCAAAGGCCCCCAAGTCGGCAGCCCAGCAGTCCCAGTCTCCGACTAGCACGGCGACTCCAACCACAGGCCTAGGCCCGGAAGGAGCTCCGCCAGCGACATCGTCGAGCGGGAAGGCTGGCAATGGCTCCCAAGCAAAGGTTAAGAAGCCAGCACCAGCGCGGACTTCCAAACCTGTGCAGGGAAAAACCAAACAAAAGCCCTCCACGCAACCTGGAGCCCCTGAGCCCAGGAAACAGACTCCAGAGCTTGGGGAACAGGAGGAGGGCTTCTCACCGGTCCTGTCGAGGAGGGAGAAAACTGATGCCAAGAGGCAAGCCCGAGCGGCTAATGCTGAAGACAGGCAGAGGCGGAGTGGTTCGCGGGACTCGTCCGGCTCGACCACTTCCACTTTCCCCGACAGACCAAGCAGGCCAAACCCCAAGAAGCCGCCGCCACTCACGCTCTACACTACCGATATACACAGCATCGATCTGGGACTTGCAACGGCGCTCCCACATGAGTACCGTAACAAGTACCATTTCAAAGCCCCCAAGCGAGACCCCGGCACGTCTGTCTGGCTCCTATGCGATAGCTGGAAAGCCTACCTCCATTGCATAGAGCACTTGGAAGCCGTCAAAGCGCCGTACTCACAGATCGTTGCAGCGAAGCCTGTAAAGCGATATGTACTGCGCACACCGGCAAACCAAAAGACGTGTGCAGACCTCGCAGCCGCATTCAAAGCGATGAATTTCCCAGTGGAAATCGTCGAAACGATGCGCACGAAGTCCTCCAGAATACACTCCCCACTGTACTTGGTAACAGTCACGGCAGGGCCGGAAGCGGACAGCATATTACAGGTAAAAATGCTGGCCCGCATGGAGGTGAGCATCACACCATACCGGACTCCCACATCAGCGCCACAATGCAGCAACTGTCAAAGGCTGGGTCACACCTCCAAGGGGTGCCACGATAGGCCTTGCTGCAGGCGCTGTGCGGATGGACACCACTCTGCCAAATGCCCATTTGGACCCAATGAGGCAAGTTCCAAGTGCAGAAACTGCAAGGGACCACATGCGGCTAATTTTAAGAACTGCCCCACCCGCAGGGCATACGAAGCCAACAGGCGAAACACGATGCAAACTGGTGCGCATCAAGGTGGCATGCACCAGGCACGTGGAGGCCCTTCAGGCACCAAGGCATCCTCAATGCCTAAAGGCCCATCAGGCAGGACCGACCGTAGCTTTGAAGGGGGGACACAGCCATCCCTTAACAGAGACACGACACACCCTAACACTGAGATCAACCCTCAGCCCAGCTCCTCCACCAGCCCAGACCCGATCTCAGTGCCCCCTCCCAAGGAACAAAGGAAGAAGAAGGTCCGTTCCAAACGCCCCAAAAACCCCAAAACAAAGACCACCACGGCTGCGGAGCAAACGAGAGAAGCCCAACAGGCTTCTAGCTCCATCCCTTGCCAGCCAAATCAAGACGCATCGCCCCCAGCTACTCTCCTCCCTATTGCCCCCACCCCTCCCTCAAACACAGCCACTCAGGCCAGCCCACCACTGGATCAGGATCCCAGCACCATCTGGGACAAAATCAATGCCTTCTTAAATCAACTCTTTCCAGGGTTGACGATGGGAACATTGTGCCAGGCAGTGATGGCGCTAATTATGCAGCTATTCACGGCCCCAATGAACCAGTGGATGAGCATTTTCACCACATTTATTAACACCACCTTCACATCCCGTCATGGATAATACACCTGACCTACCTGAAGGGAACGAGGGGAACCCAAATAATACCCCCAACTATACACACACGGACGGAATCCGCGTTTTAAATTGGAACGCCGATGGAGTCCGCAAAAAGAAAACTGAACTCGCGTTATTCCTCCAAACCCATGACATACACGTGGCGCTTATTACCGAAACTCACTTACAGCCCAGGCAGAAATTCACCATAAGAGGCTATCACACAGTAAGACGAGATCGCCGCGAACACACGGATATCTCCAAAGGAGGAGTGGCAGTACTGGTCCGTAAAGAAATAGCTCACATGGAACTAGACAAACCAGAACTGCATACACTCGAGGCCTGTGGAATCCGCTTGCCTGTGCAAGGTACATACCTGAATATTTATTCAGTGTACAATCACACCAACCGGATAAATACACAGGACATAGAAACCCTATTCAAAACTGGCACTCATACCATACTTGGAGGGGATTTCAATTCCAAAAGTGCTCACTGGGGATGTCTCCGCCCCAATCACTCGGGGAGGAGTCTTTATGCGCACATGATAGCCAATGACTACATAGTCGCTGCCCCCAACGAGCCAACCTTCGTACCGCAACGTAATTCGACGGACATTGCTGACATTCTGGACATATGCCTGATGAACCAGGTAACGCTCAGTCACAGAATCAGTGTGATAAATGACCTTTCGTCAAATCACAAACCAACGATTATTACACTTGCGACCCCCCCCCCCCCGAAGTCATCGAAACAGGAACCAGGCCCATACGCAACTATAAGGCTGCTAACCGGAACCAATTCAAGGCCATACTAGACCACGAACTAGAAGGCAAAGATGACATGCCACTAAACACTAATCAGGAGCTAGACACTGCCGTGGAAACCCTGGTTTCAGCCATCCAAGTCGCCTTGGACACAAGTGTTCCCCTTGTAAACACCCGCGAGCGAAAGCTGGAAATACCAGCACGCATCCGGGCACTAATAAGGGAAAGGAACAACATAAGGCGGGACTGGACGAAATACCACAGGGACCACGACAGAGTCAGGAAAAATCAACTTAATGTTGAAATCCAGAACGCTCTACATGAACATCGGTGCAGCTCTTGGGGTAATCTCATATCAAAATTTGGTACCAACCACACAGAAAATGCACCATCAGTGTGGCCCCTCGCGAGACACTTCACCCGCGAAACCCATCAGGTGCCGACCCTAGAAACTCCGACAGGACCGGCCTATTCGACACGGGACAAACTGGAGGCCCTAGCGAACTCCCTAGAGGAAGCATTTATTCCCAACGATACACCCTCTAACCCGGAGTTCACGCTCAGGATGGATGCAAAGGTTAATGACTACATAACCAATGCACCCAAGCCGGAAGTCCGCAAAACCAATATTCACGAAATTAAGTGGATCATCCGGCACCTCCCCAATCGCAAAGCCCCGGGCCCAGACAACCTACAGAATATAGTTCTGAAGTGGTTGTCTGACAAGGCCCTGCTAATACTAACCTCCATCTTCAATGCAATGCTCACGCTGCAGTACTACCCTGTGTGCTGGAAGCAAGCAAAGATATTAGTATTCGGCAAACCGGGCAAAAACAAGACAAATCCCGACAACTACCGCCCAATAAGCCTACTAGACTCACTAAGCAAAGTATTCGAGAAAATACTGCTAAAGAGAATAGTAGCGCACGTTAAGGAAAATGGACTGCTCAGAAACGAGCAGTTCGGGTTTCGGAACCACCACTCCTCAACGCAGCAGCTTATGAGGCTGGTCGAAAACGCCACGGTTGGGTTCAACCAAAAACGCGACACCGGAGCTGTCTTCCTAGACATCCAGAAAGCTTTCGACAAGGTGTGGCACACAGGCCTCTAAGCTAAGCTAATAGACTGCAATTTCCACCCGGTCTACATACGACTCATCCAGTCATATCTAGAAGGCCGCACATTCCAGGTTGATATTCTGAACGTGCTGTCCACTAAGCGACAGATCAGAGCAGGCGTACCGCAGGGGAGTATTATAGCTCCCGTGCTGTTCAGCCAGTACATCAATGACATGCCAGCACCAGCAGGAGCTTTAACTACGTTATACCTCTATGCTGATGACTCGGCTATGACAGCCCAACACTTCCGCATAGCCAGCATTCGCAAACGACTGCAGGAAGCGCTATGGGCCCTGGAACCCTATTTCCGAGACTGTCGGATCAAAGTCAACGTGGACAAAAGCCAGGCGGTTCTCTTCACCAAGAAGAATCGTATCACACGCCGCCCTGAATCCATCCGGCCACTCACACTATTTGCGCGCGACATACCATGGACGAACACAGTTAAGTATCTAGGAGTAACCCTAGATGCTAAACTAACCATGCTGCACCATGTCAAAACACTACAGCGCAAAGCCAACATGCGATTACTGCAGCTTTACCCATTCCTAAATAGGAAGAGTCGTCTCGACAAGACGCTGGGCGTAAACATGTATAAAGCCCTCATAAGGCCCATTATTATGTACGCCAGCCCTGTATGGGGTTACACAGCTAAGTCGAACCTCAAAAAGCTGCAGATGATCCAAAACAAATGCTTGCGGTTAGCACAAAAGCTCCCGCGGGATACACCCACGCGGGAGCTAGAACGCATAACAAATACGCCAAGCATCAAAGCCTTTGTGCGACAACTTGCACTAAGGTCACAACGCTCCAGGCGCTATTCGGCAAACCCACTCGTAAGAGCCCTTGGCCGACACGATATGGGCCGAAATAGCAAATACCCTACCCCTCGACACATTCTCTTCAGGTAAAGTCAGGAAAGGTAGGTGATATGAGTAGCGCAAAGCGGCACTAACCCCAGGGACATACAACACAAATGTCACCCCCAAAATACACATCCCATGGAATTCTCCCATGGATAACCCCAACACCACATTCCCAAGGAAGTCCTTGGAAACGGCTCAGGCCAACCAAGGCGGCCGCACGCGCTCCCCTTGCTGCATACATGAAGTGTATATATTTATGTGTAGAAATTGTCTATGTCCATGTGCACGTCTGACTCTCTGTTTCAGTTTGTTTCTATGTTTCAGCTTAAGTTTAGTTAAAAAAAAATAAAAAAAAATAGTTTTAAAAACCCTTCCCCTGGCTTGCCAAAAGGATAGCCAAGGGGAGGACTATTAATAATCATTAGCTTATAGTTTCAGGACGAGTGTATGCAGCGGCGGAGTGATTGATACAACAACCATCAGCTATGTCCAGGACACGAGAGAAGAAGCCCCTGTTCGCAGGCGTGGCTCCCCTCTCCGGATCACGGAGACTTGGTACCAGGACGTTCTAGGCGGGCGGACTCTGCTCCGAACCTAACCCCGGAAGTACAGTTCGTCCGCCATTGCGGACGTGCTAGTCCCAGCAGTGCCAAGCCAACTGATTCCCACAAATACTAATCTAGGCGAGGAAACGGATTTTGCAACTGTTGCATGATACACCTCCCGTACTAACAAAACCTACTCATTTCCATACCCACATTATCCTTGCATGTGGCAATAACCAAGCCGCCAGGTTTTACGTGTAGGCAATCTTTCCTTTCTGCCTATGCGGTTTTCCCTGGCCCTACAATCTTATCCTTATATATGAGTACATATTTATATGTGCTCATATATAAACATATACCTATGTTAACATCTACCAATTATGCCTGGTAAATCGCGACCGCGATGGGACAGGCACTAAGTCCTAAAAGACATTCCTTTTATCCAATCCCCTATGCTTTCTCTTCTACTATCGTAGACTAACTGCATGTCGGAGGCACCAGTAGTAAGGTCGGGTGTCACGCGGGGGGTGCGGGTACCTTTTCGCCCCCCCCCCCCCGAATAAAATAAAAAAAAAGGCGTTCTTCACCACTTCTGATCAATCATCACTTCTGATCACTTCAACCTGCTGGTCACCGCTACTGCATCTCATGACACCATCGCTAGTCTCTACGCTACCTAGCAGCTACGTCACAAGATCTGCACCATGACGTATTGCTCAAGATGGCAAGAATAATTGCCAGCTGTTGTACTTTTCACCTTCACCTTAGATGGGATACTTGGATTCGTCTTTCGAAATACTGCTGGATCATCACTTGGAAGCTATAAATGTCATTCCTTCGCAAGAAAAGAAGAGAAAGTTGACATTTTTATCAATGGTGTACATATCTCTAGGCCATGTACGCCTCCTTCTGAAGAAACCGTGAGGACTTTTAAATCAACATTTATGCTAGCTGGAACTTTTAAAGAGCTGGCTCTTCAAAGATAAGTTTAATTTTATGAAGCATTTAAATTATACTAATCATTTTATACTCTTAATCAGTTTCATGGTTCTCTCTTTTTATAAAGTGCATTTTTATGTGTTAAGCTCAACTTCTCTCCAATTAAACAAGCTTGTTTCATTGACATTTTCTTAATCTGTGTTTCTGTCATCAGGCCCTCACACTTTTGCTCCATTTATAATTGTTCATTTCTGTGATAAGCACTTAAGTGCAATTTGTTAATTGATTATAAATTTATTATTAGAAATAAAAATTGTTAATGTATTGCTACCTACATTGGTTTTCTAGTCACGTATTTCATGCCCACTACCCCGCACCGCTTCAGTCTAATTTTCTTGACCACAGTAGTTATTTTGTCCAGGCTTTCGCCTGATGCGTTACCGTTCTCCCGTATGGGGAAGTTTTAGGGCAGAACTTATTCTCCAAGGCCAATGGTTTTGCCAAATATTTCTTTTTTCACGTGCGACGTGTGGTGTATTTTGCATCGGACATGTTGGCAACAGTGATAGGACGGGATAGGACGTAAATGTGAGCCCCTGAAACATGGCTGCCGTTGTTGAATGAGCATGAAACAAAAACATTTACGTGATATTAACAAATATTTCCGATGCAGCAGTGATAATTGACAGTTATTTCAATTCCTAATGACTCCCAGAAAGGTATGTGAATCATATACTTTCAATAATCTGCCAGGTCAAAGTGAGTCGGTACCGGCAAGAATTAATTGTAAAAGTATCAATGTGACATGAAACCTTACGTTCCGTAACCCTGAACTCTGGAAGAGAAATGAGTATAAAACATGCCATACAAATTGAAAAACAAAATATTGGGAAAAGACCACCTTTCTTAAGATATTGAAACGCAGCCAGTTGTAGACTAACTAGTCTTGAAAATTCTGATTCTGAAGGCGATTGGCATAAAAATCAAAATTCCGTGGCACGAAAGTTCTACCAGTGGCCACTGCTCATCCAATTGGCCTACAGATCGCATGGTGAGCGCGACGAGTACTATCGGCCGTTAGTCATAGTTTTCGCAGCCTCTCGGATTAGACAGTCACTCAATTGTCCTCACGAAACTGAGTGCACCCTCGTACCTGCCCTTACGTGTGATTCTAAAATCCCTGACGGAGTCGCGAATTGAACTCAGGATCTCCCCGGTGAGAGGCAGTCGCGCTTCCCCAACACTAAGGGGTTGGCCTGAAAGCGATTTGTATTTTTTTTATTTAGTCAATTTACCCTCTAGGTTGGGGGCTCCCACGGATTCAGCGAGGGAACTCACCACTACCGCCTCTATGGGCAGTGTCCTGGAGCTTGGAACATCTGGTGAGGTGTGATCAGCCCAGGCGGCCTCACCTGCAAAGCGAACAGGGGCCACATGAGGGATGGGAAGGGATGGAAGATTGGGATGGATAGGCTAGGAAGAGGGAAGGAGGCGGCCGTGGCCTTACAGTAGGTACCATCCCGGCATTTTCCCGAAGACGAAGTGGAAAACCACTTCGAGGATGGCTGAGTAGACCCCGTTCCAGTCCACTTTTCAAATTTCATGGCAGAGCCGGGAATCGAACCCAATACCTCCAGGGCGGCAGCTAACCATGTTGATCGCTACGCTACGGAGACGACTGAAAGCGATTGGTATGAATTAGAAATTTGTGATATTTCTGGTTATGAACAGTAAAATGACTCCAACCAATTTAGGCCTAGGCCTATATATTTTAAATAGATACAGTATACGCAAATGAAAACATCAAAATATTTAATATAAATTAAGTTTTTTTAAACGTGTAAGCAGCCAAAGCCCTCACGAGGAAAGCTGGTGGGAAATGTATTTCATGGCCTCTTCAATACCATTTGCTTGAATTGCCCCACGAATCACAACGCGACCAATGACGCAATTTTCCAATCACCCCGAGCCGAGATAAAGTGACCGTACCATACAAAAATGAACACTTTTCTTCTTGGAGACATAACATTCTGAAATTAATAAACCAATTACAAACCATTCCAATGCATATTGTATTAAAATTTGGATTCGATCAGATGACGGGTGTATGAGGAATTAATTCTTAAAGTTGACGCGTTGTTGAAACACGCTTACAAATGGGCACTTTTTCGTTCCAACAGCGATAACAAATATTAAAATGTAAATGAAAACTTCCAAACCTGCATGACCTACATCAGGCTACGCCAACGCGAGCACTTGGTGCTTCCCCACCCCTGTGCCGCACCGGTGCTTTTTCCCTCCCAACCCTCTGATCGCTGACCTCGCCTTCATGGAAGGCATCACGGGGTATTTAAATGATTTAAATAACTCGTTGCAAGGCAAAAATAAATTAATCAGTATTATGTGTGACCGTATTAAAGTTTTCAAACTGCAGCTTGTGCTGCAGGAAATTGAGACAATTTTCCCCTCTCTAAAATCTTTGAATTTAGGTGTTCGTGAACACATCAGTGAGTACACAAAGGCGTTACAGTCATTGCATAAAGAATTTGAACATACGTTTGAAGAAATGAAACAAGTAAAACAGGCACTCAAATAACGGCTTTGTCGGTGCGCCCATAGGATGCCCCATCAAGTCTCCAAGTTGAGCTGATAAAACTACAGTGCGATTCAATTTTGACAGACCTCTATTACCATTACAATGGCGATTTGATTCCATTTCATAAAGGCGTTGAGGAACAAGAATTCCCGAGAATTCATGTCCTTGCCCTGAAACTTGTTGCTATGCTTGGAACAACGTTCGTTTGTGAACTAATGTTTTCAATTGTGAATATTAACTAAACAAAAACAAGGTCAAGTTTGTCTGATGCTTCCTTGGAAGCTATACTTCAGATTACAACTGCCAAAACGATTGTTCCAAATATCGGAAAATTAGTGGCTTCAAAGCGATGCCAGAGACAATAAAAATACCGGTATATTAAAAATTAGTGCAAAATCAGGAGCGCAATAAAACTATTATTTCTGTTTGTATACAAAATTGACATTTATTATTATTTCTCATTCCGCTACGCCGCCTACGCTCAGCCCCATTCACCAAACAACATCATGACTCAAGCCTCGCTAAGCGCGGCCACTACACGTTCCTCTCCTGAGCACCAATGCTTTTGCCGTGCCGGCCGGCGATCGCGAAGCACCTGAGTTGGCGTGGCCTGATCTAAATAAATAGCCTTCAACCTCTAGTACACATATTTTGGTCAACAGAAGGCGAGTCCCATAATACAAATTTTTGGCTGACTGCGTGGGTCGGCGGTAACGATATCACCTGCTGTACCTAAGGCTTTGCATTTGAGGGAGGGCAAATACGAGGCAGCCGTGTCAGTAGATTTTCTGGCACGTTAAAGATACCCTTCAGGGCAAAATTCCGGCACCCCGGCGTCTCTAAAACCCGAAGATGTTAAAAGGGATGTAAAACCAATATTAATATTAATACAATTCAATGGGTGATTGTTAAAAGGGACCCAAGTCACCAAATTGGTCGTTTTGAGTTAGTGGCAGATTCGAATTTGCTGAGGGCAGATACAAATTTGAGTGTCAAAACGGTCCTACTGTCTGCCTTCTATCATGATGTATCACATCATATGTTGTTAGGTTTGATTGTAAGAAGGGACCTCAGTCATTGAGTGACGTCCCTTTAGTGTGTTGGCTTGTGAAAGTTACAATATATTTTGGTCGGCAACACAATAAAGAGCAGTGATTTATTGTACCACAGAAGTAAGAAATTATGACTTCATTGTCATTATGAATTCATCATGTTATAAGAGAGTCAACGGTCATGGAGCTGGATGCCCTACATTCCATTCCCAAGTTAACTATATCCTCAAGAAGTCTCCTACTTCTTTGGGGCAAAATTCAGGAGTTTTCTTGGTGTTTTTCTCAGAACTGTCAGTGAGTTAGATCCCTTTTAACAATCACCCATTCAATTTAAGAATTTCAAAACAGAATATATGTATACTGAACGGATCAAAACATATTTGTAGTGGGAATAACTCAGTGTAACTACCGATATCAGTATTAAGTCCTCCGGTTGTCAGGAATTAATGCTGCAGCCAATCTTCAGTAAAATAGGATAAATACATTGAAATGAATGCAAGCTAATGCCTAATGTATCCACGCCACCGCGATAATATGCCCTAATTTCAAATACAATAGCCTAAATACGTGACTAACCCCCTCTTGAAGTTTGCTTAGTTGACTATCTTACCTCGAGTTAGTGATGTGCGCGCGTGACACTTGGACTATATCAAACACAAAACACCTGTGCACGTGAGGGAGGAGCCAGATTCACTAATTCTCCCGTGCCAGCCAATAGCATAGCGCGTCGTTGCCTAGTTAAATCAAATCGCTAGGCCCGCTGTGGCGTACGAAATCCTTATTTCTCTGCGCGCACGAAAATAATTAATTCTTCAATTATTTTGATGACCCTGTGTTACAGATCTAAACCCAGGCCTAAGAAAGTCCATAGTACTTTCTCCGTCCGTTAAATAATTATTCTTTTGTTTGGGCCCGAACTCGGTAACAGTTTTGTTACCAACCTTGTTTGCTTGTTTGTCACTAGATTTTAGGGGCTTTCCGTTCATTTTGTTGGTCCTTGGGAAAATTATATTTCCATGGCAACGTGATCATGGACGGTGAATGGATACGTGTGATGAGGAGTTCGCAAATCAAGATAATTATTACGTCTCGACATTTGGTGATTTACAGAAAGGTAATGGTAGTTTCAGTCGATAAAATGGCAGTATATTGTTGGTTGATTGTGTGTGAATTACGTTCTGTTTTTGGTCGAGCTAAGTTTATAATAATATAGACATAATGAGAACCTGTGTAGGCTAACTGATCTTAAGCTCTTCAATATTTGAGAAGTAATGATGGATGTGATGTGTGTCGCTCGTAATCCAGCCATCGGCTAGAAGTTTAGAAAATCTGCCCGCGTATGAATGAGACATTATTATATATATTGAAAATGTGTTAACACATACCAGTAGACTTTTTCTATTGGGATTAATGGTGTGCATTATATTTAGGGGAAGGATGAACATCCTCTTTATTCTCTACATGTAGCCTACATTCTCATTATTTCTCAAACTTTTGTTTCAGCTGTTGTTCATGATGAATAGTCTGTCACTTTATTGCAGATTTACCATTCTGACAAGAAGGTCGTGTACTGCTCTCAATTGTGATGGCAACATCTAACCAGCGTAGCCACCTGTGTAGATTTCCCTTGGATTACCGTATGGTAGTAGTTTTATACAAATCCTTTGTGTAAACCAGGTACAGTAATGTCCACTTTAGTCACCTTTATCTGTGATGTAGATTTGTGGCTGTTCATCCCTGTAGTTAGGCTATTATCAGTCAGTTAGGTAGTTATTAAGGTTTTAAGGGGCAGAACTACGAGGTCATCTGCCCCTATCAGTAGATAGCGTAAGCTTCACCCAGATGTTTTCCATGAAGACGTTTTGTTTCCGGTTTGACAAATCATGATCATTATGTCTATGTTGACACCTTGAAAGAATTATACATGTAATTGCAAGTTTCCACGGTTAACATAGAGCCAAAACAATTGGCTTGTGACTGTTAGGAGTGTGATAAGTTATAAGCAGGGCCCGAATAATCGTGTAATTAACTCTCTCCTCTCAAATGCCTTGATGTTTGGTGGGTTGTAATATCTGGACTTGTAGCGATGAATTCATAGACTTGCTATTATTACGAAATGCCTCTGGAGCTTTGTCCCTTCAGAGGTAGAAAAGTCTTAATTGGAACAACTGTGAATGTGGATGCCATTGCTATTGTAAACCGGATGCCAATTGCCTGATCAGGTATACTGTACCGCCACTTGTCGCACATGAACTATGCACAGTGACTGACCATATACACACATCAAAAAAAGTTTTGCATCACCTCGGCTCCCAGATCTCCGGCATATAGACGTTGACTGTGTATATTGTATCCAAGATACAGTCCCTTTGACTGTTCATAGATGTCACTAAAACTGCTCAAAGATGTAAACAACCATGCATGAGCAGGGCCTATTAGACGGAGGGGGTACGACAGCCGATCAGTTCCAGTCATTCCACCAGGACGAAGGTACGCTGTTCATGTTGTCTGTAGTTCTACCATGCCTAGAAGGTCAATACCGCAGTTCGATCGCGTCCGCATTGTTACTTTGTGTCAAGAAGGGCTCTCAACAAGGGAAGTTTCCAGGCGTCTCAGAGTGAACCAAAGCGATGTTGTTCGGACATGGAGGAGGTACAGAGATACAGGAACTGTCGATGACAGGCCTCGCTCAGGCCGCCCAAGGGCTACTACTGTAGTGGATGACCGCTACTTACGGATTGCCGCTCGGAGGAACCCTGACAGCAATGCCACCATGTTGAATAATGCGTTTCGTTCAGCCACAGGACGTCGTGTTTCAACTCAAACTGTGCGCAATAGGCTGCATGATGCGCAACTTCACTCCCGACGTCCATGGCGAGGTCCAGCTTTGCAACCCCGACACCATGCAGCGCGGTACAGATGGGCCCAACAACATGCTGAATGGACCCCACGGAATTGGCATCACGTTCTCTTCACCGATGAGTGTCGCATATGCCTTCAACCAGACAATCGTCGGAGACGTGTTTGGAGGCACCCTGGTCAGGCTGAACGTCTTAGACACACTGTCCAGCGAGTGCAGCAAGGTGGTGGTTCCCTGATGTTTTGGGGTGGCATTATGTGGGGCCGACGTACGCCACTGGTGGTCATGGAAGGCTCCGAAACGGCTTTACGATACCTGAATGACATCCTCCGACCCATAGTGCAACCATATCGGCAGAATATTGGAGAGGCATTTGTCTTCATGGACGACAATTCTCGACCTCATCGTGCACATCTTGTGAATGCGTTCCTTCAAGATAACGACATCGCTCGACTACAGTGGCCAGCATGTTCGCCAGACATGAACCCTATCGAACATGCCTGGGATATGTTGAAAAGGGCTGTTTATGGACGTCTTGACCCACCAACCACTCTGAGAGATTTACGCCGAATTGTCGTTGAGGAGTGGGACAATTTGGACCAACAGTGTCTTGATGAACTTGTGGATAGTATGCCACGGCGAATACAGGCATGCATCAATGCAAGAGGACGTGCTACTGGGTATTAGAGGTAGTGGTGTGTACTGCAATCTGGACCACAAATGCTGAAAGTCTAGCTGTATGATGGTACAACATGCAATGTGTGGGTCTCATGAGCAATAAAACGAGCTGAAATGTTGTTTGTGTTGATCTCTATTCCCTTTGTATTTAACGGTTCCGGAACTCTTGGAACCGAGGTGATGCAAAACTTTTTTTGATGTGTGTACATAACTTCTTGTGTGCCTCATTGTGTAGTGGCTAGTACTCTTGGCTGTCACCGCGAAGGCCCGGGTTCGATTCCCAGCTCTGCCAAGAAGTTTAATTCTGGCCTGAGGGTTGCGTAAAAACTGAGACGAGGAGAGTTCCAATCCCACCTCAGCCATCCTGGAAGTGGCTTTCTGTGGTTTCCCCACTTCTATTCCAGGCGAATGCTTAATTAAGACCACAGCCGCCTCCTTCCTAATCATCATCTGAGTTACAACTACACACACTAATACAGCCTTCACAATAACACCGGTTATCAGACGAATTCCACACACACCTAAGTACACGGGGCCACATGACCACAATGTCGCAAAGCCCCGAAATGAATCAACAACACAATAGAATTTCTTTGGGTGGCTTCAACACTGCAGCCCCCTGTGGGTGGGGGTTTAGACTACACCCATGGTATCCTCTGGCTATCGTACATGAATTGACCCCCTCAAGGGTGGGAGGATGTAATACACCCACAGGCAGAGTTGGACGGTTGGCTCACGTGCTGTGAAAGAATTCTGGAAATATATATAATCTGGAGTAACAGTATGTTAATGTTGTAGTAATTTCTAAAGGAGATACATTTTTCTTTACATTGCACTTTGTCAGTACATATGTGTGTACTGTATATAGTTTAATGTAAAGTTTTTACATATTTGGTAGCTGCAATCATGTAAGTGCAGTGCTAGGCCATGGGGCCTATCTTTCTGGCGACTGTTTTTGGATTTTTTGGTCAGGTTTACCATTTTCAACATCCCCCAATGGCCTGGACGGTACCTCGCTTCATTCCAACTGCTCGGTCATATTCATTTATTTCATCCTTTTATCAGCTCATTGTATTGTTGCCATCTGTTACGACGTCCGGCTGTACACATTGGCTAGGTGGAACCGGTTGGACTTAAAATAATGCAATATTTCAATGGTGGTATTGTATTGGATGGCGGTTCACTGAAATCTTGTTTCAATTTTTATAGCAATTCATTGTATCTCATCTCCGATCCCTCTGAAAGAATAATAATTAGGTGTAGGTATGCCAGCAGCTAAAGCGCAGCGTTCGGCCATGGGCCCAAGCTCTCTGCTGACTCGGTGGACGTGGGTTCGAACCCCATCGTCGCCATCCTTGAAATGGTTTTCCGTGGTTTCCCATTTTCAACTCTAGGCAAATGGAGGGACGGTACCTTCTGACAGGCCACGGCCGCTTCCTTCCACATCCTTGCCCAGTTTCATTAAATCATCTCTCATTCCGGTGCGCAGGTCGCCCACGGGCGTTGACTAGAAAGACCTGTACTCGGCCTCTCAGGAGGCCACACAACAAAAAAGATGACAGGGGGTGGATATACGTGCACATGTTTTGAACTTCACCAGTCCTTCTTCAACAAAGCAACAATATCATCATTGCCTAACTTTAAAACGATAGATTTTTGCATTTAATGTGCTCATTTCAAGACACACATGTTGTGAGATAATGGGTGAGGTTAAAGACCAATGTAAATTTATATTTAAAGGGCATATAGTATTTTCAAGAATATTGACAACTTGTCTGCAGGACACACTCATTCCCCTCTCTCTTTTAATACAATGGGCACAATAATCATTTGATGCAGATTTTTTTCTTTGTATTTAACAGTAATATGGTGTGGCTTCGTGCATTTGGCCTGCAGGGGTCCTTTTAACATGCCCGAAACAGGAGGTTTAAAATGCCATTGAACTGAGATGGGGGGTATTAAATGTAATTGGTAATGTGTTGCACCATTACGTTCAACCACATCTTCCAAATGCCCCCTCCATCTTATTTCTTGCAAGAAATGCTGCGTTAGCTGAAATTGTGTTGCTTTACAGGCTGAAAATTCATGTTCACCAAAAATAATCCTCTTTGAGTTTACAGCTTCTTCAGCCTGAGGATTGATCGGAGCCAGCCAAGAGGTCTTCCTGCGTTGGAGTGTGCTTAGCTGTGGGTGATCAGTTGTTTTCCACCGTCCTGCAGCGTAGCCGATCATCTGAGTGCAGCCCGGCATGGTCTTCTTCAATCCTGTCTCCAGTCGACTAAGCCATTGACGTTCACACATCAGAAGTTATGACTCGCATGTGAAAGAATGTACAATGTCTACCATGATTGAACATAAATTAAGAAATCAATTGAAACTGTTTGGAAAATCAGCTTTCTCATTTCCTTGAAGACAATCCTCAACCCTGCCTATATTTTTTCTGTGGATACAGTTGAAAATCATTTGATCATTGAGGCCAAGTTAATTGTAATGAAATGACATTATTGGGCATATACAATTTATTTAGAGAAGGAGGTATAGCAGACAAGAAATCAGCCATAGTTGCGTACTGGGTCGGAATAGGGGTGCGGTAATTTTGAGGTTATGGTACCTTAATATTGCAAACTTGCATGGAACTTCATGATTTATTTATTTTTATCGTTGAAACTTCAAAAACACTATTCGCTTGTACTTAAACGTCTTAAAAGGGCTAAGCAACTGAAAAAAGTAGGAAATAAAACATCGACATTCCTTTTCTTCCCTTCTCATCGTACCAACGTCATAGACCACAACGTACGTAGTCTACAAAATTCAAGTTTACGGTGTCCGTTGCCTCTTAATACTCAATCTAAGTAATATGTTGGCGTTCAAAAAGAAAACGTAGTTGCTTTAAATAACGATGTGTATCCAGATCAATCGAACTCGATTCGATTTCCTCTCATTTCGTAAGTTGGCTAACGTACTCGGCGAACATGGAGGAAAGAAAGGAAGGAGATGCCTTCGCTGCGCTGCCTAGCGCAAGCTGCTGAAGCCAAACGGCTCGCCCACTTTGGTTGCAAGAAAATGGCTGTTCCTATGCTTAAAGCCGTAAACCACTCCAACTAGTAATGGATTTTAGTGACATAAAACTGCAATGACAAGTCAAGATTTTTTCTTGGATAGGCAGAATACACTCTGTACATCACGGTATTTAAATTTAAATATGAGAGCACCTTTGCGAGGCTAGTTTTGTAAGGAAGACGCGGCAAAAACGTAACAATACGCTGAAACACTGATTAAATTGAATACAGGTGTCTGAAGATGCGAATTATACCAAAGAAGGAACATCTTGGGAATTAATGATGCCGAATTATTTACGGTAGGCTATTTACACCAAATTGAGTTTTATGTTCTCATTGGTGTTGAGGCATTCATCAGTTTTTAGGCCTAATTTCGAGCACAGCCACTTTCACTCATTGGTCGTATACATTCTGATATTCAAGAATACGAACCTCAAAATTAATAAACAGAACAATTAAAAAAGGACGCATATTTGCATAAAAATACGGTATAGCCTATACGTTTCGGTACCGTACGGTATTTCCTTTGTGGGGGGTAGAAACTTGACGATTAGCCTCGAATTGATTAATTACGTAGGCCTATCGTAATTATTGACCGACAGCCGTTTGATAATTTGGGATTTCCAGAGGAATGATTTTTATTAGATTAGAGAGATTAGAATTGAAGAGTTTTTTTAATAACTACTGTTATTACGTTTCCAAAGTTGCATAACTGGAGCGCGATAAAAACCAGGGCCAAAATAAGGTTTAGCCTTGCACAATGCAAGTCACAGAACACCGAATACGAGTTAAGGTTACGCCCACTTTGGTTGCAGCGCTTGGCTTCACTCATACGAGCTCAGGGTATCTCCTCTTATTCTTTCCTCCATGTCGGCGAAAGCAACCTAGATCCATCGGTCACTTATATATCTTGCACAATATACGGCCAGTTATTGCATCTCAGTGGCGTTGGAATTCGCCACGTGGTGCGCACCATGTAACGGTTTTTAGTAGCTTAGCGCACCATGTGCGTTTGAGTTGGAGCCCAAACAATGACGCAATCCCTGAAGTTAACGGATCGCAGAAATAGCAGAGAGTCCCTACTCTGTTATTATATGCTTCTTGGCTAAAACGTTTGAAGCTAACTGTCCAAACCCTATGGCGCTACGACCAGCCGTTCGGGAGATACAATCTGCCTTTCAACTGAAGGGATATATAAAGAGAATGATTTATGTGTCGATATATTTTGGTTTTCCAGGGATGGAAACGAAGGGTGGCCGTATTGCTATATCAATGAAGGGTACAGTGGTGAAGGGTGAAGCTTTAAGAAGTACTGTGAGCTGAACAACAATGTTCCTTAGCAGAACACTTTTTTCACATCCATGCAAGAAATATAATTTTCTGGGAATATGGCCTTTTAAAGTAGCTTTCGAATACAGAAGTACGAGATGATAATAATAATAACAACAACAACACACAATTTGATAACTTATGTTATTGTGGTGTCGGCAATTGTGTGTTTTTGTAATTGTTGATGATGATTGTTTTAGATGCTTTGCGACATCTTGATCATGTAACCCCGTGTATTTGGGTGTGTACAGAATTTGTCTGATAACCTGTGTTAATTGTGATGGCTGTATTGGTGTGTGTTATCTGTAATTCAAGTAAGGACTGCAGACGATAATTTCAAGTAGTTCCTACTTTCGCCACCAAATGCTACCGTCCACGAATCTAGCTGTGAACTTGGCCACGAATGGATGCCATCGCAACCAGCACCTGGTGGCGAACGCTGGATCTTAAGAGCATTAATCAAACCTAGCGCACAAAGTTTGCTTCACACAAGTTTAGTTAGTGGAAGGTTCTTTTACATGCCATAAATCTATGACGGGACCGCCGGCTTTACTTCCCCTCCGAATGAAAGCATACTCAGGGATTGTTAACGCTCTTAAAATCCGATGGCTTCGGCCGGGTTTGAACCCGCGACCTTGGATAATAAAAACAAAACAACAACACAAAATTTGATAACCTGTGTTATTTTGGGGTTGGCTATTATGTGTGTTTTTGTAATAATTGTTGTTGATGATTGTTTTAGGTGCTTTGCGACATAGTGGTCATGTAGCCCCGTGTATTTGTGTGTGTAGAATTTGTCTGATATCCTGTGACACTGTGGTGTCTGTAGTAGTGTGTGTATTTGTAATTGAGGTAGGATTTGGTGTAAGTTAGGTACCATCCCAGCATTTGCCTTGAATAGAAGTGGGGAAAACACTTTCAGGATGGCTGAGGTGAGAATCGAATGCACGTCTTCTCAGTTTAGCCCCACGAGGCTGAGCGTACCCCATTCCAGCCCTCAGACTAGAATTAAATAGCTTGGCAGAGCCGGGAATCGACCTGGACCTCCTTGGCGACAGCCGAGAATGCTGGAATCCACATTTTCCATTCTACATCATTTACACATCACGCTATCAAACGTCATAATTTAAGATTAATATATAAGGTGCGTTCAAAAAAGTAACGAGCCGGAGGCTGTAATGCCCAAACCGGTGAAGACATCGGCTAATCGTGGCGTGTGTAACGAGGTGTGGTTCCGACCAAAGCGTGGAAGGTCACAGCCCGTCGCTAGAGGGCACGCATGCACGTCACGTGACGATACAAAGCGAGCAGCAGCATGCATCAATCGTCCAACCAACACCAAGACAGTAGGCCATTCGACATGCTTCCTGGTGTGGTTGAAGACTGTGGGGCACCCATTGGGCACACACTTTCCGCAAGTGCAGTCGTTCCTTCATGATGGTGTGCACACTTCCGACGCTCAATCCGACCACGGCGGCTATGGCGTTCACTGTCACTCGGCGGTCATGGGTAATGAGTGCATCAACCAGCTGGACGTTGTCATCGGTAATGCAGGAGGATGCCCCAGACTGGGCATTATCGGCTAACGACACCCGTCCTTCCCTGAAGCGCTTGTGCCACGCCTTGACCCTTGCAAGGGATATGCAGTGTTCGCCGTACACTTGTGACATTCGGCGATGAATGTCCATTCCCCCTACTCCTTTCGCTGTCAGAAACCGAATAACACCTCTTTGCCCTTCGTTTGACGCCTCCATGTCACTGTTTGCAATGCGACTGGCAAGGTTAGACGATTGATGCATGCTGCTGCTCGCTTTGTATCGTCACGTGACGTGCACGCGTGCCCACTAGCGACGGGCTGTGACCTTCCACGCTCTGGTCGGAACCACACCTCGTTACACACGCCACGATTAGCCGATGTTGTCACCGGTTTGCGCATTACAGCACTCAGCTCGTTACTTTTTGAACGCACCTTATATATAATGTTAATGTCTTCTTCTTCTTCTTCTTTCGATTCGGCCATCTAAGGTCCACGTCATTTCAACTGTTTCTTGTTGCATCGAGCTTTAACATCCTCCCAGTACTTTCGCATTAGTTCTCGATGGTGTTGTTTCCTTTCTGCAGTCCACTTCTTGCCAGTTGGAAGCTTTGGCTTTTCTTGGAAACATCGGTGGGCTGTTAGTTTTTGATTAAGGGTGGCACGTTCCCAAATACCGTTGCCGGTAATTCCCACTTCTTGTAAATGTTTGTCCACCTCAGTGAACCAAGCTCCCGTGGATTTCTTTATGAGGAAGTAGGTGAAAATTCTATTGGTCAATCGTGCTGGGTTCATTCTTGTTATATGACAGTAAAAGGCAATTCTGCGTTTCCTCATGGTATCAGTTATTTTTTCCACAAGGGTGTAAAGTTCGTGATTATGCCGTCTCCTATATTCCCCATTTTCTTTTACCGGACCCAAGATTTTTCTTAGAATTTTTCTTTCTTTCACTTCCAGACTCTCTGTTAGTCCTTTGCGATGCATTGCCAGGCACTCTGCAGCATACAAAGCCTCTGGACGGATGACTGTTTGGTAGTGTCTTAACTTGGCATTTGTTGATATGGATTTCTTGTTGTAAATGGCCTTTGTTAAATTATATGCCATTTACATTTTCCTGATTCGTGACTAGAAAGCTGCCTTCTCGGAGAGATTGGGCTCTATCCACTCACCCAAATATTTGAACGCTTTCGTTTGCTTGATTTTCCCCTGTCCTACATCCAGCTTTTTGGCGCTAGCTTGATATTAGTGATGAATTCTGTTTTTTTCAAAGGAGATCTTAAATCGAATAGCACTATTACAGAGCACGTAAAATCAATACTTCAAATCTTGCCACATGTCTTTTCTCTCTCTCTCCCACATTCGTTTCATCTTCTTTGTCCTCTGCTTTCGGAGCTGTTCAATGTTCCGTGGCTGCTTTCGTTGTCTTTCTTGTTCTTCCCTGAAGATCACTTTTTGAATTTTGTCCCGAAATAAATTCCTATTATATGTATCTGTTGTGGCTGAGACATCTAGCGGAAATAACTTTTACTTGTATATGTTTTATCTCTGACGAAAAGAGAACCTTTACTTGTATATATTTTATCTCTGACTTTGTTTTATTGTTTCATTATTGTTGGTCTCCTAGTCAGAATTCCTCACTAGTTCTTCTTATAAAATGTGTATGTCATTCCCTCTTAATAAATGTGCCAAACTGCGGTAAGATGACCTGCTCGGGTTTTGAAACCAGGACCTTCAGGTGTTGTGATTGTGCTTGAGTTCGTAATCCGACTTCTGACACCAGTTGTTACGTGCCACCCCCTAGTGGCACTTCCGTTAACTGGATTACGGTGGGTAGAAAGCACAACACCAATTATTGCTTTAAAGAAACGTATTGGCTATATTGTGGGCCAGAAAGATACACCACACAAATAGCAAATACAAGCAACTAGTATCTCACTCTAATTCCTCTCTCGCTGCCGTCACTTCCCTTTCACTCCCTTAAGCAGCTGTCCGTTCTCTAATTTTCCGGTCAGTGCATGCCCTTTACTAGACAAACATCTAAAATGGAAGCACAATTGGCAGCATTGCTAGAAAAGTTAAGTGTCATGGAAACCAAGATGGAGGCCGGCCAGAAGAAGATGGAAGACGGCCAGAAGAATCTAGCCGAAGACTTAACTGCCAAACTAGAAGACGGTCAGAATAAGCTAGCAGAGGACCTAACCGCCAAATTTCTGGATGGCCAGAAAAATCTGGAAGAGTGTCTGCTGACGAAATTACAGGAAAGTCAATAGAAATTGGAACAGGGTCTGCGTCAGGAAGTCAACACCGTCTGCCAGGGCGTACGTGAGGAAGTCACAGCAGTAGAAAAGAAGTTCGACGCCTTACAAGAGGAATTTGCCGAACTGCTCCAATGCCCGTCGACGGGGATGGAAGCGAGATTCAACGCTCTTCAAGAGGAAGTTGCTGAGCTGCGCCGACGCCCGCCCACAGGTACACCGGGGACATCAGGAACGGGACAGAGCAGAGTGATGCCCCCCAACCTTCGATGGAAAGGTCCCGTGGAGCACCTATTTACGTCAGTTCGAGGCAGCCTGTTCCAAAAACAACTGGAACAGCACGGAAAAGGCTACAGCTCTCATTGTAGCGCTGAGAGGAGATGCCCTTTTAACGTCCTTCAGGCCATCCCGACTGGATCCCAGGACTACGCTTCACTAATCGCCCATATGGAGTCCCGATATGGAGATAACCATCTGCAGCAGGCCTACCAGATGCAGCTCCGGACCCGGGTACAAAAGAACGCGTAAACCCTGCAGGAGTTCGAGATGGACATCGCACGCCTCGTAAGGCTCGCCTGTCCAACAGCGCCGGCCGCCTTTTTTAAGCAGATTGCGACGCAAACCTTCATCGACGGACTACAGGACTCGGATACTCAACTGGCACTGCGACTTGCGCGCAATAAGACACTTGCAGATGCGCTGAGCCACGCACTTGAAATCGAGACGGCAAAGCTGGTATCTAGAATGCACGCGCGGGTGCGTCAGGTGGACGTCGACGAACCAGCCAAAGCCGACGAGACCAAGCCCCTGGCCGATGAGCTGATGGAGGCGCTAAGCCGGTTCTTCAAGAGTCGCAGTACCACCAACAAAAACATAGCCGAAGGACATCCGGAGAGGCGGCCCGAAAGAGGACTACCGACCTGCTGGACCTGCCGTAAGAGGGGCCACCTGAGCAAGGACTGCGGTGAACGCCGCCGCCAAGGGATTCCGTCGGGACAGTCAGTCGTAGGGAAACCGCGCGGCCCAGAAAAACGAGTACCAGCCAGCCTTGGGGAGCAAAGGTCGGCTTGTGACAGTCGTCAAGCACCGGGAGCCCAATTTCGTGTGACGATGTTACGGAGGGATGATAGCAGCCTGATGGTCGACGGAGTCGTCAACGGAGTGAGCTGGCCCATGCTGATCGACACGGGAGCGTCGTTGACCATCGTCAATCCCACCGTGATCCGGAAGTGTAGAGTGCAACCCACACAAAGGAACCTCCAGCTAATAACCGCGACTGGAGAGACTGCACCAGTACATGGCGAAGCATCACTGGAGTTCGTCATTGGTCGACGGGCGGTGAAGCATCCAGTGCTTTTGGCTGACGTATCAAACGAAGTGATCATCGGACTGGGCTTTCTGGACCAGAACGACATCATCTTGGACCTGAGTACCAACACTCTGTACTTCGGAGGTGAGGAACTTGCTTTGCAACCAGCACACGAGGCCAATACCGCACGACGAGTAAGTCTGAGAGAGGACGTCATCGTTCCCGCCAGGACGGAGGTCAGCGCTGCCGTAATTGTCGACGGAACTGCTGAGGGAGTGGCGGCTGTCATCGAGCCAAAATATGAGGAGATCCAGACAAAAGGATTGCTAATTGCCAAGACCCTCATCAACACGACGTCTCGGCCGTACGTCCGCCTTTCCAACCTGAACGACTACGACATTACGGTTCACCGGGACACCAACCTAGGAGTCTGCGAGCCCGTTACCTGGATTGCCCGCATCACAGACACGACGGACGGACACCTGCAGACGGACAACCGAAGAAGACGCGCCCTGCCAGAGGAACTACAGAAGCTGTACCAAGGATCCCAGAATCATTTAGACGAGGAGCAATCACGCCAATTTCAGGACCTGCTACGCGAATTCCAGGATGTCTTCTCCGTGGGGAGCAAAGACTGCGGCAGGACAAGCTTGGTCCAGCACAGAATCGACGTTGGGGGCAGCGCACCGATTAGGGCCCCATTCCGACGTGTCCCGCTCGCCAAGCAAGCTGAAGTCGACCGGATGGTAGAATAGATGAAGGAGCAAGGAGTGATCGAGCCATCACATAGTCCTTGGAGTCCTCCGGTCGTGCTAGTGAAGAAGAAGGACGGTTCCACCAGGTTCTGCGTGGATTACAGGCGGGTGAATGACGTCACGAAGAAGGACAGCTACCCTCTACCCCGGATTGACGACACCCTGGACAACATATCAGGGTCAAGATGGTTCTCCACCTTGGATTTGAAGAGTGGCTACTGGCAGGTGGAGTTCCACCCTAAGGACCGCGAGAAAACTGCGTTCTCTGTGGGCAGCAGGCTCTGGCAGTTCACCGTCATGCCATTCGGTCTCTGCAACGTCCCTGCGACCTTCGAAAGGCTAACGGAGTCCATTCTGAGGGGACTACACTGGAAGACCTGCCTGGTCTACCTAGACGACGTCATCGTTCTGGGGAGAAGCTTCGAGGAGCACTACATCAACCTGAAGGAGATCTTGATGAAGCTACGGGCTGCCCAGCTGAAGTTGAGCCCCAAGAAGTGTCAGCTCTTCCAGAAACAGGTCCAGTACCTTGGGCATATCGTCTCCGAGGAAGGGGTGCGCACCGACCCAGAGAAGACCGCAGCTGTGAGGGAGTGGCCAGTTCCGAAGGACAAGTCCCAACTACGAAGCTTCCTGGGGCTCTGCACTTATTACCGTCGCTTCGTGAGAGGATTCGCCGACATCGCCAAACCACTACATCGACTGACTGAGAAGGACGAACTCTCTACGTGGACAGTAGAATGCCACAGTGCCTTCGAACAACTCAAGCAGGCTCTGTGCACCGCGCCTATTCTGGCCTACCCCAGACCTGAAACCAGGTTCATCATCGATACCGATGCCAGCGACTTTGGCATAGGAGGAATCCTGTCGCAAATAGTGGACGGCGAGGAGAGAGTAGTGGCCTACTTCAGCAAAGCCTTGTCAAAGCCAGAGAGGAGCTAATGCTTCACCAGGAAGGAGCTGCTCGCCATCGTGAAGACCATTGAACACTTCCACAAGTACCTGTAAGGGCAAGAATTTCTCATCAGGACCGACCATGCATCCCTGCGGTGGCTCCTGAACTTCAAGCAACCCGAGGGTCAACTCGCGCGGTTGTTAGAGAGGCTTCAACAGTACAACTTTGAGATCCAGTACAGGAAAGGCCACCTGCATTCTAACGCCGACGCCCTGTCACGAAGACCGTGCCCCGAAGACTGCACCTTCTGTACCAGAAGGGAGGAGAACACCGGGATACCGTGCCGAAGGACTACCGTGGAACTTCAAGGGAGTTGGAGCCGCGAATCTTTCACGCGGGCGCAAGCGGAAGATGATGACCTGGAACTGATAACCGAATGGAAGAGGGCCTGTGTCCCCAGACCCGGGTGGAACATTGTGAGTGACTGCAGCCCAAAATTTAAGTCCTACTGGGCGCAGTAGGGCTCGCTGGTTGTAAGGGATGGCCTCATCTGCCGTACCTGGGAGAGCACCGACGGGAAGACATCTCGGGAACAAGTCGTCGTTCCAAAGGCTATGACGGCGGAAGTCCTGAAGGAAGTCCATGGAGGATCATCTGGTGGACACCTAGGGATAAAGAAGACCATGGAGAAGCTGAGAGAGCGGTTCTACTGGATCGGATGCCGAACGGACGTGGAGAACCACTGCGCGAGGTGCCACGATTGCGCAGCCAGCAAAGGCCCAGGACGAAGACGAAGGGGTCCACTGAAGACCTACAACGTGGGCGGCCCCATGGAGAGAGTGGCCATCGATGTTGCTGGGCCATTCCCGTTGAGCGAGGCAGGGAACCGCTACATATTGGTCTTCAGCGACTACTTCACCAAATGGCCAGAGGCGTATGCGCTCCCTAACCAAGAAGCCGCGACGACTGCAGGGACCCTGGTGAAGGAATTCGTCAGCCGGTACGGAGTACCCCAGGAGCTGCACTCCGACCAAGGGAGGAACTTCGAGTCGCAGGTGTTCCAGATCTTATGCCAGCTGCTGGGTATCCGGAAGACAAGGACGACGACGCCGCTACACCCTCAGTCCGACGGGATGGTAGAACGATTCAATCGCACCATCGAGAACCATCTCCGAATAGTCGTCAGTGAGCACCAGAGGGATTGGGACAAACATCTTCCACTATTTCTCCTGGCCTACCGCGCCGCCGTGCATGAAGCCACCGGGTGCACACCAGCCCGGGCCATGTTTGGGAGGGAACTCCGTCTACCCGTCGATCTTGCCTTCGGCCGACCTGGAAATGATCCGGTCCCGGTAAGCCAGTATTGTCAAGAACTGGTCGACCAACTGGAGGACGTGCACGCGTTCGCGAGGAGGAAACTGCGGACCGAGACCGACCGAATGAAGACCCGATACGACCAACGGACGGATGCCGGCGGATTCCACGAGGACGACCTGGTCTGGCTCTTCAACCCATTACGGAAGAAAGGCCTGTCACCCAAACTGCAGAAGTCCTGGGAGGGCCCGAACCGAGTCGTGAAACGGATCAACGATGTCGTCTACAGGATCCAGCGGAGCCCGAGGGCGAAGATGAAGATCGTGCATCAAGATCGTCTGGCAGCATACGGAGGGACACAGACGGACCAATGATTGATCGGGACGATCAGCCTTTTAGGAAGGGGTAGGTGCTATTGCTGTGAGTTTGTTTCGTCACCTCGCCGTGTGCGTCACAGCTGCCCCGGGCTATCTCTGCCTCTGTGTATTACGTGCGCCCTACGCAACGGGCTGCGAAGTGAAAAGGATGGTCCAGAACATTCGTGACCCAGCCAGTGATGGAAATCTTGAGAAGCCGTGTATCCTGGACGATTCTAGAATTCATTGAGTCACCAGCCTGCTATATAAGCGGCCTCAACAGTGAGAGGACCGAGTTTTCTGAGGACAGTGTTTCTGAGCTAGTGCGTGTTTTTCCTGAGCGACAGAAGTGTGGTGACTTGACTTGCGAAACCCAGTGAGATTCCTTCCGAGCCGCAGAGCAGTGTGATGAGTGTGAACTTACCTAGGGCGACAGAGACATTGTGGTGAATTGCGAAACGCATTTGGCAGTCCCTAGCCAGCGGACAGCGAGGTAGTGTGTGGTGGTCAGTGACTGGCTATCGTAAATAACTGTAGTTTGCGTACAAGGAAGTGGACAGGTATTTCGGCGAGTGACAGACTGGCTAGACACAGGTCAGCCAAATTAGTGAACGGACAGCTGGTTTAGAGAGTGAAAGGGAAGTGACGGCAGCGAGAGAGGAACTAGAGTGAGATACTAGTTGCTTGTATTTGCTATTTGTGTGGTGTATCTTTCTGGCCCACAATAAAGCCAATACGTTTCTTTAAAGCATTAATTGGTGTTGTGCTTTCTACCCACCGTAATCCAGTTAACGGAAGTGCCACTAGGGGGTGGCACATAACATTACGTTATCTATAAACAGTCTGATTTCGAACCCACATACAACCCGTCATCGAACGAGATCTCGATCTGGACCTAGATCACCTTATCGCCAATATCGACCAGATAGTTCATTATGTTGGTACCATTTCACATACCAAGACAAAGCTAGGAAGTGTGACAACCCATGCTCATATAACACAGCCTCCTCTGCTTCGGAAATGCTCAGGCCCCTCGCTAAACGCGGCACATAGTGATGTGGGCCAAGGAAATTCTCGCCGTGTATTTGTAACAGACCGTTCCTCGGGTACACGATTCCTGGTTGATACAGGAGCAGATGTGTCAGTCCTACCACCCACTGCACATGACAGAAAGCAGACCTGTAAACGCATACTATATGCGGCTAATGGCACACCAATTAAAACCTACGGCGAGCGTTTAATGCCACTTAACCTCAAATTAAGACGTCCATTTTGCTGGCCATTCATCATCGCTGATGTCCAACACGCTATCATTGGTGCTGATTTCCTCAACAACTATGAACTGCTTATCGATGTCAAACATAAACGTCTTATCGAGAGATGATGATGATGATGATAATTGTTGTTTTAAGTGGCCTAACATCTAGGTTATCGACCCCTAATGATCTGGGTGATAGCGAAAATGAGAATGAAATGGAAACCAGAACGAAAATTATGTGAGACGGAAAATACGGAAAAAGAGAAACTCAGATGGAAAAAACTCACAATATGGTCTTACAAAAGGGAATTTAGAACGAAAAGATTCACAAAAAGAATAGATTTAAAAGGACCCACAAAACGTAGGCTAGATTCAAAATACGTACAAAATGCAATGTAGCGTCGAAATACTAACAAAATGCAACTGAAAATCAAAATACTTACAAAATGTAAATGAGATCGAAAATACGTACAAAATGCAATTGAGGTTCAAAATACTTACAAAATGCAATTGAAATTGAAAATACACAATGCAATTCAGATTGAAATAGGCCCTATCCCAGTTCCAATCCAAATTATTCACAGAGTGCAATTGAAATACAAAATACCTACAAAATGTAATTGAAATTGAAAATGCTTACAAAATGTACGGTACATTCAAACGACTCATGTGGATTGACAATACTTACAAAATGTAATTTAGATTCAAAATATCCACAAAATGCAATTGAGAATCAAAATATTTGCAAAATGCCCGCCAAACAAAATGCAATTTAGATTCAAAATTCTTGCGAAATGCGGTTTAGGTTGAAAATACAAAGTGCACTTGAAATTCAATAATCTCACTAAAATGTCATGCTCCTACATTGAAAGAATTACTAAAAACAATTTAGATTGTCAAACTTTACAACATGCAAATGAGGTTGAAAACAATCGCGAGATGTAATTTAAATTAAAAATACTTACAAAATGCAACGTAGATTAAAAATGCCTTAAAAATCGCTAAAAGGGAATTTAGATACACGGTGAACCAAGTAACAAAAACAGTGCGGGAATCTTAAAAAGAAAA
The DNA here is from genome assembly GCA_946902985.2 of Meconema thalassinum. Taxonomy (NCBI): domain Eukaryota; kingdom Metazoa; phylum Arthropoda; class Insecta; order Orthoptera; family Tettigoniidae; genus Meconema; species Meconema thalassinum. Next base: position 478,180,172 of record OX336391.1, read on the forward strand.
GGAAATGTAAGGAAAAGAGGAGAGGAGAGAGAGGAGAGGGTCCGCCCCAAAGGTAAGGGACAAAAGGGGAAAACGGACCCAGCTCAGGAATCCCTCGGGGTCGCCAACTCCCGAACTCACCAGCCGTGAGCCCCTGAGGGTGTAGCATTATCTAGGGTGCACCAGAAGTGGTGGGGCTACATACACCCTGCCTCCTTAAGGTCCTTGAGCACAAGGCAGGAGGTAAAAGGAAAAGAACAAGAAGGCTGACCCCTCGCAGAAGGAGGGTATCAGAAACGATGAGACAAGGGCCAATTAAGGCTGGAAATGAAGAGACTCCCTAGGCCTCGGATACCCTAATACCATCGGGGTCGGAAGAGAACAAGAGTAGACCAAGGTAGGTCGACGGGAAAGAAGACAGAGGGGAGCCCGGCACTAGTAATCTTATCGATAGCCCCACCAGTATGTCCTCCTCTACAGTGCCAGTTAAACGTCTAATTTCAGAGAGCATCCATTTACTTGACCCTCAGAATAAGTATCCAGAACTATTGGGAAATTATCCAAATATATTTCGTGACAATCCCAATTATTGTGCACCCGATATCACATTCTTTCATACCATTTTAACTATAGGCCCTCCAGTTTCGGCCAAGGCTAGACGACTATCCCCAGATAAGCTAGCACAAGCAAAGATGGAGTTTCAGAATGATAAATCTAGGTATATGTAGACCTTCCAAGAGCCCTTGGTCCAGCTCACTCCATTTAGTTCCTAAAAGTGACGGTTCCAGGCGACCTTGTGGAGACTACAGGGCTGGTGTATTCTTTGGAATACACGGTAAGATAGAGTAAACTTTTACTTCTCTTTGCTATAGCTCATTCCTTCCTTTTTCTCAAACACCAACAGTGATCTTCCAATTTCTCCTTGCTGTTTATGGTTCTCATGTTACCTGTGAGTCTGTTCTAGAGATATAACTTCCATGACCCACTTAGAGTCATCTAGCAGCGAATCTCTGAAGTTCCTCAATTCTTCCCTGTACAAGAGGACTTCTTTATCAATCTGGCCACCAGATCTCGTCGCTATCGCCAGCTATCATCTCCGTGATCAAGAGAACTTCGTCTACTTTTTCACCCACCACTGCGCTAGTGTCGCCTACTATCAACTCTTTGAAGACCATTTCATCAAGAGAAAATTTATTTTTGTTATGTTGTCTATTCTTATATGTATTCGTTTTGTCTCCTACCCCCACTATTTTCCCTTCCCTGGTCCCTCCGTGCTTCGTTGAGCGTGTCTCACTTGTACGTCGGAACTCGACTCAGTCAGTTGGAGCTCAACCAGAGCTCGCCTCCTCATTTTATAGGCAGTGTGAAATTACTATATTTGGGGCAATAATCATCCTTCGCGGGATTTTCTATGTCGGGCTTTTGTCTATCTAAGCCAATCTTAATAGGAAGCAGCATTTCTTATGCTTATTAAATGAGAGATTTTCTCACAACGTGGGATACCATTAAATTACCCACTGTCTATAAAATACTTAGCTCGTTCCATCGCTGGACTAACTTTTGCCCTATTCTTCAGTCATGATTGATCTGGAACCTTCCAGATTCTGCACTCTATTTACCAGTTGTACTGTCATGTATTTTCCACTCACATTTGGGAATACTTTTTCAAACTAAGGAATCTTCCTTATGAACTACTAATCAATAGCTAATTTTTCTTCCTCCATTGGGATTTTCTCTGGCGCATTCAACTATAATCTACAACTTTCTCAAGCAATAGACTCTCGCATATCTAGTGTGACTAGTTATATTCCATCATTGCAATAACTTTCCTTGCCATAAACTTTTTGTGCTACTACAATGAACTTTTCATCTATTTAACAGACTATAGTGAAAACAGTGTTTGTTCAACATTTCATCCGCGTCGCGTTCGTCCGAATACTATAAATACGGCCATGAACACTTATCCTCAATCCCATTTGATCTTCCCCAAACCTCTTACTAACAAACCATAATAACAAAATTGTTATTTTAAGTCTTTTCCAATGAGGTGTCACTCTCAATAAGTGCCCTCCCTCTCTTGATTTATTTAAAACGAATTAATGTCTGCATAACTACGTGTCTGGTACACGTCTTAAATTATATTGTTTCTCCCTTCTAATTAGGGAATACAAATCTTTCAACTCATAGATGATTTAATTCTAGGTTTCACGAAAGGGAAACTTGCCCCATTTGTCTCGTGATCCCTACTTAAACATAGGAATTCTAGAAACTTCCTTTCGGTTGTTCTCTTCAGGTTTCACAATAAGTGACCTGCCCTATTTGCATAATCCAACCAAGTAATTCAGCATTAATATCAGAAGTTATAGAAACTTCTCTTTTATTCTTTCTGCTTTTTGTTGTTGTTGTTGTTACTTTCGAAGTTGTTACTTTTTCTAAGATATTTACCTAGAAATTCTTATAAGTACACACCTTGTACTTGGTTTATTGTCAAACTTTAATTACGTCAGTTATCTTTAAATTTTTCCTTCATTTATCTTTCTCTTTCCAAAATCTTACGAAAATTTTAGTACTTATAAAAGGTTTGAAACTAAAAGAATTGTTAATTGCCTGGCGCAAGCTTTAGATGTTTTTTCGGAGGTCTATGACCCCATTTGTTACAAAATCAAAATTATATATTTGTTACAAAACTACTACTCAATATTGTTAAATAAATTCAAGAGTTCTTTTTGGATTTATCATTTCTCTAGCATAACGGTTAGGCAAGATCCTGTCTTCCTTGACTCTTCCAACTTAATGCAAATAAATCTATTGATAGGGCTTTCACCACTTGTTGCATTTGAGCAGGAACTCTTAGTTGACAACTTGGTAAAGTCTCTCTTAGCTTTAATAGCTAATTCTAACTGGCCAGTAAGGCAAGCATAGCTCGCTACGCCAGCTTCCTGCTTGTGGAGATTCTCTCCAACACTTATGGTTGGATTTTCAAAATATAAGTGTTTCTCATTGTCTAAACTTTTAGTCGGCTCCTTGCTGGGTAAAAGCTTATCCATTTCCAAATGCAACTATTGGTACACTTACCAAAATTATTCCCAAAGTTATAATTGCTTTATCCCTATCCTTCTTGGAAGCATTCGATCGCTCTTTAGGAATTCTACAATTTCGAAAACTAAAATATCGAAACCGACTCAAATTATTGGCGTTCTTCAAATTATTTGTTTAAAAACAAACTCCTTTGGACAGATACACAATAAATCTGTTACTCTTTGTCTTGCCAGACCATCACCCTTTCCCATAGTAGGCATATGTATGCTTGAGAGGGAATACTCTAAAGCCACTCTCTTGCAAACCGCCCAAGTTCTAGCTGCGTTCCCCGTTAGCTTTGCCCAGGTCGCTACCACTTTAGGTATCGGAGAGCGGATTTGCAGTGGCAGTCGCCTTCGAGTACATTTGAAGTTAAAAATATAACTTCTTTTGGACCCTCGTCCTATTTCTCCATCCTTTTTCTCCAGTCCGAAACCCACTTCCTTTTCTTTATCATCTTCCGTTGGGGGTTAGGTTATTCCCAAGCTAATAATCTACCCAAAATTTGGTGCCGAAACCCGGGAGAGTCCATTTATCGCATTTTCTATTTTTTCAAGGGTTATTTGACAATATTTTGCAAATCATTAATATCTTCTTTGAATTTTTCAGCTATAACTACACTGTGCAAAGCCTGTGAAGTGGAGAGAGGCCGCTCCTGTCTCCTTTGGTGTGTCCCTTTCTTTCAACTTATTTGCTGCTGCCAGCCTGACAGCATTTCCAAGGTTCCACAGTTTCGTAAGTTATAGTTTAATTTACCTATTTTGTCATGGCTCCCACAGAAAAGGATAAGGATGAAAAACTTACTTCCAAACGAGCATCCTATAAAGGGCAAATTACCCGATTCAGAAAATACATCAAAGAGCTCGATCCCTCAGAAGCTCAATTTGATTTGTTAAAACATCGTGTAAAGGATTTTGAACGTTCATATGAAAATAATTGTAACATCCAAACTGAAATAGAAACTTGTATGCTAAATCAAACCGAAGATCGAGTCGAAGTAGAAAACCAATATTACGAAGGTATAGGTTCTGCTTTTAAAATAATACGCCAACTCGAAGAAGAACAGAAACAAGTAGTTCCGTAAAGAACTATACAGCCTATTTTCATATATCCTGCTCATGTTAATTGCCTCTATCAACATACAAAATTTCAGTTTAATTGCTGTAACAGATTCGTAGATATTGAGAACCGTCTAAATATTTCAGATGGTCGCCAGGTTGGATTTTTATTTTTGTACTATTACATTAAGATTATTGTGTACGTGTGGTATTCAAACTTCAATCGCATGATTAGAACACAAGAAGTAAAAACGAGATTTTAAAATTACGCACAGCAGCCATCTTGTGATTATGCAAACAATTGAAATAAATTGGATGCCAGTGGATCAACATTTGTATAAGCATTTAACGTGCAACGTTTCACAGCACTCGGATAGTTAATTCGCGAGAATCGTCCATTTAAATATTTATATTCGCGTCGCCGCCATGTTGGATTTGTGCTCACAAGGTTAATGAAAGTCCTATAGGTGAACATATGTTCATAGTCTCTATGAACTTAAAAGAATTCAGTTTGGTTGCTGTAAAAGATTCATAGATATTGAGAACCGTCTAAATATTTCGGAAGCTCGCCATTTAGGATTGTTATAAGTATAGGCCATAGAATTATGTACCATTCAAGGACCATTATTGCCTAGGTTCATTATTCAAACTTTCACTTCGATCGCATGATTACGACACAAGAAATAGAAACTTAATTTTAAAATTTCGCACAGCCGCCATATTGAAGTTATGTAAACAATTGAATTAAATTAGATGGCAGTGCATTACAATCTGCAAAATCATTTACTGTACCACATTTCACTGCGCTCAGAGAGTTAAATCACGAGAAAAGTCTATTAAAATATTTCAAATTCGCTTGGTCGCCATGTTCGTTTTTTACTTTACAAGTTTATGAAATATACATAGATAAACTTGTACCAGTACCCTTTATCACCGTACAAAATTGCAGGGTAATATCTGTAATAGTTTCGGAGATACAGAATGTCAGTGAAATAATTCGCACAGCCGCCATTTTGAGGTTATGTAAACAATTGAACTAAATTACACTCCAGTGCATTGCTATGTGTATAAACACTTGCTGTACCTAGTTTCATTACGTTTGCATGGTTAGATCGTGAGAAAAGTCTATTTAAAAGTCTCAACTTCGCTTGGTCGCCATGTTCGTTTTCTAATTTACAAGTTTATGAAATATACATAAGTAAACTTGTATCAGTACCCTTTATCACCGTACTAAATTGCAGGGTGATATCTGTAATAGTTTCGGAGATATAGAATGTCAGTGAAATATTTCGCACAGCCGCCATTTTGAAGTTATGTAAACAATTGAACTAAATTAGACTCCAGTGCATTACAATGTGTATAAACATTTGCTGTACCAAGTTTCATTACGTGTGGATAGTTAAATCGCGAGAAAAGTCTATTTAAAAGTCTCAACTTCGCTTGACCGCCATGTTGGTTTTGTAGTCACCAGGTTTTTGAAAGTCTCATAGGTGAACTTCTAGTAGTACCCTTTATCACCGTACACAATTTCAGGGCGATATCGGGAATAGTTTCGGAGATATTGAATGCTAGTGAAATATTTCGCACAGCCGCCATTTTGCATTGGTGAGACGTAACAAAATTTGAAGGGCACGGTCGAGGTCGCCGGGAATAGTACTATGAACATACCGAGTTTCATTGAAATCGCTCCAGCCGTTTAGATTTTATTAGGGGGGGACACACACACGAATCACACACACACACACACACACACACACGCACACACACACGGACAAAAGGTGATCTCATAAGCCTATTTTTTCAAAATTGAAAATAGGCTAAAAATACGGTTCTGTTCTTGGTTCCCTTCACGAACAACAAACCTCTTCTCGCGATGGTACTCACAAGCCCAAACCAATTCTACCTAAGATTGATTTACCCCACTTCTCTGGAGACGAATCTACTTGGGAATCTTTCTATGAATTATTTTGTTCTCTTGTTCATGACAATGGAGACATTCAAGTCATCTACAAGAGTAGTATAATTCGTTAGACTTTGAATATTGCATCATCATGACCAGAAATTGCGTAATCCTGATGACGTCATGGGATGACGTCATGGGTCCTTAGAGCGAGCACGTGGTCCAGGAGCGAGCATGTGCAGTGCACGTGTTAGCGTGGGAAGAGGTTGACCCTTTGGCTTGTTTGTGCGATGGTGATAAAAAGTTAATGGGTGTTGACGTCATGGAGGATGTTTATTAGGATGCTAACTGTCATCTGACACCCATGCGAGTGTGAGCACCAAAACAAAAGGTTATTCGCGGGTAGTGGGGTAGTGTATGTTCTCTTGCAAGTCGCGTGTGTGCTTGAATACGTATGGCTATGTTGGGAAATGTTTGGTGGCGGGCGAGGACTAGGGTTGAGTGAGGGTTCGTTTAAATGCTATTTTTCCCGCTCTATTTGATGGTGAGGTAATTTTTTAAAATGGGTGGAATTTGGAAACGCAATTTGAGGTAAACGTGCTTTTTTGACAATTTGGCGAATTTAATGAGCTTGTAAGGCTAGAACGATGCATATAGGGTGTCGTAGGACTTGTGGTGAACCACCCCTTGCTATGGACGGGAGTATATCCACCCCAAAATAAATCTACCCTTACCCGGAGGTTAAGTAGTGGTTATTTTTGTATGCATGCGCACTTGAGGGCTTTTGTAAGAGAGCGGAATTTTTAAAAGATTCTTTATAGATGAGGCTTTTTAAAAAATTTATTAAAAAAACAAAAAACTAATAGGTCATTCGATTTTTAGTATCTCGCTAACCAATAATGCGATGTAAACATATGGGGTGTCATAGGACTCGTAGTGAATTCTCCTTTTGTATGAATGAGGTATGTCAACCCCCAAAATAAAAACTACCCTTACCTGGGGTGAAAGAGCAATTTTTGTATGTATGCACACCGGTGGCTTTTGTCAAAAGGGTCTAACTACACATTTGTTAATATTTTCTGAACCCAGGATGGGATTTTCCCATAGGCAGTATCCTAGCACTTGGGGTGACACCTCGTTTTTGAAAGTATCATTCATTTATTTTCTTGTCAAAAGGGCCTAACTACACTTTTGTTAATATCTCGTGAACCAATCATGCTAGGGACTTGTATGAGGGGTCCTAGCACTTGGGGCGACGTCCCCCTTTATGGGGTGAAACTACCCCCCCAAAATTGAAAACTCAATATCTTGGAAACTATGAACCCTAAAATTAGGCGTTATAGCTTTAAAAATAGGTGATGACATAGGCTTTTACCTGGATTGGTCATTTCACCCCTAAAACAGTAAATAGTCATGTTATGGGGAAAAAACGTGTTAAACACCTAAAAATGATAAATGAAACTAAGATCTTTTGTTTTTGATGAAAAATAGCAGGGGGGTGAAAACTACCCCCAAATTGAAAAATCGATACCTTGGAAACTAAGAACCGTAAAATTATGTGTAATAGCTTAAAAAATTCGTTGTGACATAGGCTTTTACCCGGATAGATGATGTCACCCCTAAAACAGTAAATAGTGATTTTACAGTGGGGAAAAAGGTCTTAAACGGGTAAAAATGATAATTGAACCTAAGATCTTTTGTTTTTGATGAAAAATAGCAGGGGGGTGAAAACTACCCCAAAATTGAAAAATCGATACCTTGGAAACTAAGAACCGTAAAATTATGTGTAATAGCTTAAAAAATTCGTTGTGACATAGGCTTTTACCCGGATAGATGATGTCACCCCTAAAACAGTAAATAGTGATTTTACAGTGGGGAAAAAGGTTTTAAACGGGTAAAAATGATAATTGAACCTAAGATCTTTTGTTTTTGATGAAAAATAGCAGGGGGGTGAAAACTACCCCAAAATTGAAAAATCGATACCTTGGAAACTAAGAACCGTAAAATTATGTGTAATAGATTAAAAAATTCGTTGTGACATAGGCTTTTACCCGGATAGATGATGTCACCCCTAAAACAGTAAATAGTGATTTTACAGTGGGGAAAAAGGTTTTAAACGGGTAAAAATGATAATTGAACCTAAGATCTTTTGTTTTTGATGAAAAATAGCAGGGGGTGAAAACTACCCCAAAATTGAAAAATCGATACCTTGGAAACTAAGAACCGTAAAATTATGTGTAATAGCTTAAAAAATTCGTTGTGACATAGGCTTTTACCCGGATAGATGATGTCACCCCTAAAACAGTAAATAGTGATTTTACAGTGGGGAAAAAGGTTTTAAACGGGTAAAAATGATAATTGAACCTAAGATCTTTTGTTTTTGATGAAAAATAGCAGGGGGGTGAAAACTACCCCAAAATTGAAAAATCGATACCTTGGAAACTAAGAACCGTAAAATTATGTGTAATAGCTTAAAAAATTCGTTGTGACATAGGCTTTTACCCGGATAGATGATGTCACCCCTAAAACAGTAAATAGTGATTTTACAGTGGGGAAAAAGGTCTTAAACGGGTAAAAATGATAATTGAACCTAAGATCTTTTGTTTTTGATGAAAAATAGCAGGGGGGTGAAAACTACCCCAAAATTGAAAAATCGATACCTTGGAAACTAAGAACCGTAAAATTATGTGTAATAGCTTAAAAAATTCGTTGTGACATAGGCTTTTACCCGGATAGATGATGTCACCCCTAAAACAGTAAATAGTGATTTTACAGTGGGGAAAAAGGTCTTAAACGGGTAAAAATGATAATTGAACCTAAGATCTTTTGTTTTTGATGAAAAATAGCAGGGGGGTGAAAACTACCCCGTATATGAAAGGAGTGTAGACTTATTGATGTTGCAGATTGGAAACAGTGAAAGTTATCACTTTTGTTTAATTAGAAATCTTGCTCGCCTTGTGCGTTCAAGCATCACTAGCACTCAGAGAAGGATTTATATATGTAGACGTTGTTTGTCATATTATCTTCTTGAGGATGAGTTAAATGTTCACTTTGCAGACTGTAAACAGTTTCCTGTTGCAAAAAGCATAATGCCGACTGATGAACAAAGATTTGTTAATTTTACAGAATTCCGAGTTAAAGATACAGTTCCATTTATAATATATGCAGACACTGAATGCGTTTTGTCTCCAATTTCCTCCTGTTTTCCAAATAGTGACATTCATAACTCTACTTTAACACATAAACATATTCCTTACAGCATTTCTTTATACCTTCATTGTAATTTCGATAGTGAATTGTGCAGTTTCAAGCTCTTTAGGGGAAATAATTGCATTGAATTGTTTGTAAAGGAACTTTATAGTATTGTGGATAAACTTCAAACATATTACTTATCGGTTAAGCCAATGTTAAAGATGACCGAAAATGAAGAAAGATTATTTTTGTCAAGTAAAATGTGTCACATTTGCGAGAAACCGATTGCAGTTAATGAACTCAAAGTACGCGATCATTGTCACTTAACTGGAAAATATAGAGGAAGCGCACACAATAGTTGTAATTTAAATTACAAAGTAACAAAGGTTTTGCCTATAGCATTTCATAATCTAACCGCCTATGATGGACATTTTATAATTAAAGAAATTTGCGAGAAACGTGATGGAGAGGTGTTACATAATCCTGGTCATATAAAATTGTTAGCGATGAATATGGAACGTTACAAAGGGTTTACAAAGTATGTACGGGCTAAGAATGGATTCATTCAGTTAAGATTTTTCGATACATATAATTTCTTGTCCTGTTCACTAGATCAATGTTCATCTTCGTTAAGCGAAGATTCAAAGCAAATAACACGACGTTATTTTAATGATGATGCACAGTTTCGACTTACTGCGAGAAAAGGTGTGTTTCCCTATGAATACGTCACGAGTATGGATGTTCTTAACGAAACTAAATTACCTGAAATATCCAAGTTTTATAGCAGCCTTAATGATCAAACAATATCGAATGAAGAGTATGAGTTTGCTCAATCGGTGTGGGAAACGTTTTCCTGTCAAACATTAGGAGAATACGCAGATTTGTATTTAAAAGTTGACACACTTCTTTTGGCGGATGTCTTTGAAAATTTTAGATCGAATGGCATGGAAACGTATGGCATTGATGCAGCTCATTTTTTACACTGCTCCATCTATGTCTTGGTGTGCTATGAAAAAGATAACCAACGTTCAACTTGAATTGCTTCAAGATATTGATATGTTACACTTTTTGAACGATCTATTCGAGGAGGAAATGTTCAGTGTATAACACGACATGCGATTGCTAATAATAAGTATATGAAAACTTATGATGAGAAAAAGCAAGAGTCCTACATAATGTACTTTGACGTTAATAATTTGTATGGATATGCGATGATGGAATATCTTCCAACAGGTGGCTTTAAATGGATTGCAAATGTTGAAGGCTTTGATGTTTTAACTATTGATGATACTTCAGAAATTGGATATATTTTGGAAGTAGATTTGACTTATCCTCAAGAGTTACATGACAAACATTCAGATTACCCTCTATGTCCAGAAAAGTTGACAAAGCTAATGGCTACCCTAGATAATAAAGAACGTTATGTTTTGCATTATAGATTGTTAAAGCAATGTATTCAACTAGGAATGAAATTAGATCGTATTCACAGAATAATTGAATTCAATCAGAGCCAATGGCTAAAACCATATATTGATGTGAACACAGAGAAACGAAAACAAGCCAAAAATGATTTTGAAAAGAATTTTTATAAATTGATGAATAATGCAATTTTTGGTCGTTCACTGATGAATGTGAGGAAGTTAAGGGACATCAAATGGGTCACCAAATGGCATGGAGCTCGTGGTGGTAGGTCTTTAATAGCTAAGGCTAATTTTAAACATTTATGATATTTATGAGTTCATGAAACAACATTCAAATTTGTTTGATACTGGAAACTATGAAACAAACAATCCTTTTGGCATTGTGAGACAAAATAAAGGTGAAATTGGTTTAATGAAAGATGAAAATGCTGGAAGGATTGTTGAAGAATTTGTGGGGTTACGACCCAAAATGTATGCAATAAAATTGTGTGATGAAATGAATAGCTTGTGTAAGGCTAAAGGCATTAAGAAGAGTGTGAGTAAAAGTATGAATATTGATGAGTATCGAAAGTGTCTTTATAACAGAGAAAAAGTCAACAAAGTTCAAGTTTGTATAATTTCAAAATCTCATTCTGTATTTACTGTTCGGCAAAATAAGTTGGCAATTTCATCAAACGAAGATAAAAGACACATAACTGAAAACGGAATTGATACTTTACCGTTTGGTCATTTTTCTCTGAAAAATGATTAGAAACAAATTGAGATTAAAGCAGTTCATCTCACTTACATTATTTCTTTCACACACACACACTTTTATGCTGGTAATAATACTAATTTTTGTGTGTTCCTTTGCTTATGAAATCCTAGACTAGGAGTTCCACATTCGACATGATAGCGGAGTTTCATCTCCCATAAACTCGTCTCTGAGGTGGGTGCCAGAAAAGGCATCCAGCTGTAAAAACCACACCCTCACATAGACTTTCATAACTTCTTACGTTGAGGTTCATAACACTACGTTGATTGATTTATCGGTTTCCTTTTCACAATTCCTGTCTATACATTCCTCTTGAAGGTTGCAAGATGCTTGCAAGGTTCCTAAAATGCAATTAAATTTAATAAATACCTTAAGATGGTTTGATTTGTTTAATGATATGGTGTTAATAGTATTTTTAGGTTTTGACTGGCTTTGCATTAAGAATTGACTAACCAAACATGAGTTACCTATCAGGGAAACATTTTGGCCACTATGTTGGCTATTGACCAGTGAGTTTAGCTGTTTATCATTTTTTTAAATCATAAACAACAGAGGGTTAAACGTATAGATAAACCGTGTGACCATGTTTGTTAAACAAGACATTATACCAGAGACAATTAGAATACTTATGTAGAGTTTACCAAAAATAATGTTGTGTAACAGTAAATGCTAGTCAACAGTTATACACTTCTAAAAAAAAATCATCATACAATACCTGAGAGCTCTTCTAAAATTATTGATGTGTAACATGATTCCACTAACTTGCTATGTATTTTTTGGCTTGGGGGTGATTTTCAAGAAATGCAAATGGAACTGAAATGCAATACAAACAATGAGCGTGCCTGGTGGCTGAGATTGATACCACGACGTACTGTCGGTTATGTAGCTATGTGGAATGTATATCAAATATGGTTTACTTCAAGGTCTGGAGATCCCTACAATTCCTACAATAAATGATCTTGAAATGGTCATCCTATGGTGTGAAAATATTTATTAGGTATATATATTTACTGAAAACAATTATGATTTATTAAATGTTTATATGTTTACAGTATTGTTATTTAATGTAAGCACTTGAGGCACTACCGACCAATGGGAAGCAAAAAGTGGGAGCATATATGGGATGAAATGTGGGAGCAAAGCAAATATAAAAAGTGGGAGCAAATATGCTAACAAATATGTCAACAAATATGCCGGCAAAAGTATATACACAATTCAAGATAGTTGAAAGTAAAGTATATACACAATTCAAGTTAGCATATTTGACAAATATGTCAACAAATATGCCGGCAAAAGTATATACACAATTCAAGATAGTTGAAAGTAAAGTATATACACAATTCAAGTTAGCATATTTGCTCCCACTTTTTATATTTGCTTTGCTCCCACATTTCATCCCATATATGCTCCCACTTTTTGCTTCCCATTGGTCGGTAGTGCCTCAAGTGCTTACATTAAATAACAATACTGTAAACATATAAACATTTAATAAATCATAATTGTTTTCAGTAAATATATATACCTAATAAATATTTTCACACCATAGGATGACCATTTCAAGATCATTTATTGTAGGAATTGTAGGGATCTCCAGACCTTGAAGTAAACCATATTTGATATACATTCCACATAGCTACATAACCGACAGTACGTCGTGGTATCAATCTCAGCCACCAGGCACGCTCATTGTTTGTATTGCATTTCAGTTCCATTTGCATTTCTTGAAAATCACCCCCAAGCCAAAAAATACATAGCAAGTTAGTGGAATCATGTTACACATCAATAATTTTAGAAGAGCTCTCAGGTATTGTATGATGATTTTTTTTTAGAAGTGTATAACTGTTGACTAGCATTTACTGTTACACAACATTATTTTTGGTAAACTCTACATAAGTATTCTAATTGTCTCTGGTATAATGTCTTGTTTAACAAACATGGTCACACGGTTTATCTATACGTTTAACCCTCTGTTGTTTATGATTTAAAAAAATGATAAACAGCTAAACTCACTGGTCAATAGCCAACATAGTGGCCAAAATGTTTCCCTGATAGGTAACTCATGTTTGGTTAGTCAATTCTTAATGCAAAGCCAGTCAAAACCTAAAAATACTATTAACACCATATCATTAAACAAATCAAACCATCTTAAGGTATTTATTAAATTTAATTGCATTTTAGGAACCTTGCAAGCATCTTGCAACCTTCAAGAGGAATGTATAGACAGGAATTGTGAAAAGGAAACCGATAAATCAATCAACGTAGTGTTATGAACCTCAACGTAAGAAGTTATGAAAGTCTATGTGAGGGTGTGGTTTTTACAGCTGGATGCCTTTTCTGGCACCCACCTCAGAGACGAGTTTATGGGAGATGAAACTCCGCTATCATGTCGAATGTGGAACTCCTAGTCTAGGATTTCATAAGCAAAGGAACACACAAAAATTAGTATTATTACCAGCATAAAAGTGTGTGTGTGTGAAAGAAATAAAGTAAGTGAGATGAACTGCTTTAATCTCAATTTGTTTCTAATCATTTTTCAGAGAAAAATGACCAAACGGTAAAGTATCAATTCCGTTTTCAGTTATGTGTCTTTTATCTTCGTTTGATGAAATTGCCAACTTATTTTGCCGAACAGTAAATACAGAATGAGATTTTGAAATTATACAAACTTGAACTTTGTTGACTTTTTCTCTGTTATAAAGACACTTTCGATACTCATCAATATTCATACTTTTACTCACACTCTTCTTAATGCCTTTAGCCTTACACAAGCTATTCATTTCATCACACAATTTTATTGCATACATTTTGGGTCGTAACCCCACAAATTCTTCAACAATCCTTCCAGCATTTTCATCTTTCATTAAACCAATTTCACCTTTATTTTGTCTCACAATGCCAAAAGGATTGTTTGTTTCATAGTTTCCAGTATCAAACAAATTTGAATGTTGTTTCATGAACTCATAAATATCATAAATGTTTAAAATTAGCCTTAGCTATTAAAGACCTACCACCACGAGCTCCATGCCATTTGGTGACCCATTTGATGTCCCTTAACTTCCTCACATTCATCAGTGAACGACCAAAAATTGCATTATTCATCAATTTATAAAAATTCTTTTCAAAATCATTTTTGGCTTGTTTTCGTTTCTCTGTGTTCACATCAATATATGGTTTTAGCCATTGGCTCTGATTGAATTCAATTATTCTGTGAATACGATCTAATTTCATTCCTAGTTGAATACATTGCTTTAACAATCTATAATGCAAAACATAACGTTCTTTATTATCTAGGGTAGCCATTAGCTTTGTCAACTTTTCTGGACATAGAGGGTAATCTGAATGTTTGTCATGTAACTCTTGAGGATAAGTCAAATCTACTTCCAAAATATATCCAATTTCTGAAGTATCATCAATAGTTAAAACATCAAAGCCTTCAACATTTGCAATCCATTTAAAGCCACCTGTTGGAAGATATTCCATCATCGCATATCCATACAAATTATTAACGTCAAAGTACATTATGTAGGACTCTTGCTTTTTCTCATCATAAGTTTTCATATACTTATTATTAGCAATCGCATGTCGTGTTATACACTGAACATTTCCTCCTCGAATAGATCGTTCAAAAAAGTGTAACATATCAATATCTTGAAGCAATTCAAGTTGAACGTTGGTTATCTTTTTCATAGCACACCAAGACATAGATGGAGCAGTGTAAAAAATGAGCTGCATCAATGCCATAAGTTTCCATGCCATTCGATCTAAAATTTTCAAAGACATCCGCCAAAAGAAGTGTGTCAACTTTTAAATACAAATCTGCGTATTCTCCTAATGTTTGACAGGAAAACGTTTCCCACACCGATTGAGCAAACTCATACTCTTCATTCGATATTGTTTGATCATTAAGGCTGCTATAAAACTTGGATATTTCAGGTAATTTAGTTTCGTTAAGAACATCCATACTCGTGACGTATTCATAGGGAAACACACCTTTTCTCGCAGTAAGTCGAAACTGTGCATCATCATTAAAATAACGTCGTGTTATTTGCTTTGAATCTTCGCTTAACGAAGATGAACATTGATCTAGTGAACAGGACAAGAAATTATATGTATCGAAAAATCTTAACTGAATGAATCCATTCTTAGCCCGTACATACTTTGTAAACCCTTTGTAACGTTCCATATTCATCGCTAACAATTTTATATGACCAGGATTATGTAACACCTCTCCATCACGTTTCTCGCAAATTTCTTTAATTATAAAATGTCCATCATAGGCGGTTAGATTATGAAATGCTATAGGCAAAACCTTTGTTACTTTGTAATTTAAATTACAACTATTGTGTGCGCTTCCTCTATATTTTCCAGTTAAGTGACAATGATCGCGTACTTTGAGTTCATTAACTGCAATCGGTTTCTCGCAAATGTGACACATTTTACTTGACAAAAATAATCTTTCTTCATTTTCGGTCATCTTTAACATTGGCTTAACCGATAAGTAATATGTTTGAAGTTTATCCACAATACTATAAAGTTCCTTTACAAACAATTCAATGCAATTATTTCCCCTAAAGAGCTTGAAACTGCACAATTCACTATCGAAATTACAATGAAGGTATAAAGAAATGCTGTAAGGAATATGTTTATGTGTTAAAGTAGAGTTATGAATGTCACTATTTGGAAAACAGGAGGAAATTGGAGACAAAACGCATTCAGTGTCTGCATATATTATAAATGGAACTGTATCTTTAACTCGGAATTCTGTAAAATTAACAAATCTTTGTTCATCAGTCGGCATTATGCTTTTTGCAACAGGAAACTGTTTACAGTCTGCAAAGTGAACATTTAACTCATCCTCAAGAAGATAATATGACAAACAACGTCTACATATATAAATCCTTCTCTGAGTGCTAGTGATGCTTGAACGCACAAGGCGAGCAAGATTTCTAATTAAACAAAAGTGATAACTTTCACTGTTTCCAATCTGCAACATCAATAAGTCTACACTCCTTTCATATACGGGGTAGTTTTCACCCCCTGCTATTTTTCATCAAAAACAAAAGATCTTAGGTTCAATTATCATTTTTACCCGTTTAAGACCTTTTTCCCCACTGTAAAATCACTATTTACTGTTTTAGGGGTGACATCATCTATCCGGGTAAAAGCCTATGTCACAACGAATTTTTTAAGCTATTACACATAATTTTACGGTTCTTAGTTTCCAAGGTATCGATTTTTCAATTTTGGGGTAGTTTTCACCCCCCTGCTATTTTTCATCAAAAACAAAAGATCTTAGGTTCAATTATCATTTTTACCCGTTTAAGACCTTTTTCCCCACTGTAAAATCACTATTTACTGTTTTAGGGGTGACATCATCTATCCGGGTAAAAGCCTATGTCACAACGAATTTTTTAAGCTATTACACATAATTTTACGGTTCTTAGTTTCCAAGGTATCGATTTTTCAATTTTGGGGTAGTTTTCACCCCCCTGCTATTTTTCATCAAAAACAAAAGATCTTAGGTTCAATTATCATTTTTACCCGTTTAAGACCTTTTTCCCCACTGTAAAATCACTATTTACTGTTTTAGGGGTGACATCATCTATCCGGGTAAAAGCCTATGTCACAACGAATTTTTTAAGCTATTACACATAATTTTACGGTTCTTAGTTTCCAAGGTATCGATTTTTCAATTTTGGGGTAGTGTTCACCCCCCTGCTATTTTTCATCAAAAACAAAAGATCTTAGGTTCAATTATCAATTTTACCCGTTTAAGACCTTTTTCCCCACTGTAAAATCACTATTTACTGTTTTAGCGGTGACATCATCTATCCGGGTAAAAGCCTATGTCACAACGAATTTTTTAAGCTATTACACATAATTTTACGGTTCTTAGTTTCCAAGGTATCGATTTTTCAATTTGGGGGTAGTTTTCACCCCCCTGCTATTTTTCATCAAAAACAAAAGATCTTAGTTTCATTTATCATTTTTAGGTGTTTAACACGTTTTTTCCCCATAACATGACTATTTACTGTTTTAGGGGTGAAATGACCAATCCAGGTAAAAGCCTATGTCATCACCTATTTTTAAAGCTATAACGCCTAATTTTAGGGTTCATAGTTTCCAAGATATTGAGTTTTCAATTTTGGGGGGGTAGTTTTACCCCATAAAGGGGGACGTCGCCCCAAGTGCTAGGACCCCTCATACAAGTCCCTAGCATGATTGGTTCACGAGATATTAACAAAAGTGTAGTTAGGCCCTTTTGACAAGAAAATAAATGAATGATACTTTCAAAAACGAGGTGTCACCCCAAGTGCTAGGATACTGCCTATGGGAAAATCCCATCCTGGGTTCAGAAAATATTAACAAATGTGTAGTTAGACCCTTTTGACAAAAGCCACCGGTGTGCATACATACAAAAATTGCTCTTTCACCCCAGGTAAGGGTAGTTTTTATTTTGGGGGTTGACATACCTCATTCATACAAAAGGAGAATTCACTACGAGTCCTATGACACCCCATATGTTTACATCGCATTATTGGTTAGCGAGATACTAAAAATCGAATGACCTATTAGTTTTTTGTTTTTTTAATAAATTTTTTAAAAAGCCTCATCTATAAAGAATCTTTTAAAAATTCCGCTCTCTTACAAAAGCCCTCAAGTGCGCATGCATACAAAAATAACCACTACTTAACCTCCGGGTAAGGGTAGATTTATTTTGGGGTGGATATACTCCCGTCCATAGCAAGGGGTGGTTCACCACAAGTCCTACGACACCCTATATGCATCGTTCTAGCCTTACAAGCTCATTAAATTCGCCAAATTGTCAAAAAAGCACGTTTACCTCAAATTGCGTTTCCAAATTCCACCCATTTTAAAAAATTACCTCACCATCAAATAGAGCGGGAAAAATAGCATTTAAACGAACCCTCACTCAACCCTAGTCCTCGCCCGCCACCAAACATTTCCCAACATAGCCATACGTATTCAAGCACACACGCGACTTGCAAGAGAACATACACTACCCCACTACCCGCGAATAACCTTTTGTTTTGGTGCTCACACTCGCATGGGTGTCAGATGACAGTTAGCATCCTAATAAACATCCTCCATGACGTCAACACCCATTAACTTTTTATCACCATCGCACAAACAAGCCAAAGGGTCAACCTCTTCCCACGCTAACACGTGCACTGCACATGCTCGCTCCTGGACCACGTGCTCGCTCTAAGGACCCATGACGTCATCCCATGACGTCATCAGGATTACGCAATTTCTGGTCATGATGATGCAATATTCAAAGTCTAGCGAATTATACTACTTACAAGTTTCATTACTTGAGATCTATCCTCCGAGGTCAAGCTCTGCAGTTAGTTGAAGCACTCCCTTTAAGTGCCGAAAATTACCCCATTGCCTTTAACTTATTAAAAGAAAGATACGGAAATTTACGGTTACGTATTCAACGCCATATGAAGGCTCTATTTAACTTACCTGCGTCACAGCACAATGACGTCACTAGTTTGCGTACTCTCATTGATACTACACAACTTCACGTTAAAGCTCTGTCCCAATTAGATCAACCCAATGAACACTGGGACACTTTCTTAATACATTAGTGGTTTCTAAAGTTGATGTTGCTACCCTAAAAGCTTGGGAGATTGAACTTTCCAGAGGAGACGATTACTCTTACGAGCATTTAGTAACCTTCATAAATGCTAGATGCCAACTCTTAACTGCTTTAGCTAATCAAAGTGAACCCTCATCCCCGAGTTCTAAATTTGAATCAATGTCTCTTAAACCTAAAAGCGAACGCTTAGCGGCTAGTACCCAAAAACCTGGGTCCAGCTCATCTAAACTCAAGTCAAACACCACTGGTTACCCAACTAGGTCTAGTGAACACCGTATTGCTAGTTCTCTCGTTTTAAACACTCAAAGCGAACCCAGCAAGAGTTTAAATGAATCATTAAAGTGCATAATTTGTAAAGATTCCCACGCCTTATATCTATGTAAATCTTTTAAAAAACTGTCAGTCGACGACAAAAGAAAATTAGTTTCCCAGAATAAACATTGCTTCAACTGCTTAGCACCTACGCATTCTGCTTCAAATTGCAAGTCCACCAGACTTTGCTTCCATTGTGAAAAAGCTCATCACACTTTACTACATCGTCATGATCAACAAGTTCATCGACCGCATCTACTTCTCAGAAAAGTGACAATGCTAACAGTTCCAATGCTTCATCGTACATCCAAAATGCCAAGTCCATACGCAGTGCTCAAGTACTCTTGTCTACTGTCCAAATCGAAGTTCAGGATAACTTTGGCAACTGGGTCCGTGCACGCGGTCTTCTTGATTCAGCGGCAACTCATGATTGTGTGTCTAATTCTTTGATTAGAAAACTAGGCCTACCTGTAAACCCCACTTCTATTAACGTATCGGGCATTAACAGCTCAAAATCGCAAGCTTTACAGTTCTCAAAGCTAACCATAAGAGACATTTGTCACAGAAACAACTTTCTCAAACTGAATTGTCTCATTCTCAATAGCATTGGAGAAGACACTCCAAGTCACTCTGTGGATATTTCAGGGTTAAACATTCCCTCGCAAGGCTAGCCGAACCTCTGTTCAATGTACAAAACCCCATTGACATACTCTTTAGTGCCAATGTTTTCTGGAATTGCCTTCGTAAACCGGTTCGCAAGTTATCCTCAAACGTGGTTGCCAGAGACACTAATTTTGGATGGATCGTCACCGGTCAACTTCCCCATTATTCTCCCCAACCCGCATCGCAATGTTATTTCGCTAATACTGACTTGGAACAGTTCTGGAGGCTCGAAAGCGTCGACTCTCCTAACATAACCTCTTCAGAAAACGAATTCTGTGAGCAACTTTTTCTGAACACCACCACTCGTTCTTCTGATGGCCGGTTCATTGTTCAGATGCCAAGATTACATAATCCTCCTAAACTTATTAACTCTCAACCCAAAGCTCGAAAAGCTCTCTTTGCTATCGAGAGCAAATTCAAGAAAGAACCTCTCGTTAAACAGCAGTACACTGATTTCATGGATGAGTATGAAAGCTTAGATCATATGGAAGTCGTTAACAAATCTGATGACGAATTGCACCCCCCAATTGAAACGGTTTTCTTAAATCATAATCCCGTGTGGAAAAACCCCCTTGTAAAGGATAAAATCCGAGTTGTTTTCAATGGTTCATCACCGGACGTTAATGGCAACAGTCTTAACGATACTCTTTACTCTGGTCCTGCCATTCAGTCAGATCTATCTGCTATACTCTTAAACTTTCGATTATTTCCCATAGCTGTTATAGCAGATATAAAACAGATGTACCGTCAAGTTTTAATTCAGCCTGAACAACGAGATCTCCAAAGAATCTTGTGGCGCGACGAAATCAGCAAGCCCATTAAGGTATTTCGCTTAAAAACGGTTACTTATGGCTTAAAACCTTCCGCTTGCCTTGCTATCCGATCCCTACACTTGTTAGACTCACAAGATGGTCATTTATTTGATTCTAAAGCATCCGAAGGACTGACTACATCATTCTATGTTGACGATTATTTGCAGTCCTTCCCCACTCTGGAGGAACACTTGTTAGCCTCACAAGATGGTCATTTATTTGATTCTAAAGCATCCGAAGGACTGACTACATCATTCTATGTTGACGATTATTTGCAGTCCTTCCCCACTCTGGAGGAAGCTTCTTTCGTGTCATTAGAACTTCAGGCATTGCTGAAGAATGGAGGTTTCCCACTTCATAAGTGGAATTCCAACTCCCATGAGTTTCTCGCCCGGTTTCCTATTAAAGACGTAGATCCCTCCTCCGTCAAAATTTGTGGAAACTCCGAATCCATAAAAACGCTTGGAGTTCATTGGTGCACTAGCACTGACACTCTCATCTATAAAGTTTCGCTCGCAGAAGAGCTCCCTAACACAAAAAGACAAATTCTCTCTGAAATTGCAAAAATCTTTGATCCGCTTCAATTCCTTGCCCCAGTTATCGTTATAGCTAAACTTTTCATGCAAGGGCTATGGTCGCTCAAATGTGAATGGGACGACACTGTTCCCCTTTCTTTTCTTAACAGATGGCTCTCTTTTCGCAGCAATTTGCTTGATCTTTCCCTTATTGAAATTCCCAGGAAATTAATTAACACTCGTGCTAATACATCTTTTTTCCTTCATGTATTCGCGGACAGTTCCGAAAAAGCTTACGGTTGCTGTGCATATTTGGTTTATCGCGGTTCCTTAAATGGATCTTCAGTTTCCAACCTTGTTTGTGCCAAATCGAAGGTGGCTCCTCTTAAAACTATCACTTTGCCTAGGCTTGAATTGTGTGCTGCACTCATGGCCGCAGAACTTGTTAAGAAATTACGGGAAGTCTTAAAAGTCGAATTCTCGCAAATATATCTCTGGAGCGATTCCATGATCACCCTTTCTTGGATCGCCAAAAACCCCTCTCATTGGCAAACTTTTGTTGCAAACAGGGTTTCCAAAATTCAAACTTTTTCTTCGGGATGTCAATGGAGGCATGTGCCCAGCGCTGACAAACCCGCCGACATCATTTCTCGTGGATGTTTACCCTCTCAATTGGCAGCTTCTCAGTTGTATTGGCATGGGCCCTCGTGGTTAATCGAAGACTCTTCTTGTTGGCCTTCTAAACCTTCAGCTACAAACTCCAACTTGCCTGACACTAAAGTATCTAAATCTACTGCTTCGTGTCTTGTTTCCAACGTTTCTCATCCCTTGTTGTCCCGCTATTCTTCCTTTCACAAATTAATTTGAATTGTTGCCTATCTTCTCAGATGGAAATATCTTGTAGTTGACCAACTGCTTCTCCCCAAACCACACCTTACCAATCATAAACTGAATCTCGCTACCATTAAGGTTTTGCAACTAACACAACAAGAAGCCTTTTCTTCTGAATTGTCTTTACTTTCTTCTAAAAAGGATCTTCCCAAATCCAGTCGTCTTCGTGCCTTAGCCCCGTTCCTTGATGACAATAGGTTACTCAGGGTAGGTGGTAGGCTCTCGCAATAATTGCTTTCTGAGTACAAAAAGCATCCTGTTATTTTGCCTTCTAAACATCACGTAACTTCTTTAATCATACGTGACTTTCATTATCGCAATCTGCATGTTGGTACACGCACACTGCTTTGCCTCTTAAGGGAAAAGTACTGGATTATAAATGGAATTCATGAAGTTTCCTCTGTAATTCACAAGTGCATTCCTTGGTTCAAAGCGAAACCTAAAGTCAATACTCAATTAATGAGCGATCTGCCCTCCTTTCGCTCTTCTCCTATACGTCCTTTTGCTCTAACTGGTATGGACTATATGTGTCCGTTCCAATATCAACGCAATTCCCCTGAAGCTAAACGCAAATTGTTTGGTAAGCTCTATGTTTCTCTCTTTGTTTGCATGGTTACTGGCGCGATCCATTTGGAACTAGTAACGAATGCTTCTACTTCTTACTTTTTATCAGCTGTCTCTCGCTTCGCTGCTAGGCGTGGTGTTCCTTCGGAGATGTTCTCTGATAACGCTTCCACTTTTCAAGGCGCAGCTTCCCTGTGGAAGAAAGCTCTCACATCTTCTCCTGCCATGGAACAGATCTCTAATTTTTCCTACTCAAAGGGTTTCAAATGGCGTTTTATACCTCCCTACGCTCCTCATCACGGTGGTAGGTGGGAATCCTGCGTAAAGCTCACTAAACGTCACTTAAGAAAGGTTTTAGGTAATCGCATTCTGACTTATGAAGAATTTTATTCACTGTCCGTTCTGATTGAAGGTGTTGTTAATACTCGCCCTTTAACTCCTCTTTCCAATGACCCTGATGACCTGCTTCCACTCACACCTGGTCACTTCCTTATAGGCACTTCTCTTTCTGTCCCTCCTCCCCTTCCCAATTCTTGCAGGGATTCTAATTTACCTATTGTTTGGCGTAAACTTGAAGCCCTCCGCAATTCTTTCTGCAAGAGGTGGAACTTGGAATATTTAACTTAGTTGCAACGGAGACAGAAGTGGTTTCTTTCCAATCCCGACATCAGGGTGGGGGACTTGGTCCTGGTTAGGGATGTTTCTCCTCCCTTGGTCTGGATTTCTGGTAGAGTGACCGAGTGTTATCCTGGAAGGGATGGGAGAGTTAGGGTAGCCAGAATCTTGACCACTAACGGTCACATCACAAGACCACTGTCTTTAATTGCTCCATTACCTTTAAATGTTTAATTGTTTATCTTGTTCTCTGTTGGTGTTTACCCTCCCAGCTTGGTGTATTCTTCGGAATACACGGTAAGATTGAGTAAACTTTTACTTCTCTTTGCTATAGTTCATTCCTTCCTTTTTCTCAAACACCAAAAGCGATCTTCCAATTTCTCCTTGCTATTTATGGTTCTCATGTTACCTGTGAGTTTGTTCTAGAGATATAACTTCCATGACCCACCTAGCGTTATCTAGCAGCGAATCTCTGAAGTTCCTCAATTCTTCCCTGTACAAGAATACTTCTTTATCAATCTGGCCACCAGATCTCGTCGTTATCGCCAGCTATCATCTCCGTGATCAAGAGAACTTCGTCTACTTTTTCACCCACCACTGCGCTAGTGTCGCCTACTATCAACTCTTTGAAGACCATTTCATCAAGAGAAAATTTATTTTTGTTATGTTGTCTATTCTTATATGTATTCCTTTTGTCTCCTACCCCCACACTTTTCCCTTCCCTGGTCCCTCCGTGCTTCGCTGAGCGTGTCTCACTTGTACGTCGGAACTCGACTCAGTTAGTTGGAGCTCAACTAGAGCTCGCCTCCTCAACTCCAAAGGCAATCCTTTGTATTCTACGCCATGTTAGAATTTTAATCTCAACCGTCAAAGGGAACATCACCTTCGCCATGAAGCAAAGCTAAGTACTACTTCTACGTTCTTCAACCAATTTTAATGGATTTTAAATAGCTACATGCTTTTAATGATCATTTTATAGGCAGTGTGAAATTACTATATTTGGGGCAATAATCATCCGTCGCGGGATTTTCTATGTTGGGCTTTTGTCTATCTAAGCCAATCTTAACAGGAAGCAGCATTTCTTATGCTTATTAAATGAGAGATTTTCTCACAACGTGGGATACCATTAAATTACCCACTGTCTATAAAATACTTAGCTCGTTCCACCGCTGGACTAACCTTTGCCCTATTCTTCAGTCATGATTGATCTGGAACCTTCCAGATTCTGCACTCTATTTACCAGTTGTACTGTCATGTATTTTCCACTCATATTTGGGAATACTTTTTCAAACTAAGGAATCTTCCTTATGAACTACTAATCAATAGCTAATTTTTCTTCCTCCGTTGGGATTTTCTCTGGCGCATTCAACTATAATCTACAACTTTCTCAAGCAATAGACTCTCGCATATCTAGTGTGACTAGTTATTTTCCATCATTGCAATAACTTTCCATGCCATAAACTTTTTGTGCTACTACAGTGAACTTTTCATCTATTTAACAGACTATAGTGAAAACAATGTTTGTTCAACATTTCATCCGCGTCGCGTTCGTCCGAATACTATAAATACGGCCATGAACACTTATCCTCAATCCCATTTGATCTTCCCCTAACCTCTTACTAACAAACCATAATAACAAAATTGTTATTTTAAGTCTTTTTCAATGAGGTGTCACTCTCAATAAGTGCCCTCCATCTCTTGATTTATTTAAAACGAATTAATGTCTGCATAACTACGTGTCTGGTACACGTCTTAAATTATATTGTTTCTCCCTTCTAATAAGGGAATACAATTCTTTCAACTCATAAATGAGTTAATTCTAGGTTTCACGAAAGGGAAACTTGCCCATTTGTCTCGTGATCCCTACTTAAACATAGGAATTCTAGAAACTTCCTTTCGGTTGTTCTCTTCAGGTTTCACAATAAGTGACCTGTCCTATTTGCATAATCCAACCAAGTAATTCAGCATTAATATCAGAAGTTATAGAAACTTATCTTTTATTCTTTCTGCTTTTTGTTGTTGTTACTTTCGAAGTTGTTACTTTTTCTAAGATATTTACCTAGAAATTCTTATAAGTACACACCTTGTACTTGGTTTATTGTCTAACTTTAATTACGTCAGTTATCTTTAAAATTTTCCTTCATTTATCTTTTTCTTTCCAAAATCTTACGAAAATTTTAGTACTTATAAAAGGTTTGAAACTAAAAGAATTGTTAATTGCCTGGCGCAAGCTTTAGATGTTTTTTCGGAGGTCTGTGACCCCATTTGTTACAAAATCAAAATTATATATTTGTTACAAAACTACTACTCAATATTGTTAAATAAATTCAAGAGTTCTTTTTGGATTTATCATTTCTCTAGCATAACGGTTAGGCAAGATCCTGTCTTCCTTGACTCTTCCAACTTAATGCAAATAAATCTATTGATAGGGCTTTCACCACTTGTTGCATTTGAGCAAGAACTCTTAGTTGACAACTTGGTAAAGTCTCTCTTAGCTTTAATAGCTAATTCTAACTGGCCAGTAAGGCAAGCATAGCTCGCTACGCCAGCTTCCTGCTTGTGGAGATTCTCTCCAACACTTATGGTTGGTTTTTCAAAATATAAGTGTTTCTCATTGTCTAAACTTTTAGTCGGCTCCTTGCTGGGTAAAAGCTTAGCCATTTCCAAATGCAACTATTGGTACACTTACCAAAATTATTCCCAAAGTTATAATTGCTTTCTCCCTATCCTTCTTGGAAGCATCTGGTCGCTCTTTAGGAATTCTACAATTTCGAAAACTAAAATATCGAAACCGATTCAAATTAATGGCGTTCTTCAAATTATTTGTTTGAAAACAAACTCCTTTGGACAGATACACAATAAATTATGTTACTCTTTGTCTTGCCAGACCATCACCCTTCCCCATAGTAGGCATATGTATGCTTGAGAGGGAATACTCTAAAGCCACTCTCTTGCAAACCGCCCAAGTTCTAGCTGCGTTCCCCGTTAGCTTTGCCCAGGTCCCTACCCACTTTAGGTATCGGAGAGCGGATTTGCAGTGTCAGTCGCCTTCGAGTACATTTAAAGTTAAAAATATAACTTATTTTGGACTCTCGTCCTATTTCTCCATCCTTTTTCTCCAGTCCGAAACCCACTTCCTTTTCTTTATCATCTTTCCTTGGGGGTTAGGTTATTCCCAAGCTAATAATCTACCAAAGGGCCCTAAATGCAAAAACTATTTCAGACCGCTACCCTATTCCACATCTACAGGACTTCAACAGCCGCTTATATGGCAAAACAGCTTTCTCCAAAATAGATTTGATTCGAGCTTTTCACCACATTCCAGTCGCTGAAGAGGATATACCTAAAACTGCTGTCATCACTCCTTTCGGCCTATTTGAATTTCTTTAACTTCCATTTGGGCTTTGCAATGCAGCACAATCATTTCAAAGGTTTATCGACGTCATTTTGAGAGATTTGGACTTTGTTTTCTGCTACCTTGATGACATTCTCATAGCGTCTGTCGATGAGCAGGAGCATGAGGTTCACCTGAAATTGCTTCTGGAACACCTAGATAAATATTCTATCAATGTAAACCTGTCCAAATGTATTTTTGGGGGCTCTGAAATTTCCTTCTTAGGGTACTCTGTTATGTCTACAGGAATCAAACCATTACCTGATCGAGTTGAAGCTATCCTTTCATATCCACAACCTAGTACAATCTAAGACGATTCCTAGGATTGGTAAACTTTTATCGTTTTCACTTCCCAATGCGGCAAAAACCCAGCAGAGCCTCTTCAGCCTATGTAAGGACACACGCAAGCGTGACCGCAAAGCAGTTAAATAGACACCAGAGGATTTTCAAGCTTTTAACAACTCATGAAACAAATAGCTGATGCTACCCTACTTGCACATCCCTCAAGTGATCTACCATTGGCATTGACGGTTGACGCTTCCAACTTTTCGATTGGAGCCTCACTGCATCAAAACCGTGATGGTACAGCAGAACCTCTTGCATTTTTCTCAAAGACTCTAAATGACACACAAAAAAGGTACAGCACATATGATCGTGAGCTTCTCGCTGCCTATTCTGCAATAAAGTACTTCCGCCATTTATTGGAAGGTAGACATTTTACACTTTTTACAGACCACAAACCTCTAACGTTCGCATTTCAGCAGCGCCTAGATAAAGCATCTCCACGGCAACTCCGACAGTTGGATTTTATAGGCCAATTTACAACTGAATTGAAGTATCTTCCGGGAAAGGATAACATTCCAGCAGATTTTTTCTCCCACATCTCATCTATCTTCATTACATCACAATTGTCATTTGATGATGTAGCTAAAGCACAGGCATCCGATGAAGACCTAAAAGCTCTGCTACAATCAACTACCACATCACTTCAATTCAAGACCATCAATTTACCATCCGGAGCAGAACTAGTCACTGATTTTCAACAGGAGAGGTGCGGCCATATTTACCTATCCAATTCCGCAAGCTTGCATTTGAAATGCTTCATAATATGACGCACCCAGGAATTAAAGCATCTACCTCACTTCTACAAAAAGATATGTATTGCCATCACTCAAAGCATATGTCAAACTCTGGACAAGATGCTGCATAGCCTGCCAGCGCTCCAAGGTTACCAGACATACCAAAAGTGCAATTAATACATATGATCCAGTGGAACGACGCTTCTTTCACATACATGCGGATATTGTTGGCCCCCTTCCACCACCTGAAGGATACACACACACACACTTAATTCCTGCCGCTCCTTCCGGAGCATAGGGCCTTGGCGAAATTTCTCCACGCAGTACGGTTCCTGGCCATTCTCTTCACTTGACTCCAGTTCTTGTCCACCTCTGCAATTTCATTTTCGATCGTCCTCTTCCAGGTCTTCTTAGGTCGACCTCGCTTCCTGGCGCCTTGAGGATTCCAGTCTAGCGCCGCCCTCTCAATAGCTCCGTCCGGCTTCCTTAGTGTGTGACCAATCCAGCGCCATTTCCTCTCCTTGATCTGGATGCTAATCGGTTGTTGATTGTTGATGGTCCAAAGATCTTCATTTGAGATTATGTCCGGCCACCTCACACTCATGATGCGACGCAGACATCTGTTAATGAACACCTGTAGCTGGTTGTTGATCGGTTTTGTGACTTTCCACATTTCACAGCCGTAGAGAAGAATCGACTTTACGTTGCTATTGAAAAGGCGGAGCTTGGTCTTCCTGGAAATGTTTCTATTTCTCCAGATGGGGTAGAGCTGGACAAAGGCACCATTTGCCTTCCTGATACGGCTTCGAACATCTTCCTCTGCTCCCCCATCATTTGTGACTATACTTCCAAGGTAGAGGAAGGACTCAACTCGCTCAATGTCCTTTCCGTTGACTGTCAAACTAGTCGTGATGTCAGAATTTATCCTCATCTCTTTGGTCTTGTTGGTGTCGATCATCAGTCCTGCACGTTCTGCTTCTCTCCGAAACCTCCCCAGCTTATCTTCTATGTCTCGGTACCGTTGTGCCATAAGACAAATGTCGTCTGCGAAATCCAGATCTTCAAGCCTGTCATTTATACCCCATTGAATACCCCTCTTACGTCCTCCCATTACCTTCTTCATCACACTATCCAGGACCAACAGGAACAGAGTGGGGGAAAGGACACACCCCTGTCTCACTCCGGAACTGACCTTTATCTTTTCTGTTAATTTGCCTTCGTGAAGAACCTGGCACTCATACCCTTCGTACATCTCTTCCATGATTCTGATGATCTTTGTTGGAATTTTATATTCCTCGAGGGTCTTCCACATGATTCTTTGATTTGCGGAGTCGAAGGCTTTCTCGAAGTCAACAAATGTGAGGTAAAGGGTATTCCGCCACTCCACACTCTGCTCCAGGATGATTCGGAGGGTGTTGATGAGATCCACACAGCTGCGATGTTGTCGAAATCCAGCCTGTTCCTTCCGAAGCCTTTTTTCTACGCAGTCTTTTATACGATTCAGGATGACTCTCGCCAGCACTTTGCTTGGAATGGACAGCAAGGTGATACCCCTCCAGTTGTTACAGTTTGTGGTGTCCCCTTTCTTCGGCAACTTGACTATCAACCCCTTCTTCCAGTCGGTTGGTATTTTCTCCTCCTTCCAGATCTTCTCCAGCGGGTGCAGCAGATCGATCGTAATATCCAGGTCTGCTTTCAGTACTTCCGCTGGGATATTATCCAGACCTGGTGCCTTCCCGCATTTCATCTGCTTCAACGCTGTCCGTATTTCTCCCCGAGTTGGGGAGTCGAGGCTGATGCTTGGGTCACTTTCTGCTTCCTCTTCATCTTCTCCTTGCTGCTTACTTTCTGGTCCTCTATCTCTATTAAGAACCTCCGCAAAGTGTTCTCTCCATCTTGTCAGCTGCTGTTCACACGTCGTGAGGATCTCGCCCGTCTTGCTCTTCACAGGCCTAGTTTTATTAAAACCTTTCTTCGAAAGCATCTTTGTGATGCCATAGAGCTCCTTAACGTCCCCCCTTCTTCTGCTTTCTCCGCCTGCTCATCAATCCACCTCCTATGATCCTTCCGTACACTCCTCTTTACCTCCCTGTTTGCTGTTGAATACTTTGCTTGTGTGAGAGCCTTCTGCTGCCTAGTCTTGCAGGTGTTGAGCTTGGCCTTAATCTCCTTCCTATAATTTATCTTGTCCCAGGTCTGATCGGATATCCATTCTTTCCGCAGGTAGTTCTTGTACCCGAGCTGCATCTCACTGGTTTCCACGAAGATATTCTTTACCTCGCTCCACACAGTCTCCACGTCCTTCTCTGTCTCGGAGTCCAACACCTGGAATTTATTTCTGAGCTCCAGTTTAAATTGGTCCTATCTCTGCTGGTTCTTAAGCTTGCCCACATCAAACTTGTTGTGCCAGGTGTTAAACTTTCGGCGGACTGCGACGATCTTCATGCGGAATTTGGCAACCACAAGATGATGGTCACTACCAACGTCCGCTCCTCTCTTGTTCCTAACATCTTCCAAGCTTCTTCTGAACCTCCTGATCACCGCGATGTGATCAATTTGATTTTCTGTGACTTGATCAGGAGACACCCAGGTGACCTTGTGGCACCGCCTATGAGGAAATACCGTGCCACCCATCACCAAATCCTGACTGGCGCAATATTCCGTAAAATTCTCCCCATTGTCATTCATCTCACCAAGGCCATGTTTACCCATGATCTGCTCCAACCCCTCATTGTTTGAGCCCACCTTCGCGTTGAAGTCTCCCATAACAATGAGAATGTCCTTACTTGTTTGTCTTGTGATGTCTCGCAGCATTTGGTAGAATTCTTCCTTCTTCTCTGGCTTCGATTGTTCTGTAGGCGCATAGCATTGGATGATGATCACATTCCTGATCTTTGTCTTGAACCTAGCAAACATGAGCCTACTAGAAATTGGCTTCCACTCCATAAGGCTTCTCTTTGCATTTCTGATGAGCAGCAACCCCACTCCATCCCTGTGTTCTTCATCATCGCCCCCAGAATAGAGAAATGTAATTCCATCTGTTGTCTGTATTTCACCAAATCCTGGCCACCTCACTTCACTCAATCCTAGGATATCCAGCCCATAGTTCTTCATCTCCCGTGTCACTTGTTTCAGTCTGGTTTTCTCCATCAAGGTCCTCACATTCCAGAAACCGATTTTCGTAGTCCTCTTCATGCCAAAAGTCGTCATCAGGTTATCCGTCCGGTTTTGTAATTTCGCTTCAGTTTCCGTAATCAGTTTATTTAAGAGGAGCGAGTGATTAACCCACTGCCTCCGAGTGCCTTGGAGGGGCTGCCACCTTAAGCCTGAGGCACCAGACTGATTTTCTGTCAGGGTTTCTTCCCTTAGCCTTTGAAGAACCAACTCCAAACTACAAGGCAGCAGTTGTTTTACCAGAGCCCCGTTAGACGTAATTTCTTCAGGGTTCCTGTAGGGCCTTCACAGCTACCGTAGCGGTTTTGAGACACACAAAGTCCCCACTGTACTTCACCCCTACAAGCAATCCCATACTTAATTACGTTGCCCATCTCCCACGACGAGGACGAGGGAGACCCTGAAGGACAATTATCGATCGATTTTCAAGTTGGCCATAGGCTATACCATTGAAGGACATAACAACAGAATCAGTAGCTCATGCCATCCTATACTTTTGGATAGCTAGATTTGGTGTACCAGCCGTCATCACAACTGACCGTGGCAAGCAGTTTGACTGCTCGATATTCAGTCATCTGATGAAAATACTGGACATACACCACATTAAAACGACAGCTTACCATCCTGCAGCAAATGGGAAAATAGAACGTTAGCACCGCCAGCTCAAAGGCGCACTTCGGACTCAGTTAACCAACCCCAACTTCCAACAGTCCTGCTAGGCCTCAGATCACTCATCATACCTCACCTAAATTCCTCCTCAGCTGCAGTCATTTATGGAGAGCCCATTCGCCTACCAGCAGACGTCTTTGAAAAATCACCACCGACAGAACTTCCTACTTTCGTCCTCAAGCTCAAACAGCATGCTCAATCCTTACACCCAGTCCAACTAAAACATCATGCTGTTAAAATAACATTTATACATCCTGAACTGTTGCGTTCTTCTCATGTGTTCATCCGGCATGACTCTCTTCGTAAACCCTTGCAGCCTATCTTCGATGGACCATTCCGTGTAATATCTCGCTCCAACAAACACTTTGTGGTTATTACCAACCATGGTGAAGAGACTAATTGTATTGATAGACTTAAACCAGCATTTCTACTAAATAGTGAATACACTGGCACAGCTACCACAACTTGTGCCAGTAGCCAACAGCAGATTCATAGGGACATCTGCATCCCACAGACTCAACTGAAAGAGTCCTACGCCCGTTCTGGAAGAACTGTTCGATTCCCATCACGATATCTCTCCGTTGTCACTGGGGAGGGAGTATGTGGCGGAGACATCTACGCGGAATAACTTTTACTTGTATATGTTTTATCTCTGACGAAAAGAGAACCTTTACTTGTATATATTTTATCTCTAACTTTGTTTTATTGTTTCATTATTGTTGGTCTCCTAGTCAGAATTCCTCACTAGTTCTTCTTATAAAATGTGTATGTCATTCCCTCTTAATAAATGTGCCAAACAAATGTGAGTACGACATCATTGAAACCACACTGTAATGTCAATGTCGGCTTCCTTAAGATCCTTTAATGTCTGTGTAAACCACGCTGGTTGAACTTTAAATTTTAAAATTTTATTAAAAATTTGTTTTGTTAGCCTGTCATTATTCATTCTATTTAAATACCCAAAAAATGGCATCTGTCGTTTGCGCATGGTGTGAATTATGTTCTCCAATGGTGCATATTTCCTTGTTAGGTCGTGGTCTGTTAAAGTCGGTTTGTGTTTTACTTGGGCCAAGGATGCATCGAACCAATCTTCTTTCCATGAGCATGATTTTGTTTATGTCACCTTTCCGCATTAACTTTAATGTTTCAACTCCAAAGAGTGCTTCAGGTCTCACCACTGAATTGTAACTTAAAGTTTAATTTTAGTGTCCCATGACAATGTCTTCTTCTTGTATACATTTCTGGTGATCTGAAATGCTACGTTCATTTTCTTTGCTCGGACCTCTAAGCTATTTTTTTCATTGTTATTGATAGTTATCCATTCACCGAAATACTTAAATGAGTTAACTTTGTGTATTTTGTTTTGGTTTATGATTATTACGTAAGGATAATCTTGAATATTCGTTATAAATTCTGTCTTGGGGAAGGAGATTTGTAAACCAATTTTTTCTGCTTGCAAAATGAAGTTTTCTACTTGGATCTTTGCATTTTCTGGCGTGTCCGTGATCAGAGCAATGTCATCCGCGAAAGACAAGCAATCTAAATGGATATTATTTTTTACCTCCCAAATTTATACCTTTCGTGTCTGATTTTCTCCATTCTCTAATCACCTTCTCCAGAGCACAATTAAAAAGCAAAGGCGACAACCCATCTCTCTCTGACACCTGTCTTAATTTGAAAAGTTCTAGAGAATTCTCCATTGAATCTAACTATAGATGAGGTATTTTTAATGTATCTTGTATAATGTTTGTGTTTTTTTAATCCAAGCCGAATTCTTTTAAAACATCGATGAGGGATTCTCTATTAATTGAATCATAAGCTTTATTGAAGTCAATAAAAGTAATAGTTGTTGCTTTGTTTCTCAGTTGCTTCATTTGTGGAATAGTTTTGAGATTCCAGATCTGCTCAATGCATGATCTGTTTTTCCGATAACCACCTTGATATTCCCCTATTTGCGGATCTAATTGTGGTTCTGCACGGCTGAGTAGTGCTTTCGAGAGTATTTTGTAAGTCACTGGCACAAGTTATTTGGATCAGTTTTTGGACCTTTCTTATGCATAGGGTGTATGATGGCCGACTTCCAATCTTCTGGAATTTCTTCACTATCCCAGATTGTATCTAGGATATCTTTAAGTTTATTGATGATATCATCATCGAGAACTTTCCACAATTCTGCTTTAATTCCGCCTTCACCTACTGCTTTATTTTTCTTCAAGGAACAAATAATTTATTTAATTTCATTTTAATCTGAGGCTGAAGAGTCATCATTTTGCATACTGTATAATCATTACTAAATGCAAATGTGAATTCCGGGTTAAGACAGTTATGTAAATCTTAAAAAAAAACTGCCATTATATTGCAATTTTCCTGCTTAGAGTAAGCAATTTGCTTTATTCTTTGACTGACTAGTTGTAAGATTGGAGGAGTAAATTTGGTCAATTGTTTCTTAAATAATCGGTTGAAGTTTCTCATTTTATTTTTTTGAAAGTGTACATTAATTTGATGTAGTTCATTCAAAATAAACAACTTTCTTTCCATTTTAAACGTTTTAGTAGCCTCTCTTCGCCTTTCTACTAGCTTATCTCTATTCTCCAGACTTTTATTTGCGTTCCATTTTTCCCAAGCATTATGTCTTTCTTGTAGAACCATATCAAATTGTTCGTTCCACCAAGTCCGTTTTTTCCGCTTAGTTAATGGTGCCGTTGAGATAGCTGCTTTTATTATGTCATTTTTATATCAACCCAAGTATGAACGTCTTTGGTTTGAAATTCTGCCATTAATGTATTACCATCTAATTTATTAACATCATATTGTCGGATTCTAACTTGTCGAACATATTTTCGTACATTAAGTTTAATCCGAAATTTAGCAACAGAAATATAATGATCAGATTCAATATTTGCAGACTTTATAACTCTGACATTCATTATCTCATTCGATATATTGATTTTATAATAAAATAGCTGAAAAAATACAGCCGTAGAATCAGGTGTACAAAGCCGTGTCTTCTCTCACTTGTCTCATTGCGGCAACAGCGCTCAGAAGAACGCTCCCATGTTCACAGTTGTTTTACGTTTGGTCGAGTCGTGTCTTCTCTCGCTTGCCTCATTGCGGCAACAGCGCTCAAAAGAACGCTCCCATGTTCACAGTTGTTTTGCGTTTGGTCGAGTCGTGTCTTCTCTCGCTTGCCTCATTGCGGCAACAGCGCTCAAAAGAACGCTCCCATGTTCACAGTTGTTTTGCGTTTGGTCGAGTCGTGTCTTCTCTCGCTTGTCTCATTGCGGCAACAGTGCTCAGCAGAACGCTCCCATGTTCACAGTTGCTTTACGTTTGGTCGAGCCGTGTCTTCTCTCGCTTGTCTCATTGCGGCAACAGAGCTCAGCAGGACGCTCCCATGTTCACAGTTGCTTTACGTTTGGTCGAGCCGTGTCTTCTCTCGCTTGTCTCATTGCGGCAACAGAGCTAGCAGGACGCGCGCCCATTTTTACAGTTGTTTTGCGCTTGGTCGAGTCGTGTCTTCTCTCGCTTGTCTCATTGCGGCAACAGCGCTCAGCAAGACGCGCCCATATTCACAATTGTTTAGCGTTTGGTCGAGCCGTGTCTTCTCTCGCTTGTCTCATTGTGGCAACAGCACTCAGCAGAACGCGCCGATGTTCACAGTCGTATCTTCTCTCGCTTGTCTCATTGCAGCAACAGCGCTTAGGAGGACGCGCCCATGTTCATAGTCGTGTCTTCTCTCGCTTGTCTCATTGCGGCAACAGCGCTCGGCAGGACGCGCCCATATTCACAATCGTGTCTTTTCTAGCTTGTCTCATTGCGGCAACAGCGCTCAACTGGACGAGCCCATGTTTACAGTTGTTCAGCGTTTGGTCGAGCCGTGTCTTCTCTCGCTTGTCTCATTGTGGCAACAGCGCTCAGCAGAACGCGCCGATGTTCACAGTCGTATCTTCTCTCGCTTGTCTCATTGCAGCAACAGCGCTTAGGAGGACGCGCCCATGTTCATAGTCGTGTCTTCTCTCGCTTGTCTCATTGTGGCAACAGCGCTCGGCAGGACGCGCCCATGTTCACAATCGTGTCTTTTCTAGCTTGTCTCATTGCAGCAACAGCGCTCAACTGGACGAGCCCATGTTCATAGTCGTGTCTTCTCTCGCTTGTCTCATTGTGGCAACAGCGCTCAGCAGAACGCGCCGATGTTCACAGTCGTATCTTCTCTCGCTTGTCTCATTGCAGCAACAGCGCTTAGGAGGACGCGCCCATGTTCATAGTCGTGTCTTCTCTCGCTTGTCTCATTGCGGCAACAGCGCTCGGCAGGACGCGCCCATGTTCACAGTCGTGTCTTCTCTCGCTTGTCTCATTGTGGCAACAGCGCTCAGCAGAACGCGCCGATGTTCACAGTCGTATCTTCTCTCGCTTGTCTCATTGCAGCAACAGCGCTTAGGAGGACGCGCCCATGTTCATAGTCGTGTCTTCTCTCGCTTGTCTCATTGCGGCAACAGCGCTCGGCAGGACGCGCCCATGTTCACAATCGTGTCTTTTCTAGCTTGTCTCATTGCGGCAACAGCGCTCAACTGGACGAGCCCATGTTTACAGTTGTTCAGCGTTTGGTCGAGCCGTGTCTTCTCTCGCTTGTCTCATTGTGGCAACAGCGCTCAGCAGAACGCGCCGATGTTTACAGTCGTATCTTCTCTCGCTTGTCTCATTGCAGCAACAGCGCTTAGGAGGACGCGCCCATGTTCATAGTCGTGTCTTCTCTCGCTTGTCTCATTGTGGCAACAGCGCTCGGCAGGACGCGCCCATGTTCACAACCGTGTCTTTTCTAGCTTGTCTCATTGCAGCAACAGCGCTCAACTGGACGAGCCCATGTTCATAGTCGTGTCTTCTCTCGCTTGTCTCATTGTGGCAACAGCGCTCAGCAGAACGCGCCGATGTTTACAGTCGTATCTTCTCTCGCTTGTCTCATTGCAGCAACAGCGCTTAGGAGGACGCGCCCATGTTCATAGTCGTGTCTTCTCTCGCTTGTCTCATTGTGGCAACAGCGCTCGGCAGGACGCGCCCATGTTCACAACCGTGTCTTTTCTAGCTTGTCTCATTGCAGCAACAGCGCTTAGGAGGACGCGCCCATGTTCATAGTCGTGTCTTCTCTCGCTTGTCTCATTGTGGCAACAGCACTCAGCAGAACGCGCCGATGTTCACAGTCGTATCTTCTCTCGCTTGCCTCATTGCAGCAACAGCGCTTAGGAGGACGCGCCCATGTTCATAGTCGTGTCTTCTCTCGCTTGTCTCATTGTGGCAACAGCGCTCGGCAGGACGCGCCCATGTTCACAACCGTGTCTTTTCTAGCTTGTCTCATTGCAGCAACAGCGCTTAGGAGGACGCGCCCATGTTCATAGTCGTGTCTTCTCTCGCTTGTCTCATTGTGGCAACAGCACTCAGCAGAACGCGCCGATGTTCACAGTCGTATCTTCTCTCGCTTGCCTCATTGCAGCAACAGCGCTTAGGAGGACGCGCCCATGTTCATAGTCGTGTCTTCTCTCGCTTGTCTCATTGCGGCAACAGTGCTCGGCAGGACGCGCCCATGTTCACAGTCGTGTCTTTTCTCGCTTGTCTCATTGCGGCAACAGTGCTCGGCAGGACGCGCCCATGTTCACAATCGTGTCTTTTCTCGCTTGTCTCATTGCGGCAACAGCGCTAAGCAGGACGCGCCCATGTTCACAGTTGTTTTGCGATTGGTCGAGTCGTGTCTTCTCTCGCTTGCCTCATTGCGGTAACAGCGCTCAGCAGAACGAGCCCAGGTTCACAGTTGCTTAGTGTTTGGTGAGTCGTGTCGAGTTAATACTTCAAATAAGAGTTTATCAACAGAGGAGAACTAAAGTAACCTTACCGTAGCGCAGGTCGCGATTTCAAAGACGTCCAGAGGGAAGTCGCCCCCTGCATATAGCCTACAGTATTCTTCGTATTCATTGTCCCCCTCGTTGCACTCTTGGATTGTTATATGTATAGGCCATTGAGTCGTGTACTGCACCCGAAAATTGAATTTTTTAGGACAAAAATTATGATATTTTTCGAGCCCCATGCTAAAATTTAACATGTTAAGATTGACGCTGGATTGAGACGCAAACGAGTTTAGTTAACAAGCTCAGGCAAGGGGGAAGCGTGATCACGTGATTTGTGACGCTCGAGAGGGCCTAGCAAGGTGAAAACCCGCGTAGCAACAAGGATTTTACCGCGGATAAATGATATAATATTGTTATAAAATATATCATTGGAGATTAGCTGACAGTCAATTAGAAGAGGCTTTATGGAAGAGAATATCACCATGGCCTAGTGAATGTTATTAGAGCTCAGCAACTTGAAGTGAAACCCTGGCGACGGCGCTAGCTCTGTCAGCCAGTGTGACAGAGAGGAGGGCAAGCTTGAGCGAGAGAGTGGACTGTCATCGCTTGTCAACACATCTATTGGCTCCCGGCCAGCGATGGACTACACCCCTCTGTACAGATATTGGTCTTGCTTGAGTTGGTCAGAGCGGGCAGGGGGGAAGTACTTTTAGTTCACATTTTTTCCGGGGTTTCAGTTCGAGTTGCTGAGCTCTAACTATCGTATTTAAGCCCCAAGAAGGACTTTTTTTTAGCCTACTTTCGATTTTTGCAAAAAATTAAAGTAGTCTTATGAGATCAATACAGGGCGAAAAAATTGTGTCTGTCTGTGTGTGTTTGTGTGTGTATGTGTGTGTGTGAGTCTGTGTGTGTGTGTGTGTGTGTGAGAGAGTGTGTGTACTCTGAATGTCTGTCCCCCCTATCAATTCGAACACCTCAGTGTCATGTTTTATATCACCGCCATCTTGACGGAAACGTAATCGCGGCCACCCAAATGTCAAAAGCTAAAATGTCATTACGACCAACCTAATAATCTAGTCTCTACCAAATTTTGCAACAACATATCGCTATGTGGGAAGCATATTCTGACCAAACTGCAAGATCATCAGCCCAATAGTTTGCAGATGGTGGCCAAGTATGTGTGCAAATCGATTCCTCCTATCAATTCAAACACGGTGAAACCGAATTGAACGAAATTTGGTACAGAGGTAGCACTAGCAAAGGGCACCTCAGTGTCATGTTTTATATCGCCGCATCTTGACGGAAACGGAATGACGGCCACCCAAATGTAAAAAACTTAAAATCAAATTACGACCATCCTAATAATTTGATCTCTACCAGATTTTGCAACAACATGCCTATTTGTGGAAAGCATCTTATGACTGACTACAAGGTCATCTGCCCAATAGTTTGCAAATAGCGGCCATGTATGTGTGCAAATCCATTCCCCTTATCAATTCAAACACGGTGAAACCGAATTGATTGAAATTTTTTACAGAGGTAGCACTAGCAAAGGGCACCTCATATTCATATTTAATACCGTATAGCACGTTGTATTTCAACAAGCTACTACAACCAACATTCAATTATACTCCTTGAAGAGGACAAAGTGTTATAACAATACCCATGCATTTAGGAGAAAGTAGGCTATATGTTCTTTACTGAACATCTTGTTAATAATTGAAATACTGAAGAAAATTACGAGAGGATATTATCAGTACTATGAAAGTCGATTGAAGGGAGAAGTACACTGTAATAAGCTATATTCAGGTACGCGCTTTTATTTCTGCGGGAGATAAAATGGTGCCGGAATTAATACGAGTTGGAGAAGGGGAGCTCAGAGAGAGCGTTCTTACGCCTAGAGAAGTTGTCGAAGTCAGACTTATTACCAGGAGAGTTCATCCTGAGGAAGTAAAGCCGAGTGCGTTGTTCGACCACTCGAGGAGACAGCACCGATCCCGGCATAGTTGACGGACGACCGCGCTTACTGCAAATCTAGTGCAAGTTAAAGTTTAGTTATAAATGCACATTTCTGAACTATAATAGAGTACAATTAATACTGAAGTGAATTCTAGTGATACTTTTGATTATAGACAAGCAGTTTATGAACTTTGAACGTCGCAGTTCGAGAATTAAGGCAATTATAGGCAGTTTAACTTTTCTGCTAGAAAAGAAACGCATTTCAACACTTGAAGCATTTTTGTTCGACAAGTTAGCAGCGAATGATCTTTCATGCTACAATACAACGTGAGTAACAGCCTATGATTATATGAACATTATGATGACTGCAGACATGAATACACAAATATTATTCAACATTATGAAGATGTTAGTGATTATGGAATAGAAACTTTATGCGGCTGGGTTATGTTAATGCAGAGTTGTTATTAGACAACATGGAGCAACGTTAGTTAACTACAGAACTATGCACAGCATCTAGAATGTCTACAAAGTTAAGTATACATGAAATATTATGTACATTACCATCCAGTACAATTAATGTATTATCATGTACATATACTTTTGGCTACGAGCAATCATTATAGTTCATTGACCATCTGCATGAACATCAATAACCATGATTGTGATTCGATCTACATATCGAAAATATTGCTCGAAAATAATGTGGGAAATTAGAATGGAGTCGGTGAATGAAGATTCATCATCAGGAAGAGAGAATATGCCAGGAAATAGACCCGGCAATTGCTTGAAACTTGGAATCCATGTACGAGAGAACGCAGTTCGATGTCCGGTGGAGATGGGTGTTTTCCGGAGATGAAATCCTTCCTTATCCGAGGTCGCAGTTCTTTCGCTAGTGTGGACGGATTTGGTTTCAACATTGCGTTCTTGGAAGATAAAACATCTAGGTATTTTCCAATACCTGATATGAGCTTCAGAAGTCTTCAGACAAGGTAGAAGTGCCCAGCATTATTATGTAGTTAGAGTATTGTGATGGCATTTTGAGCAACATTTCTCCATATTTCATTTATGTATTTTCACTCTGATGCGTGATATGATTTATTCTGCAAGATCATGTGGGATGATTGTCTATAGTCATCCATACATGAAAGTTCAACTATTCAGGTTCTGAACTGAAGTTTATTTGTTTGGGAATTTATGTTCCATTCTTGAAATTTAAGATATTAGTATTCGACGTTTTCCGATTTTTGAGCTAGGATTTCAGACAGTTTGTCTTAGATGTCTAGTAAATTCACTTTGAGTAAAATGAATTGGGCATCTTACTGTAAGAAGAATATGAGTACAGTGAAAGGATCTACGTTTGATATATTGCGAAATATCATTTATTATTATGAACATTTCGTCGATCTGGCAAGTAATATTCATCACGATTATGACATAAAGTCATGTACTCGTGGACATTCTTTGTATAGAATGGAGATACATTCAGGAGTTGACATACCCATTTATTTGAAGGAAAGCTTTGCACTTTCATTAAATGTAACATTATTTGAGTCATATCTTCCTAGAAGATAATTTATCCGACAGCAGGGAATTTAGATATAGTCTATTCCAGTCGTGATTGATTTTCATGGGACACTTAAATAACACTTGTCGTTATATATACTCAAATGTAATGCTACGTTATTTTGTGAACGTAATATTGCAACCGTGTAACTATGACGTTAATATCAGTATGGTGAGACTCATTTATATATTTTTATTACATGTATAGAAACAAGGAATTGATAACAAAGTAACACTGTTTAGTAAACCTAACGGAGATCTTTCATAAGCAACTTCTATGATCGTTTTGAGAGCCATAAGAACAGATATTGCTGTTGACAGTATAAGCGGTTGTATGGACAACGCTAAGATAAATGCTAGTTGGAAATAATGCACGTACTACAGAAGAATTGTTGGAAACAATTGTGTTGAGGTTGTGAGAATTGTTCATTGAATATACGAGGAGGGTTCATGCCGTATATAGAAGTATAGAAGTCTGCGAGGAAATATTTCTTGTAATACGAATGTGTTTGCCGTATTTGTGCATTGTAGTACTGTTGTGTGGAGATTAAAGCATTGTTGTATTTAGTAGAGTTAGTGAGAACCCCTATGTATGTATAGATTCACGATTTAGAAGGAAAGATAGAAGCATAATAGGTTGAACGATTTTTGGGAAACGTTATTAATTTTTGTTCACTAAACTTTTATTAAAACTTTATTAAACCAGGAACTATCAAATAATAATATGAACTTATCTTAGATGATTGGTCATATCAGGCCGGAGATGACAAGAAACCTAATACAGACTTAATTGGTATAGCATTTTAACAATTCGAAATAAACTTGAGAAGGGAACTATAAACAATAGCTAGTGATAATAATGGCTAGTCTAATACTACACAATTAGCTTGCCACGGTGGGTGAGTGGATAGCGTGTCGGTCTACCAACCCCAAGATTGCAGGTTCGCCCCTGGCCGTGGTAAGTGATTTTTGAAAGGCGGCAAAAATACGATACGCATGTCATACGATGTTGGCATGTCAAAGAACCCATTTGAATTCAGTAGGCCGAGTTCATAATGGCAAAATTAATCTCGGGAGTTTCCGCCAATAAAAAGTTCCTCATTTCTCTACTAGAAAGCGCTATAGTGTTCAAGGAACTTAGATATCTATTATCTAACCTCCTTGACTTTCATAGTGATTTAAGGAACAACGAAATTCGACATGCAAGCTACCCTCTGGGTGTCAAGTTACAAAGCTTGCACCGGGCACCCGAGGCCATACTATATTATTTACTACACAATTAAACTTGATGTGATAGACGATGATAAACACTGTATATAATAATTTATAATTATGTAATTAAGGGTTTTATTATTTTTAATAATAATGATATATTTTGCGTGATTAATATGTTTAGAACGGTTAGGAGTAGATGTTTTAGGA
Source organism: Meconema thalassinum (assembly GCA_946902985.2). Lineage (NCBI taxonomy): Eukaryota > Metazoa > Arthropoda > Insecta > Orthoptera > Tettigoniidae > Meconema > Meconema thalassinum. The sequence continues at coordinate 478,222,650 of OX336391.1, forward strand.
TGTGAGTGTGTGTTTAATGAAAGATTAAAGTATTTGAAACTACGTCAGTTGCAAATGGCGATAGTACTGTAAATAATTAGTATGGTATTGTATGAAAGTAATTGATAGAGAAACTACAGATTTATAAAGGATTTTGTCATGTATAAATGAAAGCGAATGGGATCTGTGTGTAAACCGGCAATGTTACAATCTCGCCGTGTTATAAAATGAAACGGGAACTTGGAGAGCAGGTGTTAAACGCGTAACCAGTTTGTTGAATCCCAGGCTCGATTATACAAGCGGAGTGCAGTTGTGAATTCTAGCGAAGGGAGTTCTGAATGAACTGTGTCAATGAAACGAGATGGTAGTCAGGTGTCACTCTCGACACGCGTAACTATGTGAGATATTTAACAGGAAACTTTGTCAATAAGTATTTTAACGATCTGTAAATGGCAGAGACCTCCCAAAATGTTACCAGCATATGTGTCTAGTCGTGTGAATCCAGTGTTATGAATGGATGGAGGTATATGTGTGTTAATTAATTTATTTAATGATTATTAATATATTAGGGAATTTTTATTTTTTTTATTTTAAAGAATTTTTGTTAATATGTTTATTTCGTTTTGTAACTTTTGTGTCGAGTGACTTATTTTAAACTATAAGCAGAGATGGTGCTATGGAATATCCTACAGGAGGTAAGGATCCATTTTTATCCTACATAGCCCCGAGATGTAAGGTAAGTTTTTCACTCTACCGCAAGTGTATTTTTGTTGTATCCATAACACGATCGTAGCCTACTGTGTATAATTCCGAAGACCTTGTTGGTGGGATATTGACGGTTTAACTAGCCTTCATAATTCTACGATCCAGCTGTGCTTTGGATTTCCAGCAAGTAACTTCTCGATTTTTACGGGTACACTACCATTAAAGGAAAATTATTGCGTAGGTTCATTATTCAAACTTCCACTTGCATCGCATGATTACGACACAAGACATAAAAACTTAATTTAAAATTCGCACAGCCGCCATCTTGAGGATATGTAAACAATTTAACTAAATTAGATATCAGTGTATTACAATGTGTATAAACATTTGCTGTACCAAGTTTCATTGCGTTTGGATCATTACATCGCGAGAAAAGTCTATTTAAACCTTTCAACATCGCTTGGCCGCCATGTTCGTTTTGTACTTAACTGGTTTATGAAAGTCTCATAGATGAATTTTCAGCAGTGCCCTTTATCTCCGTATAAAATTTCAGGGTGATTCCGGTAATAGTTTCAGAGATATAGAGTGCCAGTAAAATATTTCGCACAGCCGCCATCTTGAGGTTATGTAAACAATTCAACGAGGTTGGATGTCGGTGCATTACAATGGGTATAGACATACACTGTACCAAGTTTCATTGCGGTTGGTTGGTTAAATCGCGAGAAACGTCTATTTAAAAGTCGCAACTTCGCTTGACCGCCATGTTGGTTTTGTAGTTACCGGTTTTCAAAGGTCACATGGGTGAACCTCTAGTAGTTCCCTTTATCACGGTACAAAATTCCAGGGTGATATCGGTAACAGTTTCGGATATATTGAATGCTGAAATATTTCGCACAGCCACCATGTTGGATTGGTGAGACGTAACAAAATTTGAAAGGCACAGTCGGGGTCTTCCGGAATAGTGCTATGAACTTTCCGAGTTTCATTGAAATCGCTCCAGCCGTTTAGATTTTATTAGGGGGCGGGGAGTTGGCACACACACGATTCACACACACACGCACACACAGACAGGCACACGGACAAAAGGTGATCTCATAAGCCTATTTTTTCATAAATGAAAATAGGCTAAAATAAGCAAAATTACATTTCTTAAATTAAATAATTATTTGACACTTGCTGATGGATGATGAGTCTATAAATCTTACTAAGTACTGTTATCGCCTTTCAGTCCGGTTCCGCATTTGAGGCTACACACGTCTTCATGACAGCTCAGTCCTCTCAGGGTTGCCAATCTAGCTTTATCCTGCTATAAATATCTTATTTCAAACTGAACCTAGGGCCAAATAATTATCTTTTCTTCCCTTAGCGGGTGAAATCGTCAAAGTTCATCTAGTTTTAATTAAAAATAAAATGTTTCAAAATACCTAGAAAATGCTATGGGTCCATTGACACTAATTTGGATGATGATTGTTGCTGTAGTTTTAAGGGGTGGAACAGTGAGGTCATCTGCCACTAACAAATAGGAGATCATTGTTAACTTCCTGAATGTGAGAGTCGAGTCGTTTCATATTACAGATATCCAGCAATTCCCCGAATTACGGTTATCCCGCAGTTATTATAACCCCTCCCATTGGTCGATCTTGGCTATGCTACTGTCTGTCACTTATATTCCCTGGCAAGTCACCCTTCCTCTAGGCATGGTAAGACCATTCGACCTATCTGCCTACACTGAAAATGTTTCTTGTAGGCAGTCCAGAGAAGAAATAATATTAAAAATGCAGCAATCTCCAATCTGATTTGAATGGACAGTGGCATGCAAAGGCCCTCATTTATGTGATTAAATTATGGTTTGCATGTAACTAGGAAAGTGTGACAAATATATATATATATATATACATATTTTTGTGTCTACTCTGTATTTCCAAAGAAAGAACGTGATAGATTTGGCAGGGGAATATACAATGGCCGCCTGCAGGCTCTTATTGGTTGGGCACTTTCATACAATAGAATAAGGGGGGGGGGGGCACTCCGGCCTCCGCACATCGGCTTGCCATTCCGTAGGCTGCTCCGTGACATCACCGGGTGTCCACTTTCGCGGCCGACCATGTACAACATACAGCTCGCAGCTGTCTATGGCAACAAAAAGGGACGTTTTTAAAGAGAAATATGAATGTGCAGGTCCTTGCATGTCCTTCTGCTGTCAACTAATACCCTATAAAGGGCTTATCAGTACAGTCTGTACCATTAAACTTGCTACCCTCCTGTCTGGAGACTATAATAAAATAACTCGGTCAATGCATGTGAGATTATCAAAGTGAAATGCCATGTCCTGTGGTTTGGATTCCACGTAAAAAGGAGGTGCCGTGGCTCATAATCACAAGATTCACGGTCATGTAAAACTACAATCTTCTCACTAATAAAATAGAACTCCAAAATGAAATGTTGACAATTAATAAGTGAGTTAAACAACAATGAACCAAGAGCTAAACGGTTATCGGAGTCCCAAGTCAGACCACTGTGTGACCACCACGTAGTGTAGCGGTTAGCATTCGTGGCTGTCTGGGTACACTCAGCCTCGTGAGGCAAAACTGAGAAGATGTGGGTTCGATTCCCACCTCAGCCAGCCTGGAAGTGGTTTTCCGTGGATTGCCACTGCCGGGATGGTTCCTAACTTAGGCCACGGCCGCCTTCTTCTCAATCCTCATCTGATTTACAAATACACAGACACCACAATAACTCAGGTTGCCAGAAAAATTAACACACACCCAAGTGCAGGGGGCTAAATGGCCACAATGTCCAAACTCCTCAAATGAATCAACAGTTATATTTTGGGCTGCACCCAACTGATCTACTACTTCTTGAAAAGTACTGTAGTTTTAAATAAGGATTATAATAAAATGCTAAATAATCAAAAAGCTAATTGCATTGGACACTTAAATTCTTTGGCATTGTATCGTGTACATAACTTGAAACGTGAGAGTAACCTGGACTCTCATAATATACATAGATCATACAAATGCACATCTTTTGAAATAGGTTAAATTAATATCGTAGTTCTCAGTTCTTAACATTTTCTAGAATCAGGCACACCCTCGCAGAAAGTTGTGATACAGTTACAAAAGGACTCTCACGCTCACGAAACTACAGGGTCTATCTTATCGGTCTAGCAATATATAGGCTGACTGCGTGGCTTAGCGGTAACGTTCTCGCCTGCTATGCCCAAGGTTGCTGGATCGAATCCTGGTGCAGTCAGCTGGCACTTGAGGGTACACAAATGCGAGGGAGCCGTGTTAACAGATTTACTGGCACGTTAATGATCCCCTTAGAGGCAAAATCCCGGCACCCCGGCGTCTCTAAAATCAGAAGCAGTTCAAAGGGACGTACAACCAATAACATTAATTATATTATCTAGCAATATAGCAGCTGAATTTAATATAATCTCTCGGGAGTGAGTCACCCGGCTACGCACGCATTTTGCCGGTGCCCCGTTTTATTGCTAGACAGATAAAATGGCAGCAGTTAAAAGGGACGTACAATCAATAACAATAATTATATTATCTAGCAATATATCAGCTGCATTAATATAATCTCTCGGCTGTGAGTAACTCGGCTACGCACGCATTTTGCATAAAAGTCGCATAAAAGGTAAGTGTTTATAAACTGATCATTTTCATACCAATGTTACATTAATAATGTATATTGTTGGGACTGGAACATCTTGATCATCAGCTCCGTGTGTGTGTTCAATTTGTAATCCGTGCTTTTGAGTTGACTGTTGTAGTGTGTGTGTGACAGTAATTATTAGGGACGGTAATGGGGTAAGTGCTCCGGAACTTAAAAACAAGGTACTATCTCGGCATTTGCCTGGAGGGAGTGTGGAAAGCCGCTGTCAGCGCCGGGATTTGAACCTCTGAGCTCCCGACTTGCTGCAGCTTCCCATCGCGGTCGTAGTGAGCAATTTAACGCGCTTGGCTACACCGCAGGATTGCTAAAGCATGATTTTGTAGCCTACCTAGTGCTATATTTCGTGTTTCCATCCTTAGCACGTCTTTTATTGTGTTTTGTGAGGCTTCTTTTTAGCTCAGCTGATACTAAGTTACGGTAGCGTAGCTAATCTAAAATATTTGTGTGTGTGTGTTTATGAAGTATATTTCGTATTACAAGCCACTGCAATATATTCTTTATGCCTTTCTCTTTATAACGTGCATATTTCCATTATTGTGATTGTATACCACGAGCGGAAAAGAGAAGCGAAATATGACTTTGTTTCCGGTAAGAATGCATTGTAAATATCAGCTGGCATGAGCCTGGCTTAGCCCGGCTGCGTCACAGCGTAGCAGCCAATGAAATCGAGAGGCACCGGAGTAGCCTACCATATTGACGTCCGAAACGGGGGAGGAGCTTACGGTCAGCTGTTTGCAATATGGCGGCGATATAGTGACGTGAGTAATTGGGTGTGCGTTTGTTATGGCTTCAAATTTATGATGGCAAAATACTACATATTTCCTTTCATTGATAGAAATATTTTATAATCAATTTAAATGCAGTGCCTAATTACTACCAGTTAAAAATATTACCCACATGTAGATACCGTAGTTAATTTACTGTCTGCTGTTACATATATGAAGCCTGTGCTTGTGAGCCTAGCGGTATCGATGTTTTTATTAATTTCACAATATATATATATATATATATATATTGTGAAATTAATATATATATATATATATATATATATATATATATATATATATATATATATATCAACAAAGCACCAGGAGAAGACGGTATTACCGGTACCGCTGAAATGTTGAAACTCGGTGGGGAAGAGGTCACCAGAAGAATCCACGCAATTTTAAAAGCAATTTGGGAAACAGAAGTGATCCCACAGGAATGGAAGTGCGCGTTAATACATCCATTGCACAAGAGAGGTAACAAAACTGATCCAAACAACTATAGAGGTCTATCCCTATTATCTGTGGCCTATAAAATCCTATCTAAAGCTCTTCTGAACAGACTAGAGAAACAAACAGACCATTTGATTGGTGAATATCAAGCGGGTTTTAGAAAAGGGCGTTCATGTGCTGAACAGATATGGAATCTGAAGATGATTTTGAAGATCCGCAGATCCAACCCCACAATTGTCACCTTTGTGGACCTAAAGAAAGCATATGATTCTGTGGACAGGCAGACCCTGTTTGAGACGCTAGAAGAACTTCAAGTGGACAGGAAGACCAGAGAACTGATTCGTCAGACTCTCACCAATACAACATCGAAGGTGAAGTTTCTTGGGGAAATTTCTGACTCTTTTGAAGTACAAACAGGTGTTCGCCAAGGAGACGGACTTTCACCCCTTCTATTTAACCTGGTTCTAGATAAAGTCATCAGAGAGTGGGAAAAGAACATCAAAGGCGTTAGCATAGGAACTGCTGGAAACAAAATCAATGTGAAATGCTTGGCTTTCGCAGATGACCTAGCGATTATCACTAGGAACAAAGAAGAAACTAAGCATGCTATTGAGACATTATACAGAATAGCATCACAAGCAGGCCTTCAAATATCATTTGAAAAAACCAAGTACATGAAGAATTTTCAGCAAAAGAAGAAGAAAGAAAAAATAGAAACAGCGTATGGAGCAATATCACAAGTAGAATTTTTTAAATACCTTGGAGAAATAATTCTTCCTTCAGGATTGGACAGTTTGGCTAACACAGAAAGAGCCTCAAAACTTCATAGAGCATTCAGACTAACATGGGATCACTATAATAAAAGAGTAATGTCACACAATGCAAAACTGAAACACTACAAAACAGTTGTACTACCGGAAGCTCTATATGCATCAGAAACCATAGCTTTAGGAGGTCATTCTAAAATTGCAAATATAGAAAAGCAAGAACGTAAAATTCTTAGAAAAATATGCGGCCCCACACAAGAAAACGGAATTTGGATTAAAAGACGAAATTCAGACCTATACCGTCACACAGATAGTTTCAGCAACACGGTACGAAAAAGACGTTTAACATTTTATGGACACCTCTTCAGGATGGACGATTATAGACTTACAAAAAGGTTATTCAATGTAATAAATTCTCAGAAATCAAGGATAGCCTGGCTGGATGAATCAAGAGAGGACCTGCAAGAGTTGAACATCGGAGAAAATATTCTGAGAAACCGCAAAGTCTTCAGGACCGCAGTAACAAAGCACAAGTTTAGGGTGAAAACTAGTGGCAGGACTGGAACCAAGTGGACAGAAGAACGGAAGAAGCAGCACAGTGACTTCATGAAGAGATTTTGGGAAGATAGGAAGGCGAATATCATCAAGCCGAAAAACAAGTTCAAGCGCGCTCTATAATGGGCAAAACGCAAAAAGAAGATATATATATATCTCACATAACACAAAGGACGACTCCCTGATAATAAATTGAATCAAGCAACTTGAATTTGCATTAATGTTTTGGGTTCAAAGAAGCGTTACTTGGGATGCTCAATTCATACTTCAATATTGCAAATATTGACCTACATACTTGCTGTTCAAAGGCAAGGATGTTAATTTATTAATCTCTTGCCACGGGCAAGTTAAAATGGAAACATCCTCTTTATCAATATATTTAATTAAATATTTAAAATACAGATATTTAACAAAGCTGGAGTCTCCATTTGAACTTGTCATAAGCAAACGGAACAGATCAAAAAATACATTTAAGCCAAACCAAATTCACTCCTCAGCTCGACATAAACCATAATACCAATTAAAACCTATACAAAACATACTCTCCTTACTGTTGTACAACTTTCAAACCATCTATTCGCACTCAAAACTGTAAAACCCTGAAATGGGAACTAATTAAAGTTAGAATAGCCTAGGCCGATCCGGTCTCCTGCTACATTACCGCATATGTATACTTAACATCACTATAACTTCAAAAATACGGCTAAGTGACCTATCTGCCTGAGTAGTATAGGTGTTGCCGGCCTGCCTGGGACGATGGGTCACCAAACCGGTACTTAAAACTAAGATTTTACATTTTAATTAACTAAATTCAACAGTAGGGAGATCATAGCCAAAAACACAATCTAAGCCAAATCATACTTCAATGACCTACATACTTGCTGTTCAAAGGCAATAATATAAATTCTCTGGCAATTTAAGGCTAGGAACAGCATTTTTCTTAAGTTTTCTAACCATTCGGCTATTGTCAATCGGAAGAACCCCTAAAATAAATTTACGAAGAGCGGATTACATTCTTTGTACGGCACAGAAGTAATAGGCTATAAGTTTATCAGTATTTTTGATGTAGCTAAATCCATGTGAATACAAATTAGAGACAATAACTATCAATAATCAACAGTATCGGTGGAAAGAAGTCGTCTTCACAAAAATGCAGACTGCACACTGTCATGTAACATGTACGGTAACACGTTTTCCAATTGACAGCGCCGAAGCCCATCTTTCTCTCTGAGCTTTTTGTACAGGAAAGTAGTGAAGATATTTCGTAGCCGTTTTATATGATTTGCAACCGTATACAGAGCAGTACCTCCTCGAATTTGACAAATTTCCTTCTGTTTCCATCACGACGTCAATGCTTCACCATGTAAATAAATCACACCAGTCACAATGTTACAGCTTCAACATTCTGCCGCGTGGCTGCACCATCCAACTTTTCTGACGTCAATAGTCTACTTACCTTGCAATAGAATTAATAGAGGCTAGCTTAAGTAAAGGGGCGTGTTGCAAGATAGGACAATGCTTTCAATTTGACCAAGGCAAATAGCTTTGCCGAGGTTCGACTATAAGAATGGGCACGTTCTATACAACATGAAGGTATCGAACAACGATTTCTGGATACCATGGTGGATGAAATTATCATTCACCTTCCCAATTCATCTACATAAATATCTGATAATGATGATGATAATACATCGAAGAAAGTGTGGAAGGTGGTCCCACCCTTGCCAAATGACTGAGATTTATTTATTGGTGTCAGTTTGCTAGCAGTTAGTTCATCACAATAAATGTACTGTAGGTTTGAAATGCCATTGTTTCTCATCATGATGTTAACATAATATCGCCTGCAATACAATACAACTCTACAAGGCTAAATCATGGCAATTATATCGCCACAAAGCTTGTGCATTGTCCTGAACTACAGTACATGAATAACAATAATAATAATAATAATAATAATAATAATAATAATAATAATAATAATAATCAAGTGTCGTATTACAGCGAGTGCCTAGTACCATCCAGATTTTTCCCAAACTTCAAGGATATCTAGTCGTCGTCGTCGTCGGCTTTAACTCGTTTCCGAGTATAGATCTTCTTCCAAAACAGTCTAAAATAATCTAAGGTTGAGGTCTGTGGGCATGTTTGCGGTGACTGAACAGCCTAATGCGTACATGAAACAAACGTCCACACAGATCACACAGAACTGTTGGTGGAGGGCGTGGCTGTGCTGCACGGAGCTTTCGTGCTTGTCGCTTGGCCTTAACAAGTCTACGACGTTCTTCTTCAAACATTTTGACAGCAGTCGGGATGTTCTGGCGCCAAGTTGAACGGTCTATAGCAAGTTGGTCCCAGGTTTGTGGATATCTAGTAGTCTATATCTAGCTTATATATCACATGGTGAGTGTTGATACATTCATCTGGTTACTTTGTATTAGCCATAGAATGTTTGCCTTCTCTTCATATTTATTGAGTAGCCTAGATAGCCAGTGATAGAGGAGTGCTGTTGGTGTAGCTTTGATGTGCAAATTACGGTATTTTACTTATTTGAATGCAATGGGTGTTGATGCAAGATCAACCAATATACAATATTTTACTCATAGGCTAATTGTGCGGATTGAATGTCAGATGTGCAGCCCTTGATATTACTCGAATCAACTGATTAAAACCTCAGCAATGCAGCTCAGTCTTCCATGGCTCAGCTGTTCTCAAGCTCTACCCACAATGCGCAGTCGGCAGACGGTAGTGGGTAATTGACAGTCGGCAGTTGAAGTCAGACCCGTTCTCACTTATGGCGCCATTCACAATGTGTAGTTGTATGTCGGTAGTTGATAGTTGACAATTGGCAGCGTGTAGTCGGCTGTCGCCAATTTTATCTTTGACTGCCAACTGCATATTTAAGAGCCAATCAGAAAAGATCACAAGCTGACGTCACTTTGTCGTTTTTCCGCTCGTCATCAGCTGTGTAGTTGACTAGTTGAATTTGCGGTATATTCTTCGCATACGTTCGTTGTTATATTAATTATGTAAAAAGATGATGACTGAATGTGCTGACCTTGGGTAGGGTGACCAACCGTCCGGCATTTGCCGGACATGTCCTCCTTTTTTCATGCTTGTCCTCTGTCCGGCAGGCATTTATTATTTGCTATTAAATGTCCGGCTTTTTGATTATTGTATTCTTAGTCATTCAGTTTCCTATTGTTTTCTCTGTTGCAAAGCTATTTTTGGTGCACTTCCTCTATTTCAGTCTATATTCTGTATACCCCTATCAGACTACGTCATTTACTCACTTAATAATAAGAATTTATTGCAGCCGAAAGGCCAAAAGAAGAGAATTTACATCTTACTGTACTCAGTCAATGATAATGTTCTTTTGGAGCACTTTGATAGGTGGTACCTGTCACATTTCTTGTTGCACAGCTCACATACACAGCTTTCGCTTGGGTTATGGTACGATTTTGTTGCACACACTCTGTGATGAAAACCGTGGATGGCGTGTCTCGTCACGACATGTCTCAGTTCCTGGTTTTCCTTCATCCAGTTCCTGTCCACCATGGCGCTTGTAGCGTAGAAGTCCGGATCTATATCTTCGCTTTTGGCTTTCCTCCTCTCCAGATGTTTAGAGTAATGTTCTGTAGCTGGTAGAAGCAGTTGGCTCCTTAGGTCTTCTGCGTAGTAGGTCTCCTTTGTTAGTCTATAGACCATTCTTGTTGGTGCTGCTTTTCCCACTCTCAGTGCATTTTTGAGGAAGCGGGCTTTGACTCGTTCTATTTTTTCAAAGTCACTAAGTTTTAGACTTTCCCAGATCAGTTCTAATCCGTACGTTACTATAGGGGATATGGCGGCGTTAAAAAGTCTCATTGCTGTAACTAGGGACAGAGCTGGAAGGTTCTTTATGGCTGAGATTGCTCTTGTGGCAGCTGCAGTTCTCTCCTGAATATGGCATCTAAACGACTTTGTAGTAGTTTGCAAGGTAATTCCAAGATACCTAAATTGATTGACAATTTTCAGATGTTGTCCATTAAGAGTAAGTAAGTCACTACCTGCAATTTTTCCTCCTTTCCGGTATGTCATTTGGACTGTCTTCTCCAAATTAATGGTGAGGCGGTTTACCAGTACCCATTTCTCCAGCTCTATTAGGGCTCGTTGCAGGTCATTTCTATTTGGTGATCCCAACACCATGTCATCCGCGTATACGATAAGTTTCGTATTCGATGTGCGCTGAAGGATGTCTGTAATGTCTGCTGTGGCGATGTTGAACAACAAGGGGCTCATTGGATCTCCCTGCAGGACTCCATTTGTTTGTTCGAACGTGTCTGATACGTCGACTGTATCCTCAATCTGTACAACATTGACTTTTAAAATGTTTTCAATTGCTCTGACAAGAGGATGTGTTGTCCCAATCATGTCTTTCAACTTTGTCATCAGTATTTCCCTGTTTAGGAGGTCGAACGCCTTCGTATAGTCAATAAAGACAGCGTAGTATTTTCCGTTCGGATGTCTCAAAGCTTCTTCTATTTCTTCCAGGAGGTATCTGACTGCTTGTGTTGTGTTTCTACCTCGTATGAAACCAAACTGGCATTCAGGAATATTTGCTAATGTTTCCAGTTTTGACGCTAGGATTTTTGTATATATCTTAAAGATATTATTTTCCAGTGCGATTCCCCTGTATGAGTTAGGGTCGTTCGTATCTCCTCTCCCTTTGTATAGAGTCCTGATGGATGAAATTCTCCAACAGTCCGGGATCGTTCCAGACTTTAGGCATTCATTGAATAATTTTGTCCAAATTGGTACCAAGGTCTCTTGTGATTGTTTTAGGTGTTCCATGTGTATTTGATCTGGGCCTGATGCCTTTTTGTTTTTCGTTTGATGTATCGCCTGTGTTATTTCTGCTGTAGTTATTTGCATGGTTTGCTCCGTTTGTTCCTGGATGTCTTGTTTTTCTTGCTCTTTTGAGGATATCGCGCCCACTTTGAAGGCGCATGTTTTGTTCTCCTGGTTCAGTAGTTTTTTGAAGTGTGTCTCCCACCTGTCCATTGGAATTTCTTTCGGTCTGGTTGCGATTTTCCTTCTGAGGGGCAGGAAGGGGTCTGATTTCGCGTCCTCCGCTAATTTTTGTGCCTCCGTTTCCATATAGTTGGATTTTTTCCGTATCAAGAGTTTTTTGTAGTCTTTCCTGTGCTTGGCGTATTCTTGTAGCTCACTTTTCGTGTCCTTTGACCTTGCCTCGTGTAACAACTTCAAGGTTTCCTTTCTTTTGTCGTAGCATTCACTGTCGAACCATGGCTGTGATTTTCTCTCCTTTGCTGGCATGATCGCCTCCCTAATTAGATCAGTAGCGATTTGAGTTGCTTCGTTTAATTGTCCTTCTAGAATTAGTTGTTCTGTTAAGGTGATCATTTCTTTTTGCTGTAATTTTCCAGTGTCCAATCTTCTTGATATTTTCTTCTCTCCGTATGTATGCTTGACATTTAATATGGCTGTCATAACTGTGAAGTCGGTCGCCACCGGTATGTGTTTCCTTATTGGAGCTGCACCTGAGTTCCAGAGGACTTCCTGCTTCTGTATGGTTATTGCTGTTCCTCTGTAGAAGATTAGATCTATAGTACTAGATCCGTTGCCTGCGAAGTACGTTTTGTCTTCTTTCTTATTTACTAGGGTGAAGCCATCTTCTGCTAGCATCTCTAGGATCAATTTTGACTTTTGGTTAGGTTTGTCAATTCTGCAATTGATGTCTCCTGCAATAATGACATTTGCATGATTGCTTACTTTCTCGATGGCTTTAAATAACAACTCTATCACGTCTTCTATCGAATTGTCTGGTTTGCTATATAGGCAGATTAGTGTTATTAATGACGTAGTAGCTATTACCATATTTCTTTCTTTGTATGTTGCTTTCAACTTGCCTGCTGTTGCTTTCAGGAACCATGAAACTCCTCCCTCCGGTCGTCCCGCTGTGGGTGTTGCGTATGTATGAATGCCATAGTATCCTGGTAGATCGAAGTCTTCAAGTATAAAAGTTTCTGTTGCTATCAATATATCTGTTACTTTCATGATCATTTGAGGAATGTGAGGAAGTGCATTTTTCATTCCTTCTGTGTTCCATAATAGTATCTTAATCGAGCTGGTCTTACTCGAGAGATGCTCCTTCGTGTAATACATCATATCTTAAGTTAGAGCTGTCTGAAGTGCCTGTCACCAAAGTGGTGACACCGCCCGACGTGCTCGGTCGGGGCCGGGGAATTCTCGGCGGGGATTCATCAGTCAAGTAATGCTGGTTGCGGTATTACGTAGTTTTGTTTTTGTGCTAGTTGGATTCGGACCTTCTGAGTGAGTGGAGTGTTTGTTTGAATAATATCAGTATGTCATCACTCAAAAGTGGCGAGGCACAAAAGAGGAAATGTAAGTTCTCGGAAAAATTGAAAGAGAAGTTCCCGTGTTTTAGAGACGGACGTAACGAAAGTGAGGCGAAATAATTATTATATTTGTGACTGTTATGTAACTGTTGGAAATAAAGATGCAGGTGATCTCGAGAGACATATTGCTAGTGAAAAGCATAGAAAAACGATTAGAAGCAGTTCTTCTAGCAGTAATATTGATTCATTTTTCCCGATTTAACATTCCCCACTAGATAGGAAAGTTCGGGCAACAGAGGCAACATTGGCATATCACACTGTTGGATCAAAGTTGGATAAAGTGCTGTTTGCAGATTCTGAGATTGCTAACAAAATATCATGCGCTAGAACCAAAACTGAAGCTATCATAAATAACGTATTCGACCCTCATTCAAATTGGCATTATCACCAAAACATTGAATAATAGTATTCCTTTGTTCGGAGTGGGTACTGATGCTAGCATGGGGCTTTGAAACATTTTCGTATTGTTATACAATATTTCGACTATAAAGAACATGGTATACAAACTAAAGTCTTAGAACTACAAACATGTCCTAATGAAACTTCAGAGACAATATCCAATTATGTTTCCGAGACTTTTAAGAAGCGTAATATTTCTGCTAAATGCGTTGCTTTTAGTGGAGACAATACAAATGTAAATTTTGGAGGGGTTAATAGAAGAGAATGCAAAAACGTATTTTCAGCACTTAAAAGTAAATTAAATGAACATATAAACGGGTTTGGATGCCCATCACATGTACTGCATAATTGTTTGCAACAAGGTGCTGATGTACTGCCAGTTGATGTAGAGAGTATAATTTTAAAATACTTCATTATTTCCATATCTATACAATTCGCACTGAACAACTCAAAGAATTCTGCGAGTTTGTTGAAATAAATTATGAACAGCTTTTGTGTTACAGCAAAACAAGGTGGTTAAGTTTGTTTCCTGCAGTAGAAAGAATGCTAAAACGGTTTGCAGCTCTAAAGTCGTACTTTCTTTCTCAGCCTTCAAATTCTGTTCCTGCTATAATTAGGTCCTTTTTTGAAAACGAGTTTTCTGAGCTTTACCTGTGGGCTGTTCATTCCACTATGCACATTTTTCACAACAAAATTTCATACATTGAAAAAGAAACGCTCTCTATAGCAGAAGTTTGTGATATATTTGGTTCAGCTCTGGCCACACTGAATGATAGGATGGAAAATAAATTCATACCTCTTAAAGTCAAAACGTCTCTGAAATCCCTCACTGAAAATGGCTTCGAAAGAGAATACATTGCATTTGTAGAACATGTTGTGTTTTTTATGAAACGTGCATTCAATACCTGTTAAAGTGGTGTAACCCTATGATGGAAGAATTTAAATATTTCCAATGGATGAAGCTTCATAGTATGAAATACATTAAGTTTGAAGATGCTCTTCCTTGTCTCGAGTGTTTGCAATCTAAAGGTGTGGAGATAGACGATTCTAAACTTTTCGACCAATTTTGCAATGTTCAGAATTACACTAGGAGTTCCGAAATTGATAAACATACAACATTAAATAAGCAGTGGTGTGAGTTTTTCAAATATAGCCCTGACATTGAAACATTCAGTGAGCTGCTTAAAATGTCAGTTTTATTTCGCTATTCCAGGTTGCAATGCAACCGTTGAAAGAGTAATTTCACTGATTAATACACAGTGGTCAGAAGAAAGAAACCGTTTACTGACCGAGTCGGTTAAGGGTATTATAATAGTGAAGTGCAACTTTAAAAATATGTTATGTGGAGAGTTTTACAAATATTTATTACAAGAAAATAATTCATCTTTGCTGTCGAAAGTGGATGCAGTCAATAAGTAAGTATCAGCACAAAATACAGTAGCTACAACTTCAGCATCTTCATCAACATAGCAGTTATAAGGTAACTTATGTAATACTAAATTTCGCATGTAAATATTAAAATTCCATTTTGAAAACATTTCTATGAAAAGTCCTAATTTTATTAGGAGTCTGTCCTCCATTTGAAAATTTAGAGTTGGTCACCCTAACCTTGGGAGGGAACGCCGTTGGCTGTATGACATGAGTGAGCCCAAGTATTTAAAAGGAAACAGTTCATTGATTATAATGATTTCCTTTGTAGCAAATGTAATGCAGTTGAAGGTAACGCTGAATGTGAGCTCATCATACGATAAAATTTTCTCAAGTACCGGTACTAAAATTAGCCAAAATACATTTTCTAATGACGAAAAATAAATTATGAAATGATGTAGTAATAGATTGAACGTGTTGGGAGCCCTCGGGCGTTCGATCAAAAATGACCAGCTACATAAAAACAATTCTGTTCAAAAATCAGTAGGCCTAAGTATTCAGAGTTGGATTTGTTATTAATTATTTACAAGAGGGGATACTGGATGTATGAGTATTTTTGGAACTCGTGTAGTGTCCGTTGCCCGCCGCCATTAAAATCCGAAAAAATTTCTATAGAAATGGCCAATGTTACTAATATACAGGAGTTGAATATTTTATCGCTAGAGGGTGTTACTACACTTTTTCAGAGTGCCAACATTATTGTTTCCAGACCAATATTTTCATCCTGACCTATGGTTTTCGCCTAGACCAATTATAGGTTGGGTAGCGCGCCCTGCGGGCCGCGTTAGGCTAATATAAACACCCCTGTTTTTTTGTCACGCACTGTGGGGGTAGTCACGCATCAATAATCTTTATCCTGGCCCATGGTTTTGCCTAGTAGTACAATCAGTAATTTTCACCAATAATTTCGTCCAGGGAGTCGCCGGGGAAGTGACGTTGGCAGCAAACATGGCGACGTGATTTTTGATAAGTTTATTACTTGAAAGTTAATGTTGACAATTTCCTTATTTTGAAAGTGTGAACGTGGTGTTTGTTAATGGCAGTTGGCTTTAATAACGTGGCACGGTAAGTACAAACCATTTTCAGAGCGCTACTGAGAAAAATTTTAACAATGCTGTACCAGTTAGCAGCAATAAAAATAAACCGTACAGCTCCAAGTCGTCCATCCTTGCAAATTTTAGGTTTGGTTATCAACAATTGACGAATTTTCTCAAGGAATAAATGAAAATCAAGTTATTATTTACTCCTAGCATTGTAACGACTGCGCATTGTGGGTGGCTAGATTGTGAACTACCGACTTCCGACTACGGACTGTCAACTACCAACTACGTTCTTTCCTTTGAAATACAGATTGTAAGTAGATTCATATGTAGGCCTATTTCAACATGTATTTTATTAAAACATATATTTTGAAGTACTTGACACTTAAATAGAAACTTCAAGCAATGCTATGGGTTTTAAATTTTACTGGTTGATATTACTATTTCACAATATTATTATATGACATTGTAATTCACTTACGATGGAAGGGTGTCATGTGGGCCAAGTACTAGACATGAAAAGTATCCACAATGCTAGTTATTGTTCTTTGCCCTACTGAGTATGGGTACTAAATACCTTTTTAAAAGTAATATAAAATTGATTTAGTCATTTCTCTACAATATTCATCTTCCGTAAGTTAGCAGCTACTGCTACATCTATCAAGTTATTCCCCCTAAAAAAGTCTGTTGCCACAATATTGGCTTTTTTCCACCATAGACTTCTAAACCAATCGGTGATGTTGCGATTGATGGAATCTGCCATTTGACGTAGGCTTCCAGAAGGTTTGAACATCACTTCTATTGGAGTTGGAGTAAGTTCGGCCATGGCAGCCCACAGCATATTATTTTCTCTACGTTGTTTGGCACTATCCATGCAACGTTGGAGGAAGTTTCGTAAACCACTGGGTGTCTGCTGATTGCCCCACAGTTGATTAATAGGTGGCCACAACCACTTAGACTCTGTAATCACAAATGTAAAATAGAAAGTTATTAGATTATTACCTTCACGATTTAACACACATATTTGCATGGAGGCTGACAGATTAGTTTCATTCTGCATCAAGAAATTCTGAGTTAACAACCTAAGAAATACCAGATCCATCAACATCATAGCCTACAAAGAAGATGACACAGAAGGATATGTGATAGTACACAACTACAGTATTGTATTACAGTAGCATACAAATTAATCTGAATACATTGTCTCCAAGACTTTTTATAACTTACCATTTGAGCGGATGTAATATCAAATAATATGATAAAATGGTCCGGTTAGCTCAAATTATAAACTAACATCATATTTCCTTCGGGAATAATTGAAACCAAATTGGATTACCAAGGTAAGGCTGATTGTTTTTGTGAACGGAAGTTTGACTCCCGTAGCAAATTGGCATTACTCGTGACGTCAATACTACATGTATTCTGTGTCTTGTAATGGCCTTCTCAGTATGTGCTATCCACGGGTCATGGTGAGGTGTACCATACCAACTGACGAGCCAATGGTACACCGGGGCGAAACGCTGGCAATTATAATTTGAGCTAACCAGACCATTTTATCATATTATTTGACATTGTGGGGTTAGAAAAGGGGAGGGGGAATTAGGGGATTGTAATAGGTAAATGTTATCAGGATCAGGTGTACGATGTACTTTTCTTCTGCAAGGGCCGTATTCGCGGCAGTATTAAAGGTGCCGGGACGTCCTCAAAACACCGGGCAGCGCTTAGTTTGAATGGCTTATGGTCCATGCGTGGCGGGGAATGATCCATGGTCTTTAATAGTTGAGGCAGGGAGATCAAAAACTAACTCCAATTTCTG
Source organism: Meconema thalassinum (assembly GCA_946902985.2). Lineage (NCBI taxonomy): Eukaryota > Metazoa > Arthropoda > Insecta > Orthoptera > Tettigoniidae > Meconema > Meconema thalassinum. The sequence continues at coordinate 478,240,656 of OX336391.1, forward strand.
GCAAAATTGAGTTATTGGGTGGATGGGGCTTTTTAGGTTGTTCCGCATGGATGAAAGGCAGGAATACTCTAATTCCGTCATTCGTTTGCATACAGGAGGTTGTTTTAAAATCCATGTAAATCAATACACCTCTTATTCCATGGAATTAGTGTGTTCTTGCTTTCCATGCTTTATTTACCCATAGATTGCAACACCATCGCTTAACCAGTTGAGCAGAGATTGATGGTCCAGTTCTTTTACACCTTGATAAAGGAAGGGCGCATTCATTTTAAAGAGCAACATTATCCCATGAGAGGACACAGTTTCTTACCAAACGACCGTGATTTTGGTCATATTGAGAGTCACAAAAAGAAACAAGAAACTGAGGAAACACCAAGCCAGTGGTTTGACATTGTAAGAAGTTCCATTGGATATGTTGTACAGGTCAAACGAAGTATGATGTATCCTCAACATTTCTCCAAAATATTCAAGAAAAACCCAAGTACTAAAGAAACTAAGCATAGTCCAACCGAGGAATTCCTCATATCAGAAAGTAAAGTGATACGATATTCAGCATCCCACAAAAATAAAATCCATTTGAGTAAAACTATGATAGGTACAATATGGAGTCGATTTAACATCCAGAGACCCAATACAACTGCATCTCTTCTCACTCAACAAAAGTACAACTCACATTTGCCACTGAAAATAGAAAAGCAAAATGACTTGCAAAATTTAATGAAGTTCATTTCTGAGGAAAGTCGGATGTATTACAAAACTCTATTTGCTGGCAGTAATAACCCGGAGTCACAGACTGAACAAGAGAGTGAAAGTGAAACAGAATATCTGTACCACAAATCAGAGTGAAAAAAGTATTACGTTCATTTGTGGGTTTGTTTCTGCATTTTGGAATGATTTAGATTAGAGTGGATTTCAGACCCTCGTTGTACCTTTGAAATTTAAATTTTAAAAATGCAATGCTAATTTTCATAATAAAATTTCATATTCTATCCTTTCATACGGTAGTTATGATACATTAGAACCTTTTCTGTCATATTTATTGCCTATTTCATATTTCATACACTCCGGAAGTCAAAAAAAACTCTAACTCCACCACTATTTAATTCAAATTGTAGCCGTTAATAATATAAACACTTAGGTTATAAAGTATTTAATTGATAAAGAATGTACTTTTACTTAATATGATCACATAAACCCATAAGATTTAAGATCAGTGAGGAAGATAATCAGTTTTTTCTCTCTCCTGTAAAATTTGGTTTACTGGAGTTAGTGGGTTTTTGATTTCCCTGCCTCAGTTGTAGACCCACCTCATTTCAATAACATACATCTATTTAGTTTTGGATTTACTGGCACGTTTAAGATCCCCTTCGGGATAAAATTTCGGCACCCCGGCGTCTCTCAAAGCCAGAGTAGTTAAAAGGGACGTAAAACCAATAACATTATTATGATTACGACCACACCTGGAGTAACAGTGAACACAAAACTGCGCGTAGCTCCAGCAAGGAAGACAACCAGATAAGTAGTAGCCTGTAATATTACAGTTTAACCATAGTTGATTTTTTACAGCCATATAATCGCTCCAAATATACAAACTCCGGATATCTATCACCATTTAGCATTTCGCCTAACATCATATATACTGCATTTAGCATACACCGCCAGTTGCAGTACCATTACTGCAACTAAATAATTGTGCATATTGTAAATATGTTCACCTGTATTTTCAAACATAGATTTTATAGCCTAACAAGTAAGTGTAATGGATCTGATGATGATCGCTTGACGATCGAAACTGGTCATCCTAGTGTATTTATTAATCTCATGTAATTTATTCCAGGATTAGGGCATAACCCAGCTCTTTTGGGTACACTCGTGTTGACCGACTGGAAAGCACTAAACTCTTGCATATTATTTGATATTACATCCACTCAAATGAAAACTAGCATCATATTTCCTATTTCATATTTCAAAATAGATTTCCCAATGTTTCAGTATTTCTTCTTTTTGTGTCAAAACTCGTCCTGTCTCGGTCTTCACAAATTTTGTTTCTTCTCTGCTTTTCACTTTGTTCCTAACCAATCCATACAACACTTTCTGCCTACCCTTAGCATCTTCCTGAAAAGTTTCTGTGAAGTTTTCCCAGCACTTCCTTTTCTCTTCTTGCACCACCTTCTGGCATTTTTTCTTTGCCGCGTGGTACTTCTCTTTATTCTCAACTTTGTTGCCTACTAACCACTTCCTCCAGGCCTTTTGATTTTCTTTCACTGCCTCTTTTACTCTGTTATTCCACCAAGGAGTCTCCTTGTCCTTCCTTTTATCAGACATCCTACCACATTGATCTTCAGCACAGTGGACGATTCTTTCTTTGAACTTTGCCCATTCTTCTTCCACATTTCCTACCTCGTCTAAAGGGAGCAATTTCTTCAGACTGTCTTGGCAATTTTCCTGTATTTCCTTCTCTTTTAATCGCCATACTATTATTACTCGTGACGTCAGTACTACATGTATTCTGTGTCTTGTATGTCCTTCTCAGTATGTGCTAGCCTGCGGCAAGATGGCGTCACAGTGAAAGTGTAGTGAAATAGCAGCTAGTGTAAATATTTGATAAAAGTGATAAAATATTATAACAGAGTTTTAAAATCTATAAAGTTACTTTCCTTAGGTCAAGTGAAATACGGAATATTGATAGTATTTAGAAATTCTTATTGATAATTTAATAAACTTAAACTAAGTTGTGGGAACGTGTATGCAAAGATTCGGTGACTTCTTCAATCACTGTTTGAACCAAGTAGAGCAGTGGTGCTTTTACGAGATTTCACCCGATTGGAAAATATACGTATTTCACATTCTTCTTTATTGGTAGGTAATTAGATCAATTCATTTAGCTAGTATTAATTAAAATAAATTTAGTGTAATTTGGTGTAAACATCTAGGCTAACTTAGATCTCTAGCGTGTCGTCAGTAAACAGTGTTATAGTGTCTCGTCTGGTAGTGTAACCGTTAAGCCCGGTTCACAATAGCCCGGGAACGAGAACCAGAACGAGAACGGGAACGAGAAGGAAGTTGAAATGCACGCTACCTTATGGGTCGGTTCACAACCAATCTCCGGGAACGAGAAGCTAAAAGTAGCCCGGGAAGGCCAACTAGTACGGTGCAATTAGACCCAAACCTCAATATCCAAAGTAAAAGTTCCCCTTCAGCTCCAAATTGTTCTATACAGTTCACATGTTGTTCGATAAAAAGTCTCACCATTTTGAGTTATAAATAGTTTGTTTTATATGCAACGGGGACCCTTGCTTGCCCGCTCGCCCGTGTTGCGCGTCTTCTCCCACCAGGCACTTTGCCATTATGTGGCGCTTGCTCGGTACTGAGTCATTGAGTATAGGAATTTGTACTTCTATGTGATCCTTGACCAATTTTTTGACGAACTGACTTACGGAGAGCGATTGTCAACTTATTTTCAACAAGATTATGCCACTGCTCACACTGCCGAAGCATCCATGACAGAATTCATCGCATTTTCGGTACTAGGATTATAAGTCGGAACGTATGGCCCCCGCAAAGCCCAGACTTATCACCATGTGACTTTTATCTGTGGGGGACGCTTAAAGGCTATATTACAGCTGAAATACAGTCAATTGGTTCTGTGGATCTTCAGAAAGTAAATGACAATTTCATAAAGAGGTGCCATCGATGTGTAGCAGTGAATGGCGAACATTTTCAGTACCAGCTAGGTAAGTACAAATTCCTATATTCAATGACTCAGTGCCGCGAGAGCGCCGCATAACGGCAAAGTGCCTGGCGGGAGACAGACGCGCAACGCAGGCGAGCGGGCAAGCGAGGGTCCCCGTCGCATATAAAACAATCTCTCTGTATTAGTAATATATACCTGCTAGTTCTTTTATTTTATAGATGCAATTTCTGACGTGTTCTATATCAAAAATGTGTTGTATACATGTAATTGATCAAATGGATTTAATAAAAATCTAATCTAAATTTGTCTTTCTCTTGTCTCCTTTAACTCGACGATTTTTCCAAGCCTTAATTTAGCTACTACAATTTTATGATCACCTTCAGAATCCTCTCTAGGCATAGCTGTGACATCAATTAGTTGCCGGTGATTTTCTTTCTCAATAAGGACGAGATCTATCATGGTTTTCGTTTTGCGTTCTCCCCATCTATGAAAAATTAGACTTTTTCAATTTTCCGGCTATTCAACATCTTTTAATTAAGGTTATTTAAGGTTATTTAATTAAAAGGTGTTGAATAGGCAGAATTTGAAAAAGTCTAATTTTTCATATTAACTGTCAACACGGAACCTAAAATGAATATTACTTCTAACTCCCCATCTATACCGAGTTATTTTTTTGGCTATTTTTCTTTCTGAACCAAGTATTTCCTACAATTAATCCATTTCTCTCACAAAATGCTATTAAAAGCCCTCCTTCAGCATAACTGAAAGGACCAATTATTTCATCCAATCCTTGTCTGTCTGTTCCAAAGTGGGCATTTAGGTCACCCATTATCACCACTTCCTTTTCTTCAATGCACCCCTCTAGTTCCTCCAAGAAATCATCTGGACTTATGACTCGACCTCCGTACGGTATTTATTTTTATCACATGTAATTTTTTCAGGTTATTTTTTCGCATGTCCCAGTTATTGGGATTAAGCTTACATTGTCTTGACTGACTGTATGTTGCAATATCGATTTTTTTGATTGAAGTTTTATATGTTTCTGAGTACATGAATATCTTGTCATTGCAGGTGATATTGTGTGTTAAATTAATTTTGTATGGGGAATGTTTACATGTGTTGACTTTGCTTGCATGCTTGTTATAATTTTAAATGATCTTGTGGACTTCGTCGTTACGCTGGGGTCTGGCGTTACGTTACGGTGACGGACGGACAGATGCACTGAGGTGTGTGACGTCATAGTACCGCTCGGTGCATGTGTACCCCGACAATCTCTACTTCATTAGTATAAGACAAAAATCCTCGATTCTTGGATGTCATGAGTAATCTCGAGAACCACTGGATGGATGTTGATGCGGTTTTCACCATTCTGTAAATGATATCTCGAGGAAAGATTCTGTAGAAAATAATTTATGTATGATCAAAGGAAGCCAAGCAGTAACGATTTCAGTGAAAAAGTTGAAAACAAACTTGGCGTCCGTGCGCTTCTTAAGCTTATGCTGGGCAAACCGTTAAAAATATCAATATACTATAAGCGTAAGAATTGGTCAGCATGAAAAGTTCTACAAAAAAGTCCGTGAGAGCATATCTCTATCTTCAATACATCGCCCACTATAAGTGTTTTTAGACTGGATGGAAGGGGCATGTCCCCGCGCGCTCTTGTGAGCGTGACGGCATCCCGCGCGCTTGACCTTGCTTTGCCCTTGGTTTTCACTTGCCGTTCGCGAGTAATTTGAAACAAGATAAGCAAGATAAGTATTATGCAGGTAATTTTCTAACATGTCAAGAGTCTTTGGCTTCGAGCGGAGCGAAAAGCCTCCAGCCTTTCTAGCATTTTTCAGCATTTGTAGCATTTACAATGATACAAAGTCTAGTCTTTCAGACTGACTGTCACTTTTTTCAGTATGGAAAACTCAGTGGAGAGCCTCTTGAATGGGCCTAACCCATTTTCAACCAGAACTCTCAAAGCAAAAACTAAAGTAAAGAAGTTTGTAGACCTAACCCGGACATATTGTAGATATTGCTCAGAAAGCCACTTCTAAGAAATGTATACACTAGACACTATAACAGAAAAGTGTATGAATATGATTGGGTATGCTGATGCCAAATTAGAAATACCCTTTCCTGTTTTCCTTGTTTGTATTTAGGCAAAAGTGATTCTAGGGGAACAGTAGGTGTTAGTGATCCTTGGCATCTAAAAGTTTTAATGAGGAAGTATAATAACAGTGAGAAACACATTAATGATAATTCTTTAAACTTCAGTGCTTTTGGAACAGTTAACATTGCAACATTATTAATCTGTGCGTATCACGAAGAAAAAGTAAATCACAATCAACGAGTGGAAAAGAACACATATAGGCTATCAAGAATTAAGTTGTCACACTCCAAGACTGTGAGGGAAAGCTGCAAGTTCAGAGATTTGCAGTTCAAATCCCAGTACTGACAGCAGCCATCCTGAGTGTGTATTTTCTCCGGAGTTTCAGATTTGTCTTTACTCACTACAAGAAAGTACTGGGATGGGACCTATTTCAAGTCCACCATCCTAGACCATAATTACAGTTACCATAATAATACAGCACCGACAGCAGTAGATACACTCGCTAATGCGCAGCGTTAGGCCATGGGGCCAAGCTACCTGCAGACTTGGTAGACGTGGGTTTGAGGTTGAGCCCCACCGTCGGCCGTCCTTGAAATTATTTTCCGTGGTTTCCCATTTTCAACTCCAGGTAAATGCTGGGTCGGTATCTTCTAACAGGTCACGGCCGCTTTCGTCTACATCCCTACCCAGTGTCATTCATCTTCATTTATTCCATCTCTCATTAATTTCTCTCATGAGGTTGTTATCAGGAAGGGCATCCGGTCGTAAAAACCGTCCGCCACATAGAATTTCATTGCATCTCATCCCCAATCCCGTTGACAACGGGAATAATTAGGGGTAGACATACATAATAATGATTTCAAAGTTCCACTCCTTAGAACAACAATCATCACCAACATAGGTTATCAGTCAAGTGCCATAAGCAGTGCTGGATTACCCATTAGGCCCGACTAGGCCCAGGCCTAGGGCCCCCAATTATCTGGGACCCCCCAAAAAGTAAAAAATAGTATGATTTGTTAAATTGTTCATGATATCATCTGAAATGTTTTCAAATAACGATGATCGTTTCAATTGAAATGTATGTATATATGTATATGCTACAGGAAAAGTTGATTCTCCAGTAAAAGTTGACTCTCCCTAGGTAAAGTCGACTCTTACTGATCTTTTCAGTAAAAGTTGATTAAAAGCGTTAAGTGTTCAATTTCGATCAACATTTACTAGTCAGAGTTGACTACACCTAGGGAAAGTATACTCTCACTGTCTTGAGTTAGTAACAGTTGACTATATGCAAGGAAGTGCGGCTTCGGTGGCGTAGTCGGTAGCATGCTGAACTGCTATGCCCAAGATAGCGGGTTCAAACCCGGCCGAAGTCGTCGGATTTTTTTAAGAGCGTTAAAAATCCTTCAGTATGCCTTCCTTCGGAGGGGAAGTAAAGCCGGCGGTCCCATGTCATAGATTTATGGCATGTAAAAGATCCTTTCACAGACTAAACTTGTGTAAAGCAAAATTTGTTAGGTTAGATTTCGTCAGAACGCTCTATCAAAGTTCCAACGTTCACCACTAGGTATCATTGATATCTGGTGACGAAAGTTGGAACTACTTGAAATTGGACGGAACTTGTAGCTCACCCTTTAGGGTGTCCGCTGGAAGCAGCTACAGACTCAGGCGAGCCGAACATGTCCTCGGACACTCCCGGCACTAAAAGCCATAGGATAAATAAAAATAAATATGCAAGGAAACGGTACTAGCTAATAAAGAACAAATAGAATGGCAAAACCAATACATTAAGAGAGAAAAATGTTTAAGAGGAACTAATAAAAATGTAAAACCTTTAAAATACATAAAGAGATAGAAATATTTATCATTTATTACAGCAAGGTAAAGTTTTGTGACACTTTGAATTGCAAAGTAGCCTACAGTACACTTTTCTTCTTGCACATGCACTTCATGGATTCGCATTTAGTGTTGCAAGAACATTTGAAAAAACCTTGTCCTCTTCCAAGTGATTGTGAAGTTGCAACAGTCCTCACAGCTATTGTTTTATCCATAGGAACTACATTTTCTTGGATAATGTTCGTAGGACATTTACTGAATTGAGACCTGAAGGAATGTAATCATTGAAATATGAACAATTTAATACTATGGGCAGCGAGAGAGAGGAGAGAGAGATATATTTTATTTTAGCTTTGAAAACTTACCTTGAGAAAAACTGCTTTAGAATTCCATTTCTCGTTCCAATTCGATAAAATCCATCATCGACAACCTCCAGTACCACGCCAAGGATAGATCGAGCGTCTCCTCTACCGCGGCCAACATCGGGGTCAGGAATTCGAACTGATGTTCCTTTTTCTACTGACGGATGAATGTGATATGAGTTCTTTTTTCATGCGTTAAGCTTGTTGTTCTCGACAGTAGAAAGCTTCACTTCTCTGTCTCTTGATGTCCTCAGTAGACTTGTCCAGGTCAGTGAGGAGATAATCACTATCATCTAAGAGCTTTTCATCACTTGATACATTTTGGTTTGTTTCATTTTCATCGGGATTTTCACTCCCGTTACTTCCAATTTCGTTTTCTTGTTGTTGCTGAATTTGATCAATTGCGCATTGAAGATCCTCTTCTGTTTCTAAATTTGCCAGTACCTCAGTTGGTAGATTTGAACTAGATAAGCCGTGTCTCGAGGGGTAACCGAACATTGGATCATACGGGGTTCGTTTTATCCCACTATGCAATGCACTGTTTTTCATAAGTTGAATAAACTTTAAGCCTTCAGTCCATGTTGATGTTTTGTGGTCTTGCATCCAGGAGGTTATCATATTCTCTATGTCCTGGTTGGCTCTTTCGACGCTACCTTGACTCTGACTATGTCGTGGTTTGCCGTGCACCATTTTGAAGTTCGGCCATGTATTAACCAGACTGTTAATAATTTTACTAACAAATTCTCTCCCATTGTCTGATTGTAAAATACAAGGAGCGCCTAACAAAGTAAAAATATCAACGATATTATTACACACTTCGTCTGAGTCTTTGATTTCAGTGGTCTTAGCACAACAAACTTTGTTAAATGGTCCTGGTACACCATTATAAATTTTAAGTCTGTATCAGGTTGAGACTGAAAGTCAAATAAGTCCACTTGAGATCGTGAATTCATTTCCTTGTATAACAAAGGCTTTACAACCAGTCCTTTACTTTTATGTTTCAATTTTTGATCTCAAGGTTCGCACAAGCTTAAAAATAGTAAAATGTCTTTCGTAATAACATTTTTGAAATTTCCCTTTCAATTGCTGAATCATACGATCTCTTCCTCCGTGTCCAGTGGATAGCCTATGTGCGCTTCATTAAGAACTCCAAACAACTCTTCATCGAAAACATAATACCTTATGCTGTCTTGGACTGTGATAGGGTGTTTTAGTTTTGTAATACCATTTACTTCAATAATGTCATATCGTCTTAAAAACCTCATATCGTTACTTTCTTTTTTAATTGCAGTTTTTAAATTTTTCACTTTTTGAATGCAGCTATCATATTTCAATTTGGTCAATGTCAGTGAATTTACCTTGTAAGTCGAGCGTCCCTGCTGCAGTTTTTCACGAAACAGGTCTGCCGTGGTGTCTGACATAATTATTACACACTTAAACTAATTATTTAAACGTAAGTGAATAGTTTGTCACTATTGCACAACAATAAAGAGCCGAGTAATGACGAATGGCAACTGCCTGTTGTGTGGTGGGGTAATAAAACAAAGAAATGTTCAGATCGATAACGGTCGGTCCATTCATGGAAGTACGAGTCCAAACAATGGCAATATTTTAATAATCATAACAAATGTTTGGCGCGCATGGTTACATTTTCAGAGCAGCATCTGTGAATCAACTTTTACTAAACCACAGCAGGCATAGTTAACACTCCCTAGGAAAAGTTGATCTGTTTGGTTTCAATCAACTATTACTGATATTTTTAGTAAGAGTTGACTCTGCCTAGGGAGAGTCAACTCTTACTAAGAATCGACTTTCCCTGTAACATATATATGATTTAATAAAAAGTGTATTATTCATCTTGAGAAAAAAAAACCTCTTGTATATACTTTATTAAATGTACAGGTGATAAAAAATAAAAATTATTTGAAAAAAAATAAAGGGGCCCCAAATATCGGAGGGACTGTGGCCTCATTTTACCTTAATCCAGCACTGGCCATAAGTGCTCAGGTCTGATACAATAGCATAGCCAGGGGAGTGTTATTGGGGGTTAGAACTCCCTCCTCACTTTTTGGAAATTTTACAAACAATAAAAGTAATACAGCAACTGATAATAAGCAAAATAAACATTTCTTAAATTAAATAATGACACTTGCTGATGAGTCTATAACTCTTGCTATGTGGGAAATCGGTACGGTTGTGATTTGTGTGAACATCACCATTCCCCATTGAGGCTACACACGTCTTCATGACAATTCCGTCCTCCCAGGGTTGCCAATCTAGCTTTTCCCCCAGTAAATAATGCTTTTATCAAACTGAGCTAGAGCCAAATTATATCTAACCTAGCGGGGTAATTATCTTTCCTTCTCTTCTTTATAAATTAATCTAGTTTTAATTAAAAATTAAATGTTTTAATAATGACCTATGGGTACATTAACACTAATTTGGGGATCGTTGTTAACTTTTTGAATGTGAGATGCCGAGTTGCTATGTCCTGCAATTCCCGAATTACGGTAATCTCCCAGTTACTATAACCCCTCCTATTTGTCAATCTTGGCTGCGCTACTGGTCTGATTTCAAAAGCTCCTAAATGAAGCAACAATGACAACAACAAATAATACATCCTGTTATAATCCTCATTTTGACCTTGGTATGAACATCAGTCTTCCATTCATTGCATGATGTTGAACCACACTAGAGCAACAAGTGCAACTAAATAATTGTATGCTCAAAACCAGCAAAAAGATGGCTGGTATAAATTCACAAACGTGGAAAGTATGTGCTGAAGATTGTTTAGTTTGACACCTCACTCATTGTACTCCTTTTGACCAGTTTGAAGGAGAGCTCTGCAACCACGAAGGGGCCAAGCAAGACACATGAAAGCTCTATCAAGCTCAACCATTCCTAGTACGTACTACCCATTCAATGCAGTTTGTTATCGCTTGTTTCATAACATGATTGGCTTGTATGGTCACCAAAGGCTCACTTATAAACTGAATTGAGTGTAGCCAACTACGACAACTTATGATGAATACGAATTATGGCACAGGAAAAATCCATTTTATTCAATTTATAATAATAAATAACCCCTGGCACTACAGCCCATAAAGGTCCTATGCCTAGCAAGCGACCGCTGCCCAGACATTTGGCCTGCAGATATTGGGGTGACGCGTGGTCAGCACATCGGGTATCCTCGGCCGTTAATCTTGGCGCTACCTCACTGTCAGACAGCTACTCAATTGTCCTCACAAGGCTGAGTGCACCCCGTTCCAGCCCTCACATCAGTTTCTAAAATCCCTGACGGAGCTGGGAATCGAACCCGGGGCTTCCGGGTGAGAGGCAGGCGCGCTACCCCAACACGACGGGGCTGGCTTTTATTCAACTTACCTCTTGCTATTTGACTTTCTCCATATGCTATAATCAGTCGACGATCTGTACTCCAGATTTGATTCAGCGTCGTAGCACCTGATGAGGTACTAGATGGTATAGCAAACTGTCCCAGTTCTTTCTGTAGTAGTGCTAGGAGCCGCCGATGACGTCCTTGACGAGCGTGGAAACCAACAGGGAAGCGGTGAAGATCAAGAATTACAATTTCTCCTTTTGATCTATTTAAAAATTGCTTAACATCGTGGAGCACTGGAAGCAAGGGACTCACACGAATCAGATCATGATTTATCCAGAATCTGCAATGAAAAAGGTACTAAAAATGTTTCACACAGTCAGTGACTGACTTTTATGAAAATTGGTGCTTAGATTGATGACTAGAGACAGGATTTTATGAACATATAAATAATATTCATAACAGAGTTCCTCGGGGCTCAAAATTAAGTTACAAATGTGAAAATGGAGTGATTAAAGCTGTTCCGTTCCCAGTCACGGCATCATAGATACACTTGGTGTCTTTGTGTCGTGAGGCAAGAGTCATAGCACCTTAGATACGTTTGGTGCTTTTTTTTTTGTATCGTGAAGCATCAGCCCTGTGTGCTTGTGATGCAAACACTCGACAATGGAATAATAGTTCTGGTAATAATACTGTTACGTACCGCCGCGAACCAGCAGGAGACTTTCGGGTGAGCGACAGTGTGACAGACCAAAGCAGCTGTCTCGTTGGCCTTGGACCGAACCATCAGCCGGAGAGAGAAAGTTCCCACACCCTCCCGGCCCCTCCCACCGGCAAACACAATAGCGGGACATCTGTGAGTCATCGCAGGCCGGGCAGAGAATACGTGAAAAGTCTGGATGTGGAACCATCGAGAACAGACTCAATGCGGCAATAGGTTGTGACATTTCGAACTTTCCAGGCCAGGGACTGATCCCATATAAACCAGCGAGCCGCGGCGAGGAGGCAGTGTATTGGGGAGTGGATTGGAGTGTATTGGACAGTGTATTGGTCAGCGTTAGTGTGTATTGAAGTGTGGCCGAGTGAGTGCGCAGCAGTACAGCGATTACTACTGGACGTCTACGGTAACAGAGTGGAAGCCTGTCTGAAAGGGTGCAACTTTGAGTCAGGACTGTTAGTGCTTGGAGGTGTCGCGGTGCTTCGTGGAAGTCGTGGTCGTGGGATCGACACGGGACGAGCAACAGCGCACAAGGAGCAGCAAGAGGACTCTGGAAGTAAGTGAAGTGGCAGGACAAGGCTGTAGAGAACCTGTGTAGACTGTACGTGTGAGTGTAAACTGGAACACTGTAACGCCTCACAGACAGAGAGAACATAAATGTGGAAACTAGTAGTGACTAGTAGTGTTTTCTGAAGTTATACTCAGGGTGTGTATGTGTGTGCACTGTGTATGTTTGTAGGCTGCAATAAAATTAGATTTCTTTAAAGGAACATTTTTTTTATTATTATTATTTTTTTAGCGTATGGCTTTTAGCGCCGGGAGTGTCCGAGGACATGTTCGGCTCGCCAGTTTTGTAGCTGCTTCGAGACGGACACCCAATGGGTGAGCTACAAGTACCGTTGGGGAGGAAAGTTGGAAGGGAGGGTCGAGGAGTTGGAAGGTAGCGGCTGTGGCCTATAGGTAGGGACCAACCCCGGCATTTGCCTGGAAGGAAGATGGGAAACCACAGAAGACCATCTTCAAGGTTGCCTGCGGGGGGATTCGAACCTCCTCGCCTCCCGGATGTGAGTGACTGCCAACAGTCATGCCGCAACGACCTCGGCTAACTCACCCGGTAAAGGAACAATTGTGTTTGTGCTTTCGCCCACCGTAATCCAGTTAACAAAAGTGCCACTAGGGGGTGGCACGTAACAATACTATGAGTACTACTGAATGTGTGTTTCATTTTGACGGGAATGATAAGGGTAATTATATGATTAAATGTTACATGTTTGATATGCATCAACAAAAGCAGTGTTCTACACAATACACATTGACATTTTAAGAAATACCCTGTTGAACCAATTCAAAGCATATACTGTTCACATTTAATTGAAAAAAAAAATAAAACATTGAAATGTAGAACATACACATCAAACAATACTAGACTTAAAACTCAGCAATATTTCTAGGTTTATGGCGTGTCTTGTGTGGGGTTTCGCCTAGGAACACCAAACTGGCTCATCAGCGGGCTCTTGGTGTTAGCATCCAGACTCTCACAGGAGTAGCGGAATGTGCACTACCTCCCTACTTATGAAGTGCATGTGCGTCTCTTAACTGTGAGAGCTAAACGCCTAAGCAGCCTTTCACCTTCCTATAAAGGCTTCCAAAAGGATGGTACAGTAGATTGGCTTTCACGGCCCGTGAATTAGAACTCAGAAATTTTTCTGGGTTTATGCCGTGTCTTGTGTGGGGTTTCACCTAGGAACACCAAGCTGGCTCATCAGCGAGCTCTTGATGTCTACGTCCTAGAAAAATTGTTGAGTTTTAATATAACAATATTAGACCTATCAAAAAATAAATTACAGACTAAAGAACTTATAGAATATCAACAAAAAGATGTCCCTTCTTCTTTTGAATGCTCATGTGGGCAAGAGTTCTTGAAGGTATCTTTGTGTTCTGGCATTTACTTCATTTTGTTCAAATCTTCTTTCCAGTAAGAGGAAACATTAGATAAACACTGGCTTTGGTCTTCCAAGTATGTTATGATTCTCCTTCAGTGGAAGTTTTAGCAGGAATCGTCCAAACTCTTGTCTTCTCTATGAACTCCTGAAATTGATTCTTACACTTCTCCCTGTGGGACAAGTTTTATTCACCTCTTTCATATTCTGTACTTGATTTTCAAACATTAGATCATTGTTAATATAAAAATATCTTTGTTTGTAACTCTTCATGATGTACTGATTGACAATATTTGCCACTGGTTGAGTATTTTTTAACACCAGGTAGTTATCAGGATGACTCTACTCTTCCTCTTTAGCAGTTGCATGAACCCTTCCTCTCTGAGGAACAAATCCATAACTTGTAGCATGTAGAAACTTGGATCTGTGAGGGTTTTGTCTTCTGGCAGATTCCATTGTTTATAAGGCAGAGATGTCACACATTATTCTTGGCAGAACTATACAGTCAATGTTGAAGTGCTAAGTATTCCTAGTGGCCTGCACTTCTATGCTTACTCTAGTGTTGGACTGACCTGACAGATCTCTAAAGGCCTGTAGCATTGTTTGATGCAGGGGTTTTCTCAATTGCAGTAGTTGGAAAATTTTCTCTGAGATTAAGTTGATTTGGGCATCATCATCATCAAGGCTGGCAAGTTTCACAGAGATTGGATCATTCCATGGAGAATTAGAGTAATTAACAAAAGAAGAATTGACATATGCACCATCTATAACTTGTGAAATAAATAAATAAATATAGCCTAGATAATCCCATAAGGGCAAAGGCCTCCTGCGAGCAGGGACGTGCTCTTATTTAAACTCGTTAGGCGAGCAAATTCTAAGGAGTTGTGTACAAGTTCTCACTCCACTTGCTACACTTCACTGTAGTTCACTTCACTACACTGAATTTCACTCAGCTTTACATCTTCTTCTCTAGAAGGGAAGGGGGGCAGTTGTCGTGTCTTTGTATGAGCCTATTTGTTGTCGTTTACCTTGTGCGTTGTTTGGCTTGTTACAGGTTGCAGAAGTATATCTTTCATGTCATAGGTGTGCTGTCTACCAGTATTTGTTGTTGTTGAAGCTCTCCTTCTCTTCCCTTCTTATAGTTCCATACGTCTCCATTCTTGTCTCTCCCTTGCAATCCTCGTCCAGTGTTTGCCTGTCTTCCTTACGATTGAGTCTTTCCAGCGGGTCCTCTGTCTACCCACGTTCCTTCTTCCTAGCCTGGGGTCCCATACCGTTAGCTTGTGCGTCCATCGATCGTCTTTCATTCTGGCCACGTGGCCTCCCCACTTCCATTTTAGCCTGTCAGCTGTTGTCACGGCATCTTTCATGGCAGTTCTTCTTCTTATCTCCTCGTTTCATAAACTGTCCCTCAAGGAAACTTGAAGGATCTTCCGTTCCATTTTGCATTGACATACCCGGATTGTTTGCCTTTGCTCTCTGTTAAAGCCCAGGTTTGACAGCCGTATAGCAGTACTGGCATTACACACTTTTCTAGCACTTCTGACTTTAGACTTATCTTCTGGGATTTGTCCATCAATATAAATTTTAAGGACCAGAACTTCTTCCATGCTTGTCCAACTCGTCTCTTGATTTCTTTCTCCTGGGAGCAGTCAAATGACAAGTTTTGTCCAAGATAGACGTATCCCTGTGTGTATGCTAGTGGTTTGCCATTGATGAGGATTTGTACTTCCAGTGAGTTGGTCATCAGTTTTGTTTTTAGGGGACTCGTAGATAGACCTACTTCTTTACTGACAGTGTCCAGGTCCGCTAACATTTGTTCCAAGTCTGTTGCCGATTTTGCTAGCAGTGCAATATCGTCTGCGAACTGGAAGTGTGTCAGCCTTTCCCCGTTTATTTCGATGCCGTATTTGTTGTCCCATTCCAACTTACTAAATTGGTTCTCCAGTAGGCATGTGAACAGCTTTCGTGAGAGGGGGGTCGCCTTGTTTCACGCCTCTCTCCAAGTTGATGTTCGCACCCTCCCTCTCCGTTCTTACCCTCGCTTGGCAGCCTTCGTAGAGCTTTTCCAGTAGTTTGACATATCTCTTTTGTATGCCTTGGCTTCTCAATGCCTCTAGCACACAACTATGGTTCACAGAATCAAAGGTTTTGTTATAGTCTACGAATGCAATGAACAGTTCGAGATTAAAATCCTGCGTTTTTTCAAAGAGCTGGTTCATTGCTTGCAGGTGGTCAATTGTGCTAAAGCCTGTCCTAAAACCGGCTTGTTCCACTGCCTGGTTTTCATCTAGTAGTTTAGACATCCTTCTAGTCATGATTTTCGTGAAAAGTTTGTAGAGACTGACCATTAAACTGTTCGGTCTGTAATTATTAATGCCATCTTAGCGCCTTTCTTGTGAAGCAGATTAATAACGCTCTGTTTCCATTCTGTTGGAATTTCTTCTGTTTCAAGTATCATGTTGAATAGCCTTGTTATCACTTCTATGAGATCCTCGCCACCCATTTTCAGATATTCGTTGCAGATGGCATCCTCTCCGGGGCATTTTTCGTTTTTCGCCTCCTTTATTGCTGCTCTGACTTCACTGGTCATTTTTTTTTTGCTATCGTTTTACCCTCCAGGGTTGGCTTTCCCCACGGACTAAGCGAGGGATCCCACCTCTACCGCCACTGAGGGCAGTGTCCTGGAGCTTGTGACTCGGAGTCAGGGATACAACTGGGTTGTGTGACCAACACTACGCCCAGGCGACCTCGCCTGCAAAGGGATGGGAAGAGTGGGACGGTTAGGCAAGGAAATGGGAATGAGGCGGCCGTGGCCTTACAGTAGGAACCATCCCGGCATTTGCCCGAAGACGAAGTGGGAAACCACGGAAAACCACTTCGAGGATGGCTGAGGTGGGAATCGAACCCCCTCTACTCATTTTGGCCATCCGAGGCTGAGTAGACCCCGTTCCAGTCCTCACACCACTTTTCAAATTTCGTGGAAGAGCCGGGAATCGAACCCAGGATCTCCGGGGCGGCAGCTAACCATACTACCGCTACGCTACGGAGGCGACGTTCACTCGTCGTGATGGGAGGAATTTCTTCGTCGTGTAGTGCCTCCATCTCCTTATCGCTTTGGTCTGAGTCTCTTCTTTGGTGTGTACTGGAGTACAGCTCTCTGTAGAAGTCTGTGGCCTATTTCGTTATTTCCTCCCTTGTTTCTTGTCTTTTACCTCTTTTGTCTTTGACTCCAAGCATCCACTGTTTGTCTGGTGCTGGTTCTTTTCTCATCATCATATATTGATTTTGGTTCTTCTGCGTACTTTCTGACGATTTCTGTGTTGTGGTCTCTAATGTCCTTTCTAATTTCTCTTTTTGTGCGCTTATTAAGCAGCCCGTACTCTAACTTTCTCTGGTTGTTATCTACAGCTTGTGCTTTCAATATTTCCCTTTACTCGATTAGGCATTTGGTACTGTCTTTTAGCTTATCGCGTCGTCCCTTCTTACTTCTTGGTATTGCTGAGTTGTTAGATGCAGATGTTATACATTATATGAGTTCTGTGTAGAGGTGCTGTGTGCTTAGGTGGTTTTGTTTTTTCAGGTGATTTAGATTTTGCTGGATTTCTTTGGCGTATTCGGTCTGGTTGATCTGTCCAGGGCTAGTTTTCCCGGTCTTGAAGTACGGCCGTCTATTCTTCTTTATTGTCAGCTTTAAGCACACCATTCTATGGTCGGTGTCGAATTTTAGCCCATTGATCACTTGAATATCCGTTACTTCCTTTAAGTTGTCGGTAAATATAAAGTCAATTTCGTTTTTTGTCCTGCCGTTCGGACCTCCCCATGTCCATCTACTCTCTGGCATTTTCTTGAAGAAAGTATTCACAATTGTCATGTTGTGTCCTTCAGCAAACTGGATCAATCTGTCTCCTCTCTCATTTCTAGTTCCGTATCCGAAGGGTCCCATAGGCGCTTCGTCTGTATGTTCCTTGATTCCCACTTAACTGTTAAAGTCCCCCATTACGAAAGTTACACTGAAGAAAATGGAAATTGCAACACCCAGAAGGAGTGGTGCTACATCGCTGCAATTGAACATGCAGGACGAGTGGTCGGTTGTGATTTGATGATTATAATTTCAGGTCCCTCTGACCGCAAGTTTGGACAACAATCAATACAGGATGTGCCCACCACGAGCTGCAATAGATTGATGAATTTGGTGAGGCATGGAGTCAATAAGGCCCTGGATCGCTTCCTGAGGAATTGTGGCCCATGCTTGCTGCACTGCATGGGTCAGTTGTTCCAGAGTTGTGGGTGGCTGAGGACGGTTGGCCAGTTGTCGACCCATCATGCCCACATATGCTCAATAGGACTGAGGTCCGGGGAACTGGCGGGCCATTCTATGGTTGAGATGTCTTGGAGAGCTCCTCTGGAGATGTGTGCAGTGTGAACCCGGGCATTGTCCTGCTGAAACATCCCATTAGCAATGTTCGCTATTATAGGGACAACCACTGGATTGAGTATCCTATCAATGTACTGTCGAGCAGTCATAGTGCCCTAAATAAGCACAAATTGTGATTTCACATTAAAGCCAATAGCTTCCCAGACCATAATGCTTGGTATTGGCCCTGTGTGCCTCTCGACAATAAGGTCTGGGCGGCCCCTCTCCCCGGTACGTCGGCGCACACGATTCCGGCGATCACTGCGGGCAAGACAGAAGCGCGATTCATCACTAAAGACGACCCTATGTCATTCGTCGACCCACATCGATCGTTCTCGACACCAGGCCAGCCTTACATGTCGCTGTTGTGGGTTCAATGGAACACCTTCTGCAGGGACACGGGATCGTGAGCCAGCTGCATGCAGGCATTTACCAACTGTTTGTTGTGTAACGTGGGTTGCCACAGCTGCTCGAATTTGCGCTGCTGTTGCATGGGGTTCCATCCGGGCCATCCGAATGATGCGGCGATCCTCTCTCACAATTGTCTGTCGCGCTGGGCCTGTGCCAGGTCTACGAGTGTGGGTACCTTCATTTGACCACTGCTGCCATACACGTTGTACCGTAGATGCCTGTCGGCCAACACGTGCAGCGATAGTCCTTAGCGATAATCCAGCCTCACACAGCCCAATTATCCGAGCCCTCTCAAACGGCGACAGTTGTTGATAGCGTGCTCTTCTCTGTCGTCGAGGCATGTTTGACGGGGAACACTTCACTGCACAGACTGCAAGTCAACTACGCTACACCAGAGTCCGTATACTGGAGTTGATTCCTCCGCGACCAATCACGTAGGGAGACCTGTAGCAACAATCCAATGGGTCTGAAACTTTGATCGTTTACAAACCTACATGCCATCGTTCCATATCTTGAAAATCAACACAAACGACCAATGCCTTCATGGTGTTGCAATTTTCATTTTCTTCAGTGTATTTGTGTTTTGAAGTTGTCCAGTGTGTCTTCTAGTTGCTCGTAAAACGTTTCAATTTCCTCCTCTGTGTTGTTCTCTGTGGGGGCATAGATTTGTATAATTACGATGGTATTCCCTTCTAGATCTAAGGACAGTAGCACAATTCTCTCTGAGATTCCCCGAATTTCCTGAATGTTGTTTTTAGGTGCTTCTTGATCATGAAGCCCACTCCTTTTTGGCCTTTGGTTTCACCGATGTAGCTGAAGATGTCTCCATTCGGTTTTTCTTGGATTCCTTCGCCGAGTTGTCTTACTTCACTAAGTCCTAGTATGTCGTACTTCATGTTTAAGAGAGCATTTTCCAGTTCAAGTTCCTTGTCTTCAGTTCTCAGAGACCTTACGTTGAGTGTGGCAAGTATTAGTTCTTTCTTGGTTACCGTCGGTTGCTTGATCACATGTGGCGGTCAGCTCCCCGTTTTTTAGATCCTCCCAATTAATCCATTGACCGTTTAGGAGGATCTTATGGTAGCTCACTTTCACCTCCCTGTTACCTTTGCTCCGCTCCTCACTGGCTATCTGTCTTAGTTTTGTTTGTACTGCTGTTTCGTTTTTGGTGAGGTCGTCGTCTACATAGAGCTCTTACCCCTTAAGTTTGTGTTTGTTTCTCATAGTTTTCAGCTTGTCTGCAAAGTGTTTAAATGTGACTCTCACTATCCCTTTATCGTGGCTGTCTCTCCCAATCTGTAATATGCTTTCTACCTTGACTTCAGTTTCTATTTTGTCCAGTACAGATTTGACTTTGCTTCCTAGCTCACTGTTTGCTAGGTTTTCATGTAGTACCGTAGCTCTTTACTTGTAATGACAATGTTGTTCTTTCTTTCCCTCTTCAATCTTTGCTCCTCTTGTAGCTCTAGGGCATGTATTTTCTCGGGTAGTGCGTCTAGTTTTTCTTGTGTTCTGTTGTCCACATTTTCTATTTTCCGTTCAAGGGCGTCGTTTATTTTACGTGATTTCTCTTCTGTTGTCCTTAGTTCTTGTTTGATGCTATTTATTTCCTCTCTCCATTCCTTTCGAAAGTCTTCATTTTGTTTCTTTAAGTTTTGAAGCTCTGTTAGGATTTCAGAAGATATGTCTGTCACTTCTTTTGTTTCCTTCCCTTGGGTTTGTTGGTTTACTGCTCGAGTCTCTTCTTCAGAGCTTTGTGAGCGGTACTTTGGGCGAGCTCTTGACTTCTGTTTCTCGCATGCATCTTTGTTTTCTGATTTCGAGGAGGGTTTCACGTTGTCTTCTTTGTTGAACAAGTTGTGAATCACTTGTTTTTGAGGCCTATGTTCTAGATGCGTATATGCATATATGCTTCTTTTAGCTTTAGCGAGGGTCTGCGGGTTGGAATTCTACGAGTCCCTCTAGCAAGTGTGTCGGTCCTTAGTATCCATCGTGAATGCTTTATCATAAATTGAACATGAGTGCGTTTAATCTCCGCTGTTTTGTATGTCTTTATTGCAGGGGTTCCGAAAGTCTCGAGTGCACCTGTTGAGAATGCCTTGCCTCCTGTGTTACACGTAAGCTGTATCTCTCTCCTATGACTTTTGCTTGGTTAAGCCTTGTTCCGCCAGGTAGTGTTTTTGTCGTGAGTCTCGCTCTCTTAGTGGGCAGTTTGCAGTACACTTGTTCAACCTCGCTGTGATATCTTAGCCTACCTAACAATTTGCATTTGACTTATCTTACCCTCTTTCTGTAGGAGTTTATGGCAGGAGAAAGACGTCTAGGCGTATATGCAGTATACATGTTTAATACGAACTGAACGACAAGGTTACATGCAGGCGTATATATACAAAAACAGACAAAAGAATCAACGAGAACATTCTCGTAACTAGAACCGCCACCAATGGCGTTGCGCTTCCTGGCGCTGTATTTAAACCATAGATCAGCTGTTGGGTTACACATTTCTAACACACCCACTTAAATCAATAGCTGATCTAGAATGTAATAGACATATCAACCAGACTTCAATCATAGAGTACCCTACATAAACATAATACAATTACTGAAAACATTTTTGAACACAATGTATACTTAAAATACTAATTAACAGTTCAATCCCATTCCTTGGGTACAATACACATGTTTTGGTTTAGGTAAAGGTTTGGTGAGAATGTCTGCAATCATTTCTTGTGTGGACAAATAGTGCAATGAAATGATTCTCTCTTGAACCTTTTCCCTAATGAAATGATGTTTGGTGTTGATGTGTTTAGTGCGCCTATGAAAAACAGGATTTTTTGCAATTTTCTGTGCACTTTGACTGTCATTATACAAATCAATTTCTTGATTACAATCCATCAACACACACTGCAAATCACATTCACCTTTAACAAATTCAATTTTAATTGGACCTTGATTAGAACCAATCAAATCAAACATCATATTCTTAAGATAAACTGCTTCCTTCGCAGCCTCTGACAAAGCTACATACTCAGCCTCTGTCGATGAGGTAGCAACTGAGCTCTGCTTATGAGCTTCCCATGATATGGCAGCATTAGCAAGCTTGAAAAGATAACCAGTATAGGACTTACTATCACTATCTGTGGAAAAACTGGCATCTGCAAACCCTACCAAATCTAAACCAGTGCTCTTAAAAATGAGTCCTTGGTTTATCGTACCTTTAAGATACCTAAGTACCCTTTTGGCTGCAAGCCAATGCTCCTCACTGTGGCAAGAATTAAACTGACTTAAATATGACAATGCATAGGCAATATCTGGTCTAGTACACACACTCAAATACATGAGTGAACCTATCAGCTGCTGATAAGGTTTATCGTCCACGCTTTTGGCTTTAGACAATTTCATATTTACTTCCATAGGAGTACCGATGGGATTAACATCAGTCATCTCAAACTTATTGAGCAGATTTTTTATGAACTGCGTCTGAGAAATTTTGAGTATATTGTTATCTGTGTCCCTTTCTATTTGCATTCCAAGAACCTGAGCAGCAGGTCCAAGATCTTTCATCATGAAATTTTGTTTTAAGACATCTTTTAGTTTACTAACTTCCTGTGGATTATTGTGGAACACAAAGAAATCATCAACATACAGAGCAACAAGAATTACAGTATTACCGATACTCTTTCTGTAAACACATGCCTCATTATGACTGTTTGTGTAGCCCGAAGCAGACAGAACTGTATGAGCCTTTCTGTGCCACATATGTGCAGCCTGCTTTAGTCCATAAATGGCCTTTTTGAGCAAACAAACCTGGTCTTCCTTTCCCTTCACCTGGAAGCCCTCTGGCTGACACATAAATATTTCCTCCTGTAACTCACCGTTGAGAAAAGCAGTCTCAATGTCTAGATGATCAATCTGTAAATTTAATTCAACCGTTAAAGCAAACAACATTCTGAGTGTGCCATGCCGCACAACTGGTGAGAATGTCTCAACAAAGTCAATGCCAAATTGCTGTGAAAAACCCTTTGCAACCAACCTTGCTTTATATTTTACAACATCACCATTTGTATTACGCTTAGCTTTAAACACCCACTTATTCTGTACAATGTTTTTACCTTCTGGTTTAGGAACTAAAACCCACGCCTTATTAACCATCATGGAATCCATTTCGCACTTCATGGCTTTATGCCATTCCTTAGAGTAAGGTGATGACAAGGCTTCACTTACTGTACATGGTTCACTTTGATCAGAACAATGAGTGTAATGCAGAATGTAATCAGGATATTGTCTTGGTCTTCTTTCTCGCTGGGGGTAGCGACGCGCTTCCTCATTGTGCTGTGATGGATTATCTTGATGATCAGGCTCAACTTCCACTTCTTCATTATGCTGTGGAGCTGGATCTGGAACATCCCTATCACATGCAGTCAATAGTGGTTTACTGTTTTCAGTGGTTAGGGGTATTATTGTATTCCCTGGTACCACTGGAAGATCTGTTAGAGCAGAGAAAGACATCTCATCAAAAATCACATCTCTCGCTGTGATTAATTCATGGGTTACTGGATGCAGGAGCCGGTACGCCTTTTTCTCATCCGAGTACCCAACAAATACCATTCTCTCAGTCTTAGGATCAAGTTTTCTTCTCAGCTGATCTGGAATATGAACGTAGGCATTACATCCAAACACTTTTACGTGCGTCAGGTCTACTTTCTCTCCAGTCCACATTTGTTCTGGTGTTGAATTTGGTGTTTTCCGTGCAGGAGACCTGTTGACAAGATATGCAGCTGTATTGACAGCTTCTGCCCACATGCGTTTGTCACAAGCTGCACCTTGCATCATAGCGAGTGCTCTTTCATTCAGAGTCCTGTTCATGCGTTCTGCAGTTCCATTTTGCTCTGGTGTGTACCTCACTGTTAGCTGATGCTTGATGCCATGCTGTTTGAAAAACTCATCCATAGCTTTATTACAATACTCCCCACCATTGTCAGAGCGTATGACCTTGATTTTCCTTTCACCCTCAATTTCAATAGAATTAGCAAATTGTTCAAAGATTTCTCTTACCTCACTTTTCCTTTTTAGAAAAAAGACAAAAACCTTCCTCGTATGGTCATCGATGAAGGTGAGAAAATATCTGGCTCCTCCCCAGGATTCCTCAGGCATCGGTCCACACAGGTCACTGTGCAACAGGTCCAGTCGGTTCTTGGCACGATGCTTGGTGGTCTTGAAGGGCTGTCGAGCTTGTTTCCCTTCTATACATGGAACACAGAGCTGCTTTTCACCCGAAAAATCAATACCGGTAGCCAAACCATTTTTCAACAAGTCCATCCCCACGTGATTGAGATGGCCTAACCTTTTGTGCCACAATTCTCTAGAATTAGAACTTTTTGAACAAACACTTTTAGCATCACTTAAACAAGACACTGCTGATGCATTTGCACTTACAGAACCTGAGTTATTTAAGATATAAAGTCCATTTGACTCTTCAATCAATAATTGCACATCACCTGTAACTTGACAGTCACTGTCTTGAAACACTTTACAACCTTCTTCATCAAAAACAATTACATGACCCTTTTTAACAATACTGTTCACGGAGAGCAAGATTGCTGTAAGGTTAGGTACATACAGAACATCGCTCACCTTTGTAAAAACATTTGCTTGTACTGGAACATCACCTATGCCGCCACTATATAGTTTACAATCGTTTGCTACGGTGACTTCATATCCAACCTCCCTTTTATCATCAAATTTTGACATCCAATCCACTCTACCAGTCATGTGTTTGGAGGCTGCGGAGTCCATGTACCAGCTGTCTGCTGAGTGGGTATCAACTCCAAGTGCTGTGAGCAGAGCCCTACCCTTCTTTTCTTCTTTCTTCTCTAGTGGCTTGGCATCTGCTTGATGTGCTGCTGTCTTGTTTTGGTGTTTGCAATCTTGTTTCCAGTGGCCAGTTTTACGGCAGTTCCAACAGAACGGTTTCTTGGGTTTAGTATTCTTGAATCCACTCCTGTTGGTGTAGAGTGCTGTTTCTTTGCTGGAGCTGCGTTTGTCTTCCTGTAGTAGTTTACATTTCACAAAGTCACTAGTCAACTCTGCGCCTGAATTTTCCAATGCCATAATCATAGGTTCATAGTCATCAGGTAGTCCCTGCAAGAGCAAGGCACCTAGAAATTCATCATCAAGTGTTTTTTTAACTGCTGCTAGCCACTGGGAGAGCCCCAAAACTGTGGTGACATATTCTTCCATAGTCTTGAATTGTTCAAGCTTGGTGGAACACAGTTGGCGAAGAATTCTTGTGTGCCTGTTGGCGCCTTTATCTTCATATGCCATCTCGAGCGAATTCCATGCTGCTTTCGCCGTTTTTGCTTCCATGACGTACGGAAAAACACTCTTTTCCACCATAAGGTTAATCTTGCACAAAGCACGTTCGTCGTGACGTACCTTAACCTCTGCGCCCGTTTTATCATCTTCTGCATAACCAGATATGCACTTCCAAAGATCATCATGCATAAGATAATTCTTCATCTGGAAACGCCAGTCAATGTAGTTTTCTCTCCCCTTCAGTTTCTCGAAGTTATAAAGAGAACCAGTGCTTGATTCCGCCATGATGCACACACTTGTTGCACGCGATCACAGTTTTGTTAATTCAAATAGAATCACACTGGTCAGAAAACTATACATTTGTCAATGATCCTGCTGGGCCCATAACCTGTAGGAGTTTATGGCAGGAGAAAGACGTCTAGGCGTATATGCAGTATACATGTTTAATACGACCTGAACGACAAGGTTACATGCAGGCGTATATATACAAAAACAGACAAAAGAATCAACGAGAACATTCTCGTAACTAGAACCGCCACCAATGGCGTTGCGCTTCCTGGCGCTGTATTTAAACCATAGATCAGCTGTTGGGTTACACATTTCTAACACTTTCAGGTCGATTTGCCACTTGCCTTCACGTTCCTTTGTAGTTCGAAACTTCCTCTGTTTTCCAGTGTTCTTTACTACATTCCAGTGTGTGTCGATCCCAGTAAACTGATAACTTCTGTCTGTTGCACGCTTAGTACCACCCTTACATTACCACCATTTGTGAAAAGGAAGCAATAAATATATGTACCTGTAGGATTATATTAAGGTAGGGGTTCACCATGCCATACTTCACAGTGAATAGATCAGTGAGAGGTGATTTCATGCAAGACGAATTGACTTGTGCGCCATATTATTTTTGAAATGTAACCTGTAGGTTAAGACTACAGTTTGATCTACTATACTAAATTTCACAGAGATCAGATTATTCCGTAAATTAGAGGAATTCATCCCTGACGAAATGACATATGCACCATCTATAATTCATTGAATGTGGGTCATGAATTTATGTACCAGTCTGTATACCGTATTTGATTGCTTAAATAAGATATAGGAAACACAAATACATTTGTAAAATTCTTCACAGCTACTGGTACCGGTACCATCTTGCCTTTTACAAACAATTAAACATCAGACACTGGTATAGTTTTAAATAAAGATTTACATTGCCAAGTTTCAATCACCAGAAATATTCGTATTTCGCAAGTCCACCATGTTAATATTTTGCCCATCGTATCAAGTGGGATGACTATGTGAACTAAATTACAATTCTGGAGAAGATGCACGTTAATAGCCTTGAAGTCTCCATCATAGGCCTTAGATGGATATGACATGTCCACTATATGAATAGTTCCAGGATACTTTCCCAAGTTTTTTTAATGGTGAACTTAGCACTGGTATAAGATCTCATGGAGCTACTTTGAAGCGATTTAAGGAAGAGCTGAAACAAACCATAAAGGCATCAAACCAGGTCAAGAACCAAATGAACCCAAGAAATTCAGACCTGTATCGCTTCTCTGTCATCTCTGCAAGGCCCTGGAGAGAATGATTTTGAACCGAATTTCTGATTTTGTTGACAGAGAGATCATTAAGGAACAATCAGGTTTTAGACCAGGGAAACCGTGTACTGGTCAAATACTGAACTTAACCCAGTATATTGAGGATGGATATGAAAGGAAACAGATTACTGGAGTTGCTTTTGTGGACCTCACAGCTGCTTATGATACTGTAAACCACAAGCGATTGACAAAGAAGCTGTACTCAACAACTAGAGACTTCCGACTAACACAGTTTATTCAGTGTTTGTTCCAGAATCGACGATTTTTTGTCACCCTGAAGAATAAGAACAGCCGATGGAGGAACCAAAAGAATGGCCTCCCACAGGGAAGTGTGCTAGCTCCGTTATATCTACACTAAAGACCAGCCACTTAACATTAGAACCAGAGCATTCATCTACGCAGATGACACTGCTGTTCCTGCTTAAGGATCAACGTTTGAAGAAGTAGAGGTAAAGCTGACATCTGCTCTTGAAGACTTAGCCATGTACTACAATGATAACTACTTGAAACCCAACCCAGAGAAAATCCAAATATGCGCGTTTCACCTGCGCAATAGGGAGGTGAGGAGGCAGCTGAACGTCACCTGGAATGGTCACAATCTGAAACATTGTGTTCATCCTAAATACTTAGCAGTAAAGCTGGATCACGCGCTAACCTATAAACAGCATTGCATGGACACCAAACGGAAGGTATGCACCAGGAACAACATCATTCAGAAGCTCACAAACACCAGATGGGGAGCGCAGCCTAGTGTCCTGCGTACAACTGCCCTTGCTCTGAGTTTCTCTGCAGCAGAATATGCTGCCCCAGTCTGGAGGAACTCTGCTCATGACAACAAAGTAGATGTTGCCCTCCATGAGACAGGCCGCATTGTGACAGGCTGTCTACGTCCAACTTCTGTCGATAAGATCTTTCCGCTCATGGGAGTAGCACCTCCAGAAGTTAGAAAACAAGTAGCGGCAGAAGTAGAGAAGAAAAAGCAAGAAACAGATCCAAGACACCCAATGTATGGATTTGATGTCCATCCACCTAGGCTAAAATCAAGAAAGAGCTTCCTCCAAACAACAATATCCATTCCTTCCTCAGCTGAAGCACGCCGAATTCAACTTTGGAAAACAAAATCACCGGGAGGATCGTGGGAAATGAAGGAGAAACTGGCAGCAGGCTACCATTTACAATACGAATCTTGGAAGATGCTAAACAGTCTGAGTACTGGTGTGAGTCAGTGCAAAAGCAATTTAATGAAGTGGGGATACAGTACTGAAGAACTTAGTAGATGTGGTGAAAGACAAGACCCTGAGCACCTTCTGAATTGCAGCATGTTATCAAGACCATGTGCTATGCAGGACTTGATAGAAGCCAATGACTGTGCCATTCTAACAGTTGAACACTGGAGAAATGAAATTTAGTGCAATTTATATGTATATTTGTATATGTTTTCGACTCGGATAAATAAATAAATCAGGAATAAATCAACAAACCTGGGAGATACTGCCTTAGATTGATCACTACTTTGACATAAAACCATATCTACTGCTACTGATCGTTTTAAGGAGAACACAAAGAGGCTGGGATTTCCATAAAACTCAACCATACTCTCCTCCATCTATTTTGTAATATGTGTGGTTGCATGTTAGCCTCCGTGGCTTAGGCGGCAGCACGCCGGCCTCTCACCGCTGGGTCTGTGGTTCAAATCCCGGTCACTTCCATGTGAGATCTGTGCTGGACAAAACGGAGGCAGACAGGTTTTTCTCCGGGTACTTCGGTTTTCCCTGTCAAAATTTCATTCCAGCAACACTCTCCACATCATTTCATTTCATCTGTCATTCATTTAATCATTGCCCCAGAGGAGTGCGTCAGGCCTCGGCAGCCGGCACAGTTCATATCCTCGCCGCTAGATGGGGGCTTCATTCATTCCATTCCTGACCCGGTCGGAGACTGAAAGCAGGCTGTGGATTTCCATTTGTGTGGTTGCATGTTACATGTGTCATCAGAGACACGTTCACTGACTGTAGTAAGACTCAAAAGGTGTTAATGAGGCTGCAGGATCACAAAATGAAATCACTACCTCCCGTCACTGCAAACACACGTTTTTATAAAGTAGAAAGAAAGAATGTAACATTTCAACAGATTTGTAAGGAGTGCGCTGTTGATGGACAATGAGGCAGTTATAGTTAGTACACAAGCGACTTCATAAACATATGGATGGCAGCAGCAAATGATCAACAAAGAAGATGACGTTTGATTTGGAAAATAACTCACACCCCCTCTCAAATTGATAACCATTTGAACAGTCTATTTTGAAACACCCAGGAATCACATGTCTGAGCTGCGTCATTAAGTTTAATCAAAAATTCCACAACTGTCTGAGATGGCACTTGTGTCATACGTTGAAACCGCACTGTCTCGGCGAGCGCGCCAATCCGGCAGGATTAAAATGTTCCTTTAATCTTTCCTGAAGGTCCACTAGTGTATGATTCCTAGGATCCACAGGCCTGCATAAACAGTTTGGAGTTGCCCGTACTTCAAGATTTAGATGATTAAGAAAAAGCAATTGTTTTTCTCACAGCATTTGATCCACAATAATCCTACATAATGCACACCAAGAACAGCGTAACTGAAAAGAAACGCTTGTTTAGAATTTGGCAGAATACTGGTGCTGAGGAAGATAAATAGAATTACAAACAGGCAAAGAAAGCTGCAGGGAAAATAGTTACAATTGAAAGAGAAAAGTCTTATTTTGATTTTTACCAGCCGTTAGAATTAGCCAATAGCAACAATGTATATAAGGCAGCCAAGCGCAAACATAATGACTGAAAAGACTTTAAAACCCCAAAATACATTAAAAATAAAGAAGGCAATTTATTAACAAACGACACGGATATTTGTGAAAAATGGCATGAGTATTATTATGATTTATTAAATGAAGAATTTCCCAGGCGACAAGGAGTGGAACTACCTATGACGCAAGGACCTATTAATGAAATAACAGAAGCGGAAGCTAGGAAAGCCATCTCTAAAATGAAGAATCATAAAGCAACGGGCCCAGATGAGATACCTGCTGAACTCTGGAAATCTCTTGAAGCGGATGGAGCTGTATGGCTTTCAAGGTTATTCAATGACATCTTAGTTCACGAACAGATGCCAGATGCTTGGAGAAAGAGTACGTTGGTCCTGTTCTACAAAAACAAAGGAGATGTTCGATCTTGTGGAAACTTCTGCGGTATAAAACTTACATCACACATACTCAAGATCTGTGTACGAGTCCTTTGTGAGCACCTTCAAAATTTGATAAAGTTAATGGATAATCAGTTTGGCTTCGCTGCTGGAAAAGTAACCATTGATGCAATCCATGCGATAAGGCTGGTAATTGAAAAAGCTCGTGAAAACAAGCAGAGTTTATGTATGGTTTTTATAGATCTAGAGAAAGCCTTTGATCAAGTGCCAAGACCGTTAATATGGCAAGCAATTCCTGAACTTAACACAAAACTCTTAATGGATTTGTAACAATATACATACATGTGTCAGAAGCCCAGCTAGTTTGTCTGAAAGCTTTGATTTTAAAGTGGGGGTTCATCAGGTAAGTGCTCTAAGTCCATTGTTATTCAATATTACCATAAACTACCTAACAAAACAAATTCATAAACCCTTACCGTGGAATCTTTTGTACGCGGACGATGTGGCACTAATATCTGACAGTATTTATGATCCACAGGAGAGTTTAGGCCAAGAGAAGAGCTCTCGAGTCTAATGGACTGCGCATTAGTAGAACCAAGACTGAATATATGGTATGCGACTTCCACTACAATGACATATATCACAAATATGGAACTTAAACTAGATGGCGAAACCTTACCAAGAGTAACAAAATGTAAATATCTAGGTTCTGTCATTGCTGAAGATGGCATGATAACCGCCGATATAATCCGTAGGGCCACGTTTGGGTGGAACAAATGGCGCGAACTAACAGGAGTTTTATGTGATCCGAAAATACCCATAAGAACTAAGGGTAAAGTTTATAAAACTGCCGTAAGGCCAATCCTACTTTATGGTAGTGACGAATGGGCTACTACAAAGGCACATGAGCAAAAGCTACATACCACTGAAATGCGTATGTTACGTTGGGCAGGTGAAGTTACCCTCAAAGATAAAATCAGTAATGAACATGTGAGAGGCAGTTTCAAAGTAGCGCCTATAACTGAGAAACTTTCGGAGTACAGGCTAAGGTGGTACGGACATGTTATGCGAAGACCGGAAAATCATGTAGTGATGAAGTGCTTTTCCATGGCTAAACGAAAGAGAGGGAGCGGCAGATCTCAAACAACATGGATGACGAATGTCCAAAGGGACATGAAGGTATTGGGTCTAAATGCTGGTGATACTTTACAACGATACGACTGGCGCCTCAGGATTAAGAAAGCCGACCCCGCGTAATGGGAAAAGGCGAGGAAGAAGAAGAGCATTTGATCCATCCACGGGAGAATCAATTCGTTCAGTGGCCGGTGCACCTGGACCCAACGCGGAGTTATTCATTATACAGTAGTCCTTGAATCTGTTGTAAAAGTCTTCAATTTTCTCTTCCTTTGGATTAAAATGTCCAAGTTTCCAATAAGCATGGTGTTGGAGCCATATTTTGAATGCCCTCCTCAAGCTCCTTTATTATATTATGAAGAGCTGGTGCTCCTGGAAGATGACCGTGGTTTTCAACAATGAACTCGTCCACTTCAAATCCTCCGAAACCAAGGTCCATCGCATTTAATTGAATCCATTTAACTGTACTTTCAACATAACATCACTACGGTATTTACTTGTACTTTCCACTTTACTTATGTTTTTAACCACTGAACTCTGAAGGTTCTTTACACTAAATCCGATTTCCACTCGTAACCAGAGATTCTTTCACTCTTGTCCATTTGCAATCAACTCTTTATTTGAAAGGTGCCAACATAACTGATAAGATGTACTGTATTAACAACATTTACAATTCACACATTCCATTATTCTTACATATTGTTGAATTGAATAATTTTATGCAGACTGGAAAACCATATTAAAAACATGAGATTCAAAAGTACTGTATTTTATTGGCCAAACCTGTTTTCATGACCGCCATGGCTACCTAGTTGTTGTGTTGTCTTGGAGGGGTAATAGCCTACTCTTATATCGAGGTAGCGCACTCCATGGACTAGCTGGGTAAACACATCCTGATCCTGCGTGAGGAGATAACGTGCAAAGGTGTCTTTTCTTTTAAGAGTAGGTCCCTTGTGAAAGCAGCCAGAGTTGTGTGTTCCAGGGATGAAGAGAGAACTGATTGGCATTGGACCCAATTGATTTCTGTAACAACACCAAAAAAAAATCAATGGCATGAAAACATAAAAAGGTTGTGAAGAAGATCCATGCTTGTGTTTTAAAAGCTATTTCTGGGGTGATTACTTGAAGGGGCACTTCTAAAAACAACCAGAATTGGAGCAATATTTTAAGAATGAGAAGAAGTATTTTATTCTTAACCCATTTGTTTTATACAATCATTGATGGACATAATCCTTTGTTTAGACTCCCCTTGATGCCTTTTCATCATTTTTATTTTTTTCATATAAAATAAATGTGTCTACCTCAATAGGGTAAATTATCTGGCCACTTCAGTGTAGAAACATTTTATTGGTGCAAGTATATCATTTGTTTTTCACTCTGTTATCCCAGTATCAAATTATGCATTTGCAACAATTTTGCATTATTAAAATAAGAATAAGCTACACTGACCGGCACGAAAAACGCAACACCCAATAAATGATCTGAAATTATTGTGTAATTTATCTTTTTAATCAAAGTGAAGCACTTTAACCTATTTTTTTTAGACGGGGAATGTTATTGGCATTGCTTTGCAAGCAAACAATGAAGTGTTGATTGTTGATTGCACTAGCCTCAATTGATTTTTCCCACGCAACCTTGAAAACACATCACTGGATGTAACCCAATAATGTGTTCCCGCTCTTATAGCGCTTAGTGTTGTACTTTGAATTGTTCCCTTTTCAATCACATGTGTTTGTGGGATCTTTCTGTGATTGTCGTAATTAGCTTTCTGGAGCAAACATGCCCTTAAGCCCAGAACAAGCTGCAAAAGTTGTTGCTTTGGTGGAAGATGGTCGCAGCATGCATTACATTGCAGAAGTGTTGAGGATTACAGCTTCCACAATTTCCAGAACCGTACGAAGGTACAGGGAAACTGGAGGCTTTGCAAGGAGACCAGGATCAGGCCCGAGAAGAACAACATCGAAGAGAGATGTCCGCTTCTTACAACTTCAAGTTCTTCACGACCGTCACTACACCGCCATTGAAGCACGAAATCCACTCCACCAAGTTCGAGGGGTCGATGCTAGTGAGAGAACCGTCCGAAGAAGATTGGAAGAAGCCAATCTTCAATCCAGAAGACCAGTTACAGACCCAGAACCTACCAGAGAACATCGCACAGCTCGACTACGTTTTGCAAGGGAACATCATGGCTGGACAGTACAACAATGGGAACAAGTGTTGTTCGCCGATGAGTCGTGGTTTGGCCTCCGATCACCTGATGGAAGAGAGAGGGTCTGTAAAAGGCCGGAGGAAAGGTATTCCCCTTGCACATTCGCACCCAGGACGCCATTTCAGGGTGGTTGTGTGATGGTGTGAGCAGGAATCAGTATGGCTGCAAGGACGGATTTGGTCTTCGTGGAGAATCGCAGCCTCACTGCACATCGGTATGTGGAGGAAATCCTTCTGGAGCATGTTGTGCCTTTCGCTCCATTTATTGGTGATGATTTCACACTGATGCAAGACAATGCACGCCCACATGTTGTGAAAGTTCTTGGGTGAAGCAGGGATTCATGCTATGGCTTGGCCTGCTCAAAGCCCTGATTTGAATCCTCTTGAGCACGTTTGGGACCGGCTGGGGAGAAGAGCCCGTCAGTGCTATCCAGAGACCCTACAGGACCTATGGAATGTACTCCTGGAAGAATGGGAGATGATTCCTCAACAGGACATTACAGCATTAATCAGGAGCATCCCTGAAAGGTTGAATACTGTCATTGGTACAAGAGGTGGCAAAACACGCTTTTTAAAGATGCGAACAGAGGTCTCCGAGGTCTGTGAAGTAATGTGTGAAGTGTATAAAATCAAAACAGAAGTGAGGACCTTTAGGACCTTACTCAAAATTTCCCGCTCTTTTAGCGCTCTTTCCTTGAAGTGTGCATCACTGGCTTAATGTTTAAATTTGTGTATAATCATCTTTTATTTTCCATTGTTAGACACCTACATGGGACCGTACTATATTATTTCGTCATCATATAGTAGATTAGTGTTATAAAAGTGTCATAAATTTGAAATAAATTTCAGTTTTTGTAAGAAATTGAAGTGTTGCGTTTTTCGTGCCAGTCATTGTATATTCAACCAAAGTAGTCCAGTGCCTCATAATAACCCCCTTCACTTCCCCACTTAAAATAGAAGTTTAAGTGTTCTTATTCTTTGGAGACCATATAGGATCACTTTAATCAACCCATTAGTTTGTCGACTTCTTGGCAGGAACTGTGCGAGTCTTACAGTCCTCCTAGTGCTGGTTGCTGTTTTCAACAATATACTCGTCCGCTTCAAATCCTTTTAAACTAAGGTCCATCATATTTAATTGACTCCATTTAACTGTACTTTCCACATTAAATCACCATTTACTTGTCCTTTTCACTTAACTTACTCTTTTAACCACTGCTCTCTGAAGGTTCTTTTCACTAAATCCGTTATCTCATCCTCATCGCCAGTGCAATGATTCCTTCACCCTTGTCCATTTGCAGTCAACTCTTTATTTCGCAAGGCATGCCAACATAAGTGGTAAGATATATTACTAACATTTACAATTGGACAACAATCGGAAGAAAAGTGTGTTAATCAAGAACACATGACACATATTATATCACGAGGAGATGATATTCCAAGATTCTTAGAAAAATCAAAACTTCCCAAAATACTGTGTAACAATTACAGAGCCAGGGAAACTTAACCATAGACAGCAGTTTCTCACTTCGAGTGTCGTCTGCTTGGCTTGCGAAACTACAAAGCGAGGGAAAACCTCTCATCACTTGCGTATCATATCTGAATTACCATGGCACTGGAGTGAAACCTTCAGATGCAGCCCACTACTAAACACATTAGTACTACACTTATGATACCTTCAACTCCAATCTACCAATTGTATGAATCATGGATTTACTAACAGGTTCGTTTGCAATGCTAAATATGCAGTCTGACACTGCTGCTAAATATTCCTAGATATGAAACTAATCATCATTATCATCTTGAACAGTTTTCAGCCACTGGCTGGGTCTGTTTGGAACACAAGCCTCTCCATCGTCTTCTGTCTTCCCACCATCTCTCCGTCACCACCTTGATCCAGTCTTCTCCTTTCTTTCGCACACAGTCCTCCACACCCTTCAGCCACTTATCTCTTGGCCTTCCTCTTGGTCTTTTTCCCTCTATTTTCATCTTGTGTATCTTCCTGGGTATCCTCCTCGCACTAGGGGCAGATGACCTCGTAGTTCCGCCCCTTAAAACAACAATAACTAACTCCTCCTCCCATCCATTCTCTTAACATGCCCATACCATTTAAACCTTGATTCCTCTAACCTATCCCGTAATGCTCCCTCCTTGACTAATTCTCTGATCTTCTCATTTCTTAACCTGTCCACCCTCCAATACTGATTCTCAAGAATTTCATCTCACTAGCCTGTATTCTGCTTCTCTTCCTTCATTTCATAACCCAGGTCTCTGAGGCATACGTCAGGATTGGAACGTAGTACGTCCTATATATGACCCTTTTGCTGTTTTGAGGGACATCCTTACTCCATACCAGGCTACTTAATAATTCTGCTTGCCTCCCCCCGCTCGTTTATTTATCTGCCGTTTCTTCCATTTTCTTGTATCATGCTTCCCAGATACTTGAAACTCTCTACTTTCCTCAATTCTTCCCCACCAATTGTTATTTCCGTTGTGACTCTCTCCTTCTTCCTGGTTGTGATCATCCACTCGCTTTTGTTATGCTATACTTCATCCTATATCCATGTACTATTTCTTCCCATACATCCAACTGCTCCTGTACTTCCTCCTCCTTGTTTCCCCAGATCTTCAAACCATCTGAAAACGCCATTACTTTCATTCTTCTTTCACCAATCACTTCCACCACTCTGGTTATTATATCGTCCATCACTACAATGAAGAGTAGCGGTGAAAGTGCACTTCCTTGCCTCAAGCCATTCTTCTGTTCCAGCCAATCTGCTCTCTCTCCTATTTTCACACAGCTTATACTTCCATTGTACATTTCCCTTATCCTCCATATAGTCTGCTTTCCTACTCATCTCTTCTCCAAAGTCTTCCATACCTTACTTCTACGTACACTATCATATGCTTTGTCAAAGCCCAGGAAGGCCATCAGTAGGTCTATTCCATATTCATAATGTTTTTCCTGCAACTGTCTTACAGCAAAAATTAGATCTACTGTGGACCTTCCTGCTCTGAAGCCATGTTGTTCTTCTCTCATCTTTCCTTCTATTTTTGCCCGAATTCTCTTTTCCAAAACTTTCTCAAAGATCTTCGCACAATGGCTCATCAATGTAATCCCCCGATAATTCTTGCACTCTTTTCTGCAACCTTTCTTGAAGATTGGGACAATTATTCCCTTCTTCCAGTCCTCAGGGGTCCTGCTCTCTTTCCATACAGCCCTCATGACTCAATATAGCCATTGCATCCCCACCTCTCCTGCCGCTCTCAGCATCTCTACACATATCTCGTCCAGACTTGGTGCCTTCCCTCCTTTCATCTTCCTCACTGCGTCCTCCACTTCCCTCCATGTTAAGTCCTTTTCTGTTCCTGGTGACTCCCCTCCTTTCATCTTCTGCACTGCATCCTCCTCTTCCCTCCATGTTGAGTCCTCTTCTGTTCCCAGTTCCTTTATTTCTTCATCAGGATCACCATTCGGGTTCAAGAGTTCTTCCAAGTACTCCCTCCACATGATCTTGAGTTCATTCTTATTCCCTACTTCTCGACCACTTTTGTTCACCATTCGAACGTAGTCCGTCATATCATTCCTCCTCTTACTTTAACCTTTTTGGTACCTTCACTATCCTCCTCCATCATCCTTGTCCACTCTTCCATCCACTTTCTTCTCTCCTCAGCCACCACTCTTTTCACTTCCTACTTTCGTATTAGGTACTCCTTTCTTGTCTATATTGTCCTAATTTAGAAACACATCCTAAAGGCTCTATTCTTCTTCTGCACTATATCTTTTGTTTCCTGATTCCACCATGGAGTTTCTTTCCATCTCTTCTTTTGCTTGTCCTTTCACATACTGCTTCTGCCGCCCTTACTAGTGTCCTCTTGAATCTACCCCATTCCTCTTCTACTGTCTTTAGTTCATCATTTGGGATGCTCTCCTTCACTATTCATAGGTATTCTACCCTGGTTTTTTTTTTTCACCTCTAAACTCCCATACCCTTATCCGTCTATCCTGATTTTCTGCCCCTTTCTTATCCTTGGTCTCTCTCAGGTTCATTACCAACAGCCGGTGGTCACTATCCAAGGCCTCTGATGGAATTGCCTTGATATCTATGATGTTTTTATTCAAATCACTATCGTACAGGATATAGTCAACTACCGACTTTCTAGTCAGATCATTGCTATACCAGGTAATCTTGTGGCTCCCTCTTTTCTTGAACCAGGAGTTTCCCAGCAATAAGCGATTCCTTTTATAAAAATCCAACAACCTTTCACCTTCCTCATTTCGATTGCCCCAACCCTCTGGTCCAAGCACATTTTCCTACCCTTGTCTTTCCCTTCCAACATGCGCATTTAAATCTCCCATTATAATCCCATTCTTTCCTCCCACCTGTTTCTGCATTTCCTCCTCAAACTCTTGTTTCTCTTCAGCAGTGCAGCCTACCTGTGGGGCATAGACTATTAGTACCTCTACAGACTTTCCTTTCAGTGTTATTTTTACCTTCACCATCCTGTCACTTATTCTCACCACTTCTAATCATTCTATTTAAATGGATCCATATTGATTACAACAAAAAAACATTAACAAAGTTTCTCCACAAGAATATTTACTGTATGTCCTTCTGTGCCAATACAAATTAAATCAATATTCACTGTATGTTTATCGTTGCCAATACAAATTAAATTTAACAGTTTTGAGTAATCATTCAATTTAAATGGATCTATGTTAATTATAATGATTAACAATAAAATCACTTACAAAATTTGTTCAGAAGAAAATTCACTATTTTTTGATGCAATCTTACTACGTTATTGAACAATTCACCAACTGTTTATATGTTTAGTATTGTTTTTGTTTGTTGGCTATTTTTACTGATGCTTTTACATATTTTTAAATTGTTTTGTTAGAAGGCTATCAGTGCCCTGTTGTATTGTAAATTGCGATAGTTGTTGTGTTCTGTTTATATTTTATTAAGCTTTTGCTGCTGAAGGAGGAGCTAAAGCTCCCGAACATGTGCGAATGATTGTCATTCTTCCCACAATTACATTCATAATACAGCGTGATAAAGTGGAACAACAGTGTTTTTATTGTTAAATCCGTATTTAAACAATACTTACTGTATTTTGTCCCCAAATATATGTAAAAATCTTTATATCTAGCGACTTCTTATTAACACTGGTTAGTAGGGTTAAGCACTGCATACATGTTTGCGGACAGGCAGAGTGCTGAAGTTAGAGACCTACTTAATACTACAGTGTCTTTGTTTTATTATTGTGTAAAGCAAGTGTACGACTACTCAGTGTATTACACATCACCATGTGCCTCTCTAGCCAAGAAAACGACAGCGTCAAATTCAGCAAATTGGTGTGGCGATTTTATTTTTATGTGAGAAAAACAGGTAGAATAACAACGTATCTGTTAGAGAGTGCTGGAGTTTTGGTGTCCATCTTCCAAATAGAAACATGATACATAATTTGGTGAAGTTCTGTACCACCTGGCCTGGTGTTAACAAGAAGAAACATAGGATATGTACTGTGTTAATAGATGTAATGCCCAATGGAATCAGAGTTTTCTTGGAAACAAGCCTCTGTTCCTCACTATACAGGCTGGTGCACCACTTTCTTTGAAGCCGAACCATTCAAACTCACAACTGTGTAAAATTTAAGGGAACCTGACAGTGGCGTGAGAATCTTTTAGTGATGAGATAAGGATTAATAGCATCT
This sequence comes from Meconema thalassinum, assembly GCA_946902985.2. NCBI lineage: Eukaryota > Metazoa > Arthropoda > Insecta > Orthoptera > Tettigoniidae > Meconema > Meconema thalassinum. Next base: position 478,279,616 of record OX336391.1, read on the forward strand.
CCTTTAATATCAGTAAGTATTTAGAGTATTAGTTTCACCAAAAATAAGTAGCACGCAGACACAGCATGTATTTTACCAAGCAGTGGGCAAGTTTCGATGCTGGAGGAGCTTACCATGGCTTGAGAAATGTAGTTGCACAATGAAAAAAGAATAAAACAAGTACCGGTACGGTAGTTCCGTGAAGAACTATATAGACTATTTCCGACTTATGTTTATAGCCTCTATCAACATACAAATTTTCAGTTTGATTGCTGTAATTGATTCCTAGATATTGAGAACCAACTAAATATTTTGGATGGTCACCATGTTGGATTTTTATATACAGGCCTTAGAGTTATGTACTATTACATGAAGATTATTGTCTAGGTGTATTATTCAAACTTCAATCGCAAGATTAGGACACAAGAAATAAAAACAAGATTTTAAAAATTGGGACAGCCGCATCTTGTGGTTATGAAAATAATTGTAATTAGATGCCAGTGGATTAAAATTTATATAAGCATATATACCGTACCAAGTTTCACCGCACTCGGATGGTTAAATCGCAAGAAACGTCCATTTGAATATTTAAATTTCGCATCGCCGGCATGTTGGATTTGTGCTCACCAATTGAATGTCCCATAGGTGAGCTTGTTTAGAGCCTCTATCAACATACAAAATTTCAGTTTGATTGCTGTCATAAATTAATAGATATTGAGAACCGTCTAAATATTCTGGATTGTCGCCATGTTGGATTTTAATATAGCCTATGTAGGCCATAGAGTTACGTACTATTAAATGAGGATTACTGTATAGGTTCATTATTCAAACGATGACTTCGATCGCATGATGAGGACACAAGAAATTAAAACTTAATTTTAAAAATTCGCACAGCCGCCATCTTGAGGTTATGTAAACAATTGAACTAAATTAGATGTCAGTGGATTGCAATTTGTATAGTCATTTGCTGCACTAAGTTTCACTGTGGTCGGATGATTAAATCGCGAGAAAAGTTTATTTAAATGTTTCAACTTTGCTTGACCGCCATGTTCGTTTTGTAGTTAACAGGTTTTTGAAAATCATATAGGTAAACTTCTAGTAGTGCCATTTATCACCATACAAAATGTCAGAAATAGTAATAGTTTCGGAGATATAGAATGCCGGTGAAATATTTCACATAGCCGCCATGTTGGATTGGTGAGACGTAATAAAATTTGAAGGGCACGGTCAGAGTCGGCCAACATAGTACTATTACCTTACCGAGTTTCATTGAAATCGCTCCGGCCGTTTAGAAGTTATTAGGGATACACACACGTACACACACATACACACACACGGACAAAAGGTGATCTCATAAGCCATTTTTTTTATAAATAGGCTAAAAAGACCCTCTAATAGGCTATACTAGAACAAAACAAATGCTCATGCTTGCACCTGTGGTCCCACATCCATGTTGGTCGAATCTTCAAGCAGTCAGCCTGAAGAAGACTGCCATTGCGGTAAGAACCTATCCAGAAATGATTGCAGCTATCTCCCATGACTGAAGGAGTATCACCTGTTTCATTTGGATATGGATGATCAACTCTGTTCCATCCTCCAGGTAGATCTGGATGGCCAAGAGTCACATTGGTGCGAAAGAATCCTTCAGGATGATCACTGGGTGAAGCCTTGACTAAGGGTTTGGGGCCTGAAATACATCAAGCAAGTTTATTTTTATACCTGTGTAGGCTTTCATGGCTGGTTGAGTATTCTTCAGAATAGCTTTTTGGGTTATTGGGCCATGTATTACGTTTCTTGATATCTTCTGATATTTCACCAACAAGTGTGGTTGACATTTTCAAACATTTGTTCTGATAGCTTGAAGTGGCACTGTGTGAGTTTTATGTAGGCTATTGAAATGTTCTCGAAAAACCATGAAACATGAGTGGTTTCTGGTTGACAGTTATATTGTACCATCTGAATTATCTAAAATCTTAGCAACAGTTATGAAAACAAGGCTTTTGAGGTATCTAGAGAAATGTCATTATCTTTCTAAATTCCAGTATGGATTTCGCGAGAAGACTAGGGTCAATTCTGCTATTGTTGATATCATAATTGAACTACAAAACAATGTAGATCAAGTCTGCCAGATTCTTTATTGATTTTAAAAAGGCCTGTATATAAACTGGAGAAGGCTGGTGTGAGAGGTGTGGTATTGTTGTGGTTCAAACAGCACTTGTCAAGGAGGCAACAATATGTAAAACTTGGAACTAATAGAAGTAACTTACAAAAGGTGTCGTACGGTGTACCCCAGGGTTCTATTCTAGGGCCGATTCTCTTCCTCATATATTTAAATGACATTATCTTATGCCCTTTTAAGGGTAGATTATTTCTCTTAGCTGACGATACTTCATTGTATCCGATATCCAGCATGACTTATATCTTGGATGAATGGCTAAGGTTGAATCTGTAAACATCTAAAATTATTCAAAAACTGTCTGCATGATGTTTCATAAAAGTGACTATGAATTAAATGCAACAACAAATATCTCATTTGGCATGACCAGACTTAAGTGGGTGAAGGAGGTTAAATACCTTGGCTTGATAATAGACAATACTCTTTCGTGGGCATCACATATTACAAATATAAAAAGTAAAATCTCAGCTTTAGTTGATATCTTTTCTAAACTAAAGTGTTATGTAACAACACAGACACTTCGTGTAATATATCATGTAATGATTCAGTTTCGGCTCTCATACCTATGTTTCATCTGGGGAAGGGCCTCACAAATTAATTTGAATAATCTTGAATTCGACAAAACAGAGCTCCAACGTCAATGTATGGATTTCATTGTTTATATCCTCGCTGTACAGTAGAATGTACATTGGAACTAATATATTGCAGTAGGGGGGTAGTGCCAGTTCTAACGCACAGCCTACTTTCCTGGTGACGTCACATACTAACCCGCAATACATTCAGGAGCAAAGCCGATATCTCCCGAACGCATGGTCGGATTTTGACGAATGAGGTGACGTTGAACTCGGGCTGACACCCCCTTTCCAATGGACAACATAGCCTATTTCCACCCCAAAATAAAACCTACCCCTACTAGGGGGTGAAATAGTATTTTTTTTAGTAAATGTCGCTTTCCAAGTGCGACATGTGGGAGTTTGAATGCTAATATGAAATTAAACGTTGTTGCACATAAAGCGCATGCGTACAGCCGATTGCCGCTATGAATTAGCATTTTTTTTACGCATGCGCACTTTTTTTTTAAGTGGGCGAGCTTTTTGAATAATGATTTATAAGTAGCCGGGTGGGAGGTTGAAGAGAGAGCCGACGAACAGCCTACTTTCCTACGAAGTTTGCCGATATCTCTCGAACACTTGTTCGGGTTTTGATGTGTGACGTGTCGTAGGACTGAGGGTGATGCCCACTTTGCTTTGAAGAATGTATGTTTTCCCCAAACTAAAAACTACCCCTGTCAGGGGGTGAAATAATAATATGAGCTAATGGTTGCTCTAGAGACTTGAAATTTATTTTGGGGGTAGAGGGGGTAGGGACCTTTGATTTATGTTAAACATACTTTTTGTATTGACGAATTAGCATCCAATATAAAAAGTAGGTTGGCTCAGGCAAGAAAAGCATTTCTACAAAAAGGGAATCTGCTGACATCGAATATAGATTTAGGTATTAGGAAGTCATTTTTGAAAGCCTTTGTCTGGAGCGTGGCGCTCTATGGAAGTGAAACTTGGACTATTGGTGCAGCAGAAAAGAGGAGAATTGAAGCATTTGAAATGTGGTGTTACAGGAGAATGATGAAGATCAGATGGGTAGATAGGGTTACAAACAAAGAGGTATTAAGACGAGTGGGAGAGGAGAGATGTTTCTGGCGACTGCTAATGAAGAGAAGAGATAGGTTGGTAGGACACATACTAAGACACCCAGGAATAGTAAGCTTAGTTATGGAAGGAAGGGTCGAGGACAAGAACTGTAGGGGTAGACCAAGGTTAGAATATGTTAAACAGATTGCCTCGGATGTAGGGTGTGGTAGCTATGTAGAGATGAAACGATTAGCTCAGGACAGGGAGGCATGGAGGGCTGCATCAAACCAGTCAAAAGACTGAAGACTCAAACACATAGAGAGAACTTTAAAATACCGAGCCACAAATTTCCAGATCTATTCTCTGGCACTTGATGAGAGTAGTGATGCTAGCGATACTGTCCAATTAGCAATTTTCTTAAGGAGAGTTGATAAAGATTTCAATATTACAGAAGAATTAGCTGCTCTTGTACCTCTTAAAGGCACCACTAAAGCCAATGATTTAATGGCGGGGGGTTACTGAAACCTTGAACCGGCTTGGCTTGAAATATATAATTCTCTCTGGTGTAACAACAGACGAGAGCTCCTGCATTTGCAGGAAAACGAGACGGGTTAGTTAAATTACTGCAAGCAGAGGCAGATAAAGCAGGGAACATTTCTATAATGCAATATCACTGCTTAATGCACCAAGAAAACCTTTGTGCCAAATCCCTAAATTTAGGTAGTGTTTTGAAAGTCGTGAAAGTAGTGAATTTCATTCGTTCACATGGTTTGAGACATAGAGAATTTTAAAATTTCTTACTAAATCTCGATTCAGAATTTGAAGATATTGTTTATCATACTGAAATAAGATGACTGAGCCGTGGCAAACTGTTGAAGCAAGTGTTTGACCTAAAAACCGAAATAAAAACATTTATGGAGAAGGGAAAACCTATTGTTGAATTTAAAGACTCAGAATGCATGTGTGAATTTGCCTTTCTGGTAGATATAACAACACAACTGAATGAAATTAATTCACGTCTCCAAGGTAAGGACCAATTGATCACTGCTATGTTTGAGCACGTGAAGGCCTATAAAACAAAATTGCGACTTAGGGAATCACCATTAAAAAACAACTTTGTGCATTTCCCAGCCCTACAAAACTGTAATAATGAAAATTCTCAAAAGTACGCAGAAATCATATCAGAATTAAGAACCGAATTCCGCGTTAGATTTCAAGACTTCAAGGAGGATGTTATGTTTCAATATGTTTTCTTCCCTTTTCTCCATTAACATAGGCGAGGTACCTAAGGATCTGCAAATGGAGTGCGTTGATTTTCAATGTGCGTCAGACCTAAAGAATAAGTTTAACAATGTCCCCTTACTACAATTATATCGCGTCTATTTTCCCAGAGAAAAATATCCTGGCATTAATAGACATGCAGTTCATTTTGCATCACTTTTTGGTAGCACATACATACGAGAACAACTGTTCTCCAGGATGAAACATGTGAAATGCGCAACGAGAACGCGAATCACCGACAATCATCTGGAGAGTTCATTTCGAGTTGCTACAACATCAATCAAACCAGATATTGGATGCCTTGTTCGTGAGAAACAGTGCAGGTGTCACTTTGACAGATAAAATATTAATTTTATTATTTTAATATAACATTTATATATATTCAATTTAATTTCAAAAATAACTTAACTAATTTAAAAAAACTTATCAATAGATTAGCTATTTTTTAAATTAATTGGTTTATCTTAGAATTTGGATCGAATTTAATACGGTAGAGAAATCGAATCATGTGGCCCACAAACCAATTCACCTTAACGACAGTGGCCCTCTTCCAAAAATGGTTGGACATGACTGGGATAGACTCTGTCTTGAGGAAAGTATTCATGATGAAAATCAATAAAAACAGAATGGAATGCAACCAAAATAAACCAGAAACCCCCTATTTACGTCAAATTGGCGGGTGAAAAGCTAAAGGAAGTAGGAGACTTCATTGGCGGTTCTAGAAGCTTAAATCTGGGGTGGGGGTGGCCATGGCCGGCTCTACGGAAGGCCGCGGCGAGCTAAAATTGGCAACCTCGCCGTGAATGGCCAGTCTGCTCTGCCTAGCCCACTGAGTTACATGGAAAATGTGTCACGCGCTCGTGTTTTCTTCAAAATACTCTATGTAAATGAAATTATACCATTGATTATTACTGTATAGTGGCTAGCTACAATGCCAAAGACTTGTGCTGTGCCGAATTGCAAGTCTAATTATCGTTCATCGATAAAAACTGAAGGATTTGTGAGTGTGTTTGGGTTTCCTAAAAATCCACAATTGAAAGCCATATGGGAACGTGCTATTCCTCGAGCCAATTGGGTACCTACGAAATATTCCTTCGTATGTATTAAACACTTTCTTATTGAAGACGTAAGTTATAATGAAAAATACAAGGATGGTGATGGGAATAATAAGGAATTTACACGGAAGAAGCCTGTATTGTTACCTCGTGCGGTTCCAAAGGTATTCCCAAACTTACCATCGTATTTGAGTAAGTGCTCCTCCAAGAAAAGGAAATCTCCAGAAGAAAGAAGAGAAGAAGAAAAAAGAACGGAAAAGGTCTGCAGAGGAATGTGAGAAGACCCTTGCTGAGGAAGCCAACAAAATTACGACTTTCGAGTCCTTTGTTTGTGATATACAAAATAAATTGGTGGAGCATAAAACAGACTGGTCTGTAAGTACTAGTGAAAATTATTGTATTTTGTATAAATTAGATGTGTCAAGCATACCTAAACTAAGGTCAAGTATAAGGATAAACAATGATTTTACGGTCGAAATTCATATCAATGGAGGCGTAATTCCTAACGCTGTTGTTCTTCATTCTGGCTCTGTAATATTTCGAAATTCATTATTAAGTAAGTGGAGTCAGTTGTTCCAAGCAATAGAATTTTGCCACGACTTTTTCTTACCTGGAAGTTCTGTAAGTTCACTAGTCGTCCAGATTAATAGTTTAATAGATAACCTAAAAACTGACCTTGAAAACCAGGGAGACGAAACTTCAGAGATTCTGTTAAAAAGTTAATGTTTCTGCAAGATCAGTTTACACTTACTTTTTTAAAGAAACCTAGATATAACGTCACTACAACTCTAAATGCATTCCTCATTTATATGCAGTCTACAAAGTGTTATAACGCAATTAGATTTAACCATATTTTATCCCTACCTCATCCCCGAGTTTTACAAAAATTAACAACTTCCTTCGCCATATCCCCGAAAGCTGATTAAGAGAACAGTAACTTTCTAAGTCACATTGTGAAAGATTTATCAAATTTAGAAAGGGTTGTAAATTTACAGATTGATGAAATACATGTCAAACAAACTTTAGATTTTAAAAATGGGCAATTATTTGTTGTTGCTACAAATGAATCTGTCGATTTAGCTAAGACAGTTCTGGCCTTTCTCGTTAGTTCTGCTTTTGGAAATTTGAAAGAGGTTGTTAAATTAGTTCCAGTGAAACAATTACCGGGTTTGCAACTAGCTGATATTGCAAAAGGTGTTATCAGGCAAATACAGGATTGTGGCCTAAATATTCTGTCTATCATAGCTGATAATAATGGTGTGAATCGTGCTATGTTCAAAGAACTAACCAAACATTCTGATAGTAATTACTGGTTCCATATTGATGGAAACCCCCTAAAAACCTTCGCTTTATATGACAGTGTCCATGTATTAAAAATATACGAAATAATTGGCTGAATTTAAGTGGCATTGATAAGTCATTTATTATTCCTGTATGGGAAGATTTAGACTCATTTTCAAATGTTTTAAGTTCAGATGACTGTAACCCTGATTTTAAAGAGGTAACTCAAGCATCATTTAGTGACATAAGAGCGATCTACAAAAAGGAATCCGATTTACTGATTAAGTCTGCACCAAAGTTAACATTTAAAAGTGTTTATCCAAATTCACTTGAACGCCAACGGGTTTCTTTGGTTACAAACGTGTTTCACGAATCTACAGTTTCTGCTCTAAACACGTATTGTTATAAAGGTACTGCTTTTTTGTCAGAGTAATCCTAATGTGGTGGTCCATTGTTAATATTAAGCGGCCTCTCACCCATGTTGTTAAACGTAATAGTCTTCAAATGTCTTTCAAAAATCCCGAAGACAAAAGGTTGGCTTTCCTAAAGGCATTCCTCCAATGGTTGTCCACGTGGAAAAAGAACGATAAAAATGATTCCTCAAAAAAGAGTTGTTTAACCAATGAAACTTACAACGCTTTGTATGTAACAACCTATGTATTACGTGAGATTATTATTTATGCTCTACAGAATGTGAACCCCTCTTATGTGTTAACTGGCAAATTTCAGAGTGACCAATTAGAATCCAGGTTTGGGCAGTACCGCCAACTAACAGGCGGCAACTATAATATAACAGTTACTCGGGTAATGGAGGCCGAATTGAAAATAAGGTTGAAAAGCGTACTTGGCCTTCATTCAGCCAGGTATGGAGCAGTTACTTTTTCGAAAGAAATGATAATGTCCTCTTCCGATACAAATTCAGGAGAAAGTACAACAAGCAGCCTTTCGTCAGCTACTGTTGACGATACCTTTTACAGTATTTTAGAAGACAAGTACACTGAAAACATACAATTCGATGAGTCGGGTTTTATATATGCCTGTGGTTACATATCGTTCAAGCAATGTTCAAGAACAAAGTGTGAAGAATGTTTGGCTTTGCTTAGAAAAGATAAATGACAGCTACTTCAATGAAATAAATAGGGGCGGACTTTCAGTTCCTGCAGATTTTATTTTATCAGTGTGTAAACATGTTGTTGGAATTACGCAGGCACTAATTTCTGATAAGTTTGAGGAACAATTTTAGGTAGATTTCATTAGAAAGCTAACTATTGCAATGGGTCCCATGTTTCGACTTCCGGAAAATTTCGACATATCTTCGCGTTTCACATCCCCCAGACCCCAAAACCACCGTCAGTTCAAAAGTTTATATATAATTTATGTATATATGTATGTATCTATATATATATATCAGTTTCTTGTGGACACGATAACTGCCGTAATTTTGCACCAATCACTTTGAATTTTTTACATAATATGTATCCCTATAAAATCTCGGTCGAGTTCGTTAATGGGCAAAATCGGTCAAAGGGGGTGAAAATGGGGGGCTTTTTTCGAAAAAGTGAAATATCGCTATAACTCTCTTAATACATGAAATATCGAATCCCTTCAAAGTTCATAATATGTGTCGGATAAGTGCCAAAAATTTATGTCAAATATGTTTTTTGATAGCACCAACCATTGACCAAAGGGGTGGGAAAAAGTGGGTTTTTCGGGAAACATTAATCATATCTCTGTTAATAGGCACAATATCAAAACCGCACAAAATGGACAATATTCCTCCAATAATTACCTAAAACTTTTGTCTGAAAGAATTTTTGATATGACCCACCATTACGCCACGGGGTGAACAAAATGATTTAAATTATAAGAAAATGCCAAGTGCCAAGAGAGGTTGCCATGACAACTTTACTTTTAATTGATAAGGGATGAGCCATCAGCAGTTGCTATGACAACGCCACTGCACGAGATCACATTCAGTTTTCATATGTCTGTGGGAAGCGACTTCGGTATCGGAACTGGTAGCATGCTGAACTTCTATGCCCAAGGTCGCGGGTTCAAACCCGGCTGAAGTCGTCGGATTTACTAAGAGCGCTAAAAACCTGAATTTGCTTTCCTTCGGAGGGGAAGTTCCAACGTTCGTTGCGAGTTGCTGATTGAGGTGGCATCTAGTAGCCAAGTTCACAGCTAGGTGTTGTTGACGGTAGTATTTTAGGTAGATTTCATTAGAAAGCTAACTATTGCAATGGGTACCATGTTTCGATTTCCGGAAAATTTCGACATATCTTCGCGTTTCACATCCCCCAAACCCCAAAACCACCGTCAGTTCAAAAGTGTATATATAATTTATGTAATATATGTATATATGTATATCAGTTTCTTGTGGACACGATAACTGCCGTAATTTTGCACCGATCACTTTGAATTTTTTACCGAATATGTATACCCTTAAAATCTCGGACGAGTTCGTTACTGGGCTAAATCGGTCCAAGGGGATGAAAATGGGGGACTTCTTTTTCGAGAAAATGAAATATTGCTATAACTCTCTTAATATGTGAAATATCGAATACGTTCAAAGTTCATACTATGTGTCGGATAAAGCTCAAAAATTAATGTTTGAAACGTTTTTTGATAGCACCAACCATTGACCAAAGGGGTGGGAAAAAGTGTTTTTTTCGGGAAACATTAATCATATCTCTGTTAATAGGCACAATATCAAAACCGTACAAAATGGACAATATTCCCCTAATAATTACCTAAAACGTTTGTCTGAAAGAATTTTTGATATGAGCCACCATTGCGCCAAGGGATGAGAAAAATGATTTCGGAATTATAAGAAAATGCCAAGAGCAATCAGTGGTTGACATGGCAACACTACTAAATTGATGAGGGATGAGCCATCAGACGTTGCCATGATAACGCACTTGCGTGAGATCAGATTCAGATTTCCATCTGACTAAGTGTGAAGCGGCTTCGGTGACGTAACTGGTAGCATGCTGAACTTCTATGCCCAAGGTCGCGGGTTCAAAGCCGGCCAAAGTCGTCGGATTTTCTAAGAGCGCTAAAAATCCCTCAGTAAGCTTTCCTTTGGAGGGGAAGTTCCAATGTTCGTTGCGAGTTGCTGATTGAGGTGGCATCTAGTAGCCACGTTCACAGCTAGGTGGCGTTGACTACTGCTTGAAATTTAGCGTCTGCATTCATTACCTGAATTACAGACTAATACAGCCATCACAATTCACACCGTTTATCAGACAGATTCTACACTCACCCAAAGTACACGGGGTTATATGACCGCGTTGTCGCAGCCCCTAAACTGAGGAACCAACCAACATCTCTGCGGGAGATACAATTTTGCGTGAAGAAGTAACAGAGCGTTACATAGTTACACATCAGTGTCGAAACCTTGCATAAGGACAGTGTGACCACAAGTATAACAAGTAGTTCCGTGAAGAACTGTACAGCCTATTTTCATATATCCTGCTCATGTTAATTGCCTCTATCAACATACAAAATTTCAGTTTAATTGCTGTAACAGATTCGTAGATATTGAGAACCGTCTAAATATTTCAGATGGTCGCCAGGTTGGATTTTTATTTATGTACTATTATATTAAGATTATTGTGTACGTGTGGTATTCAAACTTCAATCGCATGATTAGAACACAAGAAGTAAAAACGAGATTTTAAAATTACGCACAGCAGCCATCTTGTGATTATGCAAACAATTGAAATAAATTAGATGCCAGTGGATCAACATTTGTGTAAGCATTTAACGTGCAACGTTTCACGGCACTCGGATAGTTAATTCGCGAGAAACGTCCATTTAAATATTTATACTTCGCGTCGCCGCCATGTTGGATTCGTGATCACCAGGTTACTGAAAGTCCTATAGGTGAACATATGTTCATAGTCTCTATGAACATAAAAATTTCAGTTTGCTTGCTGTAAAAGATTCATAGATATTGAGAACCGTCTAAATATTACGGAAGCTTGCCATTTAGGATTGTTATATGTATAGGCCATAGAGTTATGTACCATTCAAGGACACTTATTGGCTAGGTTCATTATTCAAACTTTCACTTCGATCGCATGATTACGACACAAGAAATAAAAACTTAATTTTAAAATTTCGCACAGCCGCCATCTTGAGGTTATGTAAACAATTGAATTAAATTAGATGGCAGTACATTACAATCTGCAAAATCATTTACTGTACCACATTTCACTGCGCTCAGAGAGTTAACTCACGAGAAAAGTCTATTAAAATATTTCAAATTCGCTTGGTCGCCATGTTCGTTTTGTACTTTACAGGTTTATGAATTATACATAGGTAAACTTGTATCAGTACCCTTTATCACCGTACAAAATTGCAGGGTGATATCTGTAATAGTTTCGGGGATATAGAATGTCAGTGAAATATTTCGCACAGCCGCCATTTTGAGGTTATGTAAACAATTGAACTAAATTAGACTCCAGTGCATTGCAATGTGTATAAATATTTGCTGTACCAAGTTTCATTACGTTTGGATAGTTAAATCGCGAGAAAAGTCTATTTAAAAGTCTCCACTTCGCTTGGTCGCCATGTTGGTTTTGTAGTAAGCAGGTTTTTGAAAGTCTCATAGGTGAACTTCTAGTAGTACCCTTTATCAGCGTACACAATTTCAGGGCGATATCCGTTATAGTTTCGGAGATATTGAATGCTAGTGAAATATTTCGCACAGCCGCCGTGTTGGATTGGTGAGACGTAACAAAATTCGATGGGCACGGTCGAGGTCGCCGGGAATAGTGCTATAAATTTACCGAGTTTCACTGAAATCGCTCCAGCCGTTTAGATTTTATTAGGGGACACACACACACACACACACACATACACGCGCACACACACGGACAAAAGGTGACCTCATAAGCCTATTTTTTCAAAATTGAAAATAGGCTAAAAATGGACTCCAAATGACAAGAAGGTTACCGTCCCCATAAGACAATAAAATGTTTAAAATATGTTTAAAATGAAGAAAAACTAAGTTAATTAATCTCCAATTATAAAATACTTTCACGCGATAAATGAGGTCTGATCCTTCTACGAAAACCTGCATATTCTGCCTATTTTCGCCTATCTCCAAGTTTGTCCGGTGAAATCTACCTCCGTCTTCCGGCGTGCCGAGAGGACTTTTTTAAAAATGTTAATGTAACAATCAATGCCAAGTAATTCAAAATCTTAGTCTACTCGGTATTTTATCAGATATTGAATTGTCAGAAACTGCCGAGAAAACTTGTACCTGTGGATGTAATGTTATGACAATAGTCACAAGTATTGTCTTAACAATGAGTAACATTTTGTTAAATAATTACAGGAAGTTGAGGAATGAACGGGTAACTTGCCATAGTAATCACAGAAAACTTGCTATTCTTTGTTAGAGGCCTGTTGTATATTATGTAAATGTCAAATAAATATTGAAAGCAAACAGAAAACTTGCTATTCTTTGTTAGAGGCCAACCTGTTGTATATTATGTAAATGTCAAATAAATATTGAAAGCAATCAGAAAACTTGCTATTCTTTGTTAGAGGCCAACCTGTTGTATATTTTGTAAATGTCAAATAAATATTGAAAGCAAACAGAAAACTTGCTATTCTTTGTTAGAGGCCAACCTGTTGTATATTATGTAAATGTCAAATAAATATTGAAAGCAAACAGAAAACTTGCTATTCTTTGTTAGAGGCCAACCTGTTGTATATTTTGTAAATGTCAAATAAATATTGAAAGCAAACAGAAAACTTGCTATTCTTTGTTAGAGGCCAACCTGTTGTATATTATGTAAATGTCAAATAAATATTGAAAACAAATTGGTTTTGTTACTCCAAGTAAGCCCTACTCACTCTTGACAATCCTTTTACTTTAATGTTGAAAAGAACAAATATCATTTCGTTATTTCAATTTGTTTTCGTGGCGAAGCACACGCATCAACAGCTGACCGGCTGCTATGGCCATCCCAGTTCAGAGAAGTGCAGCGTTCTAGGTCGAACGTCGCGGCCTTCCGTAGAGCCGGCCATGGGGTGGCCCGGTTTGGAATTGAAAGTTTGGGTGACAGAATTCAATAGAAAAGTAACCATATTTGTGAAAATACAATGGGCAACATTAGCACAACCATTAACATGTTAAGTTACACACATACTACTATGCCATATTATTTAAAGAACAATAAGTTAATGCATCTAGAACTAACCATGATCAGAAAATAAGAACCGAAAGTTAGTTACCGTAGGACAGAGATGAGACCACATCAGTAATAAATACCCTGCATATTATAACTACTGTATGTATGCATTATAAGATAATATTGAGCAATAATATTCTTCTGTTTCCACACTGGGCAAATTGGTTCACTATATCTGAAGGGTCTTGAAGTAATGGTATTTTACGCAAGTCTTTTCGTGTCAATTGCCATGAAACTAATCCACGGTTGTTAAAATTCACAGATTTACCATACGTTAATATATTTATACAGGTTAGTAATTTAAAAAACTATCATTCGTAAAAAAAAACACATTTCACATTCACTGTCTCATAAATTTATTCTTCTGTTTCCACTCTGGGCAAACTGGTTCACTATATCAAAAGGGTCTTGACGTAATTTTCCATTTAACTCTCTTTCAATTGAAAGAATTGCGAGATTGGAAAGCCTCTTTGTTGCCATTGTTGCTCTTAAATAGGATTTTATTCGTTTCATGACGGAGAAACTGCACTTAGCAGAAGCAGATGACACAGGAAAGCATCAACTTGAAAAATAATAGTAGCTGCACTTAGCAGAAGCAGATGACACAGGAAAGTCAGCATCAACTTGAAAAATAATAGTAGCTGTGGAAAAGCAACTTCCATTTTCAGAAGTTCAGAAAAAAAGAATGAGGAAGTGTTTGGATATTTGCCTCTAAATTCATTCTTAGCTAAACTGATTTCAGTCTGTAGCACCTTACGGTCTGTGAAGATTAGATTATACTTTTCACAGAACGTGAGAATATATTCAAAATTTAAAAAGTTTTCACTTCTTGGGTTACAGGCATCCATTGCATTGCACACAAAATCATTTTCAGTAAATCTACACTGTAACTCTTCTACCATGTTGTCTAATATTTCAAAAAGATTTATTTTACATGTCTCTGATAATGTGACATTTTCCTCTTCTTTCTCCGCAGAGACTGGCATTAATAAAACGTAGTCTGAAAAGTTCTTTGAAATACTTGAGACTCTACATTGTTTATAAACTTTCACGCCTAACGACTGAGCCGAGTCACATGTAACCGCCCATAATTCCTTAAAATAATCATCATTTCGTTTTTCTTACAACGATTTTACAAGAACATAGATCAATCTATGTGCCCCTCCGAAGTCCACATTGGCAAGCTCGAGAATACCAGAAAAGATTTGTAACACAAACATCACCTTCACTTTACAAAGCTGTTTCAACAAATCTTTTGCTTCTGCTGCCTCTTTCTTGTTAGCTGACTTTGAAAAATACTCTAGAGCTGCTTTAACTGAAGGAAAAAGTTTCTGAAAATACATTACTCCTCTATATTTACATACCCATCGCGTGTCACTTTGATCAATCCACGTAAACACATGAGTTATTGACCTTTTGTCTCAATAAACTTTGCACACCGTTTATCTTCCCTGACATAACCGCGGCTCCATCATATGCTCCATCACATGGATCGAAATCCACTGAAACAAGGTACTCTAAAGCTGAATTAGCTATACTTTCTGCATTCAGTTGAGACAAATGTATAAAACCAATGAAACACTCCTCTATAGAATTTTGTCCTACATATTTGACACATACGTACATCTGTTCCACTTTACTAACATCTCTAGCTTCATCCAGGATTAAGGAAAAATAACCATTGTTATATTTTTTCGTCTCTGCTTCAATATGTTCAACTATTGTATTACCTGAGATATCAAGAAATTCATTTTGAGAATCTTTAGACGAGTAAGTTGCATTATTTGTAGACTGTTTACTTTCTCCCTTGTGCTTTCACTTTCTAGTTTAATTACATTTAAAATTTCAACAAAATTCCCTTTATTATTACTACTATCGTCATCCGAAACTGTTTCGCGATGACCTCTAAGCCCAATGTCTTGCCAAGCACAAAGTAATGCGACTCGGGCCTTTGTTGCCACAGCTGAGCGGTTACGCAATATGTCATCTTTGTGTTTCTCGCTTAGCTTCGAAATAACTGTGCCCCTACGTTCACTTTCCAGAAAACTGTTCTACTTTACTATTGAAGATTTATGACATTCACTATCAGCATGCTTTGCAAGGTTTTCTCCTATTCTTTTCCAATTCCAAATCCAGATTTAGTGAAAACAAGTTCAGCATTGCTTGAATCAGATTGAATGAAATGACGACACGGAAAATAGAAAGCAGCATCATGTTCTCAGAGTATTCAATAAATGTTTACCTATCAAACCATTTACTGTTAAAACTTCTGTTCTTATTGTATAGTAACGTTTGTTTATAAACTGATTTACGTGGTTGGCATGGACCATCATAGATCGATGCACTGATATCAAATGGTACTGGTTCGTCTATATTAGAAACAGTTGCACTCACATTTATGTCACAGAGTTGGGGAGATATCGATGCACTTGTATCGCATGGAGGTTTGTCTACATTGGAAACTTCTGAACTTGCATTTAAGTCACAAAGTTGGGAAAAGAGTTTTCAGTTCATTGGGTTCACATGCACTTTCATCGCACTTCCGCTTGTCACAGGAAAAGACCTTAAAAATATTACTCTGTTTAGACATACCGTAACTAATACAAGAACACGTCTACTCAAGCATAGCGACTAATCATCTGCTACTGAAGACTGTTGCGAAACGATAAATCCTTTCTGTGATTGTTAGAATGATGAGCAGTCGGCACTGTCGTCTGTTAGACTTTGAATGCAGACCGCTTTGAATGATTGTTGTTGTAAAGAAATATCTAAACATGTTCATCTTGGTGTATGCACTGAAATGAAAATCCACAGCCTGCTTCCAGTCTCCGACTGGGTCAGGAATGGAATGAATGAAGCCCCCATCTAGCGGCGAGGATATGAACTGTGCCGGCTGCCGAGGCCTGACGCACTCCTCTGGGGCAATGATTAAATGAATGACAGATGAAATGAAATGATAGTGGAGAGTGTTGCTGGAATGAAATTTTGACAGGGAAAACCGGAGTACCCGGAGAAAAACCTGTCTACCTCCGTTTTGTCCAGCACAGATCTCACATGGAGTGACCGGGATTTGAACCACGGACCCAGCGGTGAGAGGCCAGCGTGCTGCCGCCTAAGCCACGGAGGCTTCGCGGTGTATGCACTACGCATTTTAAAAATGTTATATTTATACACGATTTCAATTGTGTGTTTAAATTACATATATTAAAATAAATAAATCTTGAAATTGAAAGAAAAATTAACTTAAAATGCATTAGTTTGTTTTATATCAGATAAATTATATCTGTAAATTATCAATTTATTTAGTAACCAAGGAATTTTAAAATAATTATTTCACTAAAACGGGGGAGGGGCCTCCCGGCCCAGGGCTAGAACCGCCTCTGGGAGACTTCTGCTACCTAGGAAGCAAAATAACCAATGATGGACGAAGCAAAGAGGATATAAAAAGTAGGTTGGCTCTGGCAAGGAAAGCATTTCTACAGAAAATAAATCTGTTGACATCAAATATAGATTTACGTATTAGAAAGTCATATTTGAAAGCCTTTATCTGGAGCATTGCACTCTATGGAAGTGAAACTTGACTGTTGGCACAGCAGAAAAGAGGAGAGTAAAAGCATTTGAAATGTAGTGTATCAGGAGAATGATGAAGATCAGATGGGTAGATAGAGCAATAAATGAAGAGGAATTAAGACGAGTGGGAGAGGAGGGATGTTTCTGGCAACTGCTAATGAAGAGAAGAGATAGGTTGGGAGGACACATTCTAAGACACCCAGGAATAGCAAATTTAGTTGTGGAAGGAAGGGTCGAGGACAAGAACTTGTAAAACAGATTGCCTCGGATGTAAGGTGTGGTAGCTATGTAGAGATGAAATGATTAGCTCAGGACAGGGAGGGTGGGGCACTGCATCAAACTAATCAAAAGACTGAAGATACAAACAACAATAACAACCACCTAGATGCCTCTTAAATACCACATAGAACTTGTTCCTAATATGTCACTTTATTTTCCCTTTAGTACCACTCAGCTCCCACTTAGGATACCACCTTAAAAGTTTTCCCCATAACAGCCACTTTATTTCCTCCTTATTGCCACGTAAACCCTTGTGTGCTGTTTTACTGCCACCTTGTCCTTTAAATTTTTGTCAAGGTACTATATACCGTAGTATTGACTAGGGGAATATTTTAAAAACTCCTAATAGGAAGAACGATTGTAATTTGACTTAAGAAATGTGGTTATCTAATCAATAACAAACTTACTACTGAATATATATACTGTATAATTATAGAATACATTAACACTAAATGTTCACAATTAAAGAAACAGAAGTGAGTCTAAGTCCATATGATGACAAAAAGTGACTTGTAAACAATATGAATAGGCTTAGTTATTGATATGAGACTGATGAAAACTTTCAAATCACATAATTTAAGCACCAAGTTATTGTGTATTATTAATGCAATTTTGATGCAAGCACCTTTTCACATAATGTAGAATAAAGTAGTATTTTTAATGAGTACACATACAGTACCATAGGTATTTTAAACTCCAATTTCTAACATGTTAACCAAGTAATTTTGTAAAGCCAAGAAAGGAGTGGTGTGCATGCCCAATGTATGAATACTAACTTATAATCCCACTCAAATAGAACTTGGGTGCATTTAAATATGTGTTCTTTTGCTTCAGTTGAACCCAACACTAACTTAATCTTGCCCAAATCCAATGTGTTTTAGTGAAATTGGACTTCAAAAGGTGTGAATGTGCTGAGGGTGTAACAATTCATTAATAACACCACACATTAGTCTTCCAATTAATTCTATTTGAAATTGACTGACAAGTTTATATTTAACAAAACAAACCATTTTTACATCAAGCAAAAAGGAAACCACTGACATTTCAAACCACTTTTGAAAATGCGAGCCCTGAAGTAGTTTTGATAATACAATCATATAACACACACAAATAAATATGAATTAAAATTAATTATATTAATTCAATGAAATTACAGTAATTTAATTAACATAACATTAAAATAAATCTCAATATCATAAGTAAGTCAAGCAAAGACTATAACTGTAAATGAAATGAAACACACCTTCATCTGCTCTTGAAGTAGGCTCACTGTCATAGAGCCCCACCCAGTCGGGAGGGCAAGTTGGATCCCAGTTGAGTTCTAACTCTGGTTCTGGGAATCCGAAAACATTTGGGGTACGAATAGGCAGTGACGATAATGTCAGGAAGATGGTGCCACAGTCTGGTAGACCTGCACAATAAGAACATACAGAGTCTTATCTATCTGTAAACTGTACATTATTTAACATTCAGCATACTTTGGTCTAAGACAGGGGTCGGCAACCTACACTCGCAGCCCACATAATCAAATTTGCAATACCTTGTGGGCCGCGCAGATGTCCAACTTAATATTTTAAACTTGTTGAATAAAAATTAAATAACATTTCAATAATTTCATTATATATTTATTGAACTAAACATAATGTGTACATAGTTATTCTATAGAATACGTCATTTGCATCAGTCCTTTCCATAATATGAGATTGGCAGAGTTCTTTGGGCACATTCGAACAGATGATACTGTGGGTAGGCTTGGTGGCAGAGTTCGCAGACACATTCATTGTCGGCGTTGTGAAAACCTTTCCTGCTGCAGATTCGATGGTGGAATTCATGTATTGCCCCTCTTGTGTAAAGGTGGCGGAGTTCGTAACCGGCTGTTTTCAATTCTTCCTCTTTCGTGGCTGGGGTTCGGTAGAATGCCGGGTCGATTTCTGCTGTTTTCTGTACTCGTTCTTCCAAGAACTTGTCGCATGCTTTGGTTGAGGTCAAGCTGTATGTTAACATCATGTCTTCTATAAATGTCGTTGTTCCCGCTAGTTGATATACTAGTCTGGTTGGAGCGTACTTCGATACACCAAGCGTCTTCTTTAAATATCTGGCTTGATGGTCTCCACCTCAATAGAAGAGGAACAATGAAATTTGGAAAACTTTTAAACAGAGTTGTCAAGTTTTTACTCTCGGAAAACTTGCTAGAACGAGTGATGATATCTTATTGTTTAGAGAGAAGCAAGCGCTGACTACAAGTGGACACCTACTGTACGTGAAGTACTGTGCAGTGAACATAATTACAACTGTTTGGATGATTTCATGCAACAGGACTCTAATATAAGTGCATGCATAAACTCATTAGAATTAGGTGGAGAGGTTAGGTGTTTGTACATTAATAGCAGAAGTATTCGGAATAAGCTTGATGAAATTTAAATTTTCTTGCAAATGATAGGTCAGATAGATGTATTTGTTAGTGAGATCGGCACCTGCCGGTATCGACCTCCATCCTGATCGATAGGCGCAACTAGCGCCCTCAACTAACTTTTAAACAGTTTCGTTTTATGATCTGTTCACGGCACAACGCATTTAAACAGTTCATGTATTTTGTGTTAAATAAATCAGTTGAGTTACATTTAAACGAGCGTTAAATTTCATTGCCGCTTTAAAACCTCCAATAGGTTATGGACCCAGAACGATTGGCTCAGATTTAAATTAACTGAAAACTGGAAACAGCGGGATCAAGCGGACACACAAAGAGAAGAACGCGTCGAATCGGCAGACATCTTGCTCTCTCGAGAAACTTCTGGGCATCGACGAAGCGAGAAGGAACAAACGCCGTCTTCTCGAATATTGTGTGCTTGATCGTGAGTGAACAGTGAAAAAGCCAATCGCGAGTGTTTGGACAATAACACGCGACGCGAATTTTGGCTTATTGTGAGTGTTTTGGACTATAACACGTGACGCAAGAAAACGTGCTTAACGTGCGAGTTGTGTACAAACGCGCAAGACACGAAATTTCGTAGGCCTATTTGCGAGTGTTCCGGACAATAGCACGCGACGCAAAGTGTATGGCCGGTTGTGAGTGTTTCAAACAATAACACGCGGCACAGCAAATTTATTGTGAACAATCGTGAGTGTTCCGGACATTAACACGCGGCACGATTGAAATGAGACAATGAATTCAAACTGTGTAGTGCCAAACTAGAGATATTGGACTTCAATACGTATTATGCAACTAAATATTGAAGGCCAAATGCATTTATCTACATAAACAGCTACAGGATCTTGATATTGACATCGTTAATATCCAAGAGACGCATACCAAAGATGAGCAGGACTTCCATAGAAGAGGACACCTTCCAAGTTATACCCTAGTAAATGCCATCCACCACCCACAGTATGGTATAGCCACTTATGCCAAGTCCAGCTTGACTGCAGTCCAAGTTCTTGAGTCCACAGTCGTAGACAATACCTTCCTATTAGTGATTGAGGTTAACGGCCTAAAAATTGTCAATGTGTACAAGCCTCCATGCATAAACTGGTCTCCAGCTGTACTGCCTACTTTTGACCAGCCATGTATCTATACTGGTGACTTTAACAGTCACCACACATCATGGGGTTATGATACAGTAGATGATAATGGAGAGACATTACTTTTACGGGCAGAAATATCCAATTTACATCTGGTGTTTGATGTAAAGGACAAAGGTACTTTCCATTCCGCACGCTGGAATAGGGACTACAACCCAGATCTAGTATTTGTTTCTATGGATCAACTATCGCAACCCTTATATACCTCACGAAATGTTCTGTCTAACTTTCCAAACAGCCAACACCGTCCTGTAATTGTAGAGGTAGGGCTGAAAATCCCTCTTGTGAATTCGATGCCCTTACCCAGATGGAATTTCCAACGCGCTAATTGGGACGCATTCTCTAAGGAACTTGATAAAAACTTAACTGAGAAAAACTTACAATCAACAGCAACCCACTATGGCGAATTTGTTGAACTCGTTATTAAGGCTGCAAAAGCAAACATTCCTAGGGGTTATAGGAAGGAATATGTGCCTGGATGGAATAAGGACAGTGAGGACTTGTATAAAGAATATCAAAGTACTGGAGATCAATCATCAGGCACTCAGCTACTACTGTCCCTCAATAAAAGCAGGAGAGAGAAGTGGGAAGCAACTGTTACAGAAATGAATTTTGTAAAGTCGAGCAGAAAAGCTTGGAGAATACTTCACGGACTGACTGGTAAGAAAAACTCCAGAAAAACATACGGTACTTTAAGTCCTGACACCATTGCTAATAGAATGGTAGATCTTACAAGGGCAAAGCGAGACAAGTGTCACACCAAAATGGTGAAACGTAACCTCACTCTCCTCAAAAAGAACGCCCAGAGAAATAATGAACTATCCAGGGCGTTTTCTGTTGAAGAAGTTGTAGCAGCTATCAAGCAGTTGAAGACCAACAAGGC
This sequence comes from Meconema thalassinum, assembly GCA_946902985.2. Classification (NCBI taxonomy): domain Eukaryota; kingdom Metazoa; phylum Arthropoda; class Insecta; order Orthoptera; family Tettigoniidae; genus Meconema; species Meconema thalassinum. The sequence goes on from OX336391.1 coordinate 478,301,536, forward strand.
AGCTGGTCCTGATAACATCTATAATGAATTCATCATACACATGGGTCCACTTAGTATAAACTGGATTACTTCTCTTTTCACATATATCCTTGAAAAGAATCACCTACCCAAACAGTTTAAACTATCCAAAGTTATAGCTATTCTGAAACCAGGTAAATCTGAACTCAATCCTGAAAGCTATCGTCCCATTGCCCTGCTTAGCGCCATGTTTAAACTTCTGGAACGTGTCCTTCTGAACAGGATAGCATCGTACATTGAAGATGTCATACCACCTGAACAAGCTGGCGTCCGAAACGGTCGTAGTTGCACAGATCAAGTTCTTGCCCTTACAACACATATTGAAGCAGGTTTCCAAAACCATCTAAAATCCACAGCTGTCTTCATTGATCTCACGGCAGCCTATGATACTGTCTGGAGACAAGGGTTACTTTTCACACTGTTTCAAGTTATTCCATCTTTTGAAATTGTGAATTTGTTATCAAACATTCTCAGTGAAAGACAGTTTGAGGTGTTCTTGGGTGACTCTAAAAGTCACAAGAGGAAGCTGAATAATGGACTCCCACAAGGATCTGTTTTGGCCCCAATCCTTTTCAACCTGTATATTGATGACTTGCCAAATACTAAGGCAAGAAAGTTCATTTATGCTGACGATATTGCGCTTGTAACGCAGAGTAGAAATTTTGTAGATGCAGAAAACACCCTTACTGAAGACCTTAAGAGAATGTCAGCTTTCCTTCAGTCCTGGAGATTGATTCCGAGCCTGAATAAAACAGAAGTATCTTGCTTCCATCTTGCACATCGGTTTTCTAATTACAAACCAAATATTTTGCTTGACGGACAACAACTTAGATACAATCCCTTTCCTACTTATCTTGGAGTGACTTTGGATAGAACCCTGACCTACAAAGAGCATCTCACCAAGCTCTCCCATAAAATTGCTTCAAGAAACAACATCCTACATAATCTTAGTGGTACTTCCTGGGGAGCCTCTGCCGACTGCTTACGCCTAACTGGCATTAGCCTTGTTTATTCAACAGCAGAATACTGTGCACCCGTGTGGTTGGAAAGTGCACATGTGCATAAAGTAGACTCAAGGTTAAATGATACAATGCGATGCATCACTGGTACTATTAAGTCAACGCCTACCCATTGGTTGCCTGTGCTGAGCCACATTCCTCCACATCTAAGAAGGAAACAAGCATTGTTGAGAGAGGCTAAGAAGATCAGGGCTTCACCTACTTTACCACTATACCATGAATTTTGCCATCCCTCACAACAGCGACTACGGTCTAGGAGGCCAGCATGTGTTACTGCAGAAATACTGTATGTGGATGGGTTTAATTTAAACCAAAGTTGGAGAAACGAGTGGTTAACTAAAACAGCGGGGACAAGTGCCCATTCTCTTGATCCTACAAAGGAACTGAAAGGTTCTGACCTCCCAAGGAAACTGTGGTGCCGTCTTAACAGATTCAGAACCGGCCATGGCTGCTGTAAATTCTTTCAACACAGATGGGGCTGGATCAATTCAGCAATGTGCGACTGTGATCAAGAGGAGCAGACAATGGATCATCTGCTCCGACGCTGCCCTCTGTTCTCGTTCCCTGGGAACCCTGCTGAACTCTTTCATGTCACTCCAAATGTCATAACTTGGTTGCAGAATGTGGATAATGTTGTATGATGTAAATGTTGTATATAATTCACCATACGATTACATAAATAAATAAATAAAGTGCGCATCGAGGCCTTAGGGCGCGATAATTACGACACCTGGAAAATGCAAATGCGCGCCATTCTGATAAAGAATGACGCTTGGGGTTATGTCAACCGCCAGATCATCAAACCCGAGCCGGGTGAGGACAATGCAGCCCAAGTGACCGAGTGGACGACTAGGGATGAAAAGGCCATGTCAGACCTAATCCTGTCCATCGGACCAAGCCAGCTCAAGTTGGTGAAGAACTGCAGGTCATCAAGCGAGATATGGCAGAAACTTGAGGATACGTTTCAGTCGAAGGGGCCGGCTCGCAAGACCACGTTGTTGAAGAGTCTAACCTTGCAAAAGATGACTGAAGGTGGCGACATCCGTGAGCACCTCAACAACTACTTTGACTGTGTCAACAAGTTGGCTGACATGGACGTGGTTATTAACCCAGACCTACTTACCATCATGATGCTGTACAGTTTGCCGGCAAGTTTTGAAAATTTCAGAATTGCCATCGAGAGCCGGGACGATCTACCGAAGCCTCAGAATCTACGTACGAAGATAATCGAAGAACACGATGCCAGAGTTGCCTCGTCAACACCGATGGAAAATCAAGGCGCCTTGTACGTGAAGAAGAAAGGTCCTTCAAGGAAACCACAGTCGAAGCCTCAAAACAAAAACCACGGCTACTCCGGTGGTAAGAGTGACAAGGAGAAATCGTTTCCGTTCAAATGCTCGTAGTGCGGAATCAAGGGACATAAGGCAGTGGATTGCAATGTTAAGGTCAACAAAAATCAGCTGTCGGACGCGTCACTCTTATCCATTCGAGGTGTGCAACTAAAAGGGAGATGTGGAGATCTAACGTGTGACATTTGCACGAAATGCAAAATGACTCGAATACCTTTCCGAAAGAGTCAAATCGTGTGATCGGTAAGCTCGATATTATTCACACAGACGTTTGTGGCCCTGTGGGTGTTGTGTCGAACGGTGGATCCAAGTACATGATCACATTTACGGACGACTACTCGAGTTGGACAGAGGTACGGTTTATGAAGACGAAGTGCGAGGCGTTGCAAATGTTCCGAGAGTACAAGGCTTTCGTCGAGAAGCAGAACGGTCTGAAAATAAAGTGCGTATAGTCCGACAATGGACGTGAATATGTCAACAGGGAATTTGACGAGTTCTTGAAATCTGAGGGGATCGAGCGCCGTCTCACAACACCATATACGCCTGAACAAAATGGTGTGGCCGAGAGGAAAAAACGGACCCTTGAAGAGGCAGCACGATGTTTACTCCTGCAATCTGGCCTACCGATGACATTCTGGGCGGAGGCGATCAACACCGCAAATTATCTGAGGAACCGATGTCCAACCAAAAAGCTAAACGGGAAGACTCCATTTGAGCGCTGGTTCGACAGAACTCCGACTGCACACTATTTCAAGGATTTTGGGAGCAAGGTGTTCTGCCTGGACAAGACCCCAAACAAGGGGAAGTTTAGCCCTCGCTCAAAAGAGGCATTTTTATTGGATATTCGGAGCAGTCGAAGGCTTACCGTATCTGGATTCCTGAAACGAAAAAGATCGAGATCACGAGAGACGTTGTTTTTCGTGAGATGACCGCGCCTAAGAAATCAGTCGATGATCTGATCCCGCGTGACTCTCCGGACAAAGTACGCATTGAATCAGAGGATCCGATCCATGAACTGGAGTTCGAGCTGGTGTCGAGAGACGAAGTTCTGGCAGAAAACCAACCTGATGTTGCTGAATGGGAATTCCCCGATGGCTTCATAGGCTTTCCTGCCGACGATATTTTTTTTGAACCGGAGATCCAATCCGATGAGCAACAAGCGGCATCATCTAGGAGAAGAGGCGGACGGCCTCGTTTGATTAGAACTGGAAAATCTGGGCGACCCCGCAAGTACTACGGTGATCGACCAGGGGAAGCGGCTAACGTCGCTGAAATCCCAGTGACCCAGGCTATCTCCGGAGATGACTCACCTGCGTGGATCGAAGCAATGTCAGAAGAAGCAGTTTCACTGATTCGGAACAATACGCGGAAGCTGGTCGACCGTCCCAAGGGGCAACGTGTGATAGGAAGCAGATTCGTTCTCCGGAATAAGTTTAAACCTGATGGCACTATCAGCGTGGTAGCAAGGGGTTTCGCGCAGAGACCAGGAATAGAGTTTCATGACACGTTCGCTCCAGTCGCAAGGCGGAGCACAATAAGGACTGCGGTGGCGTTAGCTGTACAAGATAATCTAAAGATCCGACAGCTAGACGTCAAGACGGCGTACTTGAACGGAGAAGTCGAGGAGCAAAATCTTCATGGAGGCCCCGGACCACTTCGAGGACGTTCTTGCCCATACCGTTCAAGACGAGTCGGTTGACGAGACTGTGCGAAAGACTGCAGATGAGATGCTGGAGAAGTTGACCAATCGTGACATGGTGTGCTCACTAAACAAAGCGTTGTACGGACTGCGACAGGCAGGACACGCTTGGTATCACCGTCTCGAGGAAGAGATGGAAAATCTCAAGGCGACTCGCTTGGATGTAGATCCATGCATGTACCACATCGGACCGGTCGAAGATAGGATTTATATAATCACCTATGTCGACGACATGATGATCATGGCTCGAGACGACAAGAAGATCGACGTGGTGAGAGACTTTCTGAATACCAAGTTCGAGATCAAGGACTTGGGGGACGTGCGGTATTGTCTGGGGCTGGAGTTCGAGGGGAGCGCCAACCAGATGAAACTCAGCCAGAAAGGATACATAGACGAGGTCCGGGAGAGATTCGGAATGGCAGAGTGCAGGCCTGTCAGCACTCCCATTGATCCAGGTACGAAGCTGCAGAAAGAAGACGTGAACCCTGGCGAACAAGCGGAGAGCGTCCCCTACCGACAGTTGATAGGAGCTCTAATGTACCTGTCAGTGGGAACGAGGCCGGACATATCCCATGCAGTAAGTTCTCTCTCTCAGTTCAACGACTGTCACGAACAGCAGCACTGGAAGGCTGCAAAACGTGTCTTGCGATACCTCGCTAACACACGTGATCTCGGCCTCGTGTACTCCAAATCCAGCGGTCCAGCGGTGATGTACGTGGACGCTGACTGGGGAAGCTGCCTGCTGGATCGAAAATCGTACACCGGATACGCATTCACACTAGGAGGCGCTGCAGTGAGTTGGGAGTCCAGGAAGCAGCCTACTGTGGCCCTGTCGTCGACGGAGGCCGAATACATGGCCTTGACAGAAGCAACCAAGGAAGCTCTACACATGAGGAAACTCCTGAAAGACTTCGGAAAACCGATAGATGTTGTCCCAGTGAAGAACGACAATGTAGGTGCACAGAAGCTGACGTCGAATCCTATGTTTCATTCACGGACGAAGCACATCGACATCAGGCACCATTTCGTCCGAGATGCCGTGGCCAAAAAGGTGGTTTCGGTGGAGTACAAGTACACTCCAACGGATGAGATGCCTGCCGACATATTGACAAAAGGATTGTCAAGGCCCAAGCACGAGAAATGTGCTCAAAGCCTTGGCTTGAGACCACATGCACCAGGATGACTCTGGCTGTTGGTCGAGGGGAAGTGTTAGTGAGATCGGCACCTGCCGGTATCGACCTCCATCCCGATCGATAGGCGCAACTAGCGCCCTCAACTAACTTTTAAACAGTTTCATTTTATGATCTGTTCACGGCACAACGCATTTAAACAGTTCATGTATTTTGTGTTAAATAAATCAGTTGAGTTACATTTAAACGAGCGTTACATTTCATTGCCGCTTTAAAGCCTCTAATACTATTGGTAGTTACAGAAACCTGGGTGAAAAGTAATGAGGCAGATTTTTATAACTTCAACAATTTCACAAGCGTGTTTGCTCATAGAGATGACAAAGTTGGTGGGGGTCTGGGTATTTATGTATCACACAAATGTAAAGTGAATGTTAAAAGAAAGTGTGAAATGAATCATAGTTTGATGTGGATTGAGGTATTCAGAGATTATGTTAAAAGTAATAGGCCAACATATAAAAACATTAATATTATTGCAGCATATAAGCCCAATAGAATCAATGCCATACCCTTCTTAAATTAATTTGAAAGTTTTCTTAGCCAGATAAACAATAAATTATGCATCTTCCTCGGAGATACCAACATTGATATCCTAGCTGATGATCAATTAAGAAGGCAATATCTAAATCTAATAGCATGCTATGGTTTTAAACAGTGCAACACTAAATATGCAACACAACTTTGTGACACTGCAGCTTCCTTAATAGATCACGTGTCACTAAACAATTCAGAATTAAGTTATAAAATATCAAATGTCAGCAATGATATTAGTGATCACAGTATATTAATTCTTGATATTTCCAAGACCAATTATAGCACGTACACTCAGTCATATAACTTGACAAAATCAACAACACACGAGGACTCTTGGGATAGGCAACACACTCCTGAAACTAATATATCTATAAACGCAGATTCCCATAATGATGCAGACAGTACTGTTAACTCTCTATATAACTCTTTCATCAAACAATTGAATCTAAGGAACAGGCATAGCCAAAGAAAAATAACAAACAATACTAACAATAAAAGACCGGCCCCGTGGTGTTGGGGTAGCGTGCCTGCCTCTCACCCGGAGGTCTCGGGTTCGATCCCCAGCTCCGTCAGGGATTTTAAAACTGACGTGAGGGTTGGAACGGGGTGCACTCAGCCTCGTGAGGACAATTGAGTAGCTGTCTGACAGTGAGGCAGCGCCCCGATCACGAAAACCAAGATTAACGGCCGAGGGGACCCGACGCGCTTATCACGCGTCGCCCCAACATCTGCAGGCCGAATGGCTGGGCAGCGGTCGCTTGGTCGGCCTTAGACCGTCATGGGCTGGATAGTGCCAGGGGTTGACTTGACTAACAATAAAAGTCAGACTACTAACTTACCATGGGTCACAGCTGAACTCCTTAAACTTATAAAACAATGAGATACTCTGCATGCAAAGCTCAAAAATCCCCTTCACAAAAATAATAATGATATGAACCAAGAATACTGTAGATGAAGGAATAGTGTAACAAACTTAAAAAGAAGACTAAAGTCAAATTACTACTCAGAAAAATTCAGAACATATGGAAACAATTCCAATAAAACTTGGGAGACTATCAAAGAAATCATACACAACAAAAAACCAACAGTTGAGACATGCACTTCACTTGAAATAGACAACAAAATTATCACAGACAATCAAGAGCTATGTGAATCATTTAACTTGTTCTTCACAAACATTGCTGGAAGTCTAGCAAAAGCTATTCCAGAACAGAAGGAAATCCTCAATAAGGACCACAAGCAGTCAAATTCCCTCTACTTATATCCAACAGATGAAGCAGAGGTCAAGTCCATCATCACACATTTAAAGAATAAAAAGAGCTGCGGCTTAGATAGGATCAAGACAAATTTCATTAAAAACAATATGCAATCATTTATTAAAATCTTGGTTGAAATGATTAATGAGTCCTTAGTTACTGGCATGATACCAGATAACTTAAAAGTGGCCAAAGTAGTTCCTATATATAAGGGTAGTGACAAAAGAAATCCAAATAATTATAGACCTGTTTCTATTTTATCGGTAGTTCCAAAAATTCTGGAAGAAGTGGTAAAAACAAGATTGCTTTCATTTCTGAACAAGAATACATTCTTTCATAATATGCAAAATTGGATTCAGGGAAAATTCTAGTACTGAGGCAGCAACTATTGACCTAATAACAATGCTACAAGAAACTATTGACAAAAATAATATGGCAGTTGGGTTATTTATTGATCTCACAAAAGCCTTTGATACAGTAGATCATAAAATACTGTTGTCAAAATTAGAAAATGCTGGTGTCCGAGGTATAGCTTTAAAATGGTTCCAAAGCTACCTTATTGGAAGAAAGCAGCATGTAGCTTTGAATAAATGCATAAGTTCAGGAAAATATATAACTCATGGAGTTCCACAAGGATCTATACTTGGACCTACTTTATTCTTAATTTATATAAATGATATTGTGGAATGTAATTTGAGAGGGCATATCAAATTGTATGCAGATGATACAAATATCTTCTACACTGGGTTAGACATAATTGAAATCATACAAAATGTGCAACAAGATATAAATACTCTCTCACATTGGTTCCAGGCCAATAAATTAACAATGAACCTACAGAAGACCAATTACATGGTAATTTCAGAACAAATCACAAAAGAAATCACACATGACAAAATATATATAAATAATATTGAAATAAAAGAGGTTAATCAGGCAAAGTATTTAGGTCTAATCATCGACAAACGCCTGACCTGGATTGAACACGTTGAACGAATTGCTAAGAAACTCTCACCTATAGAAGGGATCCTAAGGAAACTTCGGTATCTTATTCCCCTAAACCTTGTAAAACAAATCTACTATTCACTTGTACATAGCAAGCTCCAATATTTAAATGTTACTTGGGCTCACTGCAGGAAATCCACACTGATTTAATGACTATTCAGAATAGGGCTATTAGAAACATATTTAATCTTCCTTACTGCACTCCAGTAAAAGATCTGTACATCAGAAGTAAAATTCTACCCCTCAGCATAAGTGCAGAAATCCGAGCAGCTATGCTAATATACAAGATTAAACACAACACAATACTCTATAGCTCTCCCTACATCTTGAACTCAGACAATCATTCTTATGGAACTAGGCATGCGAAGGACGTAGCCTTATATATCATTCACTCTTCTAAATACGGTAGAAATAGTTTCAAGTTCTCTGCATCACAGTCATATAATAAACTTCCTGATGAAGTAAAAAGTGCACCAACTTTGTCAGTATTTAAGAGGAAAACTGTGAAAGTATTGTGGGAAAAATTCGATGCATCTAAATACATCAAATAAGTTATGTATAAGATTAAATATCCTAAGTGCTTATCATTTTAAGGGACCTTGGTCTAAACAATCTTAGATATGGTATCAACTTTATAATAGGCCTATGTCCTTATTCATCAAGTTGTGTTACCTTCAGAATTGTCTTACTTGGTGTGTAAACACACATATTACTGTACAATTCCTCTGTACGAGCGTATGGCTCTTTGGAATTAATTGAATTAAAAAAACTCTATCCAGGGCTTTGAGACATTATTGTAGTTCAGGTATGGCCAAATTACTTCGATGGCGTATGATTCTACGGGGGCAATTTTCAGTTTGAACAGTGAAATTGCTGTCGCCACGAGAGTGATAAATTATTCAGATTATTATTTCATAAATTATTATTATTATTATTATTATTATCAGAAAATCTTGGATTATCAAAATTATTTATTTATTTAATTTCCTAAAAATTGTTTAATATAGGTTATAGAACGTTGTCTTAAAATTTTATCAGTTCCAAGTTATACCTCATATTTAATTATCATGCCAAAATAATACGTTGCCTTCACAAAATCACGTTGGATCTCACTATCCAAAATTATTATTATAATGAAATTCAGATGTGGAAATCACACACAGGATATAGCAAAGTCTTACAAATACCTAGGGGTAACTCTACAGGTCACAGGATTTACCTTTACAAGGCACGTCGAGGATAGAACAATCACCGCAATTAAGACCACAATGGAAATAAAAAGACTTACAAGCTTATCACTGGCGACACAACCTCATGTCTGCCTCAAAATTATTATTATTGGCAATATTGCAAACTTTCACTTGGCAACCTCCAAAAATACCTATCAAAAATACTTCACATAATCACGTTGCATGATCCACTAAAATATATAACTGGTTTCAGATGATTAACGCACACAATCTACAAGAACTGTAATTAATCTGGTCATATCTAGACAACTTCTTAAACAATATGAAAATTACCTTAGTAATCGTAATCCAATTCAAGATCTGGTTTAATTCAGAGCATAAATTCTCTTAAGATCCTCAAGATTTACTTCAAGGAAAAAACACCAATGTGTTATATTACCTCACATCAAATATATCTAATAATGATCTGCCTCAAAATAAATTCTGACAATAAATAACTCATCTTACAAGATTCAATTACTTGAAATCCTTCTCAAAGGTATCAAATCACTCACAAAGAGTATCAAAAGTATTAACTGTTAAATGAATATACTCTCAAAAGAGTATTGCAACAAATTATTGGATTGGCAAAACAAGAATTACACAGTGTAACCCTGCTGACATTTATTTTTAATTTATTTAACAAAATTCGACTAATATGTGACTGGTAGTTTATTGTTTAATCCTCTTACGATCATAATTACACTCAGATGATAAAATGAGACCCTCGACTGGCAGGTAAGGTGAGTGCCACCACACAATTGCTTAGAGCAACAGGCCCCGCCTCGTAGACTATAATGATAATTCCCTAAAAACTATAGGTAAGGTGAGTGCCACCACACAATTGCTTAGAGCAACAGGCCACATCTCGTAGGCTAATGATTGAGTGTACATTTATATATTTATTGTATGGCTTTTAGTGCCGGGAGTGTCCGAGGACATGTTCGGCTCGCCTGAGTCTGCAGCTGCTTCCAGCGGATACCCTAAAGGGTGAGCTACAAGTTCCGATCAATTTCAAGTAGTTCCAACCTTCGCCACCAGATATCAATGATACCTAGTGGTGAACGTTGGAACTTTGATAGAGCGTTCTGACGGAATCTAACCTAACAAATTTTGCTTTACACAAGTTTAGTCTGTGAAAGGATCTTTTACATGCCATAAATCTATGACATGGGACCGCCGGCTTTACTTCCCCTCCGAAGGAAGGCATATTGAAGGATTTTTAACGCTCTTAAAAATCCGACGACTTCGACCGGGTTTGAACCCGCTATCTTGGGCATAGCAGTTCAGCATGCTACCGACTACGCCACCGAAGCCGCTTGAGTGTACATGATTGGAATCAACAAGACTCTATTTGTCACATAAAAGCGATATGCATTCACTTGAGTGAATAACATTTTAATATCACCAAACAATCCAATAAAAATAAAAAAAATCCCTACTGATGAATTATACATACTCGCTAGAATGCAATGAACTGACGAAAAAATTCAAATTATCCAATTGCAGATCACGAGTTCGAAACACTCGCTAAAAATATCCATAATCAAGAAATACTATCCTCACAGAAAAATATAAAGACCAAAATCCTGTCTAATAAAGTCAACCAATGGTGAGAACGTTCCATAAATGTGCCTGCCATATCATATGGTAACACCATATTTTAGCAAAAGGAGTAATAAAATATTTAAGCCATGTCGAAAAATAATAGTAGCACTCCTACTAAAATATATACGAGTATGCCCAGTGTTCATGAAAAATCATATCAGTAATGCCATAACTCTTACAATACCTTCATATTCCAGATGTTAATAGAATTCAAAGATCGTCGGTAATCCAAGTGTTTGTCACAGATTTCTCGCAAGTCGACGAAAACGCTGTATCACCCACTGAACTGACGCCTGACTCCATCCAAGTGAATTTGATGTCATATTTATCCTCTTCGTTAGGAACCGAATCCATCGCTCTGAGATGCCATCACGTCTCCGTATCCGCCTAGCACGACATGATGAACTGAAGATTATCCATCATGGATATTGTCCAAAATCTTCCACAAAGGTTCAAAAACACAGAGTACCCCATACTCCTCGAATATGTCACGCCACTGTTCCATAAACTATTCGGATGGCATTCGATAATAATGTTAGTCTCCACAGCGGCTGAATTGCACTGGTAGAAAAATAATGTAGCTTCAAAAGTGTACTGATTTGTCAGACACCCTGTATCTGTGTTCGTAACTAAGATATTTCATAACTGTTCATGATATGTAACTATTATGCTACACGTGCCACCATTCACAAAGTGCACACGCTTACATATTTTCACTTGCCAAAAGCAGTAATGTTGGAACGGCCCCATGGTCGCCTTAAATATTTCGGTTCAAATGCATTATGAAATATGCTGTAATGCCTCTTAGGACCACCATGAGGTCTGGTGCCATAGCATAACTCACCATATAGCATTTGACGAGGTAATCTCACATCATCCATCCGATGGACATGACCAATCCATCTAAATTGGTGACCTATTATGGATGATTCTATGCTGTTGATTTGAGCCCTTTCCAGAACAGCAATATTGGTAATGCGGTCTTCCCATTTAATCCTCAGGATTGATCGAAGTTTTTGTAGGTGGAAACGCTCAAGCTTCCTACGATCACGTCGGTAAAGGGTCCACGTTTCACAGCCATACAACAATGTAGAAATGACTACTGCTTTGTACACCATAAGCTTTGTACTCATGGACAGATCTTTATTCATGAAGACCCGGTGCGCTAATCGTCATATGCTGCACGGGCTGCGCCAATTCTCTTATTCACATCCTGCTCACAGGTACAACTCTCAGAAATGGTACTGCCCAGGTACGAGAAGTGGTCTACCTGTTCTAATGGCAAATTTGAGATGGAGATATTGAACTGAGGAAGAGGTGTGCCTGGTGAAGGTTGTGCCAAGACTTTAGTCTTATTGACATTTATGGTAAGACCAAAGCGATTACATGCACTTTTGTAACAGTTAACTGACTCTTGCAGCTCTTCTGATGTGAGAGTTGGCGACGCAGCATCATCTGCATACAACATGTTAGTAACCTTAGTAACCTGAGTTTTCCTCAAGGAGCGGAGACGAGTTGGGTTGAAAAGCCCTCCATCAAAACGATACTTGACCTCCATACCTGGGATGTTTGTGGGTGAATCATAAAGCATTGCAGCCAAGTACAGCGCGAAAAGCGTTGGAGCCAGTACACATCCTTGTTTCAGTCCATGGGTAATAGGAAATTCATCGGACATCTTATTCTTATGGCAAACCTGACCTGTCATGCCATCATGGAGAGTCTTGATTAGATCTACAAAACGCTGAGGGCAACCAAACCGCTTCAGCACCGCCCACATGGCTGGCCTTGGAACCGAATCAAATGCCTTTTCCAAGTCATAAAAGACTAAGAAGAGTGGATTCTGTTGTTCTCTACATTTTTCTTGTAGCTGTCTCACACAGAAAATCAAGTCAATTGTGCTTCTGGAAGCTCTAAATCCGCATTGTGACTCTGGGAGGATCTTCTCAGAGATAACCTTGAGGCGGTTAAGTAGAATTCTTACAAGAATCTTCCCCACAATTGATAGCAGTGATATACCACGGTAGTTGCCACAAACACTGCGATCACCCTTTTTAAAGATAGTGGCATTCTCTAGGTCTCCAGGTACCTTTCTTGATTCCCATATTCTGAGGATAAGGGTGAAAATCCTTGTTTTGAGGGAATGACCTCTGGCTTGAATTAGTTCCAGAGGGATGTTATCTGGGCCAGGTGCTTTTCTGGGTTTCAATTGGGTGAGAGCTGCACTGAATTCATGATAAGTAGGAGGTACTGCCAACCACAGTTGTTCAGGTTGTTGTGGCACATCACAAAGGAAGTCTTCAGCAGCTGCTGATGGACGATTTAGGAGATTGGAGAAGTGCTCCTTCCAGCGTTCCAAGATTTCTTGACTATCAGTAAAGGTAGTAGAATTATCAGCGCTTTTCAGTGTACCTGATGATGAGCGAGATGGTCCATATATTTCCTTGAGTACTGCATAGAAGTTCCTCAAGTCTCGAGCATCCGATAGTCTCTGCAGTTCCTGAGCCTTCTGTTGCCACCAAGTATTTTTAATCTGCCTTATCTGCATCTGGCATTTACCCTTGAGTTCCAGTAGTTTATCTCTCTTTGTGTTGGTAGTTGGGTCTTGAAGATGGGCAAGATAGGCATTCCTTTTGGCATTGATGAGAGACGGAATTTCCTCATTGTTGTCATCAAACCAGTCCTGTCTTTTCCGCACTATAAAAGCAATGGTTTCCTCAGCTGACTGTGTGATAATCTTCTGTAATGTGGCCCATTCTTGCTGAATGTCATTTGTTACTGGGTTTTCTGATAACTGGGTGATGATCCTGTTTCCAAAATGTTTATACATGGATTCATCCTGAAGTTTGGATGTATTAAACTTCTTTCTTGGCAAATTTTTGATGTTCCTAGGTGGTGTAGGTCTGATGGATATCTTGAGCTTACATATAAGAAGTTTATGATCTGTCCAACAATCGTCTATATTCCTTGCTGTTCTGGTAATAAGAGTGTCCTTCTTATCACACTGCCGGGTAATGATATAATCAAGAATGTGCCAATGTTTGGAACGAGGATGCATCCACGTGGTTTTGAAACGGTTAAGTAGCCGGAACTGCGTGTTGGTAATGAAAAGTTTGTGTTTTGCACAAAGACCAAGAAGCAACAGTCCATTGGGATTACATTTTCCAAGTCCCTGTTTGCCCATCACATTATTCCATAGCCTGTGATCTTTCCCAACTCTGGCATTGAAGTCACCGAGGAGCAAGAGTTTATCTGCAGATGGTACCGTATAGATGATTTCACTTAGCTGATTATAGAACTGAGCCTTTACTTCATCATCAGAATCTAAGGTAGGAGCATAGGCAGAGATGAGTGTCATAAAGGAACCTCCTGAGAGTGGTATGCGGAGAGTCATGAGCCTTTCGCTGATTGCAATGGGCGTAAGTTGGTGATAATTTACCAGTTTGGTCTTCACAGCGAAGCCCACACCATGAATACGACATTCACCCTCCTCCTTTCCTTTCCAGAAGATGGTATATCCTGTTCCAGATTCAGTAATCTTGCCTTCAGAAGACAGCCTAGGTTCACTGAGAGCAGCAATGTCAACGTTGAGTCTTGATAACTCATGGGTTACGAGAGCTGACCTTCTCTCAGGTCTAACGTTATTGTCCAAATCAAGCAAAGTTCTGATGTTCCATGATCCAATAATCAATTTGTGATTCTTTACTGTTTTTGAGTTTCGACCGCTGAGTGCGGTTGCCCAGCCGGACCAAGATTGTGACTTCTGATGTTTAGCCCACCTTTTCTAGGGCCTTCCCCATGTGGGGTGGGCAGCAGTGATCCTAAATAGGCCTGCCCAAACACAGATGCAGGACCGAATTCCTGAGTAGTCACAGAGTCTCCGGAAGATGACCATCACACATCTGCTGCCAACGTGCAGGTCCGAACTAGGGGCTTCCAGTTACACCCATAACCTGCCCCCACCGTCCATATCCCATCGCCGTTGGACTTTGAAAGTAAGTAACGTTCGGAAGAAGTGCCACTGGCGTGAATTTGTTTAGAGTGGATCTCAGCTTGCCAGGACGAGACCCACACACTATGATCTCTGAGCCTTATCCTGCGGCTCACAAAGAATGAGACATGCAGGACCGAACACAGAGACTGCAACGAACTGCCGCATACTCAAGTACTACTGATACTGAGGTGCGCCTTTACAACCAGTCCGTGTGGCGTGACCTCTTCCGCCTCTATGACCGTTGGGAGCCATGAGAGTGATTGGCTCCTCCTCCGCTCATTTTGCCGTTGGGCCAAAACCTGCCCATCATAACTATGGACAATAGATTGCCCTATTAAACCTGAGCAATAGGCTGCCCCTTCCGCCAACCACACTGTGCCAGAGTTCACCTCTTTCACTGCAGGTACCATGGAGGACTTCACCGTAACCCTGGCAAGGGACCCTAACAAGGTACTACCAGCTGGGCCAGCTGGATCAGGGTTTTTTAAAGAGGTGTTACTCCTCTGTCACTCCCTACTTGATCATACTATATACAGTATATATACTGTAACACTGTAGGTTATACAGGCACACTTGCTAGTGCCTATACTATATAAGATATCACCACTGCTCCATGTACTGTAGTTGAGTAGCACTGTACTATACACACTGTATAACATTACACTATGTGCTATTGCACCACACTGTGTCACTCCACTAGTAGTAATACCAACACTGTATGACATTACACTATGTGCTATTGCACCACACTGTGTCACTCCACTAGTAATAATACCTACACTGTATAACATTACACTATGTGCTATTGCACCACACTGTGTCACTCCACTAGTAGTAATACCAACACTGTATGACATTACACTATGTGCTATTGCACCACACTGTGTCACTCCACTAGTAGAAATACCTACACTGTATAACATTACACTATGTGCTATTGCACCACACTGTGTCACTCCACTAGTAGTAATACCTACACTGTGTAACATTACACTATATGCTATTGCACCACACTGTGTCACTCCTCTAGTTGTAATACCAACACTGTATAACATTACACTATGTGCTACTGCACCACACTGTGTCACTCCTCTAGTAGTAATACCTACACTGTATAACATTACACTATGTGCTATTGCACCACACTGTGTCCCTCCACTAGTAGTAATACCTACACTGTATAATATTACACTATGTGCTATTGCACCACACAGTGTCACTCCACTAGTAGTAATACCTACACTGTATAACATAACACTATGTGCTATTGCACCACACTGTGCCACTCCACTAGTAGTAATACCTACACTGTATAACATTACACTATGTGCTATTGCACCACACTGTGCCACTCCACTAGTAGTAATACCAACACTGTATAACATTACACTATGTGCTATTGCACCACACTGTGCCACTCCACTAGTAGTAATACCAACACTGTATAACATTACACTATGTGCTATTGCACCACACTGTGTCACTCCACTAGTAGTAATACCAACACTGTATAACATTACACTATGTGCTACTGCACCACACTGTGTCACTCCACTAGTAGTAATACCAACACTGTATAACATTACACTGTGAGCTATTGCACCACACTGTGTCACAATAGGTTGCACACGAATATATGCAACAAATGAGTGACGACGCTTGAAGCGTTTCAACAAAATCCTGTATGCGTTCATATACCATTCATCCATTGCTATGAAACTTTGATGAATTGTTGTGTACACTTATGTGAAGGTTTCTTAGTAAATCCATTTCACAGTAGGTAGCGCACGAGTAGATTCAACAAATGAGTGACAGCGCACGAATCGTTTAAACAACATTCCGTATGCGTTCATATGACATTCATCCGATTGCGATGAAACTTTGGTGAATTGTGTGCACGTTCCCACAAATGTTTCTAAATTAGTTAATCTATTTTAGCATAGATGGAGGCAGGTAGCTGTAATTGAAAAAAATATTGTGTAAGTTATCCCAAAGCACCTCATCATCATCATCATCAATTCCCCTTATCCAGCTCCTGCCGGGTCGGGGTATTTATGGCACTTCTCCACTTTCCTTCCACCATTCTTCTTCCACGATCTTGTCCCAGTCCAGATTTCTTTTTCTTATGCTGTTCTTCACTGAATCATCCCCAAAGCACCTCAAGAATCAAAATCTCTTTCATTGGCATTGCAACGCATGCCGGGTAGAGCTTGTTATATTATATAATATAATTAAAATGAGATGTTATGTTTTAAAATTGAGAAAGTATCGAATATTCATGAATGATCAGGAGTGTATTGCAGTTACTCCGTACATGTAAGAGATACATTTGTTGCTGACTAGGTAAGCTCAGCACATTAACATTCAAGCCATTTTGCCAGTCTTTATTCAGATTTGTCAGGTGAGTAGATCAAATCGTTAGCTGTCCTGCAAAAGGTTTTCTGTGGTTTGTCATTTTTAATGCCAAGTCAGGATAATACTTTGTAATTGGTCATAACCACCTCCTTCCAACTCCTTGCCAAGTTTCATTCATCTTCATTCATTTCATCTCTTTGCAACTCGTGAGGACATGATGAAGCTTGCTTCCCATCAGAGAGGACTCGCCTCGGTTCCTGGTTAAAGCATCTGGGATTTTCGAGGCAAAATGTCATGTTTGGTGGTTTGGATTCCACATAAAAAGGAGGTCCTACAGCAAGGTTAAGAGCTATGTGAAACTACAAACTTCCTTCCCATTCCTTTATTGCTAGCTTCAGTGATGAGGTAGCCAGGAGGAAGTCACTCATCATGAAGAGATTCCCTCTTCTTGAATCATGTAAGATGGGAATAACAAGAAACAAAATTATACATTTAAAAGATGATTTGTTTTTTTAAATTCTTTAACAATATGGCTTGCTTCAAAATATAGATTTTGTATAACTAAGAAATACATTATGAAATCGCAACTGAGTGCTCTATGATGCATACCACAATGTTGTTCTGCAGAGCTTTTTCAAATTTGTAAGTTCATCTCCACCTATGGCAAATTTTTGAATGGTACCCCAAGAACACAAAATAAAGATGATAACTCCGGTGTTGTTTAAATGGTAAGTTACTTGTTCAAGAAATATGGAATGGTGACTTTGTATGTGCTTCTTTATTCCCTGCCAACTTTGCTGGCTGTGCACATATTCACATCTTGAATTTTATTTTGTTTTTACAATCTTCCCCCAACATTTGCAGGGTGCGATTTGACAAAGAGTACAGAAAAATATTTAAGCAATTTAACAATGCTTTGAATCAAAAGAAAACCACCGTATGCAGTATGCCAAAGTACATAACAAATTAACAAATCCAGGACCTATTCTTATGAGCCATAGTGGTAATTCCTAAAAATCACAATTGAGCCTTTAAGTGCTGCAATGGCGAAAACGACTAAATGTTTGTTTGTTAACTGAACCGTTTGCAGATGTCTGCTGTTAATTTGTGGATGGTTCACGTGCCCCTACCAAGTACTATAGTAACTTGTATTACATTCCCGGTTTAAATTATTTTACTCCAGAACTCTAGATAAGTATTTTGATTATGAATACTAAATTGCCATCAGTAATTGTTAATTGTAAAGTCTTAACTTAATATACTGTTACGAATGCTAGACAGCTTCGTCGCCCCGCGCGTGACTCAGTCTGTCCCAGGCTATCCTGACTCTGTGTTACCAGCGATTTGCGCAACATTGAAGACAGGCAGTACAAAGAGACCGTCTCGAATATTCGTGGCCCTACTGGTATTGGAATTCTCGAGAAGGTGTGAATACTGGTCAATTCTGGAAACATCCATCGAGTCACCAACCTCGCTATATAAAGCGGCCTCACCAGCGAGGGACGATCAGCCTTTTTAGGAAGGGGGTGGTGTTACGAATGCTAGACAGCTTCGTCGCCCCGCGTGTGACTCAGTCCGCCCCAGGCTATCCTGACTGTGTGTACCAGCGATTTGCACAACTTTGAAGACAGGCAGTACAAAGAGACCGTCTCAAATATTCGTGGCCCTACTGGTGTTGGAATTCTCGAGAAGGTGTGAACCCTGGTCAATTCTGGAAACATCCATCGAGTCACCAGCCTCGCTATATAAAGCGGCCTCACCAGCGAGGGACGGACAGTGTTTTTGAGCGAGTGCGACAATAGTTGGTGACATGACGTGACGCTCGAAACCCAAGTGAGGCTGTTGCATGCGGTGAAGTGCTGTGTGGATTGCAAAACGCAGTGGACTGTTTTCCTAGCCTGCAGGCGGCGAGACAGTGTACATTCAGAACAAGTGAGTGTGGCTTGTTTACTTGAGGGAGAGTGCCGTTACTTCTAGCCGAGGATATGGACCTCATTACGGTAGGATTAACTGCATAACTGAATGAAAGGGTGAGTCGAGCTCCATAGAGGCAGCTTCTGTAAGACAGCTAATTGCTTGTTTGTGTGGTGAACTGTAACTTGCTATGATCTGCAATAAAACTATTATTTCTTTAAAAGGACCACTGTGTTGTGCTTCTACCCACCGTAATCCAGTTAACGAACTTGCCACTAGGGGTGGCACGTTACAATACTCTATTCAGATACAACTAGCGGACCCGTGCGAGAATTCTCACATGTGTATAAACCACCCACCTGGCTTTACTGTTAAGTGGGCTTCTATAAATATGCTTATTTGTTTAAACGCACGTTTTCAACAAACTGTCGATATTTATGAAATCACTGTTGGTGGTTGCACAATGGGTTGTGAACGCCCCATGTGTACAGACTACCCGCCTGGCTCTAGTGCTAGGCGGGCTGGATGCGACACGGTTCTACCAGGGGCTATCGTCTTGTTTATTTGTTTAAAAGCACTTAATAAACAAATAAATATATTGCTGTTAACTTTTCAAGAAATGCAAGATTTTTCCTGTACTATTGAGACAATTTAAGATTTTGGTACAAACCACACCATCTAACTTTGTGAAACATACACCTTAGCATTAGCATATTACTGTATATATATATATATTTTAACTTAATGGGTGGCTGTGTGTAGCTGTTAATGCAATAACAAATCCTGGCACATTTGGATGCCATTTGAGGGTTTATATGCAATAAAATAAATGAGCAGGCGAGACAGGCAGAAACATTCTGGAGGAGCATGATATGGAGTAAGGATGTCCCTCAGAACAGCAAAAAGATCATATATCGGACGTACTATGTCCCTATCCTGACGTATGCCTCGGAGACCTGGGTTTTGAATGGAAGGGAGAAGGTAGAAGAGCAAAATACAGGCCAGTGAGATGAGGTTCTTGAGAAGCAGTATTGGAGCTACAAAGATGGACAGAATAAGAAATGAGAAGACCAGAGAATTAATGAAGGAGGAACCATTACAGGATGGTATAGAGAAATCTAGACTTAGATGGTATGGACTTGTAAAACGAATGGAGGAGAAGAGGATGCCCAGGAGGATACACGAGACGAAGTGGGAAGGAAAGAGACCGAGAGGAAGACCGAGAGACAGGTGGCTGAAGGGGGTGGAAGAAAGCGTGAAGAAGAGAGGAGAAGACTGGACAAGGGTGAAGGCTGAGAGATGGTGGGAAGACAGAAGACGTTGGAGAGGCTTGTGTTCCAAACAGACCCGGCCAGTGGCTGGAAACTGCGCAAGTTGATGATGATGATGATATGCAAGACGTTCTTGATAGTAGATCTATTACCATGTAAAAGATCAGAGCAAAGTTCCAGCACCCTCTTTTCTCTAAAATAACAGCAGTTAGAATTACTGTATTATTATGTTATCATAAAAGTTTATATGAAATTTACCTAAAAATACAAAACCATCACCGTCTGACTCCTTGCGAGCTAAAGACACCGATGATAGCACTGGTCCTCAAGATGTTCAGAGCAAGTCACTGAAGAGACAAAACCGTAAGTACTATACTTGAAAGTACCAAGGAGGGCTGCCTTTTGCATTTACTGCATATGGTTTCTCTTCACACCAAGGTTTTCCTTTGCAATTTCCCAGTCCTTTGTTACTATACCATTCACAGAGACAACAACTGGGATGACGAAAACTTCCTTTAAGCCTATTGGCTATGTGACTGAGCTCAGCGGCAAGTGGCTAGTGTTAGCGCCTTTTCTCAGCCACCGTATTCTGTAAGTTTTCATCGAGTGGAACAGCAACATCGACGATGGTAGCTTTGTGTGCTATCAATTTGAAGGATTTTAAGGCTAATAATATACATAATATGACCACATCTGTAATTTTGCCACCCAGGACTATGTCCCCATTTGCAATAGATCTATCTATCCATCCATCCAAATACCGCCTAGAGTGGTAAGAGGACGAGAATTCACTGTGATGTTATTTGTAACTCTTCAGTCGGCCTACACGAATTTGCCCAATGACGGGGCAGGGTACAATGTATAGGTCTACAATATGTAAATAACACTCCTGGAAGAATTTATATGACTATATTACTTTATGATCACTGTTATAATGGGGCATGCGAAAATAACAGTGATCATAAACTAATACACGTAATATTTTCAAGGAGTGTTATTTACATATGATATAGTCTACATTGCTCCCCATCCAGCCATTGGGCAAATTTGTGTTGACCAACTGAAGAGTTACAAATAACAGTTTGTATAGGCAACACTGAAAGAATGGCTTCAAAACTTTACACTGTGATGTTGGACAGAAAGAAGGCGAGGTACAAACAGGTAAGTGGAAACAATGCCAGATTCAGCTGCTGCCTCTATTGAATGTTACCTTCATAACCTAAGTACAATTTAGAAATTTTAGAATTAGTTTTCTGGGAAAGAAGTTTTCTATTAGAAGTACGAGTGATGAATCTTACCATCCTGAAATACTAAAGAGAATCATTACCATTCTGGATGGTGAGATGTTTATTTAATAAAAATTGGAGGTTAGATGTTGTTCACTCAATACTTTCTTCAACACTGTATTACACTATTAGTTTATAGCATAATGCTAACACCTAGGCATTCCATGAGAAAATTTTGCAATCCATTTGTGAAGATCTGGAATAGATCCATTCAACCCTTTCAATTAGATGTTACCAATTTATTAATAAGACAAATTGCCATAGGCCTACTGATATGACATTGCAATGATCCAGTTTTTGTTTGTGACTTTCATTTGTTTTATATCATGGATTTTGGATTCTCTGTGGATGTTGCATATAAATCCAATGCAGATGATGGAGAACCAGCATGTGGTGTAGACTACAATAAATATTATATGATATTACCCCTTCATCACATAAAAGGTAAACTTACTAGTCTATCTGCATAAGTTTAAGCATTTTTTTTTTCAGTGGCCAAATATTAAATGAAAATAATTGCTGGTAATAGAAATAAAATGGTACCGTATCATACATTCTTCAATACCAGAGTTGCCAACTGTAGGCCTATGTATTTTGTCTGATCTGTTCAGCTTTCATGATGATTGCCATTATAATGTCCAGAATCCTGATATGTTGCTAAAAATGTCCAGGACTATTCAGTTTCTTTTAGGCTATTATTTGTTTCATATTCCCATGCTATGCTTTAGAAAGGGGAAGTTAAGAACAAGAGGGCAGTCAAGTGGCATCTTAGGGTTTAAGCGGTGGTAGGGGGACAATAACGTGACAATTATGGATGAAACTTTAAAGAGGGTATATAGGGGTATATAAGGGGAGAATTCAGTGCTAAATTAAGAACAACTTCTAAGGTGGTCTTTAAGTACGATACATATAAGGGACACTAAGGGGAAAATAGAGTGGTACGGTATATTAAGAACAACTTCTAAGGTGGTATTTAAGTAGGAAATATAGGACAAAGGGGGGAATAAATGAAGAACAACTTCTAAGGTGGTACCAGTAGTAAAGCGATATACAAGAGGCACAATGGGAGAAATAAAGTGGCAAAGAACAGTTTTTTAGGTGGTATTTAATGTAGGAGTATATGGCAGGAGAAAGACGTCTAGGCGTATATGCAGTATACATGTTTAATACGAACTGAACGACAAGGTTACATGCAGGCGTATATATACAAAAACAGACAAAAGAATCAACGAGAACATTCTCGTAACTAGAACCGCCACCAATGGCGTTGCGCTTCCTGGCGCTGTATTTAAACCATAGATCAGCTGTTGGGTTACACATTTCTAACACACCCACTTAAATCAATAGCTGATCTAGAATGTAATAGACATATCAACCAGACTTCAATCATAGAGTACCCTACATAAACATAATACAATTACTGAAAACATTTTTGAACACAATGTATACTTAAAATACTAATTAACAGTTCAATCCCATTCCTTGGGTACAATACACATGTTTTGGTTTAGGAACTAAAACCCACGCCTTATTAACCATCATGGAATCCATTTCGCACTTCATGGCTTTATGCCATTCCTTAGAGTAAGGTGATGACAAGGCTTCACTTACTGTACATGGTTCACTTTGATCAGAACAATGAGTGTAATGCAGAATGTAATCAGGATATTGTCTTGGTCTTCTTTCTCGCTGGGGGTAGCGACGCGCTTCCTCATTGTGCTGTGATGGATTATCTTGATGATCAGGCTCAACTTCCACTTCTTCATTATGCTGTGGAGCTGGATCTGGAACATCCCTATCACATGCAGTCAATAGTGGTTTACTGTTTTCAGTGGTTAGGGGTATTATTGTATTCCCTGGTACCACTGGAGGATCTGTTAGAGCAGAGAAAGACATCTCATCAAAAATCACATCTCTCGCTGTGATTAATTCATGGGTTACTGGATGCAGGAGCCGGTACGCCTTTTTCTCATCCGAGTACCCAACAAATACCATTCTCTCAGCCTTAGGATCAAGTTTTCTTCTCAGCTGATCTGGAATATGAACGTAGGCATTACAACCAAATACTTTTAAGTGTGTCAGGTCTACTTTCTCTCCAGTCCACATTTGTTCTGGTGTTGAATTTGGTGTTTTCCGTGCAGGAGACCTGTTGACAAGATATGCAGCTGTATTGACAGCTTCTGCCCACATGCGTTTGTCACAAGCTGCACCTTGCATCATAGCGAGTGCTCTTTCATTCAGAGTCCTGTTCATGCGTTCTGCAGTTCCATTTTGCTCTGGTGTGTACCTCACTGTTAGCTGATGCTTGATGCCACGCTGTTTGAAAAACTCATCCATAGCTTTATTACAATACTCCCCACCATTGTCAGAGCGTATGACCTTGATTTTCCTTTCACACTCAATTTCAACAGAATTAGCAAATTGTTCAAAGATTTCTCTTACCTCACTTTTCCTTTTTAGAAAAAAGACAAAAACCTTCCTCGTATGGTCATCGATGAAGGTGAGAAAATATCTGGCTCCTCCCCAGGATTCCTCAGGCATCGGTCCACACAGGTCACTGTGCAACAGGTCCAGTCGGTTCTTGGCACGATGCTTGGTGGTCTTGAAGGGCTGTCGAGCTTGTTTCCCTTCTATACATGGAACACAGAGCTGCTTTTCACCCGAAAAATCAATACCGGTAGCCAAACCATTTTTTAACAAGTCCATCCCCACGTGATTGAGATGGCCTAACCTTTTGTGCCACAATTCTCTAGAATTAGAACTTTTTGAACAAACACTTTTAGCATCACTTAAACAAGACACTGCTGATGCATTTGCACTTACAGAACCTGAGTTATTTAAGATATAAAGTCCATTTGACTCTTCAATCAATAATTGCACATCACCTGTAACTTGACAGTCACTGTCTTGAAACACTTTACAACCTTCTTCATCAAAAACAATTACATGACCCTTTTTAACAATACTGTTCACAGAGAGCAAGTTTGCTGTAAGGTTAGGTACATACAGAACATCGCTCACCTTTGTAAAAACATTTGCTTGTACTGGAACATCACCTATGCCGCCACTATATAGTTTACAATCGTTTGCTACGGTGACTTCATATCCAACCTCCCTTTTATCATCAAATTTTGACATCCAATCCACTCTACCAGTCATGTGTTTGGAGGCTGCGGAGTCCATGTACCAGCTGTCTGCTGAGTGGGTATCAACTCCAAGTGCTGTGAGCAGAGCCCTACCCTTCTTTTCTTCTTTCTTCTCTAGTGGCTTGGCATCTGCTTGATGTGCTGCTGTCTTGTTTTGGTGTTTGCAATCTTGTTTCCAGTGGCCAGTTTTACGGCAGTTCCAACAGAACGGTTTCTTGGGTTTAGTATTCTTGAATCCACTCCTGTTGGTGTAGAGTGCTGTTTCTTTGCTGGAGCTGCGTTTGTCTTCCTGTAGCAGTTTACATTTCACAAAGTCACTAGTCAACTCTGCGCCTGAATTTTCCAATGCCATAATCATAGGTTCATAGTCATCAGAAAGTCCCTGCAAGAGCAAGGCACCTAGAAATTCATCATCAAGTGGTTTTTTAACTGCTGCTAGCCGCTGGGAGAGCCCCAAAACTGTGGTGACATATTCTTCCATAGTCTTGAATTGTTCAAGCTTGGTGGAACACAGTTGGCGAAGAATTCTTGTGTGCCTGTTGGCGCCTTTATCTTCATATGCCATCTCTAGCGAATTCCATGCTGCTTTCGCCGTTTTTGCTTCCATGACGTACGGAAAAACACCCTTTTCCACCATAAGGTTAATCTTGCACAAAGCACGTTCGTCGCGCCGTACCTTAACCTCTGCGCCCGTTTTATCATCTTCTGCATAACCAGATATGCACTTCCAAAGATCATCGTGCATAAGATAATTCTTCATCTGGAAACGCCAGTCAATGTAGTTTTCTCTCCCCTTCAGTTTCTCGAAGTTATAAAGAGAACCGGTGCTTGATTCCGCCATGATGCACACACTTATTGCACGCGATCACAGTTTTGTTAATTCAAATAGAATCACACTGGTCAGAAAACTATACACTCGTCAATGATCCTGCTGGGCCCATAACCTGTAGGAGTATATGGCAGGAGAAAGACGTCTAGGCGTATATGCAGTATACATGTTTAATACGAACTGAACGACAAGGTTACATGCAGGCGTATATATACAAAAACAGACAAAAGAATCAACGAGAACATTCTCGTAACTAGAACCGCCACCAATGGCGTTGCGCTTCCTGGCGCTGTATTTAAACCATAGATCAGCTGTTGGGTTACACATTTCTAACATTTAAGTGGCATGTTGGTGGGAATTTAGGAACAACTTCTACGCTGGTATTTAAATGATACTAAGGGGAAATAAAGTGACAAATTAAGAACTTTTGGCAAACATACAAAGGGTCAGTTAAGGACAAGAGGGAAGTTAAGTGGCACATAACCTGTTAAGTGCCAGTAAGGGGAAAATAGGGTGGCAATTAAGGATTAAACTTTTAATGGGAAATTTAAGTAGCATAGATCTGGAAGTAATAGATTGATGGAAAATGCAAGATTGGGTATAGAGATCAACAAGAGAATACAATGTGGGAGTGTTTTCTACCATCAGGGTTTAAGTTTAATTTGGGATAAAGACATACCACTGAAGGCTAAAGAAGTGATGTACAAGACCTATTACTTGCCAATAATGACTTATGGTTAAAAGTAAGAGGAGGAATGATATGACAGACTACGTTCGAATGGTGAACAAAAGTGGTCGAGAAGTAGGGAATAAGGATGAACTCAAGATCAGGTGGAGGGAGTACTTTGAAGAACTTTTGAACCCGAATGGTGACCCTGATGAAGAAATAGAGGAACTGGGAACAGAAGAGGACTCAACATGGAGGGAAGAGGAGGATGCAGTGAGGAAGATGAAAGGAGGGGAGTTACCGGGAACAGAAAAGGACTTAACATGGAGGGAAGTGGAGTACGCAGTGAGGAAGAAGAAAGGAGGTGTAGCTGTTATTAGTGCCCCATGTTGGTAGCGACAAATGTAATGGTTTCGCTAGCCCACACTGTTGGGAGAGAAATGTAACTGTTTACCTTTGCCTAAGCTATGTTGTTTTAATGGGCGCCAAGACCTCAATGCAATGTTGAAATCTAAATTTGTATTTAACAACGTCTAGCTCTGGCAGAACACATTCAAGACTCTATTCACTCAGATCGTGGTATGATTTGATCATTAACCCAACAAACAATTGTATCAGGAGAAGGAATTGGTCTATATCTAATGCTACCTACTGAAAGCAAAGATTGCATTGTAAAAGAAATGAATTTATTATATAAAACAAGTATAGCAAAATTAATAATAATAAGTTTAACATTTAAATTGGAGCGTTGTGATTTGAATATTACCGATAGAAAATTACGTGAAAACGGAGTCTGATAAATTGATTTTACTCTTATTTCCAAGCTATGAAGTTACTGAATTATGAAATATAAAACAAAGAAAAATGAGAGATTGCGTATTTCTGCGTCATTAGCGCTTACCCCTGGAAATTGCCAAAGCATTTCCCTCGTTCTTGATGATGCTGTGTGCTTCCCACAGTCTCCTGGACGTCGCCATCTTCTTCGTTATATGTTGATATTCTGGTAGATTAGATAATTCTATGGTCTGTACATCGGACCCAAACTCTCGTAAAACCGCACTGGTTACGTTTTACAAAAGTTCGTCGCTAACTCCATTGAACATCGGAGCGACACGCACTTGCGACCGTACTCTGCCAGTTCTACACAGATTGTCCTTAACTCCACCGAACATCGGAGCCACTCGCACGCGCATCCATACTCGTCAAGTATTTCACAGATAGTCCTTATCTCACGGCGCGTCGAACGATATATTCACCTGTCGGCTCCCCCACTCTTCAGTCCCAACTAGCTTACGTCGTCTCCGCTGATTGGCTGAGCACGCCGCCACTTCCCCTCCTCCGGTTCATTACACTCGGCGCGCGAGAGTTCCGTTTCGACAATTCGCCTCTTCTAGACCTTGCGACCCAGGATTGCGTAATACTTCTCGACAGGAATCAGCTTGTATTTGAAATCCCAGTGAGTCACGTCTCTCGATATCCTAACTGACAAAAATCCGTAAAATTCCGTAATCAGATAATTTTCTATGATATCGTCGTTCGTAATAATTTGCTTGATAGCGTTTTCTAATACATAGAAAACCTATCTGAATGCTAATAATTTTTATAAAATGCTCCGAAAATATCTAAATAATAATTATAATAAATTAATAATAATAATAAATTAACATGAAAAATTATCTTGGCTGAACAATTTGCCGCGTAAATAAATATAGAATGGCTTCCTACTGACTTATGCCAGTTGCATAAAAAACCCTCGAAAAACACGTTACAGAGGGAAGGCACCAGGTCTGGACAAAATATGTGTAGAGATGCTGAGAGCGGCAGGAGAGGTGGGGATGCAATGGCTATATCGAGTAATGAGGGCTGTATGGAAAGAGAGGATGACCCCTGAGGACTGGAAGAAGGGAATAATTGTCCCAATCTTCAAGAAAGGTTGCAGAAAGGAGTGCAAGAATTATCGGGGGATTACATTGATGAGCCATTGTGCGAAGATCTTTGAGAAAGTTTTGGAAAAGAGAATTCGGGCAAAAATAGAAGGAAAGATGAGAGAAGAACAACATGGCTTCAGAGCAGGAAGGTCCACAGTAGATCTAATTTTTGCTGTAAGACAGTTGCAGGAAAAACATTATGAATATGGAATAGACCTACTAATGGCCTTCCTGGACATTGAAAAAGCATATGATAATGTATGTAGAAGTAAGGTATGGAAGGCTTTGGAGAAGAGAGGAGTAGGAAAGCAGACTATATGGAGGATAAGGGAAATTTATAATTGAAGTATAAGCTGCATGAAAGTAGGAGGAGAGAGATCAGATTGGCTGGAACAGAAGAATGGCTTCAGGCAAGGAAGTGCACTTTCACCGCTACTATTCATTGTAGTGATGGACGATATAATGACCAGAGTGGCGGAAGTGATTGGCGAAAGAAGAATGAAAGTAATGGCATTTGCAGATGATTTGAAGATCTGGGGAAACAAGGAGGAGGAAGTACAGGAGCAGTTGGTTGTAAGGGAAGAAATAGTACATGGATATGGGATGAAGTTTAGCATAACAAAAGCGAGTGGATGATCACAACCAGGAAGAAGGAGAGAGTCACAGCGGGAATAACAATTGGTGGGGAAGAATTGAGGAAAGTAGAGAGTTTCAAGTATCTGGGAAGCATGATACAAGAAAATGGAAGAAACGACAGAGAAGTAAATGAGTGGGGGAAGCAAGCAGAATTATTCAGGAAAAGTGTTAGGAGCCTGGTATGGAGTATGGATGTCTCTCAAAACAGCAAAAGGGTCATATATAGGATGTACTACGTCCCATGCCTCAGAGACCTGGGTTATAAAAGGAAGGGAGTGAAGCAGAACACAGGCTAGTGAGATGAAATTCTTGAGAAGCAATATTGGAGGGACAGAGGTGGACAGGTTAAGAAATGAGAAGATCAGAGAATTAGTCAAGGAGGGAGCATTACTGGATATGATAGAGGAATCAAGGCTTAAATTGTATGGGAATGTTAAGCAAATGGATGGGAGGAGGATACCCAGGAAGATACACGGGATGAAAATAGAGGTGAAAAGACCAAGAGGAAAGCCAAGAGATAAGTGGCTGAAGGGCGTGGAGGACTGCGTGCGAAGGTAAGGTGAAGACTGAACCAAAGTGGTGACGGAGAGATGGTGGGAAGACAGAAGACGATGGAGAGGCTTATGTTCCAAACAGACTTGGCTAGTGGCTGGAAACTGTTCAAGATGATGATGATTAATGATGTATGGCGCAGTAACTTGGCCGATGACGAGGAGAGATGAAAATAGAATACAGGCAGCCGAAATGAAATTCCCGAGGAGTATGACACACAAGACTAGGAGAGATAGATTGATAAATGAAGACCAATGGTTGAGGAAGGATGGTGGATAGACAGAGTAAAGTGGAGGGGTGTCATATTTGCTCTGACCCGGCCCAAGCTGGAAAACGGAAATTGATGGTGATGATGATTTTATAAGTGACACTAAAGCGGAAGTAAGTTCCAATGGAAACTAACTGTTTGAAGCATGGTTGGTGCCATTTAGCTAGATAATTACTGTTCCTAGTTTGCAATAATGTTTGGTTCCATTCTTACACTGTTTTGCAAGAATATCAGTGTCCCTGTTTGCAGGGAAGTTTGCACTCTCACATTGTTTTAAGGGAATTTCTCTGCCCCTATCATAATTCACGAGCATGTTCAGTATCACACTTTCACCATTTAGTGGCAATTTTATTAACCCGACTTCACTGGAAATTTCAAACGTACCGGTATTGTTGGTCTTGGGGCATTGTCCTTATCTGGGGATAATGCAAAAGTGAAAGAGTAGAAGGTTTCCATACAAGTTTTCCCAAAGATTCTGCTACAATGTGGCAAGTACAGTATTTGAATTCAAAGTTCTTATTAAATATGCAGAGTTGGGCAAAATACTCACAAAATGAATATTCAATACAAAATACAACAACTGAACCCTTGAACATACAAAATACAAAATTGTGTTTTAAAATAAAATTGAAAATACTGAACACTGTCAGTAAAGTATGCTTGCAAATCATTGATTTGAGAAATCTTGATGAAATGGAAATCTTTTCTGCTGAAAGTATTAGGTATTTTCAGATTTATTTCGACATACAATTTTGTATTTTCAAGGATTCAGTTATTATATTTTGAATTTTGTATCGAAAATATTTTTTGTGAATATTTTGCCCAACTCTGTCAATATACATTCCACTATGGTAACCACAACCTCTAAATTACTTGTATTATTATATCCCATAATTTATCCTTTTTTTTATATAATAAACCATACATTTAGACTAACTTTTGGTGTAGTGACTAGCATCCCTGGCAAAAATGTATAGTGACAGCTAAGGACAAAGGCCCAGTAAAGTAGCACACTTGGGTTTGGTTGGTTCCTCAGTTTAGGGTCTGCTAAAACATAGTTAAGTAGCCCAGTATACTTTGGGTGTGTGTAGAATCTGTCTGATAACCGGTGTTAATTGTGGTGGCTGTAATAGTGTGTGTAATCTGTAATTCAGGCAAGGACTGCAGACGATCAATTTCAAGTAGTTCCATTGTTTCCTACTAAATGCTACTGTCAACGACACCTAGCTGTGAACTTGGTTACTAGATGCAACCGCACCCGGCACCTGGTGACGAACGTTGCAACTTAATAGAGAGGTAATCAAATCTAACCTACAAATTTAGCTTCACACAATTGTAGTTAGTGGAAGGTTCTTTTACATGCCATTTATTTAGCGTATGGCTTTTAGTGCCGGGAGTGTCCGAGGACATGTTCGGCTCGCCAGAAGCTGTAGCTGCTTCAAGAGGACGCCCATGGGGTGAGCTACAAGTTCCGTTCAATTTCAAGTAGTTTCAACTTTCGCTACCAGATGTCACTGACACCTAGTAGTGAATGTTGGAACTTTGATAGAGCGTTACAATGAAATATAACCTAGAAATTTAGCTTCACACAAGTTAAGTTGGTGGAAGGATCTTTTACATGCCATACATTTATAACATGGGACCGCTGGCTTTACTTCCCCTCCGAAGGAAGGCATACTGAAGGATTTTTCAATCTATGACATGGGTCCGCCGGCTTTACTTCACCTCCGAAGGAAGGCATACTGAGGGATTTCTAACGCTCTTAAAGAATCCGACGACTTCAGCCGGGTTTGAACCCCCGATCTTGGGTTTAGGTGGCAATAAGGAAGAAATAACATGACAATTAAGGGAAAACTTTTAAGGTGGCAACTAACTGATGTTAAGGGGGAAGGGAAGTGATATACAGGGTCTTTCATATAAAGTAAGAACGGCAAGTGGCAGTTTTGTTATTCGCTGCTGCGGTGGCCTTGGCCGAGCTTGTGGCGTGCCACGGCCCTCTGCTTTAAGCGTATGTACAATCCTGTATGAAATATTACCTGGTAAAAGATGCTTTAAGTGTCGTCCTTCCTGGGTTATACAGGCATTGTATCTGGTAACCACTTTCTCGCTGGCGCGAGTGAGTTCTGCCAGTGTAATGTTTCTGATATTTAATTTTATGCTCTTTATTGAGCACTGAGTCAGTACTGTCAAACTTATTTACAATTACATGAATCTGTGCTAGTGAAGGTGGCACTTCATCAGGAAATTGTTGAACAAAAGCATCATGTACCCACCGAGCCGTTTCGTACTTAAAATAAGTCTTACATACAAACATACGATGTTGTAATGATAACTGTCTCATGTTAACATCTGAGGTTCAGACTGGCGACTGAACACCTGCATGTTTATTGCAAGGTCGAGTAAAGTATATACTATGCACACGCTTTCAATACAACAGCAGGGGGCCGTGGCACGCCACACGCTCGGCTAAGGCCACTGCAGCAGCGGATAACAAAGCCGTCGCTCACCTTTCTTAAATTATATGAAATAAACAACTTCTAAGGTCGTATCTTAATGACCACTAAGTGATACGAAGGGGATATAAGGTGGAAAATTAAGAACAACTTCTAAGGTGGTATTATTGAAGTTGTATCTAAGTGGTACTCAGGGGAAATTAAGGTGGCAAATTAGAATAACTTCTAATGCAGTATTTAAGTGGTACAAAAGGGGAAATAAGGTGGCATATTAAGAACAACTTCTAAGGTGGTATTTAAGTGGTATCTAAGAGATACTAAGGGTACATAAGGTAGCAAATTCATGTGTAAGGTGGTATTTGAGTGGCATATAAGTGGGACTAAAGCGGAAAATAGGTGAAAAATTAACAACAACTTTAAGATGGTATTTAAATAGCTTCTTAGTACCATGGTGAATATATAGTATAAAGGACAAGAAGGCTGTAAAGTAATACTCAAGGTAGTAGTAAGGAGGAAATAAGATGGCATTTAAGGGGTAAGGTTTTAAGATGCTATTTAAGTGGCATTAACAGAGATTTCAATTGCAATAAGAACTCAGTTCACAACATGATTGGTACAATTTAGCATGTTAGGTTGAAGACACATGGGGTGGTTTTAGCATACTCAGCTGCAGATTCAGTTGCCAAGAGTGATAAAAAAAACATGTTACAGTATTTTACAATATTTGGTATATTGGCTTGACTAGTCATTAAATGTATTTCGTCATTATCATCGACTCTGTGACCATAAAAACAAATAGCTTTCCAGTTCGTGAAAATGTCCTTTTCAAGCCCTAGGTGGAACATAAAGCTACCATTCAAGTCATATCTTAATAATAATAATAATAATAATAATAATAATGTTGTTGGTTTTACATCCCTTTTAACAACTGTGGCTTTTAGAGATGCCAGGGTGCCAGAATTTTACCCCAAAGGGGATCTTCAAAGTGCCAGTAAATGTACTTTTGCGCACCCTCAAATGCCAACTGACTGGACCATGATTCGATCCTACAACCTTGGGAACAGCAGGAGAGAATGTTACCATTGAGCCACGCAGTCACTAAAAAGTCACATCTTAGTTGTCCACTGTTGACATCAGATAAAAAGCATCAAAAGCTATTCGTGCATAACTGGAGTGCTTGTCTATAATATAGTGTGATTGGCTGCTCAAGATGACCACTGTCAGCTACTGGATTCAAACCTTGGATCTCTGTACATACAGCTTAGCCTATCATTGCAGTCTAGAAGTGTGACTAAACACACTCAGCTATGCTACCGGATGGCACTGATGTGCATGAAAACAAAATTCTTTGACCAACTTTGTTTCTATATTTTGCTAGTGTCATTTGAAACTATGCAGAAATAAAAGGTTAAGGGAGTATGTAAAGCTCACCAAATATTGATTTTGTGAGCCTTCATAAGAAATTGGATCATGGAGAGCTTATAATTAGTAAGAGACTGTTTATATATGTCATCTGAATGTTGGTCACATGGCTTCCTGCTATTTTTTCTTTTGCTGCATTATTATGGTACTGATATAATTTTTACAGATATTCTGATACATCTGGTTATTTCATAAGCTGATAGCAAAGGGTAAGATGGTAATAAAGGGAAACTTATCTCTTTACAAAGTGGCAGTAAAGAGGCGATAAAGTGGCAGCCGAATATAATGAGGTATCCTGTCATAATGAAATTACATTAGGTTTATAACTAACTTTAATATGTGTCTGGAAGTAGGCTACCATGTCGGTTTGGTGATATTAAAAAACATGTGCTCAGAACATGCTCTATGATGCATCTAGGCTACCTTAACAAAAATAGAAAACCAAATTTATGGAGAGATTAGGGTTTCCATACTGAAATATTGGCCCTTGTTCTACTAGGTACAATCCATTAACTAAGTACAGGAATGAATAAAACGATGAATGGTTGGCACGGTGAATATGGTTGGCTACTAGCCTATAGCCTACTACACTGGTCAAAACAATTAGGGGATCAGTTGAGATATCTAGGTTCTGACGTATTGTCATAGGCAGAATGACCTAAAATGGTTCGACGTCTTTCTGTTGGTTCTACGGAGTGGAGGCAACAACATTACGGCAACCGAGATAGTGGTAATAACAGAAAGTTTTTGCAGACGGGGTTGGTGTGGATGTTTGTTTACTCTACCAAACGAATGATACAAGCAGTTGGGTTCAGATGGTGTAGTGAGCAGGTAGTGCAATGCAACAACAACGTGACTTCCCGAAGGTATGGCATGGAGAGCCATAGGAAGGTTGGAAACGGGAAAGACACAGAGGGAGGTGGCTGCAGCTATTGGAGTGTCCCAAAGTGTAATTTCCAGGACCTGGACGCGATTTCAGACAACAGGAACCGTTAAAAGAAGGCCAGGCCAAGGTCATCCACGGGTAACATCAGCAAGAGATGACCGTTATCTCCGGTTAACAGCCCGTCGAGACAGGAGGCTGAATGCAACTCAGCTGCAGCGCACCCTCTAGGCGGCAACAGGACGCGCAATATCAACACAAACAGTCCGAAATCGCCTTCGGGAAAGTGGCCTCTACACACGGAGGCCTACGGTGTGTGTCCCATTAAAACCACGCCACCGTTTAGCCTGCAGAAACTGGGCGGAGAAACATCAGGATTGGCGTCAAAAAGAATGGCACCAGGTTCTGTTCAGAGATGAGTCAAGATTCTGTGTTCAGCCGGAAAATCGTTGTTCCCTCATCTGGAGAGAACATGGAACTCGGAACAATCCCGCTTATGTGCAGTAAACAGCTCCATATCATAATGGTGGACGAATGGTGTGGGCAGGTGTCAGTATTGGAGGAGTTACGGACCTCTATGTCGTTCAGAATGGCGCTTTGACTGCTCAGAGGTATCGAGACGAGATCCTTTGACCGTTTGTTGTATCCTACGCTGGTGCCATAGGCGATGGGTTCATTCTGGTGGACGATGACGCACGTCCCCACAGAGCTGCACTTGTGGACAACATGCTTGACGACGAAGGCATTGATCAAATGGAGTGGCAAGCTTGTTCACCGGACTTAAACCCGATTGAGCATGTCTGGGATGCACTTGGCAGAAGCATTGCAGCCAGACCAGCACCTCCCACAATGGTGTCCGAGCTGAATATTGGACTGATGGAAGAATGGCCAAAGATCCTTCAAGAGCTGATTGATAACCTCATGCTGTCCATGCCACGCAGGTGTGCAACTGTCCTGGCCGTCCGAGGTGATCACACACCATATTAGAGGGCAACGAGAATGACTTTTTCACTTTTATGGTAGCCCCATGGTGGCTCGCTCTAAGTAAACGCCATGTAAACCTCCAGTAAAGAGCTGAGACAGCACAATGTCGTACTGTAGCACACACAAATTACAATTGTAACCCAATTCGGAATAAAAGACGTTACCATATGTATCTTGTGTATGATATCTCACCTGATCCCCTAATTGTTTTGACCAGTGTATAATAAATGTACCGTAATTACCATTATTGAATAATAACGTGCCGAATTATAGCAGAATGTGGGAATGAATATAAATGAAAACCGTGTACACTTTCATCTTTGCAATATCCACAGCAGATGAATAAATTTATTTGCACCACCAAGGACCACCAATATGTTTGAATTTTCTCGCGAAGTTGGGTCAGTGATTTGCCGCTACACGGCACGAGAGCATGGCAAACATTTTCGCAAACTAAGGTCAGTGATCCCCCCCATATTCTTTGGCAGTAATATTCTGGCCAATCGGTGTGATAATGGCACTGATTTGCAGCAAATTTGCCGATTCAGCCTATCATCATTTCTCGGTGAAGCGAGTGGTTTTCAAGGCCACTTGCGTACTTTCGACCCATAAACACATAAACAGATGCAGGGTATTTCTGGAGATATTTTAGATAACCTCTATAAATATTAATAAAACAATGCCAAACATACTTCAAACTGTTCATTTATATTGCAACTTACTTCCTTCCCCCTTAGTGCCACTTAGGCCTACTGTAAATATGGTACTACCGTTAAACTTAACCTTTTAATTGCCACCTATCTTTGCCCCATGTTGCCACCTAAACCCTAATGTGGGACCATTTTCCCCCCTTTACAGTCACTTAAAACCACCTTAGAAGTTGTTCTTAAATTGCCACTTTACTTCCCCCTCAGTGTTACATATAGTATCTATGTGCCATCTTAGAGGGTATGTTTAATTTACCACCTTATTTCCCCTTTATGCCACTTAAGCAGCTAAAAGTATCACCATAGAAGTTGTACCTAATTTACCATCTAGTTTTTCCTTGGAGCAACTTAACATTTATGCCACTTAAATACCACCTTAGAAGTTGTTCCTAATTATCTACATAATTTCCCCCATAGTACCACTTAAATTCCACTTAAATACCACCTTAGAAGCTCTTCTTAATTTTCTACCTTATTTCCCCTTCGTGCCACTTAAATGCCACTTTGTTTCCCCCTTAATAGCACTTAGCTACTACTTAGATACTACCAGTACCTTAAAAAATTTCCCCTTGGTTACCACCTTAATTTCTCTTTACTGCCACTTAAACCCTTGTACTATATATCACTTTACTGCCCCCTTGTCTTTGCTGCTGGTTTTTTTTTTACTCCTAAATGACCAATCTACACTTTTCTTTTTTTAACTTCTAAATGACCAATCTACACGTTGTTGCCACCTTGTTCAAGGACAGTATTCCTCTATTTGCCAATTTACTGCCATCTTAGTCCTTAATATATTTTGTCAGGGTAATAAACTTACCCTAAACAAATTGTGCATTAGTGCAATCTGAGGGGAACCCCTACTGCTTGCTTTCTCCTGCTAATGTAACTTGTTGCAACACACTCATTAATGGTAGAAGGTAATAGGTCTACTGCATACCCACTTGAATGATTTGGAAACTGAACATCTCTATTACAAACCGTATAGTTAATATTTCATTGCATCCTTATCTAAATAAATTCTTATGAGAAACATGGATAATCAATCATTTCTACTTCATAAGTCTCTGGTCAATCGTGATGTTAGATACTGGTATCTAAGGTTTTTCATTTAATATTATTTTGTCTGTTCTTTCTTCTTCTATCTGTTTTTCTAGCTGAGCTGTAAAGCTGAGTGCATTTTGATAGCTATATTGCTGCTTGAATGAAAATGAATGAGTCCATATGCACATGATACAAGATAAGTAGGTGTGATACAAATTATAACTTGCCATTAGCGGTTGTCAGCTGGAAAAGTGCCCAGTAAATAACAGCCAGTTCAGAAACCATGGTGATGTCTCACTGATCAATTCTGAACATCGGCAGTAGCACCAGCCTTGGCTTAATGAGGCTTCTCCACTGAATTGGATAATGGCAGTGGGTCCCCACTTCCTCTGAGGGGAACCCTTACTGCTTGCTTTCTCCTGCTAATGCAGCTTGTTGCAACACACTCATTAAGGGTAGAAGGTAATAGGCCTACTTGAATGAACTTCTCTATTCCAAACAGTACAATGCATTTTTCATTACATCCTTATATAAATAAATTCTTATTTAAGATATGGTGAATAATCAATCATTTTTACTTCAGCAGATAAGTCTCTGGTCAATCATAAGTGATGGTAGATTTGGGGGTGGCTAATAGTATTATACAGAGACATTTATATTGTACATATATAATTTATTCAAGATCACCTCATGGTGTACTGGCTAGCATTCTTGGCTGTCAACCCTGAGAACAGAGTTTTATTCTCTGCTCTGCTAAGAAATGTAATTCTGGTCTGAATTTGGAGTGGAGTGCACTCAATCTGATGAGTAGGGTGATCAGATGACCTGGTTTTACTGGGACAGCCCTAATTTTTGGCATGCTGTCCCGATGTTTCGAAGAACTTTCTCAGGATGCTTGAATGCCCCAGTTTTATATTACGGTAAATTGATTGTTCCATCATTGGATGAGTAGTTTGTTTTGAATTTATGTTGTGTCTTCCAGGTAGCAATTTGTTGTTCTAGATTCAGTTAGATGGCCTGTTGCCTCCTCTTGATGAATGCAGTATTTTTGCATTTATCTGTTGGCACCGGTTAGAATAAAATATCTCAGTCTCATTCATTCGGCGTAGGGGAGTGGCGACCCCATCGCCCAGTGGGCAACCACTGTAATCAGCCACCCGAGTATTGGTGGGAAAACCATAGCCTCTGGGGCGGGAGGAAATGCTCACCCCCAGCCCTGAACAACGTGGGAGTAAATAAGCAGGACGGATGCTTTGAGGGAAACCACCGCACGCTGTCGCTGGGCTAATCACCCGCACAGTGTATCTACTGATTCAGAGAATTAAAGATGGCCTCGGAAATGGACGGATAAACAGACGACGACAACTACGCAATGAATATGGACTATGGAGAGGAAACCACGACTGTATATGGAGGTGAGAGTGCAGGCCAGGAGACCCATTAGACGACCGAGGATCTGGGAAGAGAGATGATGCAGGTTGCAGCCATAGAGGAAAGACCATGCAGCAGCTCCGCGGTCTCACCGGGAACAGGCAGATTTACAAGAGATGGATCCGAGGTTATCTCCCAACGCCACGGTAGTGGCATATTGGGGAAGAGAAAGAAGAAGAAGTCTCTGTCATGACTGTGATAATATGGAAGCTACTGAGGTATGGCATTCACGGCACAGACAGTGCCTGTGGATGCTGTGAAATATTCTTCTCATATGGTCAGTATGGCTGTACTGACTCAGTGAGGAAAGCAATGGCAAACTACCCCACTCCTCACCTTGCTGTTTATGCCTCAATACAGTGCTGCCTTGGATTTTTATGGGATTCTATCCACCTAATCTATGGCAATGCCTTTTGAGAATGAAACCAGCCTCCAGGCTGGTTTCAATTAGGGGCTTGGACACTGAAGATTTCAGCCCTGTCTTCCTTACAAAGAGTTTATCCAGACCTTCAGTAGTGCATGGAATGTGATGGTCTGAGTGTGATTAACCGAATTTCACTGGAAGGGAAGAGTTAGCTTGGAATACTATTTCTAACAAGGGCCTTAAGGCTTGATGGGTACAGCACACACTTTCAAATGCACAGTAGATCATATACACTGTTATTCATTTTATGCAGTTGATATTATGAATTTAAAAAAAACTTTCTAATGAACTACAAAGTGGATTGAGAACAAACTCGCTGTGTTTCACAATCGAGTTTGGAGTTGCGTACCAGACTGAGTACCTGTGTACTAACTGAAGCCCGCATTCAGCTAAAGTGCTGTTTGCAATGGTGACGGGGAGAGTGCCAGTAAGTGAGTGGTGTGCTCATCTTCTGCTTTCATTAAGGACTGAGAATAAACTAAAAGGTTAGTGTATCCCTGTTTTTTGTGGGGTTTCACCTAGATGCACCAAGTCAGGCTCATCAGCGGGCTCTTGGCGACTGTGCCTGGTCTGCCGCTAGGGTAGTGAACCATGCACTACATCACCTTATATGAAGCGCATTTGCACTTCTTTACTGCGAGAGCTGAGAGTTCTTACAGCTTTTTTCCTCCCTAAGAAGGTTTCCAAAAAGATGACAAATTGGCTTTCACAGGCGAGTAATTAAAATATATTACACCAATATCCACTTTACAATACAAAAACGTTTTTATATGATGTCCTTACACTATTTGATACATGTTTCGGCTCTGTGAGCCTTCTTCAGTCAAAACACATTAATGATTTTCATATGGCAGTCTATGTGTTGATCTTGATAATGTAATGGTTTCTTTCGCCCTCACGTTGAGCGCCAAATGTAACCTTTTGACTGCCCACACGTTGAGCGTACAAATGTAACAGTTTCGCTAGCCCACACTGTTGGGAGAAAATGTAATTGTTTACCTTTGCCTAAGCTATGTTGTTTTAATGGGCGCCAAGACCTCAATGCAATGCTGAAATCTAAATTTGTATTTAACAACGTCTAGCTCTGGTAGAACACCGTCAAGAATCTATTCACTCAGATCGTG
This sequence comes from Meconema thalassinum, assembly GCA_946902985.2. Classification (NCBI taxonomy): domain Eukaryota; kingdom Metazoa; phylum Arthropoda; class Insecta; order Orthoptera; family Tettigoniidae; genus Meconema; species Meconema thalassinum. The sequence continues at coordinate 478,341,752 of OX336391.1, forward strand.
GTATGATTTGATCATTAACCCAACAAACAATTGTATCAGGAGAAGGAATTGGTCTATATCTAATGCTACCTACTGAAAGCAAAGATTGCATTGTAAAAGAAATGAATTTATTATATAAAACAAGTATAGCAAAATTAATAATAATAAGTATAAAATTTAAATTGGAGCGTTGTGATTTGAATATTACCGATAGAAAATTACGTGAAAACGGAGTCTGATAAATTGATTTTACTCTTATTTCCAAGCTATGAAGTTACTGAAATATGAAATATAAAACAAAGAAAAATGAGAGATTGCGTATTTCTGCGTCATTTGCGCTTACCATTGGAAATTGCCAAGGCATTTCCCTCGTTCTTGATGATGTTGTGAGCTTCCCACAGTCTCCTGGACGTCGTCATCTCCGTCGGAATTTGATGATATTCTGGTAGATTAGATAATTCTATGGTCCGTACCTCGGACCCAAACACTCGTACAACCAAGTTTTACAAAAGTTCGTCGCTAACTCCACTGAACATCGGAGCGACACGCACTTGCGACCGTACTCTGCAAGTTCTACACAGATTGTCCCTAACTCCACTGAACATCGGAGCGACTCGCACGCGCATCCATACTCCTCAAGTATTTCACAGATAGTTCCTAACTCCACCGAACATCGGTGCGACTCTCACGCGCATCCATACTCCTCAAGTATTTCACAGATAGTCCCTAACTCCACCGAACATCGGTGCGACTCTCACGCGCATCCATACTCCTCAAGTATTTCACAGATAGTCCACGTTCCACGGCGCGTCGAACGATATATCCACACGTTGGCTCCCCCACCATGGTACCGACATCTAGCTTACGTCGTCCTCACTGATTGGCTGCACCCTACGCGCTAGATCCCCACTCCTTCCTCATTACACTCCGCGGGAGGGAGAAGTCGATTTCCGTTTCAACAATTCGCCTTTTCTAGACCTTGCGACCCAGCCTTGCGTAATACTTCTCGACAGGAATCAGCTTGTACTTGAAATCCCAGTGAGTCACGTCTCTCGATATACCCTAACTGACAAAACTCCGTAAAATTCCGTAATCACATAATTTTCTATAATATTGTCGTTCGTAATAATTTGCTTGATAGCGTTTTCTAAGACATAGAAAACCTATCTGAATGCTAATAATTTTTATAAAATGCTCCGAAAATACCTTAATAATAATTATAATAAATTAATAATAATAATAAATTAACATGAAAAATTCTCTTGGCTGAACAATTTGCCGCGTAAATAAATATAGAATGGCTTCCTACTGACTTATGCCAGTTGCATAAAAACCCCACGAAAAACACGTTACATATTCGCCTCGGATCATCGGATGATTTACCGTGACGACGGTCCATTATCCGATTATCCCAGACACGTTAATAAACCCCATCCAAAATACATATTACATAAATGAAATCACCCTAAATTACAGATATATACACTCATATTTTTTCTTCACGCACTTTGCGTCAAAGTTTGTTGTCACTATGGATTGCACTTTGCAACCAGTCCAATGTTTTACATATGGAATAGTGTTCCACGGATATTTCCGCCTCTCAAATTTCTCTATGTTGGAGAAATAGACATAATTAATGTGTGAGCACTATGTATTTATGATGTCATATCACACGCATTGAAGGTGTTCTGATATATTTATATCACCATAGAACTTCCTAATTTCACTGGAGGTCCCCTCCTTATGGTGACATTTAATTCCACTTATCACTGAGCACACGATCACACTATTGTGGCAGCGCCTCGTGACCATAATACTTAATCTCTCTTTGAAGTAGATTAAATTAATATTGACTTCTGAAAAAAAACAGTAAATGTGCATTACATATAACACCAAATATTTCTGTGCCGTAATCGCCCTGTCTTGTTAAGTTCCCGTTAACCATATTCTACTTAATACTAGTTCTCAACAAAGACCATTTCTCCTCACACAAATAATACCATTGTACATATTATCTTAAATTACACACTTACAAATCTTACATGGCGAGGCCGTAAACAGAAATCACGTGTGCTGATATGTATGAGTTTCATGAAGGACTGTCTCGCATTCTGATGGCCCATCTTTTGCCTCGTGGACGCCTTAAGCAAAAATACCCTGTTCAAGCGCTCACCCATCTCTTGGAGGCAAATGGGAATTCACCAGCGCTACCAAATTCTGGCCTTGGTGTATCGAGACATTTTAGTGCTCAACAGCATCCGACAATCCCGTCATATTTCCCTGTACCTTAAAAACTCTCATTTACTTACATACTACCCCCCTGTGTGACTTCTGATACGCCTGCCTGGAAGACCAACTCCTCCCACGCACCAAATACCACACTTACTCATTTGATAGGCTGGCTCGCCAGCTAAACACACTCACTTTATGACACATATTTTCGTAGACTATGTATATTATACGTTCCGTATAATCTGTTTCCCTCACTATTCTCCAGCACATATGCTGTTTTGCCAATACGTTTGGAAACTATAAATGGGCCCTCGTAGAGATAAAAGAACTTGGACATGACTTTCTCTAGCTTATTTGACTGTTTCGGCACTCTAAGTAAGACTCTGTCTCCCGGCTCGAATAGGTCAAATTTAGTTTCTTTTTGTTGGCGAATTCTCTTTTGTGCTGACTTAGATAAATTCTGTTTCGCCAACTGGACAATGTAATCCATCCCCGGTTGCTTACCCTCATTTAATCCCAACACCCTCGCTAGTTCATTTTGTGGTCTTTTTCCGAAGTGAACTTCGTATGGCGTCAATTTCGTGCTCTCATGCTGGACAGAATTCAGCCAAGTCTCGACCTTGGGAAGATGTCCAACCCAGGCCGCATGCTTGTCATGCACTAGAGTCCGAAAAAGACGAGCCACTTCCCTTAATGGACGCTCTGCAGAATTACCCTGAGGGTACCTTACAGAGGAATGAACGTGTGTTATACCAGCTTCCTGCATACTGGTTCTCCATTTCTTTGCAGTAAACTGTGGTCCACTGTCAGATAGTATCCTGAGAGGAATGCCAAACTCAGGTACATACTTATTAATGATCAGACGGCTACACGCTAGTCCCGTGGCTTTCCTTAGCGGATATAGCTTGACATACATACTAAAAGCGTCAATAACTATAAAAATGTACTCGTAGCCGTACTGTCCTTTAACGATCGGGCCAAATAAATCCACACACAGTAGTTCGCCGGGACTACTGGTGAGAACTGCAGATCTCTCCCCCACTAAATATTTAACTGGATATTTACTCCTTTGACAGGTGTCACACTTAGCTAAAATCCTCCTAACGTCCCTTCCCATTTTACTCCAAATGAAGTCACGACCAATTTCATAGAAGACCTTGGCAGCACCAAAGTGTCCTAATTCCCTATGAATGAACCAAATTAGCTCCTCCCGCAAAGTGGAAGGAACACATATTGCCCACCGATTATTCCTACATTTCCTTGCAAGAAGCCCATCCTGCATCTTGTACGTGAACCGTCCTACTTTCACATACTCTTCTTCACCTATTTCCAACCTAGCCAGTGGCTCCTTTAACTTAACGTCATCACGTTGCTCCACTAGCATATTTCTCAGTGTCTGTAACGATGCCCTGTTGCTACTGTCCACACATGCACATATTAAAATACCGTCCTCTGCTTTAACCACAGGATAATCCCTACATAAATTAGTGTCCCTCGATAGCATGTCTGCAAGAATGTTATCTTTACCTTTAATATATTTTACTGTGAATTCGTATTCCTGCAGAGCAAGAATCCACCTACTAACTCTGTTAGAACTGAGTTTACAAGTTCTCATATACAGTAATGCATGGTGATCTGTGTGGATCTCAAATTTCCCCCCTACTAAATACATTCTAAATTTCCCTAAACTGAAAACAATACCTAAAAGCTCTAACTCAGTAATCGTGTATCTTTTCTCTGCTGCTGTCAGTCCTCGCGAGGCTAAAGATACAATGCACAGATTACCCTCATCATCTTTCTGACATAATACTCCAGCAATGCCTATATGTGAAGCATCTGTCATAACCACATATTCCTTATCTTTTAAAGGATATTTCAGCACTACAGCTTTCTCAAAACCTTCCTTCAGCGCTCTAAAAGCCTGTTCATGCTTGGACTCCCATCTCCACCGAGTCCCACTTTTAAGCAATTCCCTGAATGGTTCTACCAACCCTGAGTATTTAAGAACGAACCTCCTGAAAAAGTTGCAAATTCCCAGGTAAGTTTTTAACTGTTTAACATTCTGTGGCACCTCTGCGTTAAGTATCTTATTAATCCTACTTTCTTCTGGTGTTACACCTCTATTCGACACTCTATGACCTAAAAATGTCACTTCTGACTGACAGAATGACGACTTAGACAGCTTCAAAGTGAACCCTGCCTGATCTAACTTCTGAAAAACTATATTTAAATGACGTAGATGCTCCTCAAAACTGCGTGAACTAATTACCATATCATCTATGTAAATGGTTACAAACTCTCCTGTGTCATCCCCTAATGCGATGTTTAAAGCCCTAATTAAAGCTGCAGAACTACTCTTTAACCCATAAGGTGTTCTACAAAATTGATAAAGGTTATATTTATGACTAAAAGCTGTAAATGGTCTATCTTCGTACATAAGTGGCACTTGCCAAAAACTGGAACTCAGATCTACACAAGTGAAATACTTCTTCCCCTCAAATGTTTGCATTAATTCTTCTATTGACATAGATTTCAGCTGATCTGAACTAATTCTACTGTTAACCAAACGAGCATCTAAACAAATACGAACAGTGCCGTCGGTCTTGGGTACCGTGATCAAAGAATTAACATATGGACTGTTAGAATGCTCAATAATCCCATCTTCAAGCATCTGGTTAATTTGTGCCTCAACTGCACTCTGATAAGCGAAAGGTACAGGATATCTATGTCCTGTGAATACTGACCTATCAATAACGTTCAATGAATGTGTATAGCAATTGGCCATACCAATGCGATCCTCAAACACTCTCCTATTACACCATAACACATCATAGAGCCGAACACACTGTTCATCCTCTATATTTCCCTGAAATGCAGCCTCACGTAACGAGTCCTCTAGACTTCCGTTCGTAATCACACTGCCCACAAAACATGGAGAACCCCGCTCTACGGCTGGCGATATCTCATTTAAAGTACAAATCACACCTACAACACTACTTCTCTGAATTTGGTCATTGAACGCTACTTCTACTTCAGAATCTCCCCATTTAAATTTCAAACTCCCTACATCATAACATAAGTTACCAGACACTCTACTTAGCCACTCTGAACCCAAGATAACACTGAATACTAAATTTGGAATTACAAGGCAAATCTGCTTCTCTACATGATTATTAATTTTAATGTCTACTAAAACTTGCTTAGAAATTACTTTAGACCTCTTCCCAACAGCTGTGATAACAAAAGTGCTTTTAATTGGCATCTCCTCAAAATTTACTCCAGTTCCTTTCATTTTATCATAAAATGCACTACTTATGCAACTCTTCATACAACCACTATCAATTAAAACATCTGTGTACGCCTCGGACACGTTAAATTTAACTATGGGGCTCTTACTAACCACTTCCTGAATAATACCTTCATCATTTAGTTCATGTAATAATTCATTTCTTACATTTAGGTCATAGGGTTCCTGTATAATTGTATGGACAGGGCATGCTACAGACTGAGATTCTGACCTTACTTCGCAGCCTGGTTCGCGTTTAAAGAACCGCTACAGCTGGCCGTAGTACTACTAACAACTGAACTGGTCTGGTTGTTCTGGACTGTGTTGTCATTGTTTGGCTGTATATTACTACCACTAGGCTGTCCTCTTCCTTGACCCCTATTCTGGTTGTAATTATTTTCATTATAATTTCTCCCTTGATTTCCCCTGAAATCATTGTTTCTCCCTTGATTTCCTCTGTAATCATTGTTCCTCCCTTGATTTCCCCTGAAATCATTGTTCCTCCCTTGATACTGATTACCATAGCCATTTCCTCTGTTCTGATTTAGCTGATTATTATTATTTCTATTTTGAGCGTTGGCCCCTTCGCCACCGTTCCCTTGAACTTCTTGATGCCTGGCTTCATTAGGTCTATTATTATTATTACCCTGGTTCCGATTGAAATTGTCCTCATAACCTCCTCTCCCTAGTGCATCAAATGTGCTTAACAAATTTTCTACTTGTGATATAGTCTTTACATTCTGGATACAAGCAGCCTCCTTGATCCTATAGGGAAAGTGCCTAAGTAGCAACCTTACCACATCACTTTCCTCCTTCAAGCCATCCAGATATTTACACACTAATACCTGCCCTAAAAAGTATTCGGTCATGGTGGAGCTTCCTTTAGGGTTATATTTACCACACACTACTCCCTCACGATGCTGCGACTGAATAACCTCATTCCAGAACTTTTCACAGAATTTCATTTTAAAATCATTGATATCAGTAAACTTGTCTCTGTAGACAGCAAACCAATTCCTCGTTTCCCCCACAAACACTTGTTCTAAAATTTCAACTACCTGGCACCACTCAATACTACCATTTTCCAACCTTTCCCCGAATTTATTTTCTATAGTGTTCATGAACTCCATTGGGCACCCCTGTCGATTGCTGAACTTACCCAGTTCTACCTCCCTGTGTGTGCTATTCACAAAAACTGGCCTATTCTGACTATTTTCTTGCCTGATCCTAGCTTTTAATTTTAACTCTAATTCTGCGATTTTCTCCTCAGCCTTCCTCTCAATACTGTTTACTGTTAATTTAATGTTTCCTTCTGATTCTTCTACTTTATCATATAGCTTTGCTTGTTTCTCCTCAATCTTGCTAATGCTCTCTCTATTACTCTCTCTTAAATCATTTACTTCTGCAACTATTTGCGAGTGGACTTTCTCAATTCTACCCCCCAGCTGTTCCTTAACCTCTTTAGTTGCTACCTGAATTTTGTCAATTTCTCCCCCCAATTGCTTTTTGACCTGCTGTGTTTCCAGTTGCACTAGTTCTTTTAAATTTTCAGCCTGTGTACTGATTCTAATTTCTAACTCCTCCTGTACTTTTCCTAATTTCTTATCTACATCTGCAATGATCTCTTTAACCTTCTCTTCCATTACTCCTCTGATTTCTCCTCTAATCTGCTCCATTTTCACACTAATTTCCTTGTTGTTCTTATCTAATTTTTCATTATTCTGTTCCAATTTATTATTTAAAGCTTCTGTACTTTCTTTATTTTCCCTACTGTTTTGTTCTAATTTTGCATTATTCTGTTCTAATTTTGCATTTAAAGCTTCTGTACTTTCTTTATTTTCCCTACTGTTTTGTTCTAATTTTGCATTATTCTGTTCTAATTTTGCATTTAAAGCTTCTGTACTTTCTTTATTTTCCCTACTGTTTTGTTCTAATTTTGCATTTAAGACATCTGTACTTTCTTTATTTTCCCTACTGTTTTGTTCTAATTTAGCGTTGTTTTGTTCCAGTTTAGCATTTAAAGCGTCACTACTAACTTTGTTCTGATACATGAACTCGAGAAGTAAAGTATTTAATTCTGGTTGGCCGCCTACACTCCCTGTTTCAGTATCGGGATTTACCTCCGCTACCCCGGTACTACCATCACTCGACATACTGCTCGTATCATCACTCTCCAGTTGATGACCACTACGTAACCTCATCTGTCTTTCTTTCTCATCCCCCATAATGATATACACTGATACAGACAAATAACCCCCAAAATACAGGCACAGAAATATATACCCTTCTCCTTCCACAAATGTTATTAGGTTTTCAGCCCCAAGTTGTCGGCGACAAATGTAATGGTTTCTTTCGCCCTCACGTTGAGCGCCAAATGTAACCTTTTGACTGCCCACACGTTGAGCGTACAAATGTAACAGTTTCGCTAGCCCACACTGTTGGGAGAAAATGTAATTGTTTACCTTTGCCTAAGCTATGTTGTTTTAATGGGCGCCAAGACCTCAATCCAATGCTGAAATCTAAATTTGTATTTAACAACGTCTAGCTCTGGTAGAACACCGTCAAGAATCTATTCACTCAGATCGTGGTATGATTTGATCATTAACCCAACAAACAATTGTATCAGGAGAAGGAATTGGTCTATATCTAATGCTACCTACTGAAAGCAAAGATTGCATTGTAAAAGAAATGAATTTATTATATAAAACAAGTATAGCAAAATTAATAATAATAAGTATAAAATTTAAATTGGAGCGTTGTGATTTGAATATTACCGATAGAAAATTACGTGAAAACGGAGTCTGATAAATTGATTTTACTCTTATTTCCAAGCTATGAAGTTACTGAAATATGAAATATAAAACAAAGAAAAATGAGAGATTGCGTATTTCTGCGTCATTTGCGCTTACCATTGGAAATTGCCAAGGCATTTCCCTCGTTCTTGATGATGTTGTGAGCTTCCCACAGTCTCCTGGACGTCGTCATCTCCGTCGGAATTTGATGATATTCTGGTAGATTAGATAATTCTATGGTCCGTACCTCGGACCCAAACACTCGTACAACCAAGTTTTACAAAAGTTCGTCGCTAACTCCACTGAACATCGGAGCGACACGCACTTGCGACCGTACTCTGCAAGTTCTACACAGATTGTCCCTAACTCCACTGAACATCGGAGCGACTCGCACGCGCATCCATACTCCTCAAGTATTTCACAGATAGTTCCTAACTCCACCGAACATCGGTGCGACTCTCACGCGCATCCATACTCCTCAAGTATTTCACAGATAGTCCCTAACTCCACCGAACATCGGTGCGACTCTCACGCGCATCCATACTCCTCAAGTATTTCACAGATAGTCCACGTTCCACGGCGCGTCGAACGATATATCCACACGTTGGCTCCCCCACCATGGTACCGACATCTAGCTTACGTCGTCCTCACTGATTGGCTGCACCCTACGCGCTAGATCCCCACTCCTTCCTCATTACACTCCGCGGGAGGGAGAAGTCGATTTCCGTTTCAACAATTCGCCTTTTCTAGACCTTGCGACCCAGCCTTGCGTAATACTTCTCGACAGGAATCAGCTTGTACTTGAAATCCCAGCGAGTCACGTCTCTCGATATACCCTAACTGACAAAACTCCGTAAAATTCCGTAATCACATAATTTTCTATAATATTGTCGTTCGTAATAATTTGCTTGATAGCGTTTTCTAAGACATAGAAAACCTATCTGAATGCTAATAATTTTTATAAAATGCTCCGAAAATACCTTAATAATAATTATAATAAATTAATAATAATAATAAATTAACATGAAAAATTCTCTTGGCTGAACAATTTGCCGCGTAAATAAATATAGAATGGCTTCCTACTGACTTATGCCAGTTGCATAAAAACCCCACGAAAAACACGTTACAATAAGAAACTTTTAAAAAATCCAGCAATTCTTCTAGGCTTTTGCAGTGTCTGCTACCCTAGCAGCGGTCCGGGCATAGTCATCAAGAGCCTGCTGATGAGCCTGACTTGGTGCACCTAGACAAAACTCTGCAAAAGACATGGCGAAAACCAGGAAGAATTGCTGTATTTTAATTATTTGGTTGTGAAAGCCAATATGCTATCAGGTTAGTGTATGTTCATCAAGCAGGCATGTTGTTCAATTAAGGAAGAAAAAAGAGGTGTAATTTTGACTGTATTTGAATCTATAATGTATTAATTTGGGTATATATGATCATTTGTGAACAACTTTGTAATTTTTCATGTTGGGTTTGGCACCACATTTAATGATAGGAGTTACATAGCTACTCTTCCATCTATTAGGAAAATTACCAGTTCCAAGAGAGAGATTAACCCTTTTAGTGCCAGAGTCGCTGTGAGCGATCCTCATAAAATGAACTTAACTTGCCAGCGTCGCTCTGAGAGACGCTTCGTTTTTGTATTCTTAGAGGGGCTTATAAACCTAAAATGGCGTCTAAACTTGACGTGACCATTAAAGAGAGTTCTAGCTACCATTTTCTGGCAAACATCTTTTGTTTTCCGTCCATCGATATACTCGAGAGATATTTGAAGTTCCTTGACTTGTTTACTCGTGACTCGTAAAAGCATGGCTTCCAAGGGAAGGAAGCATTGTTTGAGAGAGGAAGAAATTGAAGAATTAATGATTGATGAGTCAAGTGGTGAACTCTTGGACTTCGTGGACAGTGATTGCGATCTTGTGTGTGACGAATCAAGTGCCGATTCCGCTTCGGACAATGAATTACCTGCGCTGAATGCGATCGTACATAAACAAACAAGTGATAGTGATGATAATGTTGTTGATAGTAAGAGTGACTGGGAAGAAAGGAATGTTGACCAGGACAATCCTCCACAGGCTACACAACCACAAATGTGAAAGATAAAACTACAGGGTGCCCTTCTGTTTATTTATTTTCACTGTAATTATTTTTATTTTATTTATATCAACAATGTCATTGTTGGTGTACGGTATTTTATGAATATGCTAGATTTTAGAATTTCGGATTTTGGACACCCCTGCTGATATTTTTAAACTAAAAATCTGCATTTCCTGGTACTTTTGTTATGTATGTGTGCTCCCCAGTGTTAATTTTACTCCATTTATAAACGTGTGGTAATAGGAATAATCAAAAATTTTTATTTTACAGAAGAAATTATTTTAATTAATTAATTAATAAAGAAAGAAATATGTTTCATAATGATCTGAAAAAATGCCTGAATTTAGATACCTATGTTTTGCACTCCCTGACTAAATTTCGCTTTCGTATCTTTCAAAACAGGGGATGTACATATTTTTTTCTGAAAGCCTACATTTTCCATTTAAAAAAAACCTGGCACTTTTAGACTTCACCTTTACCTTTTCGCCTGGCACTAAGAGGGTTAAACAAGATAAATAATGCTTCTGTTAAAACGAATCAACTAGTTCTTAATAAAATAGGTGCGAGACCATCAGAGACAAATTAATTGTGATTTGGAAGATTTCTAGTTTATTAAAAATAACTGCTTTAAAAAAGTATATATATATTTTAATTTTTTTTTTTTTTAACCCACAGGTGGAGAGGTTAATAGAGTAAGGAGTTTCAAATTTTGGAATGTCAACTTCTGTTCTTTATTTTTCATTTTGATAGAAGCCCAGATAGATTAGATCTAATTTTTTATAAATGTTCAGTAAAACAAATTTTAGATAGGTGTGTACAATTACCTGTTGCTGCAACTCTGAAAAGGCATAGTAATCACGAGTGCTGCCAGAAACTTTGTATAAGGCATGGAATGCTTTCTTTCTGTAAGACAGTAGGAGCTTGAACTGACCCATTCTTTGGTGTCTGTCCTAGGATGCATTGGTGACGATATTCCCATTCCTATGGGATACAAGGTCAAATCTCTATGTGTTTGATGGTTTTTACAGCTGAATGCTGTTCCTAACCCCAACTTCATCAGAAGCATTAATGAGAGATGAAATGAATAAATGGTTGCAAGGGTCTATTGCATAATAATACATTAAATATTTCCACTATAGTAGTCATTATTGCTATTATAGAGATCAAGAAATAAATACTTTATTATTCCTTTTATACAATGTCAATTATCATTTAATGAATAAATAAATACATTTATTTGTACAATGATTTACTTGATATGGTACCACAATTCTTAGAAACAGCTATTTACAAATTTATGTGAATTTATGGTGGATTTACTACAAGTAGTGTAAGAGGTAGATTATACAAACAGCATTTAAGAGCCATTTCTTTATTTTAATTCTCATAAAAAATCCACAGTACTGATAGATAATGAAGGAGGGAGTATTCAGTTAACATGAATGAAAATAACTTGAAAGAAACAGCATGTAAAGTGACTGCTCATGAAATATGGAAACCTTCAATACAGTTACACATGAATGTAAACTACAGAATGTATGAAATGTGAATGCAATTGAAGAACCCTGCACAAGAACCAGATAGCTCCACTTTTTGTTTCTTTGCTGTAAGCTATCATAAAAAGAAAGCTCTATCTGTCGGTGCAAGAACTGTACTGCTCCACTGATTTGGTGCATATTAGGAGTGTGAAAGGAGATGTCGGAGTTGCTTTAATTAACTTGATCAGCTCCTGAATTAGTCTGGTTCTTACAGCGGCTATAGTTCAATGTTCGGCCGCTCGGCGAGAGAGATTATATTTGCCACAAGATTATCGTGCCTTGGTACAGAATGTGAGTTGCAAGTTCATTGTTCATGATGTAAAATGAACAATGTTTTTGGACCACACAACTCACTTCAAAACCTTCTTCCAACCAAAGGTCAGTACTCATAAAGGTGCAATGTTGACAGTGTCAAACAGCAATGGACATATAGAGATAAGACTTTCCAATTTTTCCCCCCTATTCAATACTTTTAATTTTAACAACTTTTAAGGGTACATGTTTCGGGGCCTGTAATGGTCCCTTCATCAGCCCATACTTCAGTCGTTTTTTTGAAAGAAGTGTTTTTAAATATGCTTCAAAGACAGTACAAAATATGCCTTTTAAGGAGTATAGAAAAACAGAATTTATAGACATTGAACAATTCAACGTCGCTTTAAGTTTTTGTATCACAAGGTCTTATGAGTGTTAAATGACGTCTTCTTCACAACCACAGGATACAAACATGTGCAATAAGTGTACCTGAGAAATTGTTAAACTTTGCATGTTGTTTTTATTAATTTTTAATTAGTGTTTTTAATTGTTTATATGTACATTGTATTTTTTATCATGTTGAGAACTTTGATGTTGTTTATATGAGATGTGTCCTATAAGGAGTATGGGCTGAAGATGGGACCGTTATATGCCCCGAAAAAGTTGTTAAATGTTGTTAAAATTAAAAGTATTAAATAGGTGGAAAAATTGGAAAGTCTTATCTCTATATAATACTGTCAATATGGAACCTAAAATGAATGTTATTTCTAACAGCACTGGACTGTTGTGCAGTGGCAATGTGAGTACCATTGTAAGAGATCTCTTTGTTTTGGAGAAAGCAGGAGCTACTCTTTCCTTACCAGGCGCATCAAGTCTTCTACATCACAGTGTCTTAAAAGTCAATACAAATAAGGCAAGGATGTTCAAGATATAGCTTCGAAGTATGTTCTACCTGACTGTTTGTGGTTCTACAACCAGATGATTTCTACTGGGAGTGATGATGCTGGTGCTTTATAATGATGAACTTCCTGTGAACCTCATTTTCTTGGTGTATATAAATCTTGTTGCATTTAATGATATTTACTCTCACAGTGAGTCTGCTATACAGGGTGTTTCAGAAATACTTTTACAAACTTTGGGGATTGGTTCCTTACACCAAAACAAGAAAAAAAGTTCATATACACACATGTCCCAAAATCATTCGTTTTCACTTTATTAATGAAAGAACATTGTACAGTGACATATTAATTGACAGCCTATTTGGAAGTGTTTAACACATGAACTCATATAAAAATAGGTTCCTGACACCACAGATTAAAGTCTAACGGACCGTGCAAGCCATGGAACGGGTCCTCCTCTGCCCAACCATCTGTCCTGGAAGATCTCCGTCAGTGCAGTGCGAACAAGGTGACTTAAGTGTGTAGGAGCCCCATCATGCTTCACCACATACTTTGTCGTATTTGCAGGGGCACATTGTCATGCAGTAAGTCTGAAAGGGTGTTCTGGATAAAGTCTCTGGAGACAGCACCTGTAAGACGTGCTGGTAGAACGTATGGACCTACAATGCCAGCCCACACATTAATCCTAAACTGGTGCTGATGACAAGCCTGTCTGGAACACCTGTGCATTTGACAGTTTTTCCTCCTGTCGGTGTCAGGAACCTTTTTTGATATGAGTTCATGTGTTAAACAATTCCAAACAGGCTGTCAATTAATGTGTCACTGTACAATGTTCTTTCATTAATAAATTGAAAACCAAGGATTTTGGGACATATGTGTATATGAACTTTTTTTCTTGTTTTGGTGTAAGGAACCAATCCCCAAAGTTTGTAAAAGTATTTCTGAAACACCCTGTATAATGAAGTATGTTACAGTGTTAACTCAGGTAAGTAGTACTGGTTATTGCATTCTCCATAGTAAAAGTTTACCGAGGCACGAAACAAGACGGCTCCAGCGGTTGTGTGAATAAACTGAGAGGAGCCTAGTAACACAACCCGTATCATTTCCACTTCAATATGTATGCTACGATTGCTTCTAGCTACTGTATGTACTTGTAGATAACCCTTACTTTTTCGACAGATAATTATTTTATTCAGTTTTTTATGTCCCACAAAAACATGTATATTCTGGAGCTGTCTGGTTCTTGCGCCGGGCTCTTCAATTGCACATTTTTAGAATTTCTGCTTAGTAACAAGATTAAGAATGTTTTGTCTCAGAAGACAGGCTTTTAACTACTGGCACTGCTTTGCTGAGTTAAATACAATTTTGACGAAGTATGGTATTTTTTATGAGCACATTAATACCAAATAAGATTTCTTTAGCTATTATATCATGTTATGTACTGCCACTCAACCAAAGAATGAGCACACTTTTGGTAACTGTAAATTAGTAATAATAATAATAATAATATCGTATGGCCTCGGGTGCCGGGTACAAGCTTTGTAATTTGACACCCAGAGGGTAGCTTGCATATCGAATTTCGTTGTTCCTTGAATCACTATGAAAGTCAAGGAAGTCAGATATCTAAGCTCCTTGAACACTATAGCAATTTCTAGTAGAGAAATGAGGAACTTTGTGCTGGCGGAAACTCCCGAGATTAATTTTTCCATTATGAACACGGCCTACTGAATTCAAATGGGTTCTTTGATATGCCAACATCGTATGACATGTGTGTCGTATTTTTGCCGCCTTTAGTTAATTTAATGGATTAAAAGAGAGCTAATTTGAACTTGAATCCAATACATTACATCATATAATTATTATTATTATTTAATTACACAAAATAATATAACAACATTAGCAAAACTGCTGAGATATTTTCAGGAGCCTGTGAACCACATTTGATGCATTCTTGCATTGGGAGATGTGTCTGAGAAACTTATAAATTACCACATGCTCATTCATTTTTTGAGCAACTGTACATTAGCTGGTTTGACCAGTACCATTAAGAACAGCTCTGTTGATATAATGCTTGCTCTTGACTGATTTGAAGTGTTGTGTTTGGCATAACAGCATTAATACCAAATAAGGTTTTTCAGCTATGATTAACCATGATGACTGAAGTGGTAAGAGCATAAATATTCAGAAAATCCTAAGTTCCAGGTTCAAGTCTTGATTGTGTTAAGTCATTTTAACTCTATTGGTAACATCAGTATGGCTTGAATTTCTTGTACACAACACAAGTTAATAGCTGAAAACTCTTGTTTGGTACAATTTGAAAGACTACCAATTCCTACTTTCACTTATGCCCACAATCTAATCTTGATAGCTATTTCACAATGTATCATTTATCCTGTCTTTAAAACAGAACCTTCACCAACATGCTATAGTGATTTATGTTATAATCTCACCATAAATTCAAAATTACCCTATTTTATTTGACAAACCAATTAGTGCATTTCTGTAATTATTGACTCAGAACATGTGCAAATATATTTTCATCTTGAACATTTGTGTAAATTTGTACTTCAAGTGTGTGTCAGGTTTGAATCATGCATCTCTACCAAGCAACATTCTGCTAGTTTGCCTGTTGAGTTAGCAAATTCAAAAGTTCTTCGTGGTCCATGTTATTGAGTGTATGAATATCTATGCCCAAAGCATTTGCCACACTCATCATGTCTAAACCAAATGACTTGAGGAGTTCTATGAAGTCCATTTCTTCTCCAGTGAAAGGATTGTGCAGTTTAGGGCAAGAATGATTACACTGTGGCCACGAACATCTTTCTATTAAATGGCGCTGGCAAGATTGGCTGAAGTTATGGGTTCGATGAGAAGATACAATGGATCTTTGTTGTCTTGGTCGGTTTCCTCGCCGACCTACATGCAGAAAAATTAAATGAGAGCATCTGATGGTGATTTCAAGGAACAGGTGTATAGGTCAATTGGTGTAACTCTCTTGATTTTATGAACTGAGGTTAACTCAAGAGGCCATTAACTAATTTCAAAGCATATTTCGTACAAAATATTGAAAATCAACTTTCCAAGAACTTTTTCATCGTTCCAAATAAAATTTCACCCTAAAATTGAACACAGATACCGTAATAGATTTTCAGCAAGCCATTTTAGTTTTATAAGTTATAATGTATCAACATATAAGCTCTATTTACTGATTTCTTTCTCTTGAAGCACATTTACTACATAAGCACTAGACTTTAAAACATTCAAACTTGAAATTTCTTAGTTTATTAGTTTATCTCATCTACCCTTCAAGATATATATATTTTGTTCTAATGAAAAATTATTACATGATTTTTAGACTTTGGGAATTTTTATCTCCTAAGTATGTTTGATACCGTATCAAAATATTGTTCATCAGATCATGTTAAAAATCAATATAAAACAAACTCGAAAATGTCATATATTTCTGATGAATAGTTTTCAAGATGATGACGACGATGATGGCAAAAACAACAACAAAAATAATAAATCTGTATGCCCTTGAGGAAAATGACAAAAATTACAAACTATAAAACATGAAATAAATACATACTCTCTATATTTTTCTTTCCATATTTTACACCCTCATTGGAGCACTTTAATCAATACAAATACAATTAAGTCTGTCTGTCTGTTAGGTAGTCAGCCCGAAGGCTGGTTGGATCCTCAAAAAGTACCGCCGTTACGTTATGCAAGTAGATACCCACAAAAACCCAAGGCAGCATTATTTTGAGGCGTTCTAGGCAAGAAGAGGAGTGAGGTAGTTTGCCATTGCTTTCCTCACTGAGTCAGAACAGTAGTCCTAACCCTATGAGTTGAACCTTTCACAGCATTCACAGGCACTGACTGTGCCCCGAATGCCATTACTAAGCACCACCCATACCTCAGTAGCTTCCATATAATCACAGCCATGAGTGAGACTGAGACATCGGTGAAAAGCCACCTTTTACTCTAGCCTGTGCCAACTGACAAATGCAAAAGTACTGTATTCATCAAGAGATGGCGAACAGGCTAAGAAATAAAAATAAAATCACAATCGTAAAATTTAAAAAAGCCACACATATGCATGCACAAACACCCACACAGTTGTTTTGTTGCTCCAAATATTATATAGCAGGTGCAGTATTCAGTGAGATTTTCTGTCTTGAAGTGGATAGTGTTGGACAAACACAGGAAAGGGAGACAAAGGAAGTAGAAGAGGTAATAACAGGACGAGTAAAGTAGGAACACATTGGGACAGACATGGAAGGAGAAAGGAGTCATTTTAAAAGATCATATAAATATATTACAGTTCAGCTTTAAGGGGTAGTATAATGAATACATGTTTGAGAAACAGGATCGGGGGAAGGCAGCAGACCTACCTACTGCTCGGGTCTAAGCTGCGTGAACCTGAGAGGAATGTGCATCGCGGACTATGAGAAGTGGTGTTGACGTGTGATGAGATTTCCTGGTCCGTGCATAGCACAGAACCAAATACATTGATCGGTGACTCACTCACTTATTCGTAACGCCACAGTGGTTTGAGCAACAGCTGTATGTTAGCAGCATTGGAATAGAAAGCAATACCAGACTTCACGGCGGGCTGTTGACAGATCCTTCTCTTTCGCCTCACCCCTCAAGTTCACAAAGCTTGGGCCCGAGCAGTACTGTAGGTATTAAGTTCACTGCAGGACAGCACTCACATAAAAGGTGAATCTCACAAGTACAAAAAATATTTTGACAGTCTGTGCTGTCTTCATCAGCAAAAGAGGAAGAGAACTACTATTGTCTATTATTACTTCTAGGCTAAATATCCGACTGAATGGTTGCTGTGTCCAGTGTTACCAATTATTACATAGAATACTTCTTCTTGTGCCATATCCCAGTGGCGTATACTGGTCTGAAGATCTGGGCTACCACTGAACTTAATATTACACAAAACATGCTTTTGAACTGAGGTGCGAAAAGAGTTTATATTTGAAAACCCTTCCTTTGACCATACATTAACTTCACGACTAAATAACAAACACGGCCAGCAATACAATTTAGACAGTTTAGAACTGCCAGATAACGTATTCCACCTAGCATATGTAGATGTTGTGAAATGACGTGTATAAATTGGCACACAATTGCAGTCCAGGTGTAGGCCTTGTCATATGCATAATATGAACTTTCTCACTGTATGGACGACGGCTGAAAGGAACTTCTAACAAACCCTCTATTATACAGTCATTGGCATTTAAAGCCACCGCAGGTGTTTGTTCCATAATCTACTCACAAAATCACAACTGGCACAGTTAAAAAAAAACACTACGGTACATAAAGATTATTCAGCATACACACACTTAAATAAATCACACATCGAAAATACTACAACTTCTAAAACATATTCACATCTATGCGCACGATAATGTATATTTATTGTAGGCTATCTGTTGCTTTAAACGCTTTTAACTTCAAAGAAACCGCTGACTGTAGCTGCAACTGGCTCGCTATGAGCGCTGTGCCTGCATGGAACAAGGGTGGGTGCGGGAAGATGGGGAGAGCGGCGTACGGTTGCCGCTTTCTTGGTCGGTTTCTACTGCGTTGCCATGTTGACTACCCTCTAACCATCATTTCCTTCGATAAAGAAGAATGTGCATGAAAGTCACGATTATTTGAATGCTTTGTTGAAACTGTAATAAAGTGTTATTTATTTTTAATGTAATTTTCATGGGATACCGCCGGTAACCCCGGTAGCCCTAAGGATATGCCCCTGCCATATCCTCATTGGATGTTGGCTGTCATCAGGATGATTTCTTGCTTTTTTTTTGCGATTCGGAATAGTGCAGGAATGTTGATACCATACCATGTGCGTAGGTTCTTTAGCCCCTTTCCTTGGCCTCTCCTACCTACAATTTTTCTTTCAATGATGATCTGAAGGAGTTTATATCTATTAATTGCAAATAATATGGTCATTCAAGTTTTGTCTTTTTGGTGTTATGCAAGACCTCCAGTTCTTTGAGTAGATACTCGAGCGCTTTAGTGTTATGCACTCTATTGATCCATGATATTTTGAGCAGGCATCTATCCCACCATATCTCGAAGGCTTGATTTTTTTTTGCTGGTGTTCTCTGTGAGGGTCCGGGCTTTAGCACCATGCAGCATGATAGAGAACATGTAACACCGCAGTAAATGGGGAATACTAACAAAGATAGGGAGTGGGTTCGATTTCCATCCAGGTAGTGGATTTTAGAAACAAAAGGTGGGAACCCTACCAATCAACTCTAATGAACAAATTGGAGATGATGCAAAGGAATGCTGCAAGATTTGTTCTTGGCAAATTCTCCCAAACTGACAGTGTCTCCGACATGTTAAAGTCATTGGGATGGGAATCTCTTCACAACAGAAGACATAAACGAAGACTCTAGGAGATGTACAAAGCATACACAGGGCAGCTGGCCTGGAATGAATTACGAAACAGAATGCATGAGCCAGATTATATGGGTAAGAGAAACCACGCTTACAAAATTAGGCCCAAAATTCAGAAAATAAATTTAGCTAAGTATTCTTTTATCAACAGAGGTATTGAAACATGGATTGAGTTGCCTGAAGAAGTCTTAGAACCTTTTTCTAACAGTGTAAATGTTCTCCAGAAGAAAATGAATATTGTATTCAGGGAACATGGAGACATTTTGGAGAGCAATTGAGATATCTGTAAATATCTTATTACCACCAGGTTTTGCCCAACTGTAACAGTATCTATTAATAAATATAGTTTCCTCTTATTAAGAGTACTTGGAAATCAACCTTTTCTAAGAAATCATATATAGTTTATACGTATTTCTGATTACTAAATAAAAATATATTTAGGCCTATATATAAATGGAAGTCGATGTGAAGCAATGTATGTATGAGTTATAAAAATGAATAGACATGCATTAATGAGGCACTTCCAGACGCCCTAGAAACTTAAAATTTGGTGTCAAGGAAACTAATGACCTCCTCTCCCCACTAAGATCACTAGAAAAATCTTAATTTTCTAATACTCCCCTAAAGACCTGGTTGCGGAAAAAGTGACTCAGAAATCAGCATATTTATGCAAGCGTAAGCATTTTTATTTTGAGAATTTAGTCACCGACAGTTGATTTTCATTCTGAATGTCAGTCGTCCAGCAAGCATGAGCGAGCACTACCCATTTGTGGCCTCAGTGCTAGGGAAGAGCCATCATTCTCATGTGCTGACCAGTGGATCATGTGGAAACAACCGTGGTGCTAGTGTGAAAGCTTGTGATAAAGTCCTCTATCTATCTATCTTGTTGGCATGAGTTTTTTGAAGTAAGGTCTGATGTTGGATAGGTCTGGATGTCTGTTTCAAGTCTCCATCATGCGTATTTTATTTTCTGCCATCATTACTCGTGTTCATCTCGTGGAACCCATGAGAGCCATTCTTGGACCCTGAGGTTCTGCAGTATCCAGTTTGAGACCATTGATATAGCACATCCTCTCTTCTCCTGCTACTTCTACTACTTTCTGCCAGCCTGTTAGCAGTGACAGATGACTGGCCCAGTAAAGTCAAAATGTCTGGATTTGATATTGCTAATTTATGAAAAAGTAAATGGATTTTCCTTCAGTAGAGAGTCTGAAATTATCTGACAAATAATGAATTTCATAGCACGTTCAAACTTGAGAGGAGTAGGCCTACACAAATGTTACTACTTTTTTGACATCATGGAAGATGCACAACAATTTGTAAAAGGCCTATTTATTTATGCATTTAGGAAAAATTGGAGTTCAAGTGCTTACATTTATAACATTATAATAAGTTTAGAATCACAATACCTTTCCGTTTCTTCTTTTTGCTTCTTTCTGTTTTATTTCTTGTTCGATGGTTTTTCTTTCTACGCCGTCTTCTTGGCACTTCCTTTGGTACTGTTGTTGATGTTGCTGGAGTAGTAGTGTTGATTAATTTTTGACTTCCAGACCTCACCAAGTTGCGTGCTAATTTAACATTTGGCACTGAAGGAGCGTCTCCCAACATGGGAACCTGTGATCTGTGTGTTAGAAAGAAATTAGTCATAATTAAAACTTTTTTAAATCTTAACTTATTATGAAATTTCTTTACTTAACTTTATAACATAAACTTTCTTGGTTTGTATAATAAGATAATAAGAAAATTACCACAAAAAATAAAATCTTGTCAGAAAATGCTTCACTGGACAATAAATAAATAAAATAAATAAATGAACAAACCAACCAACCGACAGACAGATAAATGAATCAACAAACAAATCAATCAATCAAGAAACAAATGAAGAAATGGCTTGACAATGTTCCCCAAATTTATCTTAAACCACTTTGTATGTCACAGAACATGTAAATACGAATGTAAATACTAAGGAACAATGTTTCTAGTTTAGCTACCAGAATAAAATATGCATTTTTATTAGAAAGTGGCTATGTCGCGCTTTATTATCTGGAAAAGGTCTTATGCTCCATAACCTCCCGAGGTGGCAGGGATATGAACATCAAAATATTTTTCTAAATAATTAGCTGTGTGTTTGAGTTTCCTGTTTATTTTTATTTTATTCTGTGAGTTATTAGATTTGTTTATTATTTAAAAATATTGTGCTTAGAGGAGTTGTTGGCAAGTCAGACATGAAAAACGAAGAATTAATCATAAAAGTACAGCTTGTTGCAATCAATAAAAGAATTTCATGATTTTGCCAGGAATGAAATTTTGATAACTCCTTAGTACTCCTGTTATCCAGTCAGAAGAAACCTTGTAATTCTATTATCCTGTTCAACAATTTTATCCCTGCCTTCTGACTATAGGCCTAATCCACACCTTGACTATCTCTTTCACTCTACCACTCTAGTGCCATCCTGGAAGAATACACAGCCCAATTCCTGAATTTCCTAAACCCACCTTTGTTGAAATACAGACCATTCTAGGAAAATATGCAAATCCTTAGCCATCTTTCCCTTAATACCCACAAAGCTTACACATATTTTGGATGTATGACAATAAGAGTTACAACCAGCTGTCAAACCCACTGTGGCCCTATTTAGCGACAAATGTCAATATATATCCTGTAACTACTGCTATTACAATTACTGCAAGAAGGAAACTGGATAATCTTTGAACATGCACAAGCATACATCATAATCCCCTTGATTCATCTAAAAATGAAGTCTCATCAAACAAGAAAAACAATGTCCAATGCAATCTTATAATCAGAGTGGCAGATCCAGTATTTACTTCAGGGAGGAAAGCATAACAATTAAAAACCCCAATCATAAATAGAATTAAACCATAATCCAACTCCTAGCCCATTGAATCAGAGAGTTGGTGTTGAAGTCTCTTCACTGCTATGGCATTATAAAAGCCCATTAAAATTCACACAGTGATTCCTAACCAAAGGTGAAAGGCATATCTTCTCCCACATACTAGTACCACAGGAGAAATATCTGTCCCAAAGGATATATGATTCCGTTGAGTATTGGACTAATCTGCCTAATGGTTACGAGATTGTTCTACGGCATGCATCGCCACCCACGACTGCAAAGGTGGTAAGTGGGTGTGAACAACTGCCCGAGTTTCTCCTGCAAAGGTTTACCAAATTCTGGAAATTGTCTATATTACAGACAACTCGCTCTAGTATGAAATTCATTATTGTACATTTATGCAGATTAATCTTATTAATTCAGAACAGTTAATACTGATATTAAACTTAGATATGAGTTCATTTTAGCCCAAATACTTTGAAACATGTTTCAAGTCTCCTGCACCCCTCCAGTAGACCCATCACTGATAATCATGATCATTTGCAATCATCATCATCTTCATCTTGAACAGTTTCCAGCCACTGGCCGGGTCTGTTTGGAACATAAGCCTCTCCATCGTCTTCTGTCTTCCCACCATCTCTCCGTCACCACCTTGGTCCAGTCTTCACCTTTCTTTCGCACGCAGTCCTCCACACCCTTCAGCAACTTATCTCTTGGCCTTCCTCTTGGTCTTTTTTCCTCTATTTTCTTCTCGTGTATCTTCCTGGGTGTCCTCCTCCCATCCATTCGCTTAACATGCCCATACCATTTAAGCCTTGGTTCCTCTATCCTATCCTGTAATGCTTCCTCATTGACTAATTCTCTGATCTTCTCAAGTTCTTAATCATTTGCAATCAATACACTGAAAATACATGTTTGATATCTGCTTCCAAATACTACAGTATGTTGTATTACTACAACAAACAAGTAACCCCTGGCACTACTGCCCTAGAAGGGCCTAGGTCTACCAAGCGACCGCTGCCCAGCCATTTGACCTGCAGATATTGGGATGACATGTGGTCAGTGCATCGGGTTCCCTCAGCCGTTAATCTTGGTTTTCATGACCGGGCTGCTGCCTCGCTGTCAGACAGCTACCCAACTGTCGTCACGTGGCTGAGTGCATCCCGTTCCAGCCCTCACGTCAGTTTCTAAAATCCCTGATGGAGCTGGGAATCGAACCCGGGGCCTCCGGGTGATAAGCAGGCACGCTACCCCAACACCACGGGGCCAGTATTACTACGACTACTTCTACTATTACTATAGTAAGTTATTAGATACCTACATTTCAGCACAGCTCCCGGCGAGTAGGTAAGGTTGCATTTCCCAACACCGCAGGGCATGTGGAAGTGATATTTCATCAATCTTGACATTCTGCCAGTCTCGTTTAGTCAGCACTGAGTGTGAGATACACGACGGAGCAAACACTGCTCTGAAAATGTAGACATGGTACTGTTGTTACAGGAAGAAGGTAAAACATTTTGATCTTGGATACTTTACTATTTCTAATGATATCGCCTCAAAGAGGACAATGTAAACAATCACATATCATACAAATAAGTACTATGAGCTAATATTTGATTATATCAGTTAGTTTCAATGCTTTAAATTTTTCAAACGAGCATCAAAAACAACCCTTTCTGATGTTTTAAAATGCTATGTGAACTGTATTTGAAATATCTCTGATATTAATAAATGAACATGAGAACTTACGTGACATTATGAAATGAGTTTCGTAAGCTGTCTCCCATCTTATGTATGTAATCCCACTGCTGCTTCGTTACAGGAGCGCCTACATTATCCGCTGTCATCTGAGCTTCGTCGAAGAGCCATTGAAAGACGAACAGAGGAGCTAAAACATGTATAGTGCATTTAAAGTTATTTCTGAAACAATTTAGTTCTGTAATGTATTTGGTCAACTGTTATTCTTAACAGTTTTTTTGTTGTTGTCGTGTGGCCTCATGAGAGGCCGAGTGCAGGTCTTTCTATTCGACGCCCGTGGGCGACCTGCGCGTCGGTATGAGAGATGAAATGGATGAAGATGAATGAAACTGGGCAAGGATGTGGAAGGAATCGGCCGTGGCCTATCAGAAGGTACCGTCCCAGCATTTGCCTGGTGTTGAAAAATGGGAAACCACGGAAAACCATTTCAAGGACAGCCGACGGTGGGGCTCGAACCCACGCGTCTACCGAGTCAACAGAGAGCTTGGTCCCATGACCTAACGCTGCGCTTTAGCCAGCTGAGCCACTACTCTCGGTTTCTTAACTCTTAGAATACCAAGGAGCGCAAAAGCGTTCCTCGGCGTGTTAGCGAAAACAGCCAGGAACGCAATAGCGCTCCTCATGCAGGCAGTTTTATATATGCTTGTAGTTCTCAGTTTTCTAACAGATCGCAGCACAATGCAGATTATCCAGAATCGGCAAAGCGTGCAGTTCCTAAATTTACCACAACTATCGCGGTAATAGTTTTATTTACGGAGATATGATATTTTTGAAAGCGCTCACTGTTTTGTCCACCACGCACTATTGTTAGTACGAATATGGCCTCAGCGGCGCGGATGTGTTCGTAAACGATGATGATCTAGCCAAGTATATCAATAGAGTGTGTGCCGATACTGATTACATCGAGTCTGATGAAGATGTAGCAATATCAGGGTCGTGTAGTAATGATGTTGGTGATTTTATTTCTGCTACAGAAGTGAGAGCAGCGATGACATTCCGCAGTTCCATAAATCTCGTGGTATTGTCATTAGTGAAAGTGACAATTTTACTGATTTGGAGAGTGACGGTGACGCAAATGAAGACAGTGTAGGCGGTAATGACAATGATGCCTGTGTAACTAATACAGGGTTTAGTAAAGTTCCAATTGATAGTGACCGTCGGTTCGAACCCATTTGACATGAGGTTGTACACGCACTTCGATGAGCGACGAACACTGAAATATTGGAAGAAGGTGGTATTTTGCATTTTTGCTCGATTGGTGATGAATGCCTATTTGATATACAAAGAAAATACTTCGAGTAACGTTATGACACGGCTCAAGTCCATATAATACGAATGGGTCCAGGAGAAAAACCTACAGACCAAAATGTTAGCTAAGCTTCATCCACCAAGGGAAGGGGAACTTTAGGTGAAATTTTGTGGTATATTATTAAAAAGATGCATTGTGTGCAGCAAAATAGATGGAGGTCCAGTAAAAAGGTCACGAACTGCGTGTTCCAAGTGTATGAAAGGTCTTCATGGTTTCTGCCTAGGGTATCACAAGTGCTAAAAGTGAACCAGCATAAAATGTCAAATATGTACATTGCATGGTGTATTAAAATATTTTTTAAATTAGAAACTATAGTACCTAAGATTATGAAACTTTCCAGAGAGTAAACCAACAACATGTGACTGCAGACAATAACAACCGTTTGTGTGTAATTTTTATTTTGAATTGTGTTTCTTTCTCTCAATTTTGACTTTTCTCTTTTTATTTTCACAGTTATAAAACAAATATTTTTTTGTATGTTGTAGTGTTATTGTAACATAGTATGTTACTTATTAGAATGGTAAAGCAACTCATTTTCAATGATCAGGAAAAATTTTGATGGTATATCTTCAAAAATACAAAAGTTATAATGATTTTAGTACAACATTGCAATTTCTTGAAAAGAAGCCTGGTATTCTTCACACATACCACCTATAATCGACTGGTACTAAAAGGGTTAACAGTAAGTTAGTGCATTATAAAAATGTTTTAAAGAAATGGTTACAAATGTTTCATGAGATTTATTTTAGCAGATAAACAGTGATGCATTCCAGTTAAATGACAGTTGAAAATATTTTCTTCATTCAACTTAGAATTAACCATTCTATTATGTATTGATGCCAGTGGCGGCTCGTAGATCAAATATCAGGTGAAGAGCCAAACTCCTAATTTCATCAGTGCATGATGTTTGCGTTTGTGAATATTGACATCCTTTTCCTATTTTAATGCTAAAATATCTACTAAAAGCCTAGTACTTAAAACCAAACCAAACATAAGTTATCGCACTAAAAAGTCAAACTCGCTTATTTGTATAGCTTAAATGAATCCTCCGTTCTCTAAGGTTGGCAATCTTATCTATGATGTCCTCATAGAAGGTCTTCAATCAATTTCAACTACAATTCACGATTTATGGAGATAGCCAATGATGTAATTCTGGAGTCAGATATTGTGTTACATGCAAAAGTATTGAATCTTCTCAAACAAGAGAAACTGCGTTGTACTGATGCACTTGTAGAAGGTATTGCCAGTACCCAATTAAGGTCGCCACGTACTCTTACACGATGAAAAAGTCTATTTTTGTGGCATCACTTTACTAAGTATTTTCTGGATTTATGCTAAAGGTACAGCTATGATTCTTGTCACATATAAGAAGCGGTATATTCTGAGCTGTTTATGACCATGTAGTGCTACTTTGCTTTTATAGGATGTGTGAAATGAATACAAATTTGGACAGATACATTTTCAAAAAAATGTTGTATAATTTGCTTCAGGTACACATTTCTCAGTTGTTTTTCAATCAAATATTCTCAAATTCTGTTCACACACTTGGAATGGATTATGGCAGATGAGTACCGGTAACCACTTTGTTTCATTATTATTGGGACAGAATGCAAGAAAAAAGAATCCGAACTCTTTCTTTTTAAATTTATTCAAAAATATGTATTAATTTTTCTCTTCCCAATCCATGCCTACTATGTTTTGGAAGTGCAAATAGGTTAATATTCAAGTACTCCATTAGGCAAGTTAATGTAAAAAAATTAGCCCTCTATCTTAAATGGTTTCCTTGTTATTGGTACCTAAACATGGAAAATGAGTATTAACGGAAAACTGCTGGCAAAGTTAAAAGTGAATTATTCAGAGCATGGGACGCTAATTTAAAAAAAACGAATTTAAGGTATTTGTAGACATAAAAAAAAACACAAACTATATATATTTGGATTCAGAAAAGAATGAAGAATTTTATGGCGCCAAAATCAAAAAATCGATATTTTCATCATGCAAGAGTACGTCGTGTCCTTAAGCAAAAGTTTGTAAGTCTCTTCTATTCACGGAGTTCTTGATGTATTTCTCCCGACTATTTTTACGTTGTAGGATTCATGAGCATAAAAGAGTGACAGTTCATTTCTTAAATGTGGGGTAGGCCTATTGTTGATTATGTTTGTTATACAGCTCAAATTTGTCGGAATCTATAAGACTTATTTAAGAATTGTAATTTATCACAGCCATGCGTTAGCATAGAAAAAAGCGGAACATTATTAAGAAAAAAATGAAAATTCACAGCCTGCTTCTAGTCTCCGATTGGGTCAGGAATGGAATGAATGAAGCCCCCCCCCCCCATCTAGCAGCGAGGATATGAACTGTGCCGGCTGCCGAGGCCTGACGCACTTCTCTGGGGCAATGATGAAATGAATGACAGATGAAATGAAATGATAGTGGAGAGTGTTGCTGGAATTAAATTTTTGACAGGGAAAACCGGAGTACCCGGAGAAAAACCTGTCTGCCTCCGTTTTGTCCAGCACAGATCTCACATGGAGTGACCGGGATTTGAACCACGGACCCAGCGGTGAGAGGCCGGCGTGCTGCCGCCTAAGCCACGGAGGCTCTAACATTATTAAGTCGGTCCTTAATATGATCTCTGATGTACTCTGATGTTGCATCAGTTATTTCCAGAGAACACCCTTTGAATTTTATTTTAATAATTTTGAGGTTCTAAGGACTTTTTAGATGTCAGTATCTTCAATAATTCCTTAAAGCGCACACGGTTTAAAGAGGTCTTGTCATGTCCTCTAGAAGACGATGATGATGATGATAATTGTTGCTTTAAGAGGCCTAACATCTAGGTTATCGGCCCTCCTCTCTAGAAGAGAGTTCCTGTAAACTTAAGTATAGAACAACTCTAATCACAAGTCCCAGGATCTGCCTATTTAAAGTCACATTCACATTACATTTAAGTGCACTTAGTCTTGCATTTTCCCGTAAAGTGCCAGATATCGTGCTTGTGTGCGTGTTCTAAGTGGTAACTGGTTCTTTAAATGTTGCTCACTGTCTTTGTGTTTGTCCAACCCGCGCGTAATGTTTTGGAAATTTGTTACTGTTACTGTATAGTAAGCAAGGCCAACAGAACAGTTCTATAACTACTGCACAACTATGTGAACTGTTCGAACCAAGATCCCTTGAGATGAAGGCTATAGGACTTTCCGGTTTTATTTCTTTAGTGCACAGTTCTATTAATTTCTTTGGCCACCCACAAATTAATAAATTAATTAATAAATCCCTTTTTGTCTTCATCTTTCCACCTACTGAAGGGAATTTCTAATAAAATTAGTAACGTGTCTTTCACTGCAAACATTATACACTAAAAGCCATCAACCTTCATCAACAACAGGGTAGATAACGTTATAAATACATACTATTCATTGGGAAAGTAAATAAAAGCCTCAATATAAAAGAAAAAGAAGCCTGTTGCAATGTAAACTTTCATCAACTGAACTAGACGATATTGCCTTGCCGACACAGGTACATCTTCACTCGTCTGTCTAACGGCAGGTAATGACGTCACAACTGACGTCAGGTTACCATGGCAACGAGACGATGTAGCTGACATAAACAAGACACTTCGTCTCCTGCTTCCTTCCAAGTTACGGCAGTACAATCTAGCGACAGGGAGTACAACTGCTACAAGGACGTCATGCACCTTGCTTGCGCACCATCTAGCGACGGAGTGTAGAAATAACAGTACACTAAGTGAAAAAGTAGCCCAAGACAATGACAACATTTTTATTTAAATAAGAAAAAATAATGTTTATTTTATTTAAGAGATGGCATGTGAAGAGGCTCTTCACTCTCTTCACCTGAATAGCCGCTACTGATTGATGCATAATCGTAACATGTTCCCATACATCATTTTACTGAATATTCACTTTTTTTTTCGATAGCCTCATACATCATACTTGGAAGTGTAAGAGAAAGCTATTCTTGGAACTTTAACTCAAGCAGGTGCTGTAAACAATTGCATCCAGGGTTGATAGATTTTAGAAGTAGCAAAGAGGGACACACCTTGTCTAGAAGTATGGAAATAATGGTGGAATAAAGATCCCGCTCAATCAACTGATAATAACTGTGAAAATGCTTGACAATGTTATTCAAAAAAGTTTACTTTGGCCTTAATTAATATGTTTCTTTATTTGACTCACTTTTAACGAGAGCTTTCTGTTAAATTTACCTCTCCCTGTAGCTTATTTTTAATGAATATCAGATTTAAATGTTTTGAAATACTGTATTCACCACCTTGACCAACAAACACTCAATTGGCTACATGCTGAGCTCCCATGCCCAAGATCGCAGGTTCAAACCCGGCCGAAGTCGTTGGATTTTTTAAGAGAGTTAAAAATCCCTCAGTATGCCTTCCTTCGGAGGGGAAGTAACCTTCTACAAACTCTTGTGTGAAGCTAAATTTGTAGACAAGATTTGATTAGCGCTCAATTAAGTTCCAACATTTGCCGCCTGGTTGCGGTGGCATCTAGGAGCCAAGTTTGTGGCTAGGTGTCGCTGATGGTAGGATTTGGTAGCAAAAGTAGGATCTACTTGAAATTAATCATCTGTAGTCCTTACCTGTATTACAGATAACACACACTAATACAGCCATCACAATTAACATTGTTTAGCAGACATATTCTACACACACCCAAAGCACACGGGGCTACATGACCGCGTTGTCACAGCCCCTAAACTAAGGAACCAAACAACTCAATTGGCTATTACGTGCCTTACACTATGCAAATTATTAGTTTTTTCCTTTTTCTACACAAAAATATGTTTGGGTACAATTTTTATGTAAATCGATTTATTTTATTTAGGCCTATCTGCAATTTGGGCACAATGACCAAGTGATTAAATAATAAAACAAGTATTAAAAAACAACCTCAACTCAAATAAACCATAGACCTACTTCTGACCAAGCAAACTTAAAATCAAATTAAAGTATTCATTTTAAAACACCCACCAAAAAATTATGAACTGTTCATAGCTACTTGTCTGGGAGCTATTAACTGGATATCCACCTTTGAAGATGACAATGTGTCTGGTTGTGGAGATTGTTTTTGTCACTTGTATGTGTTTGTCTTTGTTTTTTCCCTTTGTCCCCACCTGCCTGTCATTGTGTATGTCTTTTATACATGTTTCAATCATTATCTTTCTGTCCAATGACTTTTTATAGATAAAACGGAGATAATAACTGAAATACCAATACTACAAGTGTTTTGCTGACTAAAATGCATATCAGTTGTGAGATTCTTACCTAACAAACTTGGGTAGATTCTGTAACCAAAGTAACATCTCCATGGTTCATCACTGTAGTGAGCCTTACAGCGGTCTGGGACTTGACCCTGCCAGAGGACAAGACCTCTCTTTATCGCCTCCAGAGGAGCCAAGGAGTGTGAGTCATGGGAGTAAGGGTCCCGATCAAGAAACCATCCTGAATCAGACACTCCTCGAACCTGAATGTGCTTCAAGCCTGCGTCTCTGTGAAGAAAATCTTTAACAGGGTCCAGATTCATTATCACCCCAGTACCTCCAGCACTGAAAAAAATAGAATGAGGAAGCTCAGTTACTTTACTTAATTATTATAATTAATATCAAAACATTCGTAGAATAAACTAATGACTAACCTGCTTCCAGCCAGTAACAAAGATGAGGCATTTTTCAGCCCTAGGGGCAAGAGATCACGAACAACTTGCTGCACAACACTTGCTCCCATGAACGTGAAGCGCACTTCTGCCGTAGGCTTGGATCTTGATCCACTCCATGAATCACTCGTACAATATGGCACAAAGCTAAAGAATAATCCAAAGATTGTCCATTACCAAACATCTCCAATGAACTTCCAAATTAGAAACTACAACTGGTTTTATAATTAGTTGACAATCTCCTGTATAATATTTTACTAAGGATTGGAACAAATATTAAGTTCACTACATAATGGAATTACATAAATGAGCAATGATTAGAATCATCAGGAAATTCATTAATTTGACTTTTCACGACTCCAATAACAAGACCAATTCATAATAAGTCTCTGAAGTTCAACTTTCATCTGTCTTAGGAGGCACTGTGCTTTGGCCATGGAATGACTGACTATCCGGCCCGAACACAACGTGTATCGGGCTACGTCCGAGTCTGTATATGTTACAATGCATTTGACATCATTATTGTCCTTACACAGATCTGTGAGCGCCCAGTATGCTGTCATTATGGCCGCCGTTAATTCAGCCTCGTTCACTGTCGCGGGATGCTGGAATGCCTGAGCCCAGGCCTGGCACTCCGGTGCCCTTATTCCTAATTTCCAGCATTATTTATTTATTTATTTATTTATTTATCGTATGGCTTTTAGTGCCGGGAGTGTCCGAGGACATGTTCGGCTCGCCTGAGTCTGTAGCTGCTTCCAGCGGACACCCTTAGGCAGGGCCGGATTTACCCAATGTTACGCTATAGGCACCTCTCCATTGAGCGCCCCTCCTCACTTGAGCACCCCCCCCCCCCCTCCGATTTTTATGATAAGGCATAGCCACTCGCATGAGGTAAGGTTCGAAAAAAAGGAATAAACATATGGCTGACAGCATAACTTTATGCTCGAATTTTTACGCAGGGAAAACATAGTCAATTCAATAAAAAAAAAACAGCTTGGAGTAAAACTACATGAAACAGTTTAACTTTTATGCAACCAAAACACTTTATGAATACCCTTTCCAAAAATAATGTCTAGCCTTAATTCATACAACAAAAATTAAGAGTAGCTTCAAAAATAAAAACATAATTTACTGCTGTAACTGAATGAACTGCGGTAGCACGAAATATATTTAAAAAAACAATAGTAGAACACACACTAATTTTAAAACGCATGAAGAGCAGTGGTACGAACGACATTTTAAATTGAACAAAGCGCCTCTAAAATACAAATAAGGCCAACTGCATATCTTCCTGCAATATCTTTTAGAGAAATTAAAGTGCAGATTAAAAACATGAATGAAGACATAACAGGGCCTGCCTCAAGCACAACGAGAACTACTTCAAAAGTTTCCTTCTTGCCTTCTTTTCGGAAAATTCATTAATTATGGCACCGTGAGTTCTAGTAAACACGAAAACTGCGAGTAGCTGTAGTACGGAAGACAATCAGATAAGTAGTTAGCCTAAAAGTGTATAGTTTAACCATAGTTTACAACCATATAATCTCTCTAAAGTACAATCTCCGGATAGCTATCACCATTTAGCATTTCACCTAACATATATACTGGATTTAGCATACACTGACAGTTGCAGTACCAATACTGCAACTAAATAATTGTACATATTGTAAATATTTTCACCTGTATTTCAAACATAGATTTTATAGCCTAAGTGTAATGGATCTGATGATGATCGCTTGACGATCGAAACTGGTCATCCTAGTGTTTTATTAATCTCATGTAATTTATTTCAGGATTAGGGCATAACCCATCTCTTTTGGGTACATTCGTGTTGACCGACTGAAAAGCACTAAACACTTGTTTATCCTCATATCTTGTTCAATCGCTAGGAGTGCAATAGAGTTGAACCTTCCTTCTTTAGTGACTGACCGCAAATAGTTCTTGACGCGATCCAGTACCGAAAATGATCTTTCTCCAGAACAATTGGTCACTGGAATGGTGAGAAGTATCCGAAGCAATGTTTACGTTCGGGTACATATCGTGTAAATCTTTTTCATGAAGGAAAGGGCTGAGCTCAGAGGCTGACCTACCTTTAAAATCTGCAATTTTTTAATGTTCCTTTAAATGCAAGCACTCGTCAGCCAGTGCACTTTGTAAGTCATCCACATACATTTCTGAGAGATCGTCAGCGAATTTTTTTTATCATTGGTCCATTTAGGTCTAACAGGTTTTCTAGAAAATAAAATCTCTTATGGCGGAATTTGTAAGCCTCACTTCGCCTCTTAAGCTCAGCACTTAGTACATCCACAATTACATAAAATACATTGACGCGAAAATTTTCTGAACCCTCTGACGGTACATATTCTCCTTGCTTTGTCTCATCATTCCTAGTCTTTCGTTCCGGTCTTCTCTTTAGGTCGTAGGAATATTGAGCAATACCGCTTAATTCTTTGGCTTCTTTCTCATAGACATCGAAATTATCTCTTAAACTTTACACAAATTCTGCTAACGAAGCGTAGCATTCTACCACAGTGCTCAAATTAGTGCTAACTTTTTGGAGCTTCTGGCTGACAGTATTAAATCTTTTTAGAATGGTACTCCAAAAAACAACTAGGAAAGCAGTTTATAATTGTAGGAAAGATGCCTTTGGCTTCACTTCGAGTGTTTGCCTTTTGATTTCTGTCTTCGTGAATACTCTCAAGAGCTGCCACGACGCCACACCAGCCTTCCCTTAGAGCTTGACAAGCGTCATATCGTGCTGACCACCGAGTCACTGATGGACTTTTTAGTACGCGCGCGATAAAGTTCTTTAAAATTTTCCATCGGTAGGTCGAAGCAGTAAAAAAGTTGTACAGTTCATGAGCCGTTAAAAATACCTTACAGATTCTGAACAAGATTCAGCGGCATGAGTTCCAACCAAATTTAGTGAATGGTGTGAGCATGGTGCATAGAGAGCTAAGGGATTCATGGCCGTTATTCGAGCTTGCAACCCGGAATATTCACCTGACATATTACTTGCGTTATCGTAAGATTGGCCTCGAATATCCTCCACTTTCAAATCCAAATCTTCCAACTTAGCATCAAAAAGCTGCTCTGACTTGTGCCCGATGCTCGCCATAAATCCTAGAAACCTTTATTTTGGTTCACCATTGGCCGTAACATTTTGTTTGTCCGCTGAGGCAAATTTAAATTTTTGTTGCTTTCTCCCCCTAAGGTGTCATTTGAATTAAATGTAGGCCTAGAATTTTCATTCTCTTTTTCATTAATTTTGGCTTGTTGGAGCTGAAAAGGAAAATCCCGTATTAATTAGAGCACTTCAAACATAGTAAATTTAAAAAGAACAACTTTTAATATACTCTGCAGGCACGGTACGGTTTCGAGGCCAGTCTGAATTTTTACGTATGTTACTTTGTGCAACAGTGTAATAAGGAATCGCCTATTGGGAAAGGCCTACTTTGCGTAAAGTAATTCGTGTACGGTAGCTTACCTCAAGTTGCTGAACTCCATCGCAGTCAATGTCGTGAACCACAGAGCAAGAATTGTTATTGTTATCCGAATTTGTCGTTGGAGGTGTAGGATTCACACGCGCACTGTTGTATGTATGCCTACCCCTTATTATTCCCGTTTTCCAACGGGGTCGGGGATGAGATGCGATGGAAGTATTTGTGGCGATGGTTTTTACGGCAGGATGCCCTTCCTGACGCCAACCTCATGAGAGGAGTTAATGAGAGATGAAATGAATGATGGTGAATGAAACTGGGCAAGGATGTGGAAGGAAGCGGCCGTGGCCTGTCAGAAGGTACCTTCCCAGCATTTGCCTGGTGTTGAAAATGGGAAACCACAGAAAACCATTTCAAGGACGGCCGACGGTGGGGCTCGAACCCACGCGTCTACCGAGTCAGCAGAGAGCTTGGCCCCATGACCTAATGCTGCGCTTTAACCAGCTTAGCCACTACTGTCGGTATTCACACACGCACTAAACATCTCATTTATTTTCCGACAGTTTGATAGTGTAACCTCGGCTTTCTTATCCTCTTCAGCTTTGCAGACACGGTTTTGGTAACCAGACAACTTTTTGCTGCCCATAGTTTAAAACATTTACTTGCAGATCACATCACAACACAACGCAAGCTCGAACTCGCACACAGCACAGGCAAGGGGGCACTACGATGCTACTACGATGTAAGCCAACCCAGCTACCGCAACAACAGCGCGCACCCGCCTCCCCGTCCCTCTCACACTTGTCGGGACGAAAGGGCGTCGAGCGGCATGCGACAAAGACACGATAATATTTCTAAATGTCTCTGCTCATTTCTCAATATTTATTTTAGCATATATACTGCTATAATCCTAACTTAGCACATTTAAAGCCGTAGCAAAGAGGGCGCCTCCAGTACAGATCATTGCCAGTTGCCTAACCGAAGGGGCGCATTGTGGCGCCCCTTGGACTGCGGCGCCCCTAGGCATATGCCTATTTTGCCTTACGATAAATCCGGCCCTGCCCTTAGGGTGAGCTACAAGTTCCGTTCAATTTCAAGTAGTTCCAACTTTCGCTACCAGATATCAATGATACCTAGTGGTGAACGTTGGAACTTTGATAGAGCGTTCCAACGAAATCTAACCTAACAATTTAGCTTCACACAAGTTTAGTCTGTGGAATAAATAAATAAATAATTAAATCTAAGATTACATAGTCTTAATAGCATCACTATTTTGTTCACAACAATTTTTCATGGAATTTTCTTTATCTCATTCTATATTTTATGTATCTTGGGGCAATTATGATTGAGGCACTCAGCTGAAGAAGACCTGATAAAGGGGCAAGATAAGTACTGATCAAATTAATTTAAACATAAAATCTGTTGAATAAATGGAAACAATTTGTTTGATTTCTTAGAAATCAATTAATTAATTAAATTGAAAAGCACTTAACATAGCAGCAGACAAGACTACTTAATTGTGGTTCCAGTCCAATGGATGGTTGATTTGCTCCTCTGATAGTTCTCCATCTTTCTCTGTTCATTGTCAAATGTTTTATGGTGGCCTAATTATCTGTACCACTACCCTTCTTCACAGTAACAATAAGCATGTTCCTCTGCTGTTCTCTTTCTTCTTTCCCTCTATTTTTCCCATCCATCCTTCTTGCCTGAGGTTGAGGTCATTCCACTGCAATCACCTCCTGTGAATTTGCTGCAAAATTGGCCTTGGCAAGCCTAAGCTCAGGAACACCTCTTAATTCCTCACTCATTCGAAAAAAACTATCTTTAAAGGCTCTCCTCTAGCATCACATCTTGAAGGCCTTGATTGACAGTTCATTTCCCATGTTTCAGCAGCATAAAGGCTGGTCGATCCAGAAAATACCTTTATAAGGCGTTTGCTATTGTATTGAATTGTTTGTAAATAAAGTTTGATGTTTTCACAAGACAGTCTTAGCTATACCGTTCCTTTCTTTTATCTCTTGCATGTAGTAACAGTCCTTTGTTACTTTGTGTTCCAGATATTTGAATGCATTTACTTCCCCCAGTCTCTTGCCAATTATTTCAATTTCTACATGCAGTGTAGATGTCCTCTTGTTTTGTCCACATTGACCCTCATACAATACATTTCTGATATTGGAAAGGGCAATAATTTTTTAAAAATCATATTCAAAATTGTGTTGATTGTTTGTATCGTTTGGTTTAGGGTGTCAGATAATTATGATCACCTGGTCATTTGCGTATTGAAGTGCTCTTAGACGATGACCTCCAATCGACAGGCCACATTTACTGCCTTTCAACCCTTCCACCAGTATCAATTCAACAATTGCATTGAACAAGTCTGGGGATAGCAAACTAATAGCATTGTCAACTGTCACGGATTCAGATCACTGGATTGCTTTTCGGTGATCAAAAAGATTACTTATTTTGGGCGTCCTATCCTCTCATGAAGTGGAAACATCTCATGCTATCTCACATCTATCACTCTACCAATAGCTTTTTCATATGATATGGAAGACATTCAAATATTCACAAGTGATGGTCATTAGACCTTTTTTGGAATGGATTTAATTTGCTGATCCTGTAGATAATTTCTAACTGGATGGATTAATAATGCAAACATATGATTAAACAGCTGTAAAACAGCAACTTAGAAAATAAGAACATTGCAGTGGAAATAAATAAAGGTTCCAAGTTATCCAGAATTTTTGGGACATCCATCATCAGTGGAGAAGAAGACAACAATTTGGATGTGTTGGTAATTTGTATGAGATGAACCAAAAGTAGTTAAAAATTTAATTGGTTACACCTGGATATGAGCATATATTATTATAATTAATGTTGACTTGAGGGGAAGAACAGTGAGGTCATCTGCCCCCGGAATGAGCATGTATTATAACACTAGTACCGGTATTAATGAAGGTTGGTAGGCTTTACCCTACTTCACCATTTTAGAAATACAGATTTTCATACTCCCGGTTCTTCTTACAATCCTATATACTAAGTTATATCCAATATGCCAACTAACTAACTAACAAACAAACTAGCTAACTAATTAACTGAATGAATAAAATACCATTTAGTCCTTTGCTACTGACTTATGCTGCCATGTAACACAATAACTAAAAAAAAAAAAAGACACTTACACATGATTTGTATTCCACCAGAATGGATTTTCCTCTGGATTTGATGACAATATCCCACCAACTGGAAAATATAATTACAAATTTATTAAAAACTATTTAATTAAGTTAAATTGTTTTACAGTATTAAAATTCAATTCATTTTCAAGTATGAGGCCAACCTCATGAGAGGAGTTAATGAGAGATGAAATGAATGAATAAAGAATGAAACTGGGCAAGGATGTGGAAGGAAGTGGCCGTGGCCTGTCAGAAGGTACCGTCCCAGCATTTTCCTGGTGTTGAAAATGGGAAACCACGGAAAAATTTCAAGGACGGCTGACGGTGGAGCTCGAACCCACGCGTCTACCAAGTCAGCAGAGAACTTGGCCCCATGACCTAATGCTGAGCTTTAGCCAGCGTAGCCACTACTGTCGGTAAGTATGAGGCTATGAATATTAAATATTCAATTTATTCTGAACCCAAACCAAGGACTTCCAATGCCACATGCACAGAGCTACAGATCTGCTGTCTCAGTAAAGCATTAACTTTCAGCACTGTAGCCTAATGCTACGCTGAATGTCAAAGTTTGATCATACTGCTCATTCCTATGTTCTGCTGGCTTATTTCAAAATGACTGATTACCTCTTTGTTGAATATTTTCAGCTGTATAGTAGGCCTAATGCCTATAATATATATTTAAAGAATCTAAAGCTGTAGAGAGCTTCTCTCAAACATTTCAATCCTAACAAAACATATTTTTGATTCAAATATTGAAACTAAACTATCAAGCTGACAAGAAGTTCCTTTTTGTCACAATATATTTTAACCATTTAAACTACCGTAACTTAAGAATTTCATTTAAATCCGGGTCTGATATATTAAAATGCGAAGACATTCGCCATTAAATGATATATTAAACGTGATACAACCACAAGGCATGCTCACAAACACATCCTGGCCAAAAATATTAAGGAATAAGGTGGCATAGTTTGTAAGTGGTAAATAAAAAAATAAGGTGGTAGTTCAGTGACAAATAAATTAATAAGGTGGCAGTTAAATGACAAATAAAGGAATAAGGTGGTAGTTAAATGACAAATAAATTAATAAGGTGGCAGTTAAATGACAAATAAAGGAATAAGGTGGTAGTTAAATGACAAATAAAGGAATAAAGTGGCAGTTAAATGACAAATAAAGGAATAAGGTGGTAGTTAAATGACAAATAAAGGAATAAGGTGGTAGTTAAATGATAAATAAAGGAATAAGGTGGCAGTTAAATGACAAATAAAGGAATAAGGTGGCAGTTAAATGACAAATAAAGGAATAAGGTGGTAGTTAAATGACAAAAAAAGTAGGCTACGAGCCTTACAGTAGTCGCATATGATGTGTAACATCTGACATAGAAGAAACCTCACGTGAAATTGTTGATACACCGGCATTTTATAGTATTATTGGCACAAATATTAATCTATTGTAAAAGGGAGTGTTTTACAGATATTGTAGTTTATAATACGGAATTCATTTTATTAGATGATTTGTAGCTTCCACCAGCACTAGCCTAAATAAAGAATACGATATGGATCAACTAGTTTAATAGACGCGACACCGCTCATAACCTTAAATTCCTTATAAACAGGTCCTCTTGATTCACAGACCAACACGTAATTTCATATGGATTCTGTTAAAAAGAGTCATATTGATATGATAAATATCGTTAAAAATGATAATCTGCTAGCAAGACTACTTAATTGTGGTTCCCCGGCCAGGTTTCGAACACAAGATCTCCAGATTCACAGTCATACGCAATAACCCCATGGCTATTTCGACTAGGCATATAGTGCACAAGATGGTGACTTATTTCCACGTTCCAATAATGCTGCATTATGGAATTAAGTTTCATTTATATTTTGCTTGTTTCGATAATGTTCCTGAGTTACATTGAGTTTAAAATGCCTTATGTCAATGCAATGCCGACTACTTACAATGTTTGATATTAAGACATTTTACCATTTAAATACTGATACCGACAGTAGTGGCTACGCTGGCTAACGCGCAGCTTTAGGTCATGGGGCCAAGCTCTCTGCTGACTCGGTAGACGCGTGGGTTCGAGCCCCACCGTCGGCCGTCCTTGAAATGGTTTCCCATTTTCAACAACAGGCAAATGCTGGGACGGTACCTTCTGACAGGCCACGGCCGCTTCCTTCCACATCCTTGCCCAGTTTCATTCACCATAATTCATTTCATCTGTCATTAACTCCTCTCATGGCGTCAGGAAGGGCATCCGGCCGTAAAAACCATCGCCACAAAGACTTCCATCGCATCTCATCCCCGACCCCGTTGGAAAACGGGAATAATAAGGGGTAGACATACAATACACCATTTAAATACTGATACGAAGACTTCGAACATGTACCATGTCATTTGTTTAAATCACTTGACACCAGAGTTCGCATAAGCGTTTTCCGTTCAGTATGTCATATACATTCCACATGGCCGAGAGTGCGTCACGGTATCAATTTTCGTCACCGCGCGCTGATTGTTTCTCTTACCAGTGTCAGCTGGATCGATCGATCGAGTTGGCAGTGCGTCTTATACTTCCGTTCGATCCACCATTGCCAGCTAGGGCACACTTCCATTCGATCGATCGAGCGGGCAGTGCATACTTCCGTTGTCCACCACTGCCAGCTAGTACACTTCCGTTTAATCGATCGAGTGGGCAGTGCATACTTCCGTTGTCCACCACTGCCAGCTAGTACACTTCCGTTTGATCGATCGAGCGGGCAGTGCATACTTCCGTTTGATCCACCACTGCCAGCTCGATCGTTCCGATCCACTTCCGTCCCCAATTTTCAAAATCACTCCCACAAAACTATCCAACAACCGAGCGGAGAGATGTTACACATCAATAAAGGAATAAGGTGGCAGTTAAATGACAAATAAAGGAAAAAGATCGCAGTTCAGTGGCAAATAAAGGAATAAGGAGGCAGTTCAGTGGCAAATAAAGATATACTGGCCCTAAGTTTGGTGGTAATTAGTTATTGTTGCTTTAAGGGCAAAATTTAACAATTTCTAAGGTGGTAATTAAGCGGCATCTACAGTAAGTTGTACTAATGAGGAGGGGAGAAATAAGGTGACAAATTAGGAACAAATTCTAAGGGGGTATATAAGAGGGATTTAAGTGGCACTAGGAGGAAAATAAGAACATCTTCTAAGGTGGCACTGTTATACTGTGGGGCAAGTAAGGTGGAAAATTAAGGTTGTATATAAGTAGCACTAAGAAGACATAAAGTGGTAAATTAAGAATCCCGGCAAATATGTTAAGGGGCAGTTAAGGATGAAAGTGCAGTAGGCTAAAACAGCGCATACGGTAACTGTTTAGGTGGCAGTAAGGAGGAAATAAGGTGCCACTTAACTACCACCTTAGAAAGTATTAATTTACCACCATATTGTCCTCATAGTACCATTTAGATTGCTCTTGTATCTACCTTATAAGTTGTTCCTAATTCGCCACTTTGATGATATTTAAATACCACCTTTGAATGTGTTCTTAATTTGCCATCTAATTTCCTTCATACCGCAACCTAAACCCCTTGTGTGCTGCATTACTAACCTGTTATATTTTTGCCAGGGCAACCTCTCCTATTTTAACACAGCTATCACAATAACACGGGTTATGACACAAATTACACACATCCAAATACACGGGGCTACATGACCACGATGTTGCAAAGCCCCTCAATCATCATCAACAACAACATACATACAGAAATTGGAATAGTGCATAATAATAATAATAATAATGTTATTGTTTTTACGTCCCTTTTAACTACACTGGCTTTTAGAGACGCTGGGGTGCCGGAATTTCGCCCCGAAGGGGATCTTTAACGTGCCAGTAAATCTACTGACACGGCTCCCTCGCATTTGCGCACCCTCAAATGCCAGCTGACTGCGCCAGGTTTCGAACCTGCAACCTTGGGCTCAGCAAGCGAGAACGTTACCCCTGAGCCACGCAGCCTGACAGGAATAGTGCAACCCTTTACATTATTTGTTGTGTGAAACGTAAATAAAATAAAATAAACAGACAAAACTTTAAAAAGGTAGATATCTAGTTTTCTCTGGAAAACTATTTTGAGTTTCCTCTTTAATTTGATGTAGTCTACATGTTGTATTGATTTTGGATGACTGTAAGTATTTTAAATAAAATAAAAATATCGCACAAGCTTTTGCTAGCACTTGTTTAGTTAAAAGATATCTCGGGAACTACTGTATTTGGTCTAGAAGACAATAATATTTATGTTGATTTACAGTAAACATCCTGCTGTATACGTTGGCTTTGGTTGCTATGATGTCACTTGCTGTTTGGTATTTAAAAATACTCAAATCAATGTTATCTGAACAAGAGTGCCTAGAAACGTACATGTGGGCTTGAATACACTAAAGTTTGCGGTCAATGATGCTGTTATCGCCTTCAATGAAAGTAATGCAATCAGAATAAAGGTTCTGAGGCACCTTGAAATGAAGTATAACTATAATACACAGGCAGTCACACTAGAACTGGATAAAGGGCGAGTCTCCAAGGCAGAAGTTATGGTAAAAATCTCGACAGAAGCAGCAAGATCCCTCAGACGGAGGAAGAGATTACATCTGGTTGATCCTCAAGAAGATAAAGATTACAGAAGTGGAAAGTTTCAGGTTGTCTCTTCATTCATCAGTGAGTTTTCCTTTACTTCAACTTTCAAGTGTGATTTTTGAAAAAACTGCATTATTTGCAAATGTTTCTCATTTTCTCAAAAACGAATTAAGCTCAGAAATATTTACCTCTTATTAACAACATTATTATGCTTGGATGGATCTACAATGGTAGACAGGCCCGACGAGAGGGATGGGCAAGCGTGGCTGTAACCCTGGGGCCCGGATTTACTGAGGGGTCCGAGTTGCTAAAAGGACTTAGAGTGGAAAACATTATTTAATTTAATGTCTAAACTATTATGAAATTTTCTGATTTGACTCTGTTCGATGTACAGTAAATACAGCCAGTGCAAAGAATCCAAAACATTACAAATTACGGGCACTACAGCCCGTGAAGGTCCTAGGCCTACCAAGCGACCGCTGCCCAGCCATTTGGCCTGCAGATATTGGGGTGACGCATGATCAGCGCATCGGATCTCCTCGGCCGTTAATCTTGGTTTTCGTGATCGGGGTGCTGCCTCACTGTCAGACAGCTACTCAATTATCCTCACGAGCCTGAGTGCA
This sequence comes from Meconema thalassinum, assembly GCA_946902985.2. Classification (NCBI taxonomy): domain Eukaryota; kingdom Metazoa; phylum Arthropoda; class Insecta; order Orthoptera; family Tettigoniidae; genus Meconema; species Meconema thalassinum. The sequence continues at coordinate 478,384,707 of OX336391.1, forward strand.
CCCCGTTCCAGCCCTCAAGTCAGTTTCTAAAATCCCTGATGGAGCCGGGAATCGAACCCGGGGCCTCCGGGTGAGAGGCAGCCGCGCTACCCGAACACCACGAGGCCGGCAAAATATTACAAAGAGAACATATAATTAATTTTATAAATAATCATTGTGTTTATTTCGTTTTTCTTCCGGGGAAATGGCCTGTCCATTTAATTTCTAACGTGCTTAAGTCAAGAGCTCATTGTGGAGCATAACGTTTCTAATTCAATCTCAGATGTTAGGCCCCTTAAAACAACAATTATCATCATCATCATCATCATTTCTTAAAGGAGTATGGCTTATTCCTGAGGTGCCTGAACATGTTTGAATACAATGACAATGGAATTGTTAATGCACAGTGATCAAAATCTTGAAGTAAAAGAACAACCAATAAGAGACAATTAAAAAGAAAAAAAGGGTGATTAGCTGAATAACTAAAAACCAAGTAAATTAATATTGAGTTGGGCAAGCTGGTTATAGGACATAACGTACTGCCCCCGTAAATTGAATTATATTGAGACCACGATGGCTGTATTGGCATATGTGAGTAAAGTTATGGATGTCATAGTTGTGACGTGGATATTCATGACGTAGGCACGGTTGACGTAGACTTCATGCAAGTAGGCTGGTTGAGCTGAGATTCTTGGTGACGTCATGATTTTGTTCGAGAAAGATCGGAGATTTACGACGCAGTCGCAGGAAACAAGGTATTGTGCTAAGGAAGAAGTTACGCTATTGGAGGAGAGACTCGAACCAATGAACGATAGTTTGGAAGGAAGACGGAGATTGCTGAAACTACGATATTTGATTACTTTTGGCATGCAGAATTGTGGAAAACTATTTTCAGTTATGGCATTGATTTGGAATTTTGAAGAAATTAATTTTGAGTTTTTGAAATTTGAAAATCCGTCAAGTATAGCCAAAGTTAAAACTTCTAGCAATGACGGAGCAACAGGCTATGGAAGGGATGGATACGCCCCTTAAGAAGTTGATAAAAGGTCGTGCACAGAAGAGAGGAGCTCTCAGAACTCATACTCAGAACTCATACGGATCATACCGCTGATACCGCATATATATTTCAGATATCATATAGTTATTTTCGAGTGAATAAGTGAAGCAAGTTGTCTTTAGCGTGTGGTTAAAGCCCGGCGCATCGAACGAACACGGAGCAGTTCCATTTTACGCTGCTCGAAACTAGGTGAAGTTGAAACGCTCACATTAACGTTTCTACCAGATAAGATATCAAGAGTTGGCTTCAGCCTTTATTATAATTCAATTGGGCAGTACAGCATTGAGGTGTGTAGAAGATTTGAACAATTTCACAGTTATACTTCGAAAGATATTGGCACTTTAAGGCTGCCAACAAAAGTGATTTTCTCGCCACATGAGAAACACTTTTAAAATTCCACATTATACACTACGGCTGACACGTGGATTGCAACAGTGATATTGGAGAATACGTTTGGTAATACAACGATACATTCTACTATGGAACATTATAATCTTGCAGTGCTTTCAATGATTATAACAGAAGTTGAGATGGAAGGCTAAGGCTTTAATGCAATTGGGACATATATCGATGGAGTGAAGTAACAGCATGGAACTTCGTTAATCGTCTTTCTACAAAAGCGAGCATGTAGTGAACATCCAACTACACTCATGCATCGTGAATCCATCGCTGAATTACATCAGATGACAGTGGAAATATTTTCATACTCCACGATTATGAATATTTCTGCGGAAATTACTACAATAAACTTCATGGCGAATTCCTACCAGAACTTCAGGGAAATTTCAAGAGAGGCCAGGGTGGACCCGGCTCACAAAGAAGAGTTTTGCCAGAAGGATGTCTTTCGTGTACATGGAGCAGTGCAATTTTCGGAGGAGGAAGCAGTTCGATTCTCCGAGGACGCTGATTCCAGGTTCGAGGACGGAGCACATCTTCACGCTGGTGAAATGGAACCAACAGCAGTTTTCTTTGAAAACTTTCCTCTAGAACTTCAATCAACAGATAAGGTAGTCGTGAACGTTTCTTGTATTATTTGAGTCTTGTAGCGATATCTGAGCAACCATTTTCCCATATTTTCTGTCCTATCTTTTGCCCCATTTTCTTGATTAACATTTCTGTACTCAGTACACTTCGATGATTTATGCTTTTTTTTTCTACGATTTGTTGAGACATTATTATGTCATTGGCATACTTAAATAATTTTGGATCAGTTGAGACTGATATTAAATTCTTTCAGTAATTTGCATATTTTTGTAGTCACGATTTGACGATAAAGTTAACGATTTGCTATGGCAGATTTGAATTCAGACAGCGTGTCATTTTATTAAAGTAATTCTATTCAGTAAATTACTTTGACCAATTTTCTGTCATCCTCAAGAAAGAAGAATAATTAAATGATTTTAGAGCGTTAAAATCTATTACGATATCGACGATCTTTGAAATACTAGTCGTCTTATGAACATGATTGCAACATAGACATTTATCATTGCATTATAGACAATTTTATGAAATATGAACTTTGATTACGATTTATTGAATACACTATAGTAATGAACTTTTTATAGGAGTTTTTCTCAATTATAGATTGGAACAATAATGTTTGCATTCCACAGTCTAATTGTATTCTATTCGACTATTCATACAGTTTAGATGAACTTTGATTGAAGATAGTATTTTTATACTGCGATACTTTGAAGATATTAATCTCAATTTTGATAGACCAGGGAGGAGTGTCTAATCGTATTTGCTATTAAATTTATTTGTGATTGGCAAATTTTTTACTTCATATCGATTCATGAATGAAACCCACGAAGGTTAAATAATAACAGTCATTAATACAATTGATGAATATAAGAATTTTTAAAGAGGAACAATGGATGTATAATCGTTAGTTCAGTGGACATGTAAAAGTCGCTGATGAATAATGCCCTTGAATAATGAAGGAGGTTCCCACAGTAATAAATGAAGTTGATGAATTTATAAGTGGAGGTTTTTGTGTGTAGTTTGGAAGATTTTTATGCCATATATATGAAGATATATGATGAATTCTGGGCCAATTGTTGTGCAATTTTGTGCGTTTTGAGCTAAGTATTTTGCCGCTGAATGTATTGTTCTGGTTCTTTGAAAGTTATTCATATGAAGATACTGTTAAAATTAACAAGAGTGTTAAATAATTTGAGATAAAGATTTTGAATGGAGATTACCGTCACAAATAATAATAATAATTATTAAACCTTATTAAACCTGAATTTGACATTTAAATATAACTAACCTTCATTGGTCGATTATATCACCACGATTTGAGTAATTATCAACCGGATAAACGTGTGGTTTAATGTATTTCTTGTATAAATAATATAAACAATATTAATATTGTAAATATCTTTGATAATAATTTGAAATGATAGTGATTAATAGAGGCGTGTATAAAATTTTCAATTGTCATTTGACATTGTTATAAACAATTTTATTATTGTTATAAATAATTAATGAACTTTTGTTATTAACATTAAGAGTTTTGTTATTATACTCTAAACAACGCTAATTAAACAAGTGGTTTGAACAATTAAACATGATTTGGGATTGTTGGAGTAATCCACTGGTGTTTGAATGGAGCATTTAAAACATTTGCGTGATAATATTTCAGTTGAGATGTGAACATTTACGTGTTTTGAAAAGGAGAGCTGAGCTCTGAGGTAACTCGCTTATGCTAGGGTTGAACGAACGGGGAGTCCACTTTGACGATGCAGGTGCATTGCAGCTGGCCCGGACAACTGTATGACAGAGGCCAAGGACGTATCCATAATAGCCTTGTGGCTATAAATAAAATGTGAAGTATATAAACACGCAAAACAATTGATATATGTGTCTCGTCCCAAATCCCGTTTCCATTCCAAGTGCATTATTATTTTTACGTTGCTATGAGCTTGAGAAAGCTGAAACATTGTATGTAGAGTATACAAGTCCTACAGGAGGACATGATTATATGGACGATGGCTTCTGATTGCCACGTGGATTTTGTTGTTTATTTTTGTTAAATCATTCTTTATGTGAAATAAATTATTGTGCAGTTTAAAGTTTCTCGTCTTCGTTCTGGTTCATTTTAAATATCATGGTGGAGGTTATTGTGAGGGCATACTTTAAGTGATCCAGTTGACAACCCAGTCCCCAAGATAAATTTAAGAGGTAAGTAAAGGTAAGTATGAACCCCCGTATATTTTGGTGTGTTCCACAATAATTTCTTGTTAACTATTGTGCTCTAATCTCGATAGTATCTGTCAGTGCCATTTTCATTGATGTAGCTGTGCCGGTGCGTTTGATTATTGGCAATCCGATTGAGGGGGCGGATATCTGACAGCCTACTATCCGGATATCGGGTACAGTAGGATTGGCGCCGCAATTCGGTGGGGCTCGATTGACAACACTGGATTACCAGGTTGAACGCCAGTAGAATTGGCACAATCGAAGTTCCGAGTGCTTGAATAACATTGGATTACCAAGTTATTGCAGTAGAATTGGCACCGCAATTTTGTGGAGTGTTCGAATAACATTGGATTACCAAGTTATCGATGTCAAAGGGATTGTGAAGACTCAAATAAAGAGGTTGATTCTTTGTTAGATGTCTTGGCCAATTGTAGAATTTGAGAGTGTGATTATATAGGGATTAAATGTTGTATTGTATTAGGAAAATTACACTCAGAAAAGATCAGATCTTATACAACTTGAGAGAGGTTAAATAGGCTGGAAACTTAGAAAAATCGCCTATGATCTGGAATCTTATTTTATTTGACCGGCTTATGACATGTTTAGTCATATTAAAGATAAAATTAAACTATTTGGATTATAAATGTAAATTATTTGTGTTAGGATATTTTAAAATGAACCAAAGAAACTTGAACATGTGCTTGAGTTTATTTCAACATGAAGTGTCTACGAAGGTTAATTATAAGGTAATTATAAGTTAGATTTAAGACGAAAAATTGCTCAAAACTTATATATGGTGAAAAATGTTGCTCAGATGTTGTTATTTTGCTCTGTTTGATGTATGTCCCTAAAGCAGTTTATTATTGAAATATTATTGAAATAGCAGATGAAAGTCTGAGGAAGATGTTGGAGGAGATGTCCAACAGTTTGTCGGCTAATTTATCTATTAGGCTGGATGAAAGTGCGAGAGAAATGAAAGCTAGCATGAATGAAAGCATGAGGGAGATGGAAGCTAGGAATGCTAGTAATTTGTCTATTAGGCTGGATGAAAGTTTGAAAGTTCTTCAGACCAGTTCTGCAAACTTAGAAAATAATATGTCGCGTTTACAGATCAATACCCAGGGAATCGAGAATGCTGTAACTGACATGCGCACAGACGTGTCCAATGTCCATAAAGATTTATCCAATGTGCATAAAGATGTGTCTGATGTTAAAAATGATGTTTCTAAGGTACAAGAAGATCTTACTATGTTGAATCTTGATGTTGCTAATGCCCGGGGTGATATTTCATGTGCTAGAGCTGAAGTAATTGTTGTTAGGAATGATGTTGCTACTGTACAAGACAAAGTAGAGGAAGTTCAAAAAGAGGTTAGAAATGCTCGAACTGATGTGTCAAATGTTCAAGTAGACATCAATAATATTCATTCAGATGTTAACGATATGCAAAGCGATATCAATAAAATACAAGTAGAAGTCAATACTGTTTTTATAGACATTGCTAAAGTTCAAACTGATGTTAACCAAGTTAGGGAAGAAATTGAAACTTCAAAAACACTTTGTACTCGTAACATTAGTGCATTAACAACTCGGTTAGTTGACGAGTCTGTTAGGACAACAGCTTCTTTAGCTGGTTTAAAATACGATGTAGAGGTCATGAGAACCCAAGTATTAGATCACAATCGTTTACTTAAGGAGGACATCGAAGTAGATATTGCGGAAATGTTAACTGCAAATGTAACGGTGTGGAAAGATGAATGGAACAGGTCAAGTGGGGAACATGTAGATCAGATTCAGGAACGAATTGAAAGAAAACTTGCCAGTACACAAGTAGACATTAATAATGAAGTAGTTCAGATTAGGAAAGACTTGAATGTAAGGATGGATTCGCTATCCGAAAAGCAGGTAGAGGATAGAACTCAAATAGGTCAGGACGTGCATGCATTAAAAACTGCGTTAGAGGAACAGATTCATAAGGTTGTCTCTGATGTTAATGAAACTACGAGCAAACTGCAGAATTTGAAACTAGGAGAAGCTAGCATGATGGAAACCTATAAGGAAGAGTTGATTAGGAAAGTCATCACGGAAATCACAGACAAGGATACCGAAGGATTGACTGGTGAAGAGGATAGAAATTACGTGAGAAGAGGTAACCTTACTACAGAAGAGAGAGATATTAGTCCTGAGGAACTATATCCAGATTCAGGGAAGAAGAAGAGGATCGGAATATTGAACCCGAATGGAAGTATCGTGATAGTGGGAGGAATTATATGGATTCATATCCGAGAAATGTGACAGTCATCCGGAATTTTGAAGACAAACCTCAAAAATTTAGCAACACTGATAGTCTCACACCGATTGAATATATCAGGAATCTTAAAGACTATTTCATAGAAGCCCACATTCCTAGAGTGAGAGAGATGAGAATCGTAGAAAGATTTCTAGCTGGAGGACCCCTTGAGTGGTTTAGAGCATTTCGGTACACTTTCAGCAATTTTGACGAATTTGCAGAGGCACTGATAAAACGATTCTGGTCAATAGAAGCTCAGAATTCATTAAGAGCTGAGGTATACTCGAGGAAGTATTCAGGTACTCTTCCAACACGGTACGCTGATTTCTTCACGAGCCAACTATCACGCTTGAGATTTTTGCAACCCCCATTGCCAACAGAGCAGTTGATAGATGCGATTTCACGTATGCTGCCTGTGGAGGTAAGAAGACTGACCATATCGTCAAATATCAGAGATTTGACAAGTATGGATGAATTGTTGAGAAGGCTTGACTACACGAGTCCAATGCCAAATTTGGTACAAAAAGGTCAGAGGCACGAATTCAAAGACGTTAATACAGTCTACATGGATCAAGTGCAGCAAACTGATAAGCCTGAGGAAGGAAAAACTGAAAATGTAGGTCCTCACAGGAATAATTATTTCCGCAACCACAGATCCCAAGGTTACCGTCCATATCAGCAAAGACGAGGCTGGAATAATAATAGAGGGAATTACAACAACGGAAGAGGTAGATACTATAACAATGGTTATAATAGAAACTACAATCGAAATAACCAGTACCAGAATCAGAATCAGAATTCTCAAGGTCAGGTTATGACACCCGACAAGTATCAAGAAAGAGAGAAAGAAAGTCAGCAGTATCTGAAGGAATTACGAGAGAAGGAAGCTGAAAACCAAAAGAAAAGACAGGATGTAGTGATCGATCCTGGTCCTTCTACAAGTCAGCAGAACTTAGAAAACAGGTATTCAGGACAGAAGAGACAGTAGAGAGGAGAGAATGCATTAGCCACACACAAACCAGAGTAGAAGAGACTTATGATTAAGGAACATAGAAGAAATATCATACAAGAGTAGAATATAATTCAATTTCGTGTTCAAGTGAATTCTGAGATATTTATAACACAGAGTTTAAAAACAATTTGCAACTGTTTTTAAAACGTGGTGAAGGGAGAATGCCCCCGTAAATTGAATTATATTGAGACCACGATGGCTGTATTGGCATATGTGAGTAAAGTTATGGATGTCATAGTTGTGACGTGGATATTCATGACGTAGGCACGGATGACGTAGACTTCATGCAAGTAGGCTGGTTGAGCTGAGATTCTTGGTGACGTCATGATTTTGTTCGAGAAAGATCGGAGATTTACGACGCAGTCGCAGGAAACAAGGTATTGTGCTAAGGAAGAAGTTACGCTATTGGAGGAGAGACTCGAACCAATGAACGATAGTTTGGAAGGAAGACGGAGATTGCTGAAACTACGATATTTGATTACTTTTGGCATGCAGAATTGTGGAAAACTATTTTCAGTTATGGCATTGATTTGGAATTTTGAAGAAATCAATTTTGAGTTTTTGAAATTTGAAAATCCGTCAAGTATAGGCAAAGTTAAAACTTCTAGCAATGACGGAGCAACAGGCTATGGAAGGGATGGATACGCCCCTTAAGAAGTTGATAAAAGGTCGTGCACAGAAGAGAGGAGCTCTCAGAACTCATACTCAGAACTCATAAGGATCATACCGCTGATACCGCATATATATTTCAGATATCATATAGTTATTTTCGAGTGAATAAGTGAAGCAAGTTGTCTTTAGCGTGTGGTTAAAGCCCAGCGCATCGAACGAACACGGAGCAGTTCCATTTTACGCTGCTCGAAACTAGGTGAAGTTGAAACGCTCACATTAACGTTTCTACCAGATAAGATATCAAGAGTTGGCTTCAGCCTTTATTATAATTCAATTGGGCAGTACAACATTGAGGTGTGTAGAAGATTTGAACAATTTCACAGTTATACTTCGAAAGATATTGGTACTTTAAGGCTGCCAACAAAAGTGATTTTCTCGCCACATGAGAAACACTTTTAAAATTCCACATTATACACTACGGCTGACACGTGGATTGCAACAGTGATATTGGAGAATACGTTTGGTAATACAACGATACATTCTACTATGGAACATTATAATCTTGCAGTGCTTTCAATGATTATAACAGAAGTTGAGATGGAAGGCTAAGGCTTTAATGCAATTGGGACATATATCGATGGAGTGAAGTAACAGCATGGAACTTCGTTAATCGTCTTTCTACAAAAGCGAGCATGTAGTGAACATCCAACTACACTCATGCATCGTGAATCCATCGCTGAATTACATCAGATGACAGTGGAAATATTTTCATACTCCACGATTATGAATATTTCTGCGGAAATAACTACAATAAACTTCATGGCGAATTCCTACCAGAACTTCAGGGAAATTTCAAGAGAGGCCAGGGTTGACCCGGCTCACAAAGAAGAGTTTTGCCAGAAGGATGTCTTTCGTGTACATGGAGCAGTGCAATTTTCAGAGGAGGAAGCAGTTCGATTCTCCGAGGGCGCTGATTCCAGGTTCGAGGACGGAGCACATCTTCACGCTGGTGAAATGGAACCAACAGCAGTTTTCTTTGAAAACTTTCCTCTAGAACTTCAATCAACAGATAAGGTAGTCGTGATCGTTTCTTGTATTATTTGAGTCTTGTAGCGATATCTGAGCAACCATTTTCCCATATTTTCTGTCCTATCTTTTGCCCCATTTTCTTGATTAACATTTCTGTACTCAGTACACTTCGATGATTTATGCTTTTTTTTTCTACGATTTGTTGAGACATTATTATGTCATTGGCATACTTAAATAATTTTGGATCAGTTGAGACTGATATTAAATTCTTTCAGTAATTTGCATATTTTTGTAGTCACGATTTGACGATAAAGTTAACGATTTGCTATGGCAGATTTGAATTCAGACAGCGTGTCATTTTATTAAAGTAATTCTATTCAGTAAATTACTTTGACCAATTTTCTGTCATCCTCAAGAAAGAAGAATAATTAAATGATTTTAGAGCGTTAAAATCTATTACGATATCGACGATCTTTGAAATACTAGTCGTCTTATGAACATGATTGCAACATAGACATTTATCATTGCATTATAGACAATTTTATGAAATATGAACTTTGATTACGATTTATTGAATACACTATAGTAATGAACTTTTTATAGGAGTTTTTCTCAATTATAGATTGGAACAATAATGTTTGCATTCCACAGTCTAATTGTATTCTATTCGACTATTCATACAGTTTAGATGAACTTTGATTGAAGATAGTATTTTTATACTGCGATACTTTGAAGATATTAATCTCAATTTTGATAGACCAGGGAGGAGTGTCTAATCGTATTTGCTATTAAATTTATTTGTGATTGGCAAATTTTTTACTTCATATCGATTCATGAATGAAACCCACGAAGGTTAAATAATAACAGTCATTAATACAATTGATGAATATAAGAATTTTTAAAGAGGAACAATGGATGTATAATCGTTAGTTCAGTGGACATGTAAAAGTCGCTGATGAATAATGCCCTTGAATAATGAAGGAGGTTCCCACAGTAATAAATGAAGTTGATGAATTTATAAGTGGAGGTTTTTGTGTGTAGTTTGGAAGATTTTTATGCCATATATATGAAGATATATGATGAATTCTGGGCCAATTGTTGTGCAATTTTGTGCGTTTTGAGCGAAGTATTTTGCCGCTGAATGTATTGTTCTGGTTCTTTGAAAGTTATTCATATGAAGATACTGTTAAAATTAACAAGAGTGTTAAATAATTTGAGATAAAGATTTTGAATGGAGATTACCGTCACAAATAATAATAATAATTATTAAACCTTATTAAACCTGAATTTGACATTTAAATATAACTAACCTTCATTGGTCGATTATATCACCACGATTTGAGTAATTATCAACCGGATAAACGTGTGGTTTAATGTATTTCTTGTATAAATAATATAAACAATATTAATATTGTAAATATCTTTGATAATAATTTGAAATGATAGTGATTAATAGAGGCGTGTATAAAATTTTCAATTGTCATTTGACATTGTTATAAACAATTTTATTATTGTTATAAATAATTAATGAACTTTTGTTATTAACATTAAGAGTTTTGTTATTATACTCTAAACAACGCTAATTAAACAAGTGGTTTGAACAATTAAACATGATTTGGGATTGTTGGAGTAATCCACTGGTGTTTGAATGGAGCATTTAAAACATTTGCGTGATAATATTTCAGTTGAGATGTGAACATTTACGTGTTTTGAAAAGGAGAGCTGAGCTCTGAGGTAACTCGCTTATGCTAGGGTTGAACGAACGGGGAGTCCACTTTGACGATGCAGGTGCATTGCAGCTGGCCCGGACAACTGTATGACAGAGGCCAAGGACGTATCCATAATAGCCTTGTGGCTATAAATAAAATGTGAAGTATATAAACACGCAAAACAATTGATATATGTGTCTCGTCCCAAATCCCGTTTCCATTCCAAGTGCATTATTATTTTTACGTTGCTATGAGCTTGAGAAAGCTGAAACATTGTATGTAGAGTATACAAGTCCTACAGGAGGACATGATTATATGGACGATGGCTTCTGATTGCCACGTGGATTTTGTTGTTTATTTTTGTTAAATCATTCTTTATGTGAAATAAATTATTGTGCAGTTTAACGTTTCTCGTCTTCGTTCTGGTTCATTTTAAATATCATGGTGGAGGTTATTGTGAGGGCATACTTTAAGTGATCCAGTTGACAACCCAGTCCCCGAGATAAATTTAAGAGGTAAGTAAAGGTAAGTATGAACCCCCGTATATTTTGGTGTGTTCCACAATAATTTCTTGTTAACTATTGTGCTCTAATCTCGATAGTATCTGTCAGTGCCATTTGCATTGATGTAGCTGTGCCGGTGCGTTTGATTATTGGCAATCCGATTGAGGGGGCGGATATCTGACAGCCTACTATCCGGATATCGGGTACAGTACCACGGACAAAACGTACCACCGGACATAACGTACCACTTGGCCGGCTGATTAACTGTGAAGAGTCAGCTAAACCTTAAAATATTTAGGAGAGGACATAACGTACCACTTGAAAGAGTGGGAAGTATTTAGGGTGCATGAAACCCTAACCGCACGGCCACTTGCTCGGTATTGCTCAATTAATCCTGGTAATAAATACGTGGGCAATAACATAAGATAAACTAATATAAAATATGACAAGTTTTTGGATTCCCATCACACATTATCCACAGGCTTTGGACTGGCAAAATGTTTATAAACATTTTGGCGTGTTTAAAATCAGCTGTGGTTAAGCTCTGGTCTTTTTTCGTTTTCTTTACTTTGTTTTTATTTTTATTTTTTATTTTACAATTTTTAAATTGTTTTTTGTGGGTTTTATATTCCAGCGAATAGCAAGTTCGTCATGGGATATTTCATTCTAAGTGAATAACAAGTTCGCCATGTGAAGTTTCATTCCAAGTTCTGCGAATATGAGAGAGCTCTCAAGCAAGATTTCAAGTTTCCATTCTCTTCATACCGCTTCATTATTCTGTCAAGCTGTTCATCATACTTGACATATTTCTTCTTTCTCTTTGAACTTTCAATGTACAATTCGTACTTCATTCGTCGAAGTGCACACATAAATCGCCCTTATTCGTTGTACACAACTCCATGTTACAATACCAAAATGGTTAAAGTCCCACAGTGAGATCGCCATTGATGTTTATGTGGTAACGAACCTGTAACTGGAATGCCCGTCTGACATCAAGTGGTACGTTATGTCCTAGCGTAAATATTTGGGGATTACGCAAAAACCGTTCTTAGGTAGATAACGACCTAGGTGGTACGTTATGTCCTCGAAAATCAAGTGGTACGTTTTGTCCGTGGTACGTTATGTCCGGACACCGGGCAAGCTAAATTCCACGGAGCTTTCTTTAAGGAAGGGGTTAACAATTTGCAACATTAATAGCGTAATTCCAAAATTATGTCACAGGCTGATTAAAATGGAAGGGTCCCGGAAGACGTTGTCCTAGGGCCCGTGATCGCTCTTTACAGCCCAGATGGTAGAGATGACACTCATAGTTTGATCATAAGAGTTTTCTTTTTAATTACTGTATATAAATATTTTAAAACCTTCATTAAAAATTCATATCTTGATTCCTAATAAAGGTAGATCCAAGATAGTAGATCAGTGAATGTATAAGATAGGAATCCTGTCAAAATGTCATTTTATTACATTGGATAGTTTCAGAGGAAAGGGATATAAATATGTTAATTTTAATATTATCATTATAGGGGCATTGGTATTCCCCTTAATTTAATTAATAAAAAACGAAAACAAAATTAATGTAAAAGTAAAGAACAGAACTTAAATTAAATCACTATATACCATACGTGTTCTATGTAAAATGCATTAGTATAGAAGGTGTTCACTCGTGTACCATTCCTCACTTCAGGCCATTGCTTTGATGTCATGAGATGTCGTAAACGCATCCATCGATTATGGCAGCTCCGTTGGTCGTAGCAGTACCATCCCCCTAGAAAGATATAAGTGACAGTAATGCTATGACATTTGCAAATTCAGTTACATAGGCATTAGGATAATTTATTTATTATTTATCGTATGGCTTTTAGTGCCGGGAGTGTCCAAGGACATGTTCGGCTCGCCAGAGTCTGTAGCTGCTTCCAGTGGACACCCATAGGGTGGGTTACAAGTTCTGTTCAATTTCAAGTAGTTCCAACTTTCGCTACCAGATGCCACTGATACCCAGTGAACGTTGGAACTTTGATAGAGCGTTCCAACGAAATCTAACCTAGAAATTTAGCTTCACACAAGTTTAGTCTGTGGAAGAATCTTTTACATGCCATAGATCTATGATATGGGACCACCGGCTTTACTTCCCCTCCGAAGGAAGGCATACTGAAGGATTTTTAACGCTCTTAAAAATCCGACGACTTCGGCCGGGTTTGAACCCGCTATCTTGGGCACAGCAGTTCAGCATGCTACCAACTACGCCACCGAAGCCGCAATTAGGATAATAAAGTTACCAGACATTCCACTTTTGGCGGGACAGTACCCCAGCCATGGTGAGAATCTCCCTGCCCCATGAAAGGACTAAAATATATAAAATCATTCCACTTTGAGAAAGAGATAGCACAAACTTCCCACTTTGTAACCTCGTCTTACTGCTATTAATATTATTATTTTTGTATGGTACAAATGGTCTACATGATTAACAAACAAATATGTACATAATAATTAATAATAATTAGAAATTAACATCAAGGCTCTTCAATCAGTAAAGCGCTGGAGCTGATGCTTTCATGAACTCTTCTCAATCGCCTGTAAAGCTACACTGGGCACTCACCTCCAGTTTTGTCCACCTTTGATTTACCAATTGAGTTAATGCGTGAGAGGCTTTTAATTCTCATAGTCAACAAAAGTCAACCCCTGGCACTATCCAGCCCATGACGGGCTAAGGCCGACCAAGCGACCGCTGCCCAGCCATTTGGCCTGCAGATATTGGGGTGACGCGTGATCAGCGTGTCGGGTTCCCTCGGCCGTAAATCTTGGTATTCGTGATCGAGCGCTGTCTCACTGTCAGACAGCTACTCAATTGTCCTCACGAGGCTGACTGCACCCCGTTCCAACCCTCACGTCAGTTTTAAAATCCCTGACGGAGCCGGGGATCGAATCCGGGGCCTCCGGGTGAGAGGCAGGCGCGCTACCCCAACACCATGGGGCCGGCCTTTAATTCTCATGGCAAGGATAAATCTTTGATGCTAGCCAATGCTAACACTATCACACTATTACTGCCATCTGCTGTGTGCTATTCGAATTCTTGGAACTATATAAATTATAATGACGTTATTTCCAAACAAGTAGTTCCGTGAAGAACTATACAGCCTATTTTCATATATCCTACTTATGTTAATTGCCACTATCAACATATACAATTTCTGTTTGATTGCTGTAATAGATTCGTAGATATTAAGAACCGACTAAATATTTCGGATGGTCGCCATGTTGGATATTATATATGTAGGTCCTAGAGTTATGTACTGTTACATGCAGATTATTGTGAACGTGTAGTATTCAAACTTCAATCGCATAATTAGGACACAAGAAAAAACAAGGAGATTTAAAAATTTTTCACAGCTGCCATCTTGAGGTTATGGAAACAATTGAAATAAATTAGATGCCAGTGGATTAACATTCGTATAAGGATTTACTGTACCAAGTTTCACTGCACTCGGATGGTTAAATTGCGAGAAATGTCCATGTGAATATTTATAATTCGCGTCACCGCCATGTTGGATTTGTGATCACCAGGTTATTTAAAGTCTTATAGGTGAACTTAAGTTCATAGCCCCCATGAACATTAAAAAATGCAGTTTGATTGCTAAAATAGATTCGTAGATATTCAGTATCGTCTAAATATTTCGGATGGTCGCCATGTTGGATTGTTAAATGTATAGGCCATAGAGTCATATACCATTAAAGGAAAATTATTGCGTAGGTTCATTATCCAAACTTTCACTTCGATCGAATGACTACATCAGAAGAAATAAAAACTTAATTTTAAAATTCGCACTGCCACCATCTTGAGGTTATGTAAACAATTGAACTAAATTAGATACCAGTGGATTACAATGTGTATAAATATTTCCTGTACCAGGTTTCAGTGCGCTTGGAACATTAAATCGCGAGAAAGGTCTATTTAAAATTTTCAAATTCGCTTGGCCGCCATGTTCGTTTTGTAGTTAACCGGTTTTTGAAAGTCTTATAGATGGACTTCCAGTAGTGCCCTTTATCTCCGTACAAAATTTTATGGAGTTACCGCTAATAGTTTCAGAGATATAGAATGCCGGTGAAATATTTCGCAGATCCGCCATCTTGTGATTATGTAAACAATTGAATGAAGTTAGATGTCGGTGCATTACAATGTATATAAACATATACTGTACCAAGTTTCATTGCGTTTGGTTGGTCAAATCACGAAAAACAACTATTTAAAAGTCGCAAATTCGCTTGGCCTCCATGTTGGTTTTGTAGTTACCAGGTTTTCAAATTTACATAAGTGAACTTATAGTAGTTCCCTCTATCACCATAGAAAATCTCAGGGTAATATCGGTAATAGTTTCGGAGATATTGAATGCTGGTGAAATATTTCGCACAGCCGCCATGTTGGATTGGTGAGTCGTAACAAAATTTGAAGGGCACGGTCGAGGTCGCCGGGAATAGTGCTATGAACTTTCCGAGTTTCATTGAAATCGCTCCTGCCGTTTAAATTTTATTAGGGGGAGACACACACACGAATCACACACACACACACACACACACACACACACACACACGCACGCACGCACGCACGCACACACACTCGGACAAAAGGTGATCTCATAAGCCTATTTTTTCAAAATTGAAAATAGGCTAAACATATTCATCCCATCCTTTTATTAGAAAACTGGATTCATTAAGCACTGAAGCAAATTATAAAAGTGAAGATTATTATACTCTAGCACAATTAATATCGTGGTCCCTCTGGCATCTTGTTAAGTGACTGTTCAAAATAATACTTGTCTGTAGAATTGGATACGTATTAATATACAGTACCGTATGTGTGAAATTTCATTTGAAAGTTATTTGTAAAGCCATTGAAAAATGCAGGAAAAATGAATAACAGAACTTACCCTCGAGAAATATGACCCATCGTTTGCTGCCGTGGGACTTCCGAAAGTAGAACCTAGAATGCGAGAAAAACATTACCAAAACACATTCTAGCAAAACTGTACTTACATGATATTCATGTTAAGTTTACCTATAGCCACCATCTCTTGATGAAAGCAGTACCGGTACATTTGCATTTGTCTGTTGGAACAGGCTAGAGTAAAATGTGGCTTTTCACCGATGTCTCAGTCTCATGCATGGCTGTGTGATTATATGGAAGCAACTGAGATATGAGTGGTGCTGAGTAATGGCCTTCAGGGCACAGCTCCTGTGTGTACTGTGAATGGTTCTACTCATAGGGTCAGTGCAATTGTTCTGACTCAGCGAGGAAAGCGACTACAAACTACCTCATCCCTCATCTTGCCTAGTACGCCTCATAATAGTGCTGCCTATGGCGGTACTTTTTGAGGATCCAACCAGTCTCTGGGCTGACTACCTAACAGATAGCCACGAGAGATTACTAGAAAGCAAAAGTTTGATCGTGAACCACGAGGACTTCATTGAGTAACTTTTCCCAAAACTCATGGCGTCCCCATACTGGGACAACATTCTATTTCAGGTCCCCAAGCGCCTCTCTAAACCCGACGCCCCATTAAGCACATACATAATAACAGATTTTACGGTAAGAACGGTGCCATTAGTTCTTAGGTGAATAGCTATTATCGACCAGGTTAGCTCAGTTCAACAAGTCATTCACCACTTGGCCACTGTCCATGGACTCCGGAGAAAGGTGGGTATGGATCTCCCTGCCGAGAAGATGCTGAAATCATGGTTTTCTCCAGATCCATGATTGCTTCTTTGCCAGTCATAACCCTTATTCATTGCACATCCACATTCCAATACATGCGTCACATAAAACCTCGAGAGCCTCTAAGTCATAGGACTGATGGTCGGAGTCAGAGGTACAATTACATCTTACTTCGTCAACTTCTGCAAGAGACTGAAAATCAATAATGATATAATTCATACAATTGCCTCATAGAACTAAAAGTGTCCGTTATGATCTCAAGACACTGCCTGCGAACTCAAACACTGTTCTCCTAGACGTTCTCTATGGATATGAATAGTATTCGGGATCCTTGTGGTCATCTGCAGTTTCAGGCTGTTTGCAAAATAAATAAATAAATAAATAAATAAAAATAAGTCGAATGCATAGAAATACCGTCCACACTTACAAAAAGTTGCCCACTTAATTTAAGGTGTTATTTAACATCCAATTTTTCATACTTTTTTAGCCTACTTTCGATTTTTGCAAAAAATGAAAGTAGACTTATGAGATCAACACAGGGCGAAAAAAGTGTGTCTGTCTGTGTGTGTGTATGTGTGTGTGTGAGTCTGTGTGTGTGTGTGTATGTATGTGTGTGTGTGAGTCTGTGTGTGTGTGTGTGTATGTGTGTGTGTGAGTCTGTGTGTGTGTGTGTGTGTCTGTGTGTGTGTGAGTGTGTGTACTCTGAATGTCTGTCCCCCCCTATCAATTCGAACACGGTGAATGCGAATTGAACGAAATTTGGTACAAAGGTAGCACTAGCAAAGGACACCTCAGTGTCATGTTTTATATCGCCGCCATCTTTACTAAAACTGAATGGCGGCCACTCAAACGTTCAAAACGTAAAATCAAATAACGACTAACCAAATCATCCGATCTCTACCAAATTTGGTAACAACATACCTTCGTATAGGATGCGTCTTGTGACCAAACTACAAGGTCGTCCGCCATACCATTTCAGGATGGCGGCCGTGCAAATAATGCAAACTTTATAATCCATATCATGGGACCCACCAGTTCCGATTATCGAGCCGAGAATCGTTTTAACTGTTCTAAAGGAAGAGGCACGTTCGAAATTAAAAGTTTATTTTGTAATACTATAGTGCAGACGTGATTTTAAAAAGCTGAACTGATTCAGTAATAAGAAAAGATGGCAGCGGATATCATGTGCCTGACTTATATTTCACTAATTTGAGTATTGCATGCAAATGTAGCGTACTGATACAAAATAAATAAACTTTGTATGAAATGCTTTATATATAAATAATATACTCCAGTGATGAAATCGTTTATTATAAATCATTATTTGCTAACAAGTTCTATCTAAGTCATTTTATATAGTACGATATTCGTTGACACAATTAGCTCAGTGGTAGAGCATTAGCCTATCGCTCAAATGCCTATGGTTCAAACCCGATCAGAGCTAGGTTTTTTGCTTGAAATGTTATATGTTTATTGTTTTGTAATGACTCAGATGTTTTAAAATTAAGCGTTATATTGTGCACATTATGGTGTAAAATATATATTTAATTAAAACATAATTCGCCAGCAGATTTACTCGAGACATCTAGCTGCCAAAAAGGTAACTTCCAGATTTTATTGAAAAGTTTCTTCTTCTGGCCGCTAGAATGCACTCGCTCTGTTAGGATTATATTGTTCGATATTTCACCACTAGATGTCCCGACTAGTCTACGTGGGGCTCCATTGATTACTATACCATTATCATTCTATGCGCATCGAATTTGAAGAATGACAAGATGATACTACGATACATTTTAACTTTTTATTTTAAAGGGTTTGTAACAGCCTATTTTGCGTTACTTGAAAATGTTATTAAGCGTTATATTGTGCGCATTATGGTGTAAAATATATATTTAATTAAAACATAATTCGCCAGCAGATTTACTCGAGACATCTAGCTGCCAAAAAGGGAACTTCCAGATTTTATTGAAAAGTTTCTTCTTCTGGCCGCTAGAATGCACTCGCTCTGTTAGGATTATATTATCGAAAATATCCACATAGTTTGTATGCACACGTCTCTGTAGGGTCATGGAAAGATTTGTTAATTCAATTAGGGTTGTGAAAGCCATGCACAACCAGACGTGTAAAGACATGCCTCAACTCAAAGTTGGATGTTGCCCACGGCAGGTCGTAATAATAATAATAATAATAATGGTATTGGTTTTACATCCCTTTTAACTAAGTTTACTGCTGCTTTTAGAGACACCGGGGTGCCGGAATTTTGGCCCGAAGGGGATCTTTAACGTGCCAGTAAATGTACTGACACGGCTCCCTCGCATTTGTGCACCCTCAAATGCCAGCTGACTGCGCCAGGATACGAACCTGCAACCTAGGGCCCAGCAAGCGAGAACGTTACCGCTGAACCACGCAGCCAGTCCGGTCGATTATGTCTCCAGATCCATAACATTCTTGATATACTTCTTATCTTTCTTTCTTCAATGATGGTAGCAGTTTTTATCTAGGTTGTGGCGTTTGGTAGAGGTAAATCGTTTCTAAGGTCTTCAACAAAGAATAGTTCTATTATACTCTTTGATAATAACAACGAGTTATAACTATACTCATACATTTAGGAGAAAGTAGGCTATATGTTCTTTACTGAACATCTTGTTGTTTTTGCCATATTCTTCAAGACCAGCAGTGAATGTGGTACCGGTAGCTTGTTAAATAGAATTGGCACCATGTAAGCTAATGATCGTTTGCCAATTATTCTTTTTTTTTTTAGGAATTACAAAATGTGAATTCTAGTAGTAGTAGTAATAATAATAGTAGTAGAAGTAGTAGTATTAGTAGTAGTAGTAGTAGTAGTAGTAGTAGTAGTAGTAGTAATTGTCTTTCATATTCATCTACATTATCATATATGCCATTAGGGGCAGATAATCTTGATGTTACACGCCTTGAAATAACCATCTCCACCAATCTCCTTAACTAGAAGCCGAGAACTGGTGTCTCTTCATAGACATGCAAATAATTCACTTAGGTGGACAGCATTACATTTTGTTTTGTTCAAATTCCCACCCCCAAGCATGCTCACGCTCTTGACTACATTTACACAGCTCAGTGTACAACTGGATATGATAGTTCGGCGTTGTGAAGCACTACAGGTTCGGAGTTCAAATCCCACTTCACTCTCTGTGTTTAAATATTTACGATACCGTATTTACGACCGGTATCAAGACCGTGCTATTGCATGGAATTAACAGGGCTTTTATCATCACGTAAACACCACGTTTTTTGCTTTAGTTTAGATATTAAAACTTTAATTATATTTTTGTAAGGCAGTTTTAGCTTTACGATGGTGCGTAAAGCTTAATTACAGTTTAAGGTTATCAGACAAGTTCCGTACGCATAGGGATTCACAAGTTGCGGCGACCACTGTTTTCTACTGGAGTTTAGCATTCGTTCCGCTTATGTGTTTCGGACTCCTCGCTTTCGTAATTTTAATGCCACCTCGTGGTAAAGTGGTTAGCGTTGTTGACTGTGCCATCCGTGAGTTCATGGGTTCGATTCCTGGCTCTGCCAAGAAATTTAACTCCGATCTGGAATCGGGTTTACTTAGCCTCGAAGGAGAAAAACTGAGAAGAGATGGGTTTATCCCTACCTCAGTCATCCTATAAGCGGGTTTCCATTGTTTCCCACTTTACTTACTTGACTTAATTCCTGCTGGCCCTCCAGGAACATGGGGCGTCAACAAAGCATCTCCATCTGGTCCTCTTGACAGACAACCTCTTCACCTTGCTCCAGGTCTTGCCTTCTTCCATTGTTTCCATGTGTACTGATCCTCGCCATGTATGTTTGGGTCTCCCCCTCTTCCTTGTACCCAGCGGGTTCCAATCCATTAACCTCTTTCAATGGCTTCATTTCCAATTCTTAGTCTATGACCGATCCATTTCTGCCTCTGGATTTGTATGACCATCTCAATTTTCCCCGTCCTTCTCCAAAGTGCATGGCTGGAGATTACTTCCGGCCAGTCGATGTTGAGAATCTACAATAATCTGCGGTTGACAAAGGTCTGCAACCTGGAGTCAATTACTTAAGTCACTTTCCAAGTCTCAGACCCATATACGAGTACAATAGAACGAATTTGGCGTTACTTCGAAAAATGAGGAGTTTAGTTTCCCACTTCTATTCCTGGCATGTCTCACGGCCCGCGAGTGGATAGATGCGCACATATTTATATGTAGTAAGTGACAGTATTGAGGTTCTGGCTTTGAAATGATTATGATAATTGTTGTTTTAAGGGGCCTAACATCTAGGTTATTGACCCCTAATTATATGGGTGAAGGAAAACAAGTAGCCTAGTTCTGTGAAGAACTAAATAGCCTGTTTTCATATATCCTACTTAGCCTATGTTAATTGCCTCTTTCAACATACAAAATTTCAGTTTGATTGCTGTAATAGATTCGTAGATATTGAGAACCGTCTAAATTTTTCGGATGGTCGCTATGTTGGATTTTTATATATGTAGGCCATATAGTTATGTAGGCCTCCTATTAGATGAAGATTATTGTGTAGGCTTATTATTCAAACTTAAATCGCATGATTAGGACAAAATAAATAAAAACTAATCTTAAAATTTCGCACAGCCGCCATCTTGAGGTTATGAAAACAATTGAAATAACTTCGACGTTAGTGGATTGAAATTTGTATAAGCATTTACCGTACCAAGTTTCACTGCTCTCGGATGGTTAAATCGCGAGAAACATCCATTAAAAAAAAATTAATCTCGCTTCGCCGCCACCAGGTTATTGGAAGTCCCATAGGTGAACTTAAGTTCTTAGCCTTTATCAACATACAAAATTTCAGTTTGATTGCTGTAATAGATTAGTAGTTATTGAGAACCGTCTAAATAATTCGGATGGTCGCCATGTTAGATTTTTATGTATGTAGACCATAGAGTTATGTACTATTATAGAGGACGATTATTGCGTAGATTCATTATTCAAACGTTGACTTCGATCGCATGATTAGAGCACAAGAAATGAAAACTTAATTTTAAAATTCCCCACAGCCACCATCTTGAGGTTATGTAAACAATTGAACTAAATTAAATTAGATGCCAATGCATTACAATGTGTGTAAATATTTGCTGTACCAAGTTTCACTGCGCTAGGATGATTAAATCGCGAGAAAAGTCTATTTAAATGTTTCAACTTTGCTTGGCCGCCATGCACGTTTTGTAATTAACAGGTTTTTGAATGTCACATAGGTGAACTTCTAGTAGTAACCTATATTACCGTACAACATTTTAGGGGGCTATTAGTAATAGTTTCGGAGATATAGAATGCTGGTGAAATATTGAGCACAGCCGCCAAGTTGGATTAGTGAGACGTAATAAATTTGGAGCACACGGTCGGGGTCGGACAAAATAGTACCAAGTACTTACCGAGTTTCATTGAATTCGCTCCAGCCGTTTATAAGTTATTAGGGACACACATACACAACACATACACACACACACACACACACACACACACACACACACACACACACACACACACACACACACACACACACACACACGGAAAAACGGTGATCCCATAAGCCTATTGTTTCATAAATGAAAATAGGCTAAAAAGGAGAATAAAATGAACCTACTACTACATCTACAATTACTTCAAACTAAACTTATAATTACTTACATACTAGAAGAAGGAAGGGGATACAAAAGGAGAAAGATAAATAAAAGATAGGAAGAAAAGAAAATGTCTTCAACCCTCGAAGAATGAGGATTGAGGGACTTGAAATGAAGAAGATCTATGAAGGGCAGATACAACAGGGAAAGAGGAGAGGGTCCTCCCCAAAGGCAATATATATATATATATTTTTTCGTGTGACCTCCTCAGAGGCCGAGTGCAGGTCTTTCTAGTCGACGCCCGTGGGCGACCTGAGCGTCGGGATGAGAGATGGAATGGATGAAGGCGAATGAAAATGAGCAAGGATGTGGAAGGAAGCGGCCGTGGCCTATCAGAAGGTACCGTCCCAGCATTTGCCTGGTGTTGAAAATGGGAAACCACGGAAAACCATTTCAAGGACGGCCGACGGTGGGGCTCGAAACCACGCGTCTACCGAGTCAGCAGAGAGCTTGGCCTCATGACCTAACACTGCGCTTTAGTCAGCGTAGCCACTCCTGTCGGTCCCAAAGGCAATGATAAAAGGGGAGGAAACTGAACCCAGCTCAGGAACCCCTCGGGGTCACCAACTCCCAAACTCACCAGCCGTGAGCCCTTGAGGGTGTAGCACTATCCAGGGTGCACCATGGGTGGTGGAGCTACACACACCCTGCCTTCTTTAGGGCCTTGAGCAGAAGGCAGAAGATATCATGAAAAGAAAAGAAGAGGTCTGACTTCTCGAAGAATAAGGGAATGAGGAAAGACGAGACATGGGCAAATTAAGTCGGGAAATTGAAAGACTCCCTAGGCCTCGAATACCCTAATACCGTCGGGTTAGGAAAAGAACATGAGTTGACCAAGGGAGGTCGACAGGATAGATGACAGAAAAGAGCCTAGCACAAGTAAGTACAGTAATGCCGGACTCAGGTAGGGTCCCGTTGTGGCCAACCCACGTCCCACTAGTAGTTGTGAGCCCCTTGGGAACGCTGTCGCGATAACCTGTGTTATTGTAGTGACTATAATAGTGTGTGTAACAATAACTGCTTAAGGATTAAGGTAGGCAATCCGGGACGCTATATAAGGCACCATTACGGCTTTTACGAGATGAAACTACATTCTTATCTCCAGTCCGCCTCGCTGCGTAGAGGCTAGCATTCTTGACTGTCACCGAGTAGGCCCGGGTTCGATTCCCAGCTCCGCCAAGTAATTTAATTCTTATGTGAGAGCTGGAACGGGGTACTCTCAGCCTCGTGTGGAAGAACTAAGATAAGGCGGGTTCGATTCCTATCTCAGCCATCCTGGAAGTGGTTTTCCGTGATTTCCCCCTTCATACCCCAAATGACGAGATAGCACCTAACTTAAGGCCACGGCCGCTTCCTACCCAAATTCTACCCCAATTACAAATACACTCACTAGTACAGGCATCGCAATGACACAGGTTATCAGACAAATGATACACACACCCAAGCACTCGGGGCTACATGACCACGATGTCACAAATCCCCTAAAGAATCAACCACATCTTATCTCCAAGCGAACAGATCCCCATTCCAGTCGTGGGACGTGACTTAAAGTTCTCAGCTACACTGGTGGATGAAAGATAGTCACTCCAGGAGTCAGATAAGGAAATGGTTAGTTCGTCATATTTGTCGTCTCCATATTTCAGCTCATCAAATATTTGTACTTAAAAGTAAATATGCCAAGGGCCGGACACGTGTTGTAGGGGGAGCACGCTTGCCTCTCACCTAGGAGGTCTTGGGTTCGAATACAGTCCCTGACATAACTGACGTGAAGGTTGGAACGGTGAGCACTCGACCTCATCTCTACCTAGATCCTTGTCCGAAATAATTGCAGTTCTAAGTAGCTGTCTGATCCGAGAGACAGAGAACCTGGTCAAGAAAGCTATGTTAATAGGTCAGGGGATACCGGTACGTTGCGCTGACCATGCGTCACCCCACCATCTACAGGCTATTATGAATGAGCAGCAGTCGCTTGGTAGGCCAATGCCATTAATGGACTGCAAAGCCACATTTTGTTTGTATATATCAGCAGTACGCTAACTACATTTGTGTGAATGAATAAATAAATAAATAAATAAATAAATAAATAAACAAACACATACATAAATAAATTAATAAAACAATAATCAATCTAATGTATTTTTTTCCAGGTTTGGGTACAATCGTGTTGACCAACTGAAATGCATTCATTTCGATTACTAAGGCAACACTAAACAAGGCTTCCAACACGATAATAATAAATAAATAAATAAATAAATACATTAATAAATAAATAAACAATTAAATAAATAAGGTTATCTATCATCGATGCTGTATTTGAAATTCAATAGTGTAATATTATAATTTGAACTTACCCGGCTTGAGATCCATCATTACACGTAATGTTAGATGTGGTTAAGAAAACTCTTTTCAAACCATGCTGCTCATCCATGCCACAGTTTTCTAGGATCTAGAGGCAAGACAAAACATTAAACAATGTAAATGCCAGTTAAACATAGCCTATTGTAAGCCATTAAAAAGTGTTATTGTACCATATATTATACCTTCATTAGTTTTTGTATAGTGTTCATTGATGGCACACTGTAATCTGAAACCAAATTTGAGTTGAGTTCTTCATTACTTGAAGTGCTGGTAACCTGCTGGGGTCTTCCTAGGGCTTGAATCGCTACACCCACAACCACACAGATCTGAAACTAACCAAAATAAAGTATTTTAGATATCGATGTGGATCGATGTTAGTATCCCTAAGGCTGGTCGGAACATGGAAAAGCACAGCTGTATGTTATGTGACTAGAAAACCCAAAATCCCAAGAAGACTCGGTCCCAGAAATAGGAAGTAATAGACATATTACACGCACACATTCTTAATTATATTTCAATTATTGCATTAATTTTGAACCTTTCAAAATCAGAACAGGAACTCCAGCATTTGGAATTTTGATTTTTCAGTCTTACGGGAAATAACTCAGTAGGACCGAAGTCAGTGGGCGATAAGACGACAGACATTTATTTCCGAACAATCTGGTAACATAATTCTTTGAAATAGCTACTGTACACTAATAGTACATTTTTCATGTCTACTGTACATATTGATCAGGGCATATCACTCTAAAAGTAAAGAAAAGTCGATGGCAGAAACAGCTTTCCGCTATGATCCAGGAAGAAATCGACTCTGAGACCGAGACAAAATTTAGGGAGGATATGCAAGTATCAGGCCTCAAGTCCGAAGAAGTTCTCGACAGAAAGAAATGGAGGCCAGCGACCAAACAAGCGGACCCTGCACCATCGCGGGATACAAACTAAGAAAGAAGGAAACATACCTATATATTAATTTCATTGAAATAGTTAAACTTTCCCTTCTTTGTTACGGGGAGCTGGGATACCTTAGGCTGCCCATGTTAATTTTCAACGTTTATATGGCAACATGAATTAATTGCATTTGCAGGGACGTTTCTTGATGCTCTCACCTTACATTAACACATGTGTTTTGAACGTAAGAACATTTGATTTTTTTGTGGATTTTTAAAAATGGCAAAATGTTAACAGCAGTTTGATGAACATTTCCATCGTGTAAAATTAAACTATAGTACATTTTTTAAAAACGTCTGTGTTACAATATAACTAGACCTGGGATTTTAGGCTCTAAAAAAATTAGTTTTAGGCGCCTAAAATAGGCTTTTAAAACAAGTAAATAGGCTTTTAAAAGAGAAATTAGGCACTTAAAATATGTTTTCAAAATGTGTGGATAGGCAGGAAATAGACTTTAAAATATTACAATATACAGTTATACACTTAAACTGTAACGTGATACTTTATTTCTTTAACAAACGTGGTATCCCTATTCTTAACCGAAATAACTGCAAAATTAAGACAGAATAAAAAAGACATTTATGAAAAACAATATAAAAAGTAATGTGTCAAAAAATGTTTTGGATTATATGATATATCATTATCAGTACTGATCTAAAACCTTAATACTAAAATCACTGTACACAATTACAGCACTGTAGGCATCCAATAACGGTGGAAACGCGAATGGAGTATGTGTTTATTTATTTGTGAGGAACATTCCTACAGTACTTTCATTCGTAGTTTGCTTTACAGTAGCCTACATAACAATAATCTTCTCCAAATTTTCCACAGTCAGGCTGTGTCTTTTGTCTGTTAAAATCATTTTGAAAGCAGAAAAAGAGCGCTCCACACTCACAGATGTTAGAGGGGCATAGGAAAATTTACCTACATTTTTCAATTCAATTTCACTTGGTAAGTCTACCTTTTCCCCATCCATTACCTGATGTACCCTTTTCAGCATTGAATAACCTGGGTTCTTCAGCAGTACACTAGACCACTTGTCTCTTATTTTATCTCCTACCTTGCCCCTAGCACTTTGTATGTTATTCTCAGCTTCTTCAATTACAGAAAATTGCTGTTTGAGACTGTTTCCTTTTTCCTCCATTTTTGTAATGGTGACTGGAAGAAATGAAAAATTTGCCTGAATATACGCAATGTCTCTCTGAACACTGGAACATTCATTTAACAGTTCCTTGACAGACGACACACATGCAGAGTTGTCCGTTAAAGGCACATTGTCTATCACAGTCATGATTTCCTCAAGATGTTCTGCATAATACAGGGCAGCTTCCATCCAGGAACCCCAACGGGTGATGTTTGGCTGTGGTGGAAGGGGAATAGAGGGGAGTTTCTCTCGAAAGATGGCTATTCTTGATGGAGCCTTACAGAACACTTTCTTCATCGTTGAAATGAGAGTATTTACTGCAGGAAACTCGGCCCTAACTGTTTCTGCGAGTCTATGCAAGGCATGGGCCATGCAAGTAATATGAATTAAAGAAGGATAGAAAGTTTTGAGGAGAGGTGCAGTGGCAATCATGTAGGAAGCAGCACCGGAGACAAGGAGAAGGACTTTAGAATCATCAACACCCCCAGGATACAACAATTGCAACCCCTTGTTGATGAAGTATGCAATGCTTCGACTATTGACTTTCTCAAGCTGTTTAGAGCAAAGAAGGTGAGCGGTAGATGCCTGATTGGGTTCCAGTTCTCCTACTATAAGGTTAGCAATGTACCTGCCCACAGAGTCGGTGGTTTCGTCCACACACAACCATATGCAAGACTCCCCAATATCCTCCCTGATTGACAAAATGACCTCATTGTAACAAATATCTAAGTAGTTTTTCTTTAATGTAGATGCTGATGGGATGTGCTGCTTGGTGTATTTCTGTAAAAAATCTCTGAAAACCGGATTATGCACAGCATTCCAGGGGATATTTGCTGCAACTAGGGCTCTACACATATCAGCATAGAAACCATTATGAGTTGTAGGAGATATAGTTTGTGTGAGCAGAGTCTGTCTAATGTTACTTTTCATGGCTGCTTTCGCTTTGTGACTGGCACTATCTGCATGCTGCTGAAGGTGGCATTTTTTCTCATGTGAAATCTAAAACACAATAAAGTGATGTCAATTAGAGACTAAGATGAGGAATAGAAAAGGTGAGCTATTCAATAAAATTTGTAATTTTGAACTATTTAAATTAAGCCATTATTACTCTAAAGTTAATTAAGAACAAGAACACTACAGTCCCCGAAGGGCCTTGGCTTTCAATAACGGTTACTGCCCAGCTCATGGCCTGCAGATATTAGGTGGCGTGTGGTCAGCACGATACATCCCTCAGCCGTATTGCCTTGCCTCCGTGACCCCTGCCCACCGTAGTTTCTCAATTGTCCTCACGATGCTGGGTCAACACCCTTCCAGACCTCATAGATTTCTAAATTACTGCCGGTACTGGAAATCGAATCCAGGTCGCCTGGACTACTGTCGGCGCAGAAAGTATCTGCAGTCGAGTTTAAACGCTAATAAAATTTGAACCAGTCCACCAATCTAAAATGCAATCACTCCATCGTAAAGCTTGTTTTATTCTGCATTCTTTGCTGGTACATGCATATTTTTATTATGTTTCCTGTGAAAGTTATGTTAGGTGGAATGCAAAAAGTACCTATTTTCTTGCCCGTTTTTTGTAAACAACATCTTTGTAGTACCGTTACATGAAAACGTACTGTTCGACTTTCATGAAATTTAGGTGGATTATGGAATGCACTATTATAAATATATTTATGAAGTTTAATTACTCTACACACGTTGGAAAAAAGTTATTGTTTTTGTAAAAGACTGTCCGTTTGATACTGGGTGGTCTTCCGAAATCGAGACTGAGTTCATCAAAGGTCTGAAGGTTTTTGTTTCAAATCGTTGTATACCGAAAACTTACAATGATTTCTGTATTTTATACCGATTTTTATTTGAAATCGAGCGACAGGCTCTCCGTTTTCATGTAATTAAACTACAAAGTTGTTGTTTACAAAAAAACGGACAAGAAAATAGGTATTTTTTTGCATTCCGCCTAATATATCTTTCACCAGAAACACAATAGAAATATGCATGTAACAGGAGATAACGCAGAATAAAACACGCTTTACGATGGTGTATTTATATTTTAGATTGGTGGACTGGTTCAAATTGTATTAGCGTTTAAACTCGACTGCACATACTTTCTGCGCCGGCAGTAGGTCTCTACAATTAATTAGAGAAGCCAATATCAAAACCTTAATTTTAGATTAATATGAAATTTAAGATATAGGCACATACCTGTTTATTGCAGTACTGGCAGAAAATAATCTTGCCATCAAAAGTCATCCCTGGAAATTGTACAAGCCATTGTTGTATAAGCGCACTCTTAGATGATTTCGTTTTAGGCATGATGAACTATATTCACTTCAACAGATGTTCTTTCACTGGCGACTTGACACAGTATGTCGCTTCTTACTACCTGCTCCTTGTTCTTCCTCGATAATCCTCCCCCTCACCCCGTCACTCGACACAGTACGTCCTTGACTACCTGCTCGTTGTTCTTCTGAGCTAATCCTCCACAACCACCCTTCACTCAGCATTCCTTTGGTGACAGTTGTCTGGGAAGAGCACATTTCTGTGAAAAACCCACCCTCTGCTCTTCTGCTCGTTCCAGGGATGTCCATTGTGTGATTGTAAAAATTACAGAAGTTGAATTTTATTTTAAATGTAGAAAATAGGCATTTTTAGGCACTAAAATAGTAAAATAGGCTCTAAAGGTCCAAATAGGCATTTTAGGGCACTATAAAACTCTATTAATGTAAGGGATTTATCATGAAACGTCAAGATATTTTAAAAAAATCATGTTATTTCGTAAGGAACGAAATAGGCATTTGCCTTAAAATCCCAGGTCTAAATATAACACATACACGGAGGAATTACTTCTAAAATTTCAGATTTGTTTGTTGAGAAGTTGCGGAAGAAAGGGAACTTTTATAATGAATGTATTTTAGCAAGAAACTGGAATCAAAGATTTTTTCGTTAGCTGAGGAAACGGCGATAGTTTTGGTTTTAGAACGAGGTTTGTTCCGACACCCATTTTGATTTCTTAAAAATGTTTATGTCTATTGTATAATAGAGAGAAAACTAAGAATCTAGAGAGAAATCTAGTGAAAATTCGATAGGAAAATGAAAATCTACGTTGTGGGTTTACAAATAGAACTCACGGTTGTGGAAATGTGTAAGGAAAGTAGTCTTATAAATAAGCCACCAAAAAAAATGTAGCATACCGAGAGAAAGCTAAGGGTCAGTAACTTAATCTATCATCATATATATTATTTCAGTAGTATGAATCCCTCCTGCGGCGCTCACAAGAGACAGATCGTGAAAAATGAGCATTCAAATGAAAGAGAATATACATTACCAGTGACTCATTGCACTCTAATTTCATAAATATCTATCATTTCTTTAAAAAATAACTTTAAAAAAACTGTACGAAGTGTGCGATTTGCAGTTACTGTTGCTGCAGGAAGATACGCTCCATAATTGGTGTTCACTTCACATTTTGGACGCTGTGACGCCTTTTTTTAATGTCATTTTAACATTCTGAGGTCTTTCCTTTATCATTTTGCATCGATTTCAGAAACAGTAATTCAAAGGAATGTGTACGTTTTCAGAATCAATAGGCTAAATCAATTGATTGGGTACTCAAATCGTATAACCGGCGAGTGTTACTGCTAAGCTTTCAATCAATGGACTCAGCACTAACATGATTTAAGCTCATCCGTCTAATCAATGGATTTATTATATTCCAGGTTTGTTAATATGCCGCGATACAGGATTTTCTTCTGCATTCATATTCCATAATATCGATTTTTGTAAGAATTGTGCTTTTTGCAAATACTGTTGCTCTAACATGCTGCAATTCTGAGTTTTCGTCTAAAACCTTAAAACATTGAACGTTAATTTTCTAACAGTTTTTCTTCTATCTGATTTTCAGAACCCGTTAATCAATGGATTGGGTACAGGTTTTACTTCTGCATTCTTATTCCATAAATATCGATTTTTGTAAGAAGTGTGCTTTTTGCAAATACTGTTGCTGTATCATGCTTGAGTTGTCGTCTACAACGTTAAAACTATCATCATCATCATAATATAGGCCTCAAAAATTAGCAGTGAAGAATTGCATTCTAATTTCATAAATATCAATTTTTGTAAGAAGTGTGCGATTTGCAAATATTGATGCTCTAACATGCTGCAATTATGAGTTGTCGTCTAAACCCTTAAAACTATTAAACGTTAATTATTTTACAGGTTTTTCTTCTTTCGTTTCCCAAGGTTTTCAGAATTACTAAATCAATGGATTGGGTACTCAAATCGTATAATTTCATAAATATCGAATAACCGATGAGTGTTATGATGATCCAATTTTCAGTGATTGCCTTCTTAAAACTCAAGGCAGCGCAGTATTGAGGCGTACTAGGCAAGATGAGGAGTGAGGTAGTTTGCCATTGCTTTCCTCACTGAGAACAACACTACTAACCTACGTACAACTTGCAATTCTGACTGAAATGTATCGAATAACCGGTGAGTGTTACGGCTAAGCTCTCAATCAATGGACTCAGCACAGAAATGGAATCAACAGTGACGAATTGCATTTTAATTTCATAAATATCAAAGAAAGAAACCAGCCACAGCACGCTCTCATGCTGACGCTCCACTCGAGAAAGCGAAAGCACCCCTGTAGGTAACGTGCAAAGGAGTTTAGCATTGAGCGCTACACACAGAACAAGGAAAGCACCCCTGTAGATAACGTGCGAAGGAGTTTAACGCTGATCGTTGCACTTAGGAACAAGGAAGCCTCACTGTAATCGGGACGTGAAGAAGTTTTCCAACGAGGGCTGTCCTGATAAGGGAGAAGGACGCTCCTCAGCCAAGATGATAAAGCAGAAAATCTTGAACGAGATGCTTTCATAAATATCGAATAACTGGTGTGTGTTATGATGATCCAATGTTCAGTGATTGCCTTTAAGTTAGAGAACGTAGAACTTGGAATTCTAACTGAAATGTAAACAGTGTTCTATAATCATTTGGTTGAAATGAAAACATAACAACCTTTCTCCTTAAGTCTCTCATTATAAACCTATTGGGAAATGTGTGGTTTATGAACAAGTGAGATTTTCTAATTTCATAAATGTCTATAATTTATAGGTAGTGTGCGATTTTCAGATACTGTTGCTGTAAGAAAATATGCTCCATAATTGCTGTCCACTTCACATCTTAGCCGCTGTGACGCCTGTTTAGTGTAATTTTAACATTCTGAGATCTTTCTTTTTTCGTTCTTCATGGATTTCAGAAACAGTAAATCAAAGGAATGTCTACTCAAATCGTATAATTTCATAAATTAGCGGTGACGAATTGCATAAATATAAATTTTTGTAAGAAGTGTGCGATTTGCAGATACTGGTGCTCTAACATGCTGCAATTATGAGTTGTCTAAACCGTTAAAACTATTAAACGTTAATTTATTTTACAGGTTATTCTTCTGCATTCTAATTTCATAAATATCGATCATTTCGCATGGTTTTTAGAAGCAGTAAATCAACGGATTGAGTACTCTAAATCATATAACCGGCGTGTGTTACGGCGTCTAAAACCTTAGAACTATTAAACATTAATTCTTATTCTTTTACAGGTTTTTCTACTATCATTTCCCATGGTTTTCAGAATTACTAAATCAATGGATTGGGTACTCAAATCGTATAATTTCATAATTATCGAATAACCGATGAGTGTTATGATGATCCAATTTTCAGTTATTGCCTTCTTAAGTTACGGAACGTACAACTTGCTATTCTGACTGAAATGTTTCGAATAACCGATGAGTGTTGCGGCTAAGCTCTCAATCAATGGACTCAGCACAGAAATGGAATCAACAGTGACGAATTGCATTTTAATTTCATAAATATCAAAGAAAGAAACCAGCCACAGCACGCTCTCATGCTGACGCTCCACTCGAGAAAGCGAAAGCACCCCTGTAGGTAACGTGCAAAGGAGTTTAGCATTGAGCGCTACACACAGAACAAGGAAAGCACCCCTGTAGATAACGTGCGAAGGAGTTTAACGCTGATCGTTGCACTTAGGAACAAGGAAGCCTCACTGTAATCGGGACGTGAAGAAGTTTTCCAACGAGGGCTGTCCTGATAAGGGAGAAGGACGCTCCTCAGCCAAGATGATAAAGCAGAAAATCTTGAACGAGATGCTTTCATAAATATCGAATAACTGGTGTGTGTTATGATGATCCAATGTTCAGTGATTGCCTTTAAGTTAGAGAACGTAGAACTTGGAATTCTAACTGAAATGTAAACAGTGTTCTATAATCATTTGGTTGAAATGAAAACATAACAACCTTTCTCCTTAAGTCTCTCATTATAAACCTATTGGGAAATGTGTGGTTTATGAACAAGTGAGATTTTCTAATTTCATAAATGTCTATAATTTATAGGTAGTGTGCGATTTTCAGATACTGTTGCTGTAAGAAAATATGCTCCATAATTGCTGTCCACTTCACATCTTAGCCGCTGTGACGCCTGTTTAGTGTAATTTTAACATTCTGAGATCTTTCTTTTTTCGTTCTTCATGGATTTCAGAAACAGTAAATCAAAGGAATGTCTACTCAAATCGTATAATTTCATAAATTAGCGGTGACGAATTGCATAAATATAAATTTTTGTAAGAAGTGTGCGATTTGCAGATACTGGTGCTCTAACATGCTGCAATTATGAGTTGTCTAAACCGTTAAAACTATTAAACGTTAATTTATTTTACAGGTTATTCTTCTGCATTCTAATTTCATAAATATCGATCATTTCGCATGGTTTTTAGAAGCAGTAAATCAACGGATTGAGTACTCTAAATCATATAACCGGCGTGTGTTACGGCGTCTAAAACCTTAGAACTATTAAACATTAATTCTTATTCTTTTACAGGTTTTTCTACTATCATTTCCCATGGTTTTCAGAATTACTAAATCAATGGATTGGGTACTCAAATCGTATAATTTCATAATTATCGAATAACCGATGAGTGTTATGATGATCCAATTTTCAGTTATTGCCTTCTTAAGTTACGGAACGTACAACTTGCTATTCTGACTGAAATGTTTCGAATAACCGATGAGTGTTGCGGCTAAGCTCTCAATCAATGGACTCAGCACAGAAATGGAATCAACAGTGACGAATTGCATTTTAATTTCATAAATATCAAAGAAAGAAACCAGCCACAGCACGCTCTCATGCTGACGCTCCACTCGGGAAAGCGAAAGCACCCCTGTAGGTAACGTGCAAAGGAGTTTAGCGTTGAGCGCTACACACAGGACAACGAAAGCCCCCCTGTAGGTAACGTGCAAAGGAGTTTAGCGCTGATCGTTGCACTTAGGAACAAAGAAGCCTCGCTGTAAGCGGGGCGTGAAGAAGTTTTCCAACGAGGGCTGTCCTGATAAGGGAGAAGGAGGCTTCTCAGCCAACAAGATAAAGCAGGAAATCTTGACCAAGATGCTTTCATAAATATCGAATAACTGGTGAGTGTTATGATGATAGAATTTTCAGTAATTCCCTTCTTAAGTTAGAGAACGTACAGCTTGGAATTCTAACTGAAATGAAAATGGTGTTCTATAATAATTTGGTTGAAATAATAACATAACAACCTTTCTCCTTAAGTCACTCATTATAAACCTACTGACTTATGAACATGCGAGATTTCTCGCACGGGTCCGCTAGTACTAATATAGGCCTAATAAAGCTGAAGAGTTTGTTTGTGTGTTTAAACGCGCTAATCTCTGGAACTATCAGTCGGATTCGAAAAATTCCTTTTGTATATGATAGCCAGATTCAAGAGGAATAGTACAGGCGGTGTAGCATTAGGCTACACCTCTCAGGTAACCTTAAATATTGATTTTTGTTCAGTAAGTCGGAAGAACAACCGCTCCCGAACATAATACCTTAGACCAGGGGTCTCCAAACTTTCCAGCCTTAGGGCCATACTGATTACTCCAGTAAGTTCCGAGGGCCAAAACCATATTATCATTGTTGCCGGTGGTAAAAAGTGAAATAGTCCACTGATGAAAAAAAGTCCAAAAAGTACGCAACGTTGAAAAAAGGCTGCAAATCGGACTAAAGTCCGCAAAACGGCAACACTGCATATTATTAATTTTCCTGTCATTATCTGTAATTTCTAGATTAGTCGTAGAGTACGAGCCATGAGGAGTAACGTGACACGACATCTGGTGGACACAAGCGGAAATAGGTAGTACCTTATATCGCTAACAGATGGCGCTAATAGCACGTACAGAGTAATCTCGTTGGTTCGAGAGAGTTCTGGTGTCTTCCACTCACTTCTAGATGGCAGTAATTGGAATATATAAGAAGGCTAGTTGCGCAACCACAAGTCAGTTCCTATGACACTGTTGTGAAATAAAATAGTGCGTACCTCCTTAAAACGTGTTTGTGCGTGTTTAAGTTTAAGACATCTTTGTAACAGTATTTTGATTTGAATTGCTGCTTTTGTGTGTGATTTAGTAGTATGGAAAAGAAACGAAAAATTGATAGTGAATGCAGAAAATTCAAAGATGAGTGGAACATCCAGTATTTCGTAATTGAGTCCAGTAACAAGGCGCTATGTTTGATTTGCAATGAAAGCATAGCCGTTCTCAAGGAATATAACATTAAACGTCATTATGAAACAAAACATTTTCAAAATTACTCAAAATATACAGGAAGTTTGCGGACAGAAAAATTCGAAGCTATGAAGCGCGGATTGAAATCGCAGCAATCTTCATTTACAAAACTCAAAACCGAACAAGAGGCTGCAACTCGTGCCAGCTTTCGTGTGGCTCTTGAAATTGCAAAACGTGGAAAACCATTCACCGATGGAGAAATGATCAAAGAATGCATAATTGCAGCAGCCGAAGAAATGTGCCATGAAAAGGTAAATTTATTAAAAACTGTCAGTATGTCTGCAAACACTGTGGCTCGAAGGGTAGAAAACATCGCTGAAAATATATCCTCTCAACTGTTCGACAAAAATGGAGATGTTGAGTGGTTTTCTTTGGCCTTGGATGAGTCAACGGATGTGTCAGATACTGCTCAGGTGTTGATTTATATTCGAGGAGTAGATAAAAGCTATGAAGTGCATGAAGAACTTCTTGATATGTATAGTATTCATGGCACAACTACTGGTACAGATATTTTTAAAGGAGTTGAAATGGCCATTAATCAAAAGAACCTTCGATGGAAAAACTTGAAATGTATTACAACTGATGGAGGCAAAAACATGAGTGGGAAAGATAAAGGAGTGGTCGCTCTTGTGTCAAAGGCTGTCGAAAATGACGGTGGTTCAAAACCATTAGTCTTACATTGTATCATTCATCAACAGTCTTTGTGCGGAAAATGTTTGGATATGTCTGAAGTTCTGAAACCAGTCATATCAACTGTTAATTTTATGAGATCTTTTGGGCTGAATCACCGACAATTCCGACAATTTATTGAAGAGATTGGAGAAAATGACTTACCTTATCATACTGCCGTACGTTGGCTTAGTTGTGGGAAAGTCCTTCAGCGCTTTTTTGAACTTTGAGCAGTGATCGAAATTTTTTTGAATGAAAAGCATCGCCCTCTTACTGAATTACAAAACAACGCATGGCTGTGGAAGTTAGCATTCTATGTTGATTTGACAAAACATGTGAGCGAACTGAATTTGAGATTGCAAGGAGAAAACCAGCATCTTCCTGATTTATACACTAATATCAAATCATTCCGGAAGAAATTGATACTGTTTCAATCACAACTACGAAGTAAATGTTTTTCACATTTTAAAACATGTGAAATATTCAGCCACACCACTGAGACTGAGTTTCCTATCGATTTTGCAATCGAAACTTTGAGTGCTTTGAAAATAAATTTTGATACTCGTTTCTCGGACTTCGATGCCTTTGCGAATCAAATTAAGATTTTTCAGGATCCTTTTGATACTGACATTGAAACCCTAGCCCCGGAACTTCAAATGGAAATGATTGAACTACAGTGCAGTGATATAATTAAGAACAAATATCAAAACTCATCTTTGTTGGAATTTTATAAGAGTCTTCCACTGACACAATTTGATAATTTGCATAAATTTGCTCGTGGGCTGTTTTCTGTTTTTGGTACTACTTATTTGTGTGAGAAGACCTTCTCCAAAATGAAGTACACAAAAAATGTTTACAGATCTAAATTAACTGATGAGCATCTTAAATCTCTTTTAATAATTGGTACAAGTAAAATTAGTCCACAACTACAAAGTATTGTCAGTGGAAAATCTCAATTACATAAATCTCATTAGTATTTCATATGTCTGCATGTTATACATGTCTTTACTCATTACAATTCTGTGTTTCTTTATCCAACTTATCACAAAAACAATAACAATAAGCCTACAACAATGTTATGAGTAGTTAGCCCATGACCATATCAATGTAGATGTCATATTAATAATTATTCAACATAAAATTAGAATACTTCAGTAAACTAAATTTAATTTGCTATAAAAAAATATGTTCTCTAAAAGGAGTTTTCAAGTATGCTAGCTCTCCGCGGGCCGGACAAAATCTGTCCGCGGGCCGGATGTGGCCCCCGGGCCGTAGTTTGGAGACCCCTGCCTTAGACTATTGTTGCCTGGCAATGCGGGCTGCATCACGTCGCCCCTACCAGTGTTCTGGTGCAGAATTGCGAGCTGCTTGTAAATTGCAGTCACGGGGAGTAATTAGTGAAAAAATATTTCTTAGGCCCCTTAAAACAGTTATCATCATGACAATAGTATGCCTCTGTATTAGGGAAGTTTCATAGACTAGAGCAGTTTTTTTTTTCAGTGATTGTTTGCTGCTGCTGAAAATTAAGTGTACTTCCAGTGTTTTAGCTTTCTTTGTAATTATTATCAGGGTTTTTTTTTATAACGTGCAAGTGCAACAATCATATATGTTTACATCACATTTCATCCACATCATCCATTTTTCCTCAATTTTAATGTCACAATGACTGGCCAATAATTGTACTAGCTGAAGAAGGGGTAGATTTGCCTCGAAACATGCCCTAGTGTGTAAGTGAACATTTAAGTATTGACTAGACGGAACATAAGTGTATTTTCATCTTTTAATCTAACATTCGTCAATACGGACCAATCATGAATAATGTTAACCCCAGACTTATTAACACATAGTTGTTGTTGTTGTTGGCCTGATAATCTGTGTTTCTGTGATGACTGTAGTAGCGTGTGCCACTGTAATTATTGGGGTTGGTGCCCCGAGTCTTGAAATAAGTGTCTATACGGGCATTTGCCTAGAGAGAATCTGGAAAATCTACACTCAGGATAGTCGCTGTCAGCGCCGGGGTTCGAACCACCTATCTCCGGACAAGCTGCAACTCCCCAACACGGTCATAATGAGCAATTGAACGCGCACGGTTATGCCACAGGGTTACTATTAAGTATTAATAACTTCTTAAATCAATTTTTAATATCTTCTTCATTGGCTTCTTCGTCATCAATTATTCCATTAATATATAAATAGATATGTTTTAATTATATATACTGGCGTATATTCAACAATTTTTATACTGACAACGACTATTTTATTCAAAAGTAACGGAAAAGTAACGATCCGTTACTTCGGCCATAGTAGCTTTAACACAGTTCCATTTGGAACAAAGTAACTGTATAGGTAATTTCATAACTATTTTGGTAAGTATCGGTAATTCTAACGCAATTATGTTTCGAGCAATGTAACTGTACCGGTAATTACATAACTATTTTGGTAAGTAACGGTGATTGTAACGCAATTATATTTTGAGCAATGTAACTGTACCGATAATTATATAACTATTTTGGTAAGTAACGGTGATTCTAACGCAATTATGTTTAGAGCAATGTTACTGTACCGGTAATTTCAT
Source organism: Meconema thalassinum (assembly GCA_946902985.2). Taxonomy (NCBI): domain Eukaryota; kingdom Metazoa; phylum Arthropoda; class Insecta; order Orthoptera; family Tettigoniidae; genus Meconema; species Meconema thalassinum. The sequence goes on from OX336391.1 coordinate 478,423,809, forward strand.
AACTATTTCGGTAATTAACGGTAATTCTAACGCAATTATGTTTTGAGCAAAGTTACTGTACCGGTAATTTCATAACTATTTTGGTAAGTAACGGTGATTGTAACGCAATTATATTTTGAGCAATGTAACTGTACCGGTAATTACATAACTATTTTGGTAATTAACGTTAATTGTCACGCAGATATGTTTACAGCAATGTTACTGTACCGGTAATTTCATAACTATATTGGTAAGTAACGGTAATTTTAACGCACTTATGTTTAGAGCAATGTTACTGTACCGGTAATTTCATAACTATTTTGGTAAGTAACGGTAATTGTAACGCAGTTATGTTTAGATTAATGTTACTGTACCTGTAATTTCATGGCTATTTTGGTAAGTAACGGTAATTCTAACGCAATTATGTTTCGAGCAATGTAACTATACCGGTAATTACATAACTATTTTGGTAAGTAACGGTAATTGTAACGCAGTTATGTTTAGAGCAATGTTACTGTACCTGTAATTTCATAACTATTTTGGTAAGTAACGGTAATTCTAACGCAATTATGTTTCGAGCAATGTAACTGTACCGGTAATTACATAACTATTTTGGTAAGTAACGGTAATTGTAACGCAGTTGTTTTGAGCAATGTTACTGTACCTGTAATTTCATAACTATTTTGGTAAGTAACGGTAATTCTAACGCAATTATGTTTCGAGCAATGTAACTGTACCGGTAATTACATAACTATTTTGGTAAGTAACGGTGACTGTAACGCAATGATATTTTGAGCAATGTAACTGTACCAGTAATTTCATAACTATTTTGGTAAGTAACGGTAATTGTCACGCAGTTTTAGAGCAATGTTACTGTATCGGTATTTTCATAACTTTATTGGTAAGTAACGGTAATTTTAACGCACTTATGTTTAGAGCAATGTTACTGTACCGGTAATTTCTAAATATTTTGGTAGGTAACGGTAATTATGACGCACTTATATTTAGAGCAATGTTACTGTACCGGTAATTTCATAACTATTTTGGTAAGTGACGGTAATTTTAACGCACTTATGTTTTGAGCAATGTAACTGTATCAATCCTGGTTCAGACTTTTGTGGACCAAGAGTTTAGTTAGTTAGTTATTGTTGTTCTAATGGGCAGAACAGCGAGGTAATCTGCCCCTAAGGGACCAAGAGGATCCTGGTGAATGTTATCTACTGTCTGAAAATCAGTTTCTCTTTCAAGTGGTGTGCCAGCACTTTGAAGATAGGCCGACTTGGCAGTAACTGTACTTTACTGCAGGCGCTCAGGACTTTATTGCCTCTCCCAAGCGGGCGAAGATAGCTATGTTTGAGGCCCGTTCTTGGGCGGAGTTTGGACACAGAGCTTATTTGCATGAAGGGAACGTCTGTTCAACTTCCCAGAACAGATCCTTTCTAAACACGTCATTAAACGGTCTGCGTTTAATGGCCACTCCCCCACTCTTCTAAAATGAAGATTAGACTGCTAAAATTAAATTTATCTGAATTAGTTAACTTAATAATAATAATAATAATAATAATAATAATACTAATAATAATAATAATAATAATAATAAGTGCAAAGGAGGCTGCAAAATTGAGAGAGGTTTGTTTCGATAGAATACCCATCTCAACATTAAAAAGAAAAATCTCAAAGAAGAATCAAATCATGAATGGCAGCAAACAAGGGAACAAACTTCAAAAGGCACGCGTACACAGGAATTCCTTCCAACAGTAGTTGCAGGTAGATTAAAATCCAAAATCACCTTAACGCCAAATATGACTACAATACTGAATGGACATGGAAATATTGCTTCGTACTTACATAGACTTAAAATTATACGTAATCCCGAGGGTTCCTGTAAAACCAGCCCTCAGACTATAGATCATATATTTTTCGTGTGCAGTGAAGTGAAAAATATTAGGCAATTCTGGATTAATAGTGTTAATAGAGGCGATAACTGGCCAATGCAGAAATCTGTGCTGTTAAAAATGTATTTAAAGGAATTTTTCTAATTTGTTAATGATCTGGTTTTTCAAGCTCTTAGGGAAAACGAAGACTAATATTGTTTGATATTGTTAAGATTAACAATCATCTAGAAATTTAATTATTAAAATGTAATGTATTTTGTTCATTTGTAAAAAATATATTGTAAGTGCAATGCGGCCTAGCCGTGTTGAAACACCGGATCCCATGAGAACTCCGCAGTTAAGCAACATTGGGCGCAGTCAGAACTTGGATGGTATGCCGGTTCTAGGCTCTGCACGCTGTTGGCCAACATAAGGAGGAGCGGAAAGCCCTGGCCATCCTACCGCAAGTAAACTCCGGCTGGGGGTAGCCTCTTCGGAGGCTCGGACCTGCCTTCGGGCAGAATACCAATTAAATATTAACTTAAGTGCAATGCCATTGAGAATAGGGGAGCATGCAGAGAGTGTGAACAGTAAATAAAAAATAATAATAATAAAAAAATAGTCTGCGGCATTTAGAGACGCCGGGGTGCCAGATTTCTGATCCGAAGGGAATCTTTATCGTGCCAGTAAATCCAATCGGCAAGGCTCCCTTGCATTTAAGCACCCCTAAATGCCAACTGACTGCGCTGGGATTCGATCCCACAATGATAGGCACAGCAGGAGAGAACTGGAAACTTGGAAACTACTGTCGACCAAAATATTATGTGTACTCGAGTTTGAAGTTTTTTTGTGAAGTAACCAATAGACCTACATAAAATCCAATAACATCATCATTTTCATCGTTCTATTTTACGTTAGTTCATGTAGGTTTGGAATTTTTAATTTATATTTTATTATTTTTTATCGCTGTTGGATCGCAGTTGGAAGCTGTACAACGTTGCCAAGATGGGCTCCATCACGGGTCATGGCGGGCCTCGCTCGGAAGTGATGGGCTCCATATCAGCAACGCTGTACAGCATTTCCCGGAGCGGCTAGCTGGTGAACCATGTCTTAATTCCCCGTACAAATACAAACCGATATAAAATAAGTGAATTAATTTACGTATTTCACAGTAATACAGCATATCCTTTTGATGTATAAGGATTACAACGCAACCAAGAACTTCATTTTCCAACAACCCCGAGCCGAGAAAAAGTTACCTTACAAAAATGATAACAACTTTCGTTCTTGAACACCCAAAATTTTGAAATTAATAAACCAGTTATACAACTTCCAGTGTATATTGTGTTAAAATTTGGATTCGATCTGATGACGGGTTTGTGAGATAATATTTCTTAAATGTGACATATGGCTGAAACACGCTTAAAAACGGGCACGTTTTGTGTTTCAACTGCGAAAAAATTTAAATATAAATTAAAAATTCCAAACCTTCATGATCTAACGTAAAATGGAACGATGAAAATGATGTTATTGGATTTTATGTTGGTCTATTGGTTACTTCACAAACAACCTTCAAACTCGAGTACACATAATATTTTGGTCGACAGTAAATACCAATTTGTTATTGAAGTATGTTAAAAATTGTTTTAAAATGTGTTCGGAAGGTATCTAACATTTCTACATATCCAGAGATCAAACGATATTCTCTTCGGCATTTCTTATTCACGCAGGATTCGTATTACGACCACCTCGTGGCGTAGTGGCTATCATTTTTGGATACCACCCTTTAGGATCGGGTTCGATTCCTGGCTCTGCCAAGAAATTTTATTTCTGGTTTGAGGGCTGGAACAGGGTACACTCGGCCTTGTGAGGTAGAACGAGAAGAGGTGGATTTAATTTCCACCTCAGCCATCTTAGAAGTATTTTTCTGTGGTTTTCTATTTGTAGACTACTCCAGGCACATGCCGGGGTGGTTACTAACTTAAGGCCTCGACCACCTCTTTCCCCATTCTAGTCTCAGTTACAAATACATACACTACTACAGACATCACAATAACACAGGTTATCAGACAAATCCTATACACAAACATCCAAGTACAGGGGATTAAATGATTTCGATGTTTCAAGCCTCCAAGATGTTCTGACTCAGTGAGGAAAGCAATGGCAAACTACCTCACTCCTCTTCTTGCCTAGAACGCCTCAAAATAGCGCTGCCTTGGGTTTTTGTGGGTATCTACTCACATAACGTAATGGCGGTACTTTTTGAGGATCCAACCAGCCTTCAGGCTGACTACCTAACAGACAGACATTAAAACTCGTTTGATTTACAGACTCGCTAGAAAGTTGGTAAGCCTATGCATAGCCTACCAAGTTAAATTTTAACTCACTTCGCATAATTGATCCAGTTGTTTAATTGGTCCAAAGTTATCTGGCATTGTAATTGCCCCCAATTCTCGTGCCATCACAGAATAAGGGATTTTTTAGGAGATCTGGGGAGAAATGGAGGAAGATCCCGCTCTACCGTATAATGATGTAATGCCATTGAGAATGGGTTGAGTTGGAGCGAGAAAGAATATAGAGCAAGGAGGAAGTGGGGTGGAAGGTAAATGGCCTGGCTGCGAGAACTTGTAATGTGCCATTAGCACAATGACGCCCTATTTGCTCCTCGGCTACGGCAAATTGGAGCCAATCACCGATTTCACGAACAGTACGCGGCTCGACCGTCTCTTGTTATGGTCCGCACGCGGTGTGGCGCTGCGAGGCTGAACTCTGATAGACCACATCCTTTTGCCGCCACGGAGCGCTTCACTTCTTATTCAAGTGCATAGGTTGCCCTGGACACACTGACTCTGTCTCAGTGGCGTAAAGGAGTGGGGTGATCAGCGGGATCATTCCCCCCTCCCCCAGAACCAAATAATAAAACTATGAAGTTTTTAACTTTGAGTAAAACCAATCTTCGGATTGATGAAAAATGATTGGATTATGTAACTTTATTAGACTACTAATTAAAAAGCATTTATTTTCACTTGTGTAAATCCTAACTTAACACTTAACCTAATGCATGAGCAAAATAGCCAGCTGTACTGATAGCAAGAGGGATGGCAGTGAAATGGGTATGGCACTATCTTGTCTGATCCCTTTCCCATTTGCCAGTAGGCATTCTGTTAGTATCCGAGTGTGAGTGTCATTTTGGAAAGTGAACAATATTTTTTGTTTGTTTTATTACTGTATGAAATCGAACTTTAATTGTTAACTGCAGTTTATAAAAAAATAGAGGCTAGAATGTCGGTGAATAAAAAGAGACAGATGATTTCGCGAAGAAAACTAGACATTATTATTTTATATCAAAAATTATTATTTTTCGAGCATTTGCACTCTTGGTTGGTTGGTTCTTTAGTTTAAGGGCTGCGACAACGGGGTCTTGTAGCCCCGTGTACTTTGGGTGTGTGTAGAATCTGTCTGATAACCGGTGTTAATTGTGATGGCTGTATTAGTGTGTATTTATGCTTTCAATTCAAGTAAGAATTTTTTCAAGTAGTTCATACTTTTGCGCCAAATGCCACCGTCAAAGACTACTAGTTCAGAACTTGGCTACCAGACGCCACCGCAGTCGGCTCCTGGTGACGAACGTAGGAACCTAAGAGAGTTTGTCAAATGTTTAATTGTAATTTAGCTTCACACAGGTGTAATTAGTGGAAGGTTCTTTTACATACCATAAATATATGATATGGGACCGCTGGCTTCACTTCCCCTCCGAAGGAAGGCATACTGGTTTTTTTAACGCTCTTAAAAAATCCGACGACTTCGGCCGGGTTTGAACCATTTGCGCTCTGATATGAGCAAATACGTGTCAAATGCTAATGGAATCAAACACGATTACAATGTAGTAGGAGGCTTTGATTATGTCTCATTATGTCCGGGCCCTACCCCCTTCCCCCAATCCAATTTTGACTGAGCTCATCCCTCTCCAGAAGCAAACCCTAGTTACGCCACTGCTCTGTCCGATATAAAAGCTTTCTTCTTTTATTCGAAACAAAATCACATTTCTTATTAGCCCTAGAACGGTAGCGCTAGTTGGAACGTTGTTATAGGTAGCGCTTTGCATCGGCGACCACTACGATTCTTCATCTTCTTCTTATGGTTCCTATCCGTTCCGGATGTTGGCTACCATCTTGACTCTGCTGTTCCTATCACTTGCAGCTCGGAATAATTCAGTAGATGTTTTTGAGGTCCAGGCTGTGAGATTTTTTAACCAGGATATTCTTCTTCGTCCAACACTTCTCTTCCCTGGTATTTTTCCTTGAAGAATAGACTGTCGGAGATGGTACTTGGTGGTGTTCCTCATGATGTGTCCTAGGTATTGGATTTTCCTGATTTTCATGGTGGTTAATACTTCCTTAGATTTTTTCATTTTTTGGAGAACCTCAACATTTTTGACATGGTCTGTCCATGGTATCCGCAATATCCTTCTGTACAGCCACATTTCAAAGGCCTCTAACCGTTTACATAAAGACTCTGTCAGAGTCCATCTCAGCACCGTAAAAAAGTTTGTGGTGTTTGAAGCCATATTTTCAGTGTTGCCTTAGTAAACAAGAGTTTAGTGCTTTTCAGTCGGTCAACACGAATGTACCCAAAAGAGATGGGTTATGCCCTAATCCTGAAATAAATTACATGAGATTAATAAAACACTAGGATGACCAGTTTCGATCGTCAAGCGATCATCATCAGATCCATTACACTTAGGCTACAAAATCTATGTTTGAAATACAGGTGAACATATTTACAATATGTACAATTATTTAGTTGCAGTATTGGTACTGCAACTGTCAGTGTATGCTAAATGCAGTATATATGTTAGGTGAAATGCTAAATGGTGATAGCTATCCGGAGATTGTACTTTAGAGAGATTATATGGTTGTAAACTATGGTTAAACTACAAAATTTTTGGCTAACTACTTATCTGATTGTCTTCCGTATTACAGCTACTCGCAGTTTTCGTGCTCACTGGAACTCGCTGTGCGGTCGACTGCGGTGGTTATCTTAACGACTGGTTTTTCCCCTGCCTCCTCCCCCCTGTCCCTACGTGCTGTGGGGAGTGATAGCGATGTGTTTATGTGAGGTGTTGCCAACCTAGATAAGATGTATGTTATTGAATGAGGTGGGTCCACAACTATTAAAGACCGTGGATTGGCCCTCGCCACGCGTGGAGCATAACCCATTCGAACTAAGCGTTGACGGTCTTATGAGGACGTCCCGGCGCCTTTAATACTGCCGCGAATATGGGCCTTGGTTTATTGCAGAAGCAAAGTACATCGTACACCTGATCCAGATAACATTTACCTATTAAAAAAACCCAAATTTCCCCCCTTTTTTAAAAGGTAAATGTTATCTGGATCAGGTGTACGATGTACTTTGCTTCTGCAATAAACCAAGGCCCATATTCGCGGCAGTATTAAAGGTGCCGGGACGTCCTCATAAGACCGTCAACGCTTAGTTCGAATGGGTTATGCTCCACGCGTGACGAGGGCCAATCCACGGTCTTTAATAGTTGTGGACCCACCTCATTCAATAACATACATCTTATCTAGGTTGGCAACACCTCACATAAACACATCGCTATCACTCCCCACAGCACGTAGGGACAGGGGGGAGGAGGCAGGGGAGAAACCAGTCGTTAAGATAACCACCGCAGTCGACCGCACAGCGAGTTCCAGTGAGCACGAAAACTGCGAGTAGCTGTAATACGGAAGACAATCAGATAAGTAGTTAGCCAAAAATTTTGTAGTTTAACCATAGTTTACAACCATATAATCTCTCTAAAGTACAATCTCCGGGTAGCTATCACCATTTAGCATTTCACCTAACATATATACTGCATTTAGCATACACTGACAGTTGCAGTACCAATACTGCAACTAAATAATTGTACATATTGTAAATATGTTCACCTGTATTTCAAACATAGATTTTGTAGCCTAAGTGTAATGGATCTGATGATGATCGCTTGACGATCGAAACTGGTCATCCTAGTGTTTTATTAATCTCATGTAATTTATTTCAGGATTAGGGCATAACCCATCTCTTTTGGGTACATTCGTGTTGACCGACTGAAAAGCACTAAACTCTTGACCGTAAAAAAGAGTAGAGAACACATAACAAAGCAAAAGCCTGATTTTCGTAGTCATTGTCAGCCCATGATGTTTGAACAAATTCCGCATCTTATTGAAAGTTGTCCGGGCTTTCCCAATTTGAGACTTCACCTCATCAGAAGGGTCCCATTGGTCATTTATGGTAGTGGCAAGGTATATATAGTCTACTTATGCACTTGTGCAATGGGTTTCTGGTCTATATTTAGTTTGCATGCAGAGACTTTGTTTTTACTAATGACCATCAATTTTGTCTTCTGAGGGTTTATATCTAAACCATATTCATGGCTTTTTTTGATAACTTTATCAATATGTTGCAGGCTTTCTTGACTATCCGCAAAAATCACAGTGTCATCGGCATATCGAATGTTATTTATCCAGTTACCATTTAAGAGCACTCCCATCTCAACATCCTCTAGAGCTTCTTTAAAGATATATTCCGAATAAATGTTAAATAACAATGGAGACAATATACAGCCTTGTCTTACACTTCTTAGAATATCTATATCTTCCGTGTTCTCGTTACCCAACCTCACATAAGCAGATTGATTCCAGTACTACGATTCTAGAAAATGATAATGAATACCACTTACGTCAACTTTTATTTCACTCTCTAGGCTAGCAGAGTGGAGACTGTTATTGAATCATTTCTTTGTGTTATTTTTTGATTTTGACAAATTGAAAGAAATGTTTGAGATGGCTTTCACTAACTTTGACTAATTGTGATTGTTTTCTCTTTGGATTTTTTTTGGTGTTTATTCTAGACTTTTTGAGCATTTCTTTGACAAATTTTTATTATTATTTTTTGTATTTTGACTAATTTTAATTTTTGAATAATTTTGTTTGATTTTGACTAATTTAAAAAATGTTTGAGCTGGCTTGTACTAATTTGACTAATTGCGATTGTTTTCTTTTTGGATTTTGATATTTTGTGTTTATTCTTGACTTGTTGAGCTTCTTTTTGACTGATTTTGATTGTTATTTTTTGTAGTTTGACTAAATTTAATCTTTTGTGTTTTAGTATGTTTTTTATTCTTTGAGCTTTTTTGACAAATTTTGATTGTTGTTTGGGGTTTTAGAGATTTTGACTAATTATGATTTTTTAATGTTTTCTTTCCTCTTTTTATTTTTATTTTGACTAATTTGCTATATATTTTAGGACTGCCAAACTCTGATGGGGGATTGGACAAATGTGAGAAGTGGGGAAGCAGAAGTGTATCCCGTGTTTGTCGTGGAAACGAACGCTACCATTCAAGGGTTAAGGGGCTCCGGAATGCCCAAAATCTTCAACAATGTCGACATGTAGTTTTTGCACCATAGAAATCTATGGACTTTTAGCTTTCCAACGGTACATTTATATTTTCATGTCTCATTCCTGAAGCTCCCTTCCTTTACTTTCCAACAATCATGCGTCCTATAAGTAAACCCACAATTATTTATTATATTAAAGTGCCATATCCCGTCCAGGGACGTATGCGACCTGAATTAGAGTCCTTGACTTCGTCAAGGGATCACCAACGAGGCATCCCGAGTCGGAGTTTGCGTGTGGTAGGGTGGCCAGTTCCTTTCCACTCTTCCTCCTGCCATAGCATCCGTCAGGTTCCCATTTTGCATCACGAGGCTGGGAGATCCCGTACCAGACTATACCAAGAATTTTAAATTCTTGGCAGAGCCGGGGATCGAATCTGGTAGCTCGGGGGTGACAGCCAACAATGCTAGCCACTGCGCCACGAGGTGGTCAAACCCACAATAGTACATTTTTATTTTTATTTCTATTAGACGATTTGAAAAACAGAAATGATGCCAACTTTTAAAGTTGATCTACCAGTCGTTCAACTGAACAATAATAAAGAGATTAAAATTGTTCAGAAATTCAAATATCTTGGGGAAATAATAACATGGAACACAAATGAAAAAGAAGCAATAGAATACAGAACAACTAAATTTAAACAAGCACAAAGACTTACTGTACCTGGCCAACCTATAAAAGGAAATCTCTTTCGATGAACGCTAAGCTGAAACACTATAATTCCATAGTTAACCAGAGGCAACTTATGCTAGTGAAACTTTATTCAAATTGAATGTAAAATCTACAACAGACAAATTACAGAAAACTGACAGAAGAATTATTAGAACAATTATTAACAAAAAACACCAAGTTGATGGGCAGTGAAGATTGTTGCCTAACAGCATCGTCTATCGTGAATGTGAATCAATAATAACTACAATGCGTAAAAGAAGAATTTCCTTTTTCTGTCACATAGCAAGACTGCCAGAAACCAGGATATTGAAACAACTATTTGATTACTTTTTGAAAAATAAAATCAATAATAATTGGTTCAAAGAAGTTCAGGATGATTTGGAAGAATAGGGCATAACTCGGCAACAAATCAGAGAAGAGGATTTTGAAGAATAAAAGCATAAGTTTAAAACTAAAAACAGTTGAACGGAAACAATATACTATATCGGACACACAAAGGGCTTCCAGGTCGGTGAGGATGAGAAAGTTCTGGGAGAAGAAAAAGAAGAAATTTACTCAAATGTATTGATTTAAGTGCTCCAATGTGGGCGTAAAATATGTAAATAAAATAAATAAATAAATAAATAGACGATAGATGTAGCCTCCGTGGCTTAGGTGGCAGCACGCCGACCTCTAACCGCCGCTGGGGTCCGTGGTTAAAATCCCAGTCACTCCATGTGAGATTTGTGCTGGACAAAGCGGCGGCAGACAGGTTTTTCTCTGGGTACTCCAGTTTTCCCTGTCAATATTTCCTTCTAGCAACACTCTCCACTTTCTTTTCCTTTCATCTGTCATTCATTTAATCATTGCCCCAGATGAGTGCGACAGTCTTCGGCAGCCGGCACAGTTCATATTCTCGCCGCTAAATGGGGGCTTCATTCATTCCATTCCTGACCCGGTCGGTCGACTGGAAACAGGCTTCGGATTTCCATTTCATTAGACGATAGATTAAAAAAAAAAAAAAGAAAAAAACAAACAACAACAACTCGTAAGATAAACGCTGCGTTAGAAACAAGGCCATGGAACAACAGCAAAACGGATGTTTGTGCTTCAAATGGAAGAAGAGGAATCATATGATATACGTGGGCTAGATCTTGCACTTTCCTAGTTAACGTACGGCTCGCCTTTGAAATCTAGTTGGGTGGATATGTTAACATTACATGGCTGTCTGGAGTCAAGGCTTTCCCAGCGCGAGGCACAGCGTTGTCAACATTCCACCGTAGCCACTGAGAGCAAGCAGGGAGACTGGACAGAACTACGTGCAAATGTGCAATACTGGACACCTGATGCCTGCGTGACACACGAGCTAGCTGCCAGGGCGGGACTTTTGGAGTCCACGTGGAGTGGTAGAGGAAGCATTTTATTGGTCAACAACAGTCAGCTATTTGTCAGTAGCAAACTCGTGCTACTGCATTACGTTTGAGTCGCCGCTCGTTAACCAGGAAAGTGAGGGAACTATAACCTGGGATGTTCTAAAACTGAAAATTTCTTTGATTCCAATTTCTCACTCAAATGATTTTCTAGATATAAGATTTCCCTTTCTTTCAAACCGGACCGAAGTTGTCAGATTTTTAAGAGCGTTAAAATCCCTCAGTATGCCTTCCTTCGGAGGGGATGTAAAGCGGGAGGTCCCATGTCATAGATTTATGGCATGAAAAAGAACCTTCCACTAACTACACTTGTGTGAAGCCAACATTTGCTGGATAGGATTGATTAATGCTCTTAAGTTCCAACGTTCGTCACCGGGCGCTGGTTGCGATGGCATCTTGTAATAGCGACGTTCACAGCCAGTTGTCGTGGACTGTAGCATTTGGTAGCAAAAGTAGGAACTACTTGAAATTATTGTCTGCAGTCCTTACTTGAATTAAAAACAGGTAACACACACTAATACTGTCATCACAATTAACACCGGTTATCAGATAGATTCTACAACACCCAAAGTACACGAGGCTACATGACCGCGTTGTTGCAGCCCCTAAACTAAGGAACCAACCTTTTCTTTCGGAACTTTTCCACATACAAAGCTGACATTTTTAAATGTAATTCTTCCTTATGTGTGTTATATTTATTATAACACGTCCTGTTTTCAAAATTTACTTTATGTAAAAATAGGCTCATGTGATCATCTTTTGTCCGCGCGTATGTGAGTGTGTCCCGCCCTAATAAAATCTAAACGACTACAGCGAATTCAATGAAACTCGGTAAGAACATACTACTATTTTGGCCGACCCCAACCGTGCCATTAAAATTTAAATACGTTTCACCAATCCAGCATGGCGGCAGTGCGAAATATTTTTCCGTCATTTTATATCACCGAAACTATTACTAGGAGCAGATGACCCTGCTGTTCCGTCCCTTAAAATCTCGATAACTAAACTATTACTAAATCACCCTGAAATTTTGTTTGGTGAGAGTACTAATTGTAAGGTACGTTCAGCTATGGGATGCCTATTATGATAAGTACAAAACCAACATGGCGGCCAAGCGAGGTTAAAATATTTAAATGGCATTTTCTCGATATTTTATCAACCGAGCGCTTGAAACCTAACACCCTAAATGTCTATACAAGATTTAATTTACTGTCATATAATTCAATTCAATTTTCCTCATAAAACAAGATGGCGGCTGTGCGTAATGTTAAAATTAAGTTTTTATTTTTTGTGTCCTAATCATGCCATCGAAGTAAACATTTCAATAATGAACCTACGCAATAATCTTAATTTCATGGTACCGGTACTTAACTCTATGGTCTACACATAGAACAATCCAACATGGCGATCATCCGAAATATTAAGACAGTTCTAAATTACAGCAATGAAACTGAAATTTTGTATGTTGATAGAAACTGTTAACATAAGTTCACGTATGGGCCTTTCAATAACATGATGAACACAAATCCAACATGGCGGCAACGCGAAATTTAAATATGTATATGCATTTTTCTGGTGACTTAATTATGAGAAATAAAAAGTGGCGGCTGTGCGAAATTTTTATAATCAAGTTTATATTTCTCGTGTCCTAAACAAGCGATAGAAATGTAGGTTGGTACAATGAGCCACGATTATAATATCTGCTGGCACATCATTCTATAACATATAGGGTAAAATAATCCAACATGGCGTCTATACGATAGAGGAAAGTCGCCAAATATGGGGAGTGTTTTTTTTTTTTACAGGGCTCACATTAGTCACCGGAAGGAACGGAATAATTTTGGTTTTATCACCAATGTAAACCTCAGGGGATTACTATGTATAGGCTATTACAAATATGGGCACGTTTGATGTTGTAATTCCCTGTGATATTATTGTTAACTTTAAAAGCGCACTTTCCCCATATTAGGGAACCGGGGTTCGTAATATGGGGAGGTGAGAAACCTCACGGTTTTTAATTATAATACCTACACTGAATAATATACCAATCTAATTAAAGCATTAATTCTGACAATGTTTTAAAATCATGAACATAAATAGTACAAAAATATAAAAATGAACATTGCAAGTTATTAACAGTACTAGTTTCCTGTTGTCGAACTTCCAAACAAAACAATCTGTCTCTGATTCTACACACAATGCGTAAGCCCAGAACTCTGTTTTGAATTAATGTGAGTGCGCTGCTAACTGTTTACATCTGTCGCCTCTTCAGGGCGAGTGTGGGGCACGAGGGAAGGCATGAACACTCAGGGAGAACTATTTGTTTACTAACTCTGCTGCTCCAGCACGCAATTCATTTCCCCTGTTAGCAGCCAATTTGGGATTGGAAGGATGTCAACAGTTCGAACTAGTGGACTGCCCCCCCCCCCCCTCCATCCCCCCTCCTCCTAATCAGGCGTTGAGGCCTCTGGTGAAATGTCACCACTTTTGTTTGGAGGAGAAGATCTAGTTTTCCATGTTGTACCTTCGTGAGAGGTTCGGAAAATCAAGGTCCTGGAAGATGTTCTTATTGCACGGATAAAGCCCAGATTTACGGAACCCTCCTACATTTTCAACAGTTGCTGCCTTTGTGTACGCACGACCAAACAGCTCACCAACCCATTTCTTCCTTCCCGGCATCTAAAAATAAGTGATATGACACTTAATAAGAGCTGAACTATTCCATTACATTCGATAGAACGTAATATGGGGTTCCCCATATTAGGGGACAATGAACTCCCCATATTAGACTATCTCAGTGTCCATGCTTTAACATTTTACTTCCAAGAAATTTATAGGCTAAGAAAAAATACTACAATAGTACGTTGAACCCAAATCCCTGACTGTATATACAAACACATTTAGAAAATTAATTCACTTACCTTTTCTTATCAATTCGTACGAATTCAGAAAACTGAGAAATATTTCACAACGATGTAGAACAACAAACTTCAATAACAAAATGGCTATGATGCGCAGTTAACGGCAACTTCGTGCGTTACCCACACAGCACATGGACAACAATTTAACGTATTCACCGCAAGGTAACAGCATCTACTAAATTACAAAATACTACTTCCCCATATAAGGAAAACTCCCCATATATGGCGACTTTCCTCTACATTTCACCGGTTCTCAATATCTCCGGAACATTTTAAGCAATCAAACTGAAATTTCGTATGGTGTTTGAGGACTGTTAAGTAAGGTCAAATATGTGACTTTCCAAATCCTGAGAATTTTTAATGGTAAAGACCAGTAGAATAGGCTATATGAAAATAAGCTAATTTAGTTCTTCTCGGAACTACTTATTTTGGTACAAAGAATAGGCTACATTATACAGTATAACCAATATTGACATCCAGTAAAAACACGAAAACTCCTAATACAGTATTTAGTCTTATCCTCTAAGTTAGCTGCACGGCCGTTGGAGCTAAATACAGTATATTAATCAAATTGGCCCGATGCAAATGTCGAGTTCGACATATCAGCGTCTACCCTGAATAGTGGTGCACCATTTGACTGTACATTTGGATAGATAGATATCTTGTATCTCCAGTGTTGTTAGTTGTGGACAGTAGCCTGTCTAGTTGAGATGCAAGTGGTCAAGAGCTGTTATTGTGAGATACTTGAACCAGCTTTACGGCCATTTTACGCATCGGCACTGCTGGCTTTGAAGACACACACACACGTGTCTAAATCGCTCGGAACACTTAGGAAAATTAACAGGTACTTGGAGTCTGCATTTTCCTAGCTCGTTATCGTAATTGTGGTCTGATGTGTTTTCAGGTTAGTAACGCATCGCCTTGTAATTACCGCGCGATGACGTCACGCAGGCTCCGCCCATCACTCAGGCCTCGTTAACGAAACACCTGACAACAAATTGCTTCTCGCTCACAAAACATGAATGGCGGTTCTCAACCCATGGGCCGCAAACTTCCGGGGCGCACGCAGCTTTAATTGAACACATTAAAGCAAGGAGCACATTACATTTTTTCAGTACTTACTGAATAATTTAAGACTTAGTCTTAGGAGAACTGAGGTCGAAACCTAAATAAGCCTTAAAGTATTCAGTGAGTACGAAGATACGATAATTGAGCTTAAAATATTATTACAAAAATACAAATGTTTTATTTAAATTAGGGCAAGTATTGCTATTGTCAGAAAATTGGTACGAATCACTTTTGTAGCACTCGATATGAGGAGAAAAATGTAAAAGATTCACACCACTACAGTGATTAGCTGTTGTTGTTTCAATTGAGGGGATTGGACATCGTGTTCATACAGCCTTGTGTACATGGGTGTTTGCGTTATATAAATAAATAAATACATAGTCTGATAACCTGTATTATTGTGGCGTTTCTTGTAGTGTGTGTATTTGTAATTCAGATGAGGATTAAGTAGGAGGCGGCTGTGGTCTTAAGTTAGGGACCACCCTGGTTGCCTGGGGGTAGAGGTGGGAAACCAGGGAAAACCTCTTCTAACACGCCTGAGGTAGGAATTAAACCCAACTCTTATAAGTTTTGCCTCACAAATGAGTGTACTTCGGTTGGTTCCTCAGTTTAGGGGCTGCGACAACGCGGTCATGTAGCCCCGTGTACTTTGGGTGTGTGTAGAATCTGTCTGATAGCTGGTGTTAATTGTGATGGCTGTATTAGTGTGTGTTATCTGTTTTTCATTCAAGTAAGGACTGCATACATTCGATTTTCAAGTAATTCCAACTTTTCCTACCAAACGCCACCGTCAACGACCGACTAGTTCTGAACGTTGTTACTAGATGCCACAGCAGTCGGCTCCTAGCGACGAACGTTGGAACCTAAGAGCGTGTGTGAAAGATAACCTATAATTTAGCTTCACACAGGTGGAATTAGTGGAAGGTTCTTTATCATGCCATAAATCTATGACATGGGACCGCCGGCTTTACTGCCCCTCCGAAGAGAGGTATACTGAGGGATTTTTAACACTCTTAAGAAATCCGACGACTTCGGCCAGGTTTGAACCCGTGACCTTGGACATAGAAGCTCAGCATGCTACCAACTACGCCACCGAAGCCGCCCGAGTGTATCTCGTTCAAGCCCTCACAGCAGAGTTAAATTTCTGGGCAGAGCCGGGAATCGAAGTCGAGCGTGACACCCTTGTTTTTATTCTTCACCGTGATATTAACTTGTGATCTCTACTTTGAGGGTAAACGGCAACACAGTGAACCTTTATTCAGACAATTTCATTCTGGTGGACTATGCAGTTTTCAGAGCCAGATAAGTTTCCACAGTATTCTGATACATTGCTCGTACACAAATACTAATTATTTGAGTCTATAGTTCTATTTCCGTGCCTTATAGCTAAAACGTATCAACTACTATTGCTGCACATAATCAGGCCAGACGAGAGGAAAGGGCAAACGGGCATGAGCTCTGGGGCTAGGATAGTTGAAGGCCCTGGAGGAGATAATTTATTTATACTAAAAGTTTAATTAGATCTCTTCTGGTAACAATCTAGAGAAAATATTTAAAGAAAACTCAACTGATTTTAGAAAAGAGCAATGCAATTTCGTTATGGGAAATATCAAACAGGTAAAACGATTTGATGTTTTGTTAAGCTGCTATACTAGGTGAATCAGCTGCCCCTACTAATATTATTTTTTGCAGCCCAACTAACGCGTGTTATCAGGAAGGTCGACATTTCTCTGCTTGCATCCCGTATGGTACCAATGCACTGCAAGCATTTCCTGCAAAAAAAATACTGAACTCTATTATTTTCCCCTCGTCTGCAGTCACATCGAGGCAAAAATAACATTGTTCAGTATCGTTTGCAGGATAATTATGCTTGCAGCGCATTAGTACTATGCAGGATGCAAGCAGAGAAATATCGACCTACCTGAAAACAACGCCAGTTGGGCTGCATAGAACAATATTATTAGGAGCAGCTGCTTCACCTGTTCTATTTTATAAGAAATGTTCAAATATAATTTTACCAACGCTATGACCAATTTTAGACACTTCGAAAAAGTATTCTTCCCTTATTCATTTGTAAAATGCCTACAGGATTGACACTAACTGAATTTCAAGTGTTAATATTCCAAAGATATTATGAAAGTGGAGGTAAAATGATAAACATAAAGATAAGTAACATACAATAATAAGAAATTAACACCTACGAGAAAATAGCTATAGGCTATAAAAAACTACGGCAATGTTTTTAATGAACGTTGAAAAAGGGAGTAAACAATGTTAGGATCGCACAGGTTGAGGTCGAATAAAACAAGTAGTTCCGTGAAGAACTATATAGCCTATTTTCATATATCCTGCCCATGTTAATTGCCTCTATCAACATACAAAATTTCAGTTTAATTGCTGTAACAGATTCGTAGATATTGAGAACCGTCTAAATATTTCAGATGGTCGCCAGGTTGGATTTTTATTTTTGTACAATTACATTAAGATTATTGTGTACGTGTGGTATTCAAACTTCAATCGCATGATTAGAACACAAGAAGTAAAAACGAGATTTTATAATTACGCACGGCAGCCATCTTGTGATTATGCAAACAATTGAAATAAATTAGATGCCAGTGGATCATTTGTATAAGCATTTAACGTGCAACGTTTCACGGCACTCGGATAGTTAATTCGCGAGAAACGTCCATTTAAATATTTATACTTCGCGTCGCCGCCATGTTGGATTTGTGCTCACCTGGTTACTGAAAGTCCTATAGGTGAACATATGTTCATAGTCTCTAGAAACATAAAAAATTTCAGTTTGGTTGCTGTAAAAGATTCATAGATATTGAGAACTGTCTAAATATTTCGGAAGCTCGCCATTTAGGATTGTTATATGTATAGGCCATAGAGTTATGTGCCATTCAAGGACAATTATTGCCTATGTTCATTATTCAAACTTTCACTTCGGTCGCATGATTACGACACAAGAAATAAAAACTTAATTTTAAAATTTCGCACAGCCGCCATCTTGAGGTTATCTAAATAATTGAATTAAATTAGATAGCAGTGCATTACAATCTGCAAAATCATTTACTGTACCACATTTCACTGCGCTCAGAGAGTTAAATCACGAGAAAAGTCTATTAAATTATTTCAAATTCGCTTGGTCGCCATGTTCGTTTTGTACTTCACAGGTTTATGAAATATACATAGGTAAACTTGTATCAGTACCCTTCATCACCGTACAAAATTGCAGGGTGATATCTGTAATAGTTTCGGAGATATAGAATGTCAGTGAAATATTTCGCTCAGCCGCCATTTTGAGGTTATGTAAACAATTGAACTAAATTAGACTCCAGTGCATTACAATGTGTATAAACAATTGCTGTACCAAGTTCCATTACGTTTGGATAGTTAAATCGCGAGAAAAGTCTATTTAAAGTCTCAAATTCGCTTGGCCGCCATGTTGGTTTTGTAGTCACCGGGTTTTTGAAAGTCTCATAGGTGAACTTCTAGTAGTACCCATTATCACCGTACACAATTTCAGGGCGATATCGGTAATAGTTTCAGAGATATTGAATGCTAGTGAAATATTTCGCACAGCCGCCATGTTGGATTGGTGAGACGTAACAAAATTTGAAGGACACGGTCGAGGTCGCCGGGAATAGCGCTATGAACTTACCGAGTTTCATTGAAATCGCTCCAGGCGTTTAGATTTTGTGGTGTTTGACAGTTGCAGTACCAATACTGCAACTAAATAATTGTACATATTGTAAATATTTTCACCTGTATTTCCAACATAGATTTTGTAGCCTAAGTGTAATGGATCTGATGATGATCGCTTGACGATCGAAACTGGTCATCCTAGTGTTTTATTAATCTCATGTAATTTATTTCAGGATTAGGGCATAACCCATCTCTTTTGGGTACATTCGTGTTGACCGACTGAAAAGCACTAAACTCTCGTTTAGATTTTATTAGGGACACACACACACACACACCTCACACACACACACACACACGGACAAAAGGTGATCTCATAAGCCTATTTTTTCAAAATTGAAAATAGGCTAAAAAGGAAGCTTGTAGTTTAACGTGACCGTTAATCTTTAGATCATGAGCCACGGGACCTCCTTTTTACGTGGAATCCGAACCACAGGACATGGCATTTCACTTCGAAAATCTCACATGCATTGACCGGGAATCGAACCCGGACCTGAGATCGAATAAATGGGGGCCCTATGGTCTAGTCTCAGGGCCCGCACACGGCCCTGTGTAAAGTCGTAGAATAATGGTGGAGGGCCGCGTTTGCGTGTGGGTTTCTGTAGCCCTGTATTACGATTGATTAACCAGGACCTGATGATGTTTTCTTGACAAATGAAACACATCATCCTTGTAAATCAATCATATGCACATTCTTCTCATATCTTCCAACTAAAATAATGGGGCATAATTGCATGTTGACTGAAAGATTATCAATTAATTGTCAACTAGGCAACATGTCTTCTCAATTCTGCCTCAGTACCAGCCCTCAGACGAGAGTTACATTTCTTGGCAGAGCCGGTAATCAAAACTAGACCTCCGCGGTGGCGGCTACGAATGCTAGTCACTACGCCACGAGGTGGGCTTTGAATTTAAAGTAACCGCCTCAACTAGGCATACAAAATGCTCTTGAGAGAAAATGTCAGACGATCGATCGTAATCCTCCCGATTCCTGTCCTATAAAGAAGTCGATTAAAATCTTTTCGAACTCACATCTTGCTAGCAGAGAAAATGTTTATTATTAAGAAAATAGACTGAGATATGGAACGGTACTGTTTGGCAGGAAATTCTAAATCTCGTAGATTCTGCTATAGCACCAAACGATTTGATTAACTTGGACCTGATGAAGTTCTCTTGACGAACGAAACTGTTTGCCAGGAGCTTTCAAATCTTGTAGATTCTGCTATATATGTGGCCGATAACCTCGATGTTAGGCCCCTTAAAACAACAACAACGATTCTGCTATAGGTCCAAACGATTTGATTAACTTGGACCTGACGAGGTTCTCTTAACGAACGAAACTTGCAATCAATGTATGTCATCTCTCCTTGCAATCTGTGCATAATAATATGAACATTATTCTCAGGTACAGAGTAGTTCAAATGATTAACCTCAAATAAAGAATTTAAATCAGGCACAATATTTTAATCAAAATTATTTTATTGACCAACAGTTTACATATTTTACTAGCCTACTTACTGATGATTTCTCCCTATGGACTTACAACTTTTCCCATAAGGAATTGTGACTGTATATCCCTGGTGTTAGGGAATACGGGTGTCAAACAAGTAGTTCTGTGAAGAACTATACAGCCTATTTTCATATAACCTGCTTATATTAACTGCCACTATCAACATACAAAATTTCAGTTTGATTGCTGTAATAGATTCGTAGATATTGAGTACCGACTAAATATTTCGGATGGTCGCCATGTTGGATTGTATATATGTAGGTCCTAGAGTTATGTAATGTTACATGAAGATTATTGTGTACGTGTAGCATTCAAACTTCAATCGCATGATTAGGACACAAGAAGTAACATGGAGATTTTAAAATTTCGCACAACTGCCATCTTGTGGTTATGGAAACAATTGAAATAAATTAGATGCCAGTGGATTAACATTCGTAAAGGGATTTACTGTGCCAAGTTTCACTGCACTCGGATGGTTAAATTGCGAGAAACGTCAATGTGAATATTTATACTTCACTTCGCCGCCATGTTGGATTTGTGATCACCAGGTTATTTAAAGTCCTATAGATGAACTTCAGTTCATAGCCCCTATGAACATTAAAAAAATCAGTTTGATTGCTATAATAGATTCGTAGATATTCAGAGTCGTCTGAATATTTCGGATGGTCGCCATGTTGGATTGTTAAATGTACCATTGAAGGAAAATTATTGCGTAGGTTCATTATTCAAACTTTCACTTCGATCACTTGATTACGACACAAAAAATATAAACTTAATTTTAAAATTCGCACAGCCGCCACCTTGAGGTTATGTAAACAATTGAATTAAATTAGATACCAGTGCATTACAATGTGTATAAACATTTCCTGTACCAGATATCATTGCGTTTGGAGCATTAAATCGCGAGAAAGGTCTATTTAAAATTTTCAAATTCGCTTAGCCGCCATGTTCGTTTTGTAGTTAACCGCTTTTTGAAAGTCTTGTAGGTGAACTTCCAGCAGTGCCCTTTATCTCCGTATAAAATTTCAGGGTGATACAGCCAATAGTTTCAGAGATATAGAATGCCGGTGAAATATTTCGCTCATCCGCCATCTTGTGGTTATATAAACAATTGAACCAAGTTAGATGTCGGTGCATTACAATGTGTATAAACATATACTGTACCAAGTTTTATTGCGTTTGGTTGGTTAAATCGCGAGAAACGTCTATTTAAAAGTCGCGAATTCGCGTGGCCGCCATGTTGGATTTGTAGTTATCAGTTTTTCAAAAGTCACATAGGTGAACTTCTAGTAGTTTCCTTTATCACTGTAATAAATTCCAGGGTGATATCGGTAATAGTTTCGGAGATATTGAATTCTGGTGAAATATTTCGCACAGCCGCCATGCTGGATTGGTGAGCCGTAACAAAATTTGAAGGGCACGGTCGAGGTCGCCCGGAATAGTACTATGAACTTACAGAGTTTCATTTAAATCGCTCCAGCCGTTTAAAAGTTATTAGGGGGGGCACATACACACCTCACACACACACACACACACACACGCGCACACACACACACACACGGACAAAAGGTGATCTCATAAGCCTATTTTTTCAAAATTGAAAATAGGCTAAAAATAACAAAACTGAGATTATGACATTGTTTGTTGCTGCCAAATTACGAGTATAATTTGTATCTTTACGTCTTAACCCAAAATGCACAATTGAATGATGGTCAGAATATTCAGAATCGACTTAAAAACCTTATGCACAAACAGAGTTATGACTATTCCCTACCAAGCAATTGCATAATCTCCGTTTTGGTATTCTTTAAAGTTTTATCCTTTTGCCCCAACACCAGCGATGGGAATTCCGAAGAACACCTGAGCTGGGCCCAGTTCATATTTTTTATTGACTTTGGGATGTACCCTCTAAATCATGTGGCTTCAAATCATCGTTCACGAATCTTTGATTAGTTAAAAAGAAAATCGAATCCCTTTGCTCTAAATTCACACGAAAACTAGAATAAAGTAATGAAGTGCATTAGCAGGGCTCCTCTTTTAGTGAAAATCCTGACAAATCATTTTACTGTTAGTTTCTAGGGAAACGTAATTAAGGCTATTGGTTAAACGTTTGAAATAACTTCAGCGCCTTGAAAAACAAATATACCGGTACTGCATTAAGTCATGGAAAGGATATTTAAATGAAATATTGGAGAACTGGCATCGAGTCTAGAATTTTCAGTCCGCCTCGTTGTGTAGTGGCTAGCATTCTTGGCTGTCACCGAGGAGGCCTGGGTTCGTTTCCCGGCTCTGCCAAGAAATTTTAATTCTGGTCTGAGGGCTGGAACGGGGTTCACTCAACCTCGAGAGACAAAAATGAGAAGAGGAGGATTCGATTCCCACCTCGGCCATCCTGGAAGTGGTTTTCCGTGGTTTCCCCCACTTCTACTTCAGGCAAATGCCAGGATGGTACAGTAGAGTCTCAAAAACTCGGACTAATGTGGACCGAAGGGTGGCCGAGTTCGCGGAAATGCCGGGTTATCGGGAAATGTGTTAAAAAGAAGAAATAAGCTGTTTGTTTTGATTTATAGTCTAAGTAGTGCAATGCAGTACATTTATTTGTTTACAGAAACACAAGTTTTAAAACGATTAAGCCACTACAATTACAGTACCTGAATATATAGTTCAGTACTGCACTACTGTACTGCATAAGCATCAAGGAAAACAGTTACTGTAAATTATAGAAGAAAACTTAGAAAAACTAGGCGTA
Source organism: Meconema thalassinum (assembly GCA_946902985.2). Taxonomy (NCBI): domain Eukaryota; kingdom Metazoa; phylum Arthropoda; class Insecta; order Orthoptera; family Tettigoniidae; genus Meconema; species Meconema thalassinum. The sequence goes on from OX336391.1 coordinate 478,447,154, forward strand.
CGAATTATTTTTATAATATGTACACTGTACAGTAGGCCTATATGTACAAAACAATTCCTGTAGGCGTAGGCGAATAGTTTTTTCACTTAAATGAAAATTACCATTTACTTTTTTTTCCAATAAAAATAAGTAATGTTCTTTTGCTTTTCGCTTTGATACCTGATTCTCGAAGCCTCGTCACCAAGACGGCGAAGAAACAGAATTGCAATAGCGGATGCACCTTGTTGTTCAAAGTACTGAAGAGTTGTTTCAGTGGCATTAAGTCTCTCGGTATGAGTGAATTTTGGTTCCACTACTCCGTAATCTTCAACTTCTTCATCATGATCGTCGATTCCATCATTTCTTGTGACAGCCTCTACAATATCTGCACCCAACAGAATGTCTTTCTGCGTGTCACGGAGAATGCGCAATCAAATAAATAAAACGCTCTGCGCGAGAACCGTTTGTTTACGTCTTTATGCCAACAGTTTGTGCATTTACAGTACTGTGCTGTACAACTACCTGCATTTATCAGGTCGTCGTTACTCTTCTTACTATGTACTATAGGTCATCCTGTTTCGCGTCGTATTTAACTGTCGATAATTCCATTGACGGAGAAGGCGAAAGAAAACATAATAACACTCTGTGCGAAAACACAAAAACAAACAAAAATCATGAATTTTTTCTCCTGACAGGGTGGCCGAGAAATCCGGAGTGCCGGGTTACCGAGTGTCGAGTTTGCGAGACTCTACTGTACCTAACTTAAGGCCACACCCGCTCTTACCCAAATCCTATCTCAATTATAAATACACACACTAGTACACACATCACAGTGACACAGGTTTTCAGACAACTTCTACACACAACCAAGTACACGGGGCTACATGACCACGAGGTCACAAAGCCCCTAAAGAATGAACATTTTACACACCTCTCTAGTCTTATATCTGTGAACCTGTGTGGGAAATCTCTTAAAAGACCTGAACAAAATGCGGAGTTCGCGCGACCAACGTATTTAAGTGGAGGAAAACGTCCTCACCTAAAGCCTATTCGCCGAGTCGAGACAGTGCCCCTGGCTGCCCGGACAGGGAAACACGCCCAGCTCACGTCATCGGCTCAGCCGAACAGGGGTAGCCAAGATCATCCGAGATAGTTTGTAATGCCGTATCCCTAGTTAAGCCCAGCGCTGTACTGTGGCTCTGTACTTACACTTAGCCAAGTTTCATCTAAAGAATAGACTTTTCTCCCTTCTTGTCTCATTCGTCGTATTGTTTGCAAATACCTATGCCTCCTTACAACGGTTTTGTCCCTCTCTCTGAGCATACTGTCTCATCCTCGTCGAACATGTTCGAAGTTTAGTTCCTGCAATAAATTATAAAATGTCGTTCGTCAAATATCCGGCAAATCTGTGTCTTCATTCACAGCGATAAGTGCTTTATCGATCGTAGGCAGCTCATTGCGAAAAAAGAACTGGTGAGCCTTTCTTCTTATAGCCTTCTTATCAAACTCATCAACTCTTTCCATAATCTTTGCCCTCTTCTCTTGCCTTCTTGGGCGACTGTAAACTGTGGGTAGCTTTATATTCTCGAACTATTCGATACACAGAAATTTCTCTAACACCCGTGGAATGACTTGCTTTCCTTACTACCGCAGAAATTAGTGCAGTGGGATGCATTTCTAACTCGACCTTATGCGTGTTTAGCACCATATGCTTTTCAGATCTACTCAGCGCTTTTCGCTATAGATGCTTCTTTGGTGGAGTAATAACACTCGCATTGTCCCCTGCTGAGTTTACGACGGAACATCAACTGTATAAAATCCTCGTACACACGATCAAAAACAATTGTTGCCTATCGTAAACAGTTAGTAACAAATTAATTAATTAATTAAATAAAAAACTAACAATAAATAATAAAATACTGTAATTTAATAATAAATCCGAGTAAAAAGAGAAATCGCATTCACCGGCTTCACATGTAAGCGTACGTTCAACAGGCACAATTTTATGCACCCCTTGTAGGTAGTCCTGCAATCACGCGCACAGCTGAGTTTACTTCTACTGTCTCGACTCGGCGAACAGACTTTAGGTGTTTTTACGGCATCGATGCCTTCTCAATAGGCGGTCCGTAGCCACATCCGGCCCACTGAGAGATTTCTGCTGGTTCGCCAAGAAGAGCGAGAAAAATTAAGTTTTAAATAATGCAAAGAAAACTATTCTAAATATTATTCTTACAAGTTAGATCCCTTCTTCTTCTACTTCTTCTTCTTCTCATATTTGCTCTTTTTTAAAGACAGAATATGTTAGATAATTCCTGAGATAACTGCACACCTCCCACTTTTCACACTTAAGTTCCTGTCCGGCTGGTTGCCAGGTAACTTGACATAATTCCTGTTACTCCGATGTGGAGCATAGGGTACACACTAGAGTTCTCCATCTGACCCCCTTGCTGCTGTTCCCTTGATGTTTGTCCTGGACCTCCCCACGGCTACCACCTCAGATTCAATGGTTCTTCTCCAGGTTGTTCTTGGTTTCCCCCTTTGCCTTTTTCCTTGTGGGTTCCAGGTCAGTGCCTGCTTTGGGATGTGCTGTGGTCCTCTTCTGAGCGTATGGCCAATCCATCTCCATTTCCTCTCCTTTATAACCACCTCAGCCTTCCGTTGGGGTTTTCTGCCAGAGTTCTTCATTGGAGATACCTTTGGCTACTACAGGGCGCCAGGAAACGTTCTCCGCAGTGCCTACATGAATCTGCGAGAGCTAGCATCTGTAGTTACGTTGGCAGCACTACTGGCGCTTGTACCAGAACAAACAAACAGTTAACATTGTACTCACCACAGCCATTCATAACTGATGCTGGAAGTGCTGATGACACATACGCTCGCTGATTGCAATACACACTGACGATTTTGACAGCCTACAGCCCACACGTGTGGGAATCACCCTGTCAAGGACACCGTGCTGCCAACTAAACTGCTGATGCTAGCTCTGGCAGAAGCCGGCAGTCACTGCGGAGAACATTTCCTGGTGCCCTGTATATTCCCAGTATGGTTCTCAAACATTTATTGGTGAAAGTCTGGACATTCCGTGTAATCTCTTTTGTCACCTTCCACGTCTCACACCCGTAGAAGAGGACAGACTTCACGTTGGAGCCAAAGATCTTTAGCTTCGTCCTCAGCAACAATTCTAAGGACTTCCACACTGGTCGTAGTTGAGCGAAGGCCCCTTTCGCCTTTTTGATCCTGTTTCCGTCATCCTGTCCTGCTCCTCCATTAGTGGCCACAATGCTACCTACAGCTTCATCTATCATTTCTAACTTAGCCTTCATCTCTTCATTACGAACACCTTCCTGCTACTGCTCCAAACGATGTGTCCCAGAAATAATTTGTGCTACCCTCATGTCAGAATCTACCCAGCTTTCACTTCCATACAGCAAGATTGGTCTAAATACTGAGCAATGTAGGGAGAGTTTTGTCTTGAAAAGTATTGTAGATCGCAACTGAGAACTGGTTGTATTGTACCTCGACTCAATACCATCATGCGAGAATACAGAGGTACACAGCCTAAGTACAGTATTTAAAATGGTCCACTTGCTCCAATTAGTTCTTTCCATCTGCCATTCTGTAGCATACTGAGCTTCTATGCCCAAAGCCACGGGTTCATACCCAACCGAAGTCGTCGGATGTTTTAAAGAGCGTTAAAACTCCCTCAGTATTCCTTCCTTCGGAGGGCAAGTAAAGCCGGTGGTCCTATGCCATAGATTTATGGCATGATAAAGACCTTCCACTAATAAAACTTGTGTAAAGCTAAATTATAGGTTATATTTGACTAACGCTCTTAGGTTCCAACGTTCGTCGCCAGGAGTCGACTAAGGTGGCATCTAGTAACAAAGTTCAGAACTAGTTGGTCGTTGACAGTGGCGTTTAGTAGCAAAAGTTGGAACTATTTGAAAATCAAATGTCTTCAGTCCTTACTAGAATTAAAAACAGATAAAACACACTAATACAGCCATCACAATTAACACCGGTTATCAGACAGATTCTACACACACCCAAAGTACGCGGGGCTACATGACCTCGTTGTTGCAGCCCCTAAACTGAGGAACTAACCAACCAACCTTCTGGCATTCTATTTTCATGTGTTTCTTTCCTACCGACATAACCTTCGGTTTTTGAAATGCTGACTTTCATACCATATTCCTTACCTTTCCGTTCAAGTGCTAACACGTGGGCTTTGTAAGCTTTCGACGGAGTCTGTCATTTCAACCAAGTCATCTGCATAAGGTGACTGCTTATCTGGCCCGCCTATCTGCTTATCTGGCTTATCTGGCCCCACTGCACTTCAGATCCGTTATCCGAGAACAGACGATTCCCCAGGTCAGGAAGCACCGAAAGACGTGAAAAACTTATAGTAAAATGGGTGTGGTTTAGGAGAAAACAGGAGCAAAAATACGTCACTCTTGCAACACTGCTTGCTATTGTGTACAAGACAGGATCGAGGAAGTGCCACTGGACTGACAGCAGCCGGTATTCACCGGGGTAGATCTCGCAGACAATTGATAAGTGAAGGACAGTTCCACGGAGGGAAGGTAACTTGCCCAACCAGCTCCCACAGACTAGGAACAACCGAGTTCCTAATATGCTTCCCTTCCCCTCTAAGATAAGTCATGTACACACGAACGCTGATGTAATGTTGCCGGCCTGGACATAGCAAAAAATATCCTTTATGCTCGACGATGTCGAAATGTAAATATTATATGTCAGAAAACTGGATCATAATGAGGGTCATTATAGTACTATTTTTCATTATGAAACAGTTTCTCCCACCAATCAGAGCTCAAGAAACAGTTGTGTGACCAATTAGGTAAGGATAGCATCGCAGCTGCGCTGACTTCCACGGCCTCCTATTTTAAATTTCATTGCGTGGCTAGTGTCATAGTGGGGTATTCAAGGAGGCCATGGTCAAATACAAGGTATTCTTTGCGTGCCATGCGCTCTGTTCAGTACATAAAACTGGCGAAATCTCGACAAATATTTATGTTCGAACATAAAATAGTTATGATTATCGTCGAACATAAGCAGTCGTATGCAACTCGCCTATAGTAGTAATTAAGACACTTGTATGGAAATTATAAAACTCTCTTCGCTCGTTTTATAAACATACTCGTGTCTTAATTATTGCCATTATAGGCTCGTTGCATAATTTACTATTCCGAAAGGGATAGTCGTAACATGGAATTGTTTGAGAACCACTCGCCGTATGCAGATCCACCCCAGACATTATTTCATCGTTTTTAAGCTGCACAGCATGGTGAAATTCCAAAGTCATAGGAACAACATTTCATCTGCTAGAAAAAAAACCACAGCCTGCTTCCAGTCTCCGACCGGGTCAGGAATGGAATGAATGAAGCCCCCATCTAGCGGCGAGGATATGAACTGTGCCGGCTGCCGAGGCCTGACGCACTCCTCTGGGGCTATGATTAAATGAATGACAGACGAAATTAAATGATAGTGGAGAGTGTTGCTGGAATGAAATTTTGACAGGGAAAACCGGAGTACCCGGAGAAAAACCTGTCTGCCCCCGTTTTGTCCAGCACAGATCTCACATGGAGTGACCGGGATTTGAACCACGGACCCAGCGGTGAGAGGCCGGCGTGCCGCCGCCTAAGCCACGGAGACATGTTTAAAAATGTCACTAAACCATTTTTTACCCACTAAACCATGCATCTTTCATTATACGTTTTTCAAGTCTTGCGGCGCGTCCTGGGCTAGAGAGTAATATGTTCCTGGTGTCCAGTTAAACTCCATCCACCCTGTGTAAAATTAACAGCAGTGGTGAAGGATTAGAGCCTTGCCTCACTCTTGTAACAACCTTAAACCAAGAACTCATCCTACCATCAACTCTTACTTCAGCCTGATTTATCTACTTAAATGCTTTTGATTGCCTGTAGCTGCCTTCCCTCGATACCATAATCGATCAGATAACTCAGCATCTTCTCCCTGGTAACTCTACCATACACCTTCTCTAGATCTACAAAACACAAAAGTCTATTCCTCTCGCAGCATTTCTTAATAACTTGGTGCATAGACTACTAAAAATTTGATCCTGCCATTCTCGTAGTGTTTACTGTTATGCGGGCTCGACGCGACAGAGTTCTGGTAGGGGCTATCGTCTTGTTTATTTCTTTAAATGCACTTTATAGACAAATAAATACGTTTCCGTCGACTTTTCAAGAAAAGCAAGATTTTTCCTGTAATATTGAGACGATTTAGAAGATTGTGTTACAACTGCACCTTCCAACTCCCTTTGGTTTATGAACTTGAGTTTAATGAAACAAACATCGTTTTATATATGATGATGATAATAATATTAAAAGTAATAATAATTTTAATAGTTATGATAATAATAATAATAATAATAATAATAATAATAATAATAATAATAATATTTTTTCTTTTTAGGGGAAGAAATGCATTTACGCACAGAGTGTCGGGCTCCTGCTCCTGAGTAGCAGACTACCGACTAAAACTACCCCTGTTACTTCTGGAACCTAGCCTGGAACCGTTTAACACATTACTTCAGGCTAGGACCATATAGGACACGTGTCCTCAACTATCTTTTTCTTTATACCATTCACTGATTAGCAAGAGATCACTTTGCTTCTCTGCCACTAGCTGATACAGAAGATCATCGGCCGTTTTACTTCTATGTAGATTGGCTTCAAATACACGAATCATTTGAACCTCAGAGCCTTTTCCTTGTCCAAAGCCTCCCTGAAGACCTTACACTGGCCAGATCCCACAGCATGTGCTAAATACTCTTTGTCAAAACCTCGTTCTTCACAAAGAACACATTTCTTTGAGGCCGTACATCCTCTAGCTTTGTGATCAGTCCCTCCGCAATTGTAGCAAAGTTTACTTCGATCAGTGCCTTTGCATTTGCTAGCAACATGTCCATACTCCAGACATCTGTAACAGCGAGATAACATGATCCTCCGTCTAATCCTGCAATTGACCCATCCTATTTGAATATGATCTTGCTTCAAGAGTACATTTGCATCACTAGTTGATAATGTGGCAACAGCCATCTTCACTTCCCTCGTATTCGTCCTCGTCACCAGCACCTTGGTATCTAGAGAGAGCTCTGGAATAGTTCTCTGGATAGCTTCCATGACCTCTTCGGAAGTAGTTAGAGCATCAAGGTCTCTGAGTTCAACAGTTGCCTTCGCTTCAAGCCTACGGACTGTAGCATTAGACCCCAAAACATTTCGCAGAGAATTACTAAAAGCTGCTTTGTTCCTGGAATTTGCTCCCATCTCGACAAGGACGTCTCCCGCTTTAGTTTGTCGAATGGACCGGACTTCGGTTCCTGTATCATTAGGGTTTGCTTTTTGGCGAATCTCCTTCAGAATATCGGCATATGATTTGCCTTCAGCTGGTCTGATCAGTAAGGCTGCTCGTCGTGGCCTACTAGTTCTCTTCTGTCGGTTTGGGGCTGCTTGACGGGGAGATATGCCAACTTCATCAGCTAAATCCTCCTGCATCTTCTCATCCTTTTCTTGAAGTTTTGCCATTCTTCTGTCTCTTCTCGATGTAACAGGAGTCCATATTTCTGTCTCATTCCTCTTGTCCACCTCCAGAGCAGGGGCATTGCTCGAATTTGCTTCTTTCCGGCTGTTAGGAATCGGGGGCATGTCCTTCGGTAGGGCGTCCACTACAACCTTGTGAACTTCGTCTTGTACCGAATAATAATAATAATAATAATAATAATAATAATAATAATAATAATAATAATAATAATAATAATATTTTTTTATGGGAAGAAATGCATTTACGCACAGAGTGTCGGGCTCCTGCTCCTGAGTAGCAGACTACCGACTAAAACTCCCCCGTTACTTCTGAACACTAGCCTGGAAACGTTTAGCACATTACTTCAGGCTAGAGTCATTTTATATTTGCCTGTAGGGCACTCTTCCGTAATGAATCATCTTCAGTGGCGATCCAGATCCGTCTTCTTTGTTCGGAGGATATCTTCAACAAAGCTTGCTACCAGTTTCCAGTTTTCCTCATTTTGTAGCATCACTGCAACAATATTGTCCGGGGATATCTCTACATCAATGTGATCTTGAAGAGACTGCCTATTTTGGACCCACCGTCCAAAAGAGAAGAAGGTGTGATTAGCATTATCTAATTCGTTGATACAGTAGATGCAATCTGATGAATCCACCTTCCCCATCTTCTTAAGATAGGAACAGAAGTACCCATGGCCAGTCAAGAACTGAGTGAGATAGTAACCAACCTCACCATGTTTCCTCTCTGTCCAAACCTGCACCTGAGGGATCATTCTCTTAGTCCATTGGCTTTGATCTCCTTGCTCCCATTTGATCTGCCAATTTTGAAAGGTTTTGTACTCTTGTCGATCGTCTTGCATAATAATAATAATAATAATAATAATAATAATAATAATAATAATAATAATAATAATAATAATAATAATAATAATAATAATAATAATATTCAGGATGATAAATGTCGAAGATGCCAACGAGAACCGGAAACAATCCAACATATCTCAGAAGGCTTCACAGCAATCTCCTGTACTGATTACATGAAAAGACACAACCAAGTAGCCAAAATAATGCTCAAAAGCACTTATTATCTGAAAATACTTGCTTGCCACGGTGCGCGAGTGGTTATCGTGTCGGTTTACTAACCCCTAGCTTGCAGGTTCGCTCCTGGCCGTGGCAAGTGATTATTGAAAGGCGGCAAAAATTACGATACGCATGTCGTGCGATGTTGGCATGTCAAAGAACACATTTGAATTCAGTAGGCCGTGTTCATAATGGCAAAATTATTCTCGGGATATTCCGCCAACACAAAGTTCCTCATTTCTCTACTAGAAAGCACTATAGTGTTCAAGGAGCTTACATATCTAACCTCCTTGACTTTCATAGTGCTTCAAGGAACAACAACAAAAAATTCGACATGCAAGCTTCCCTCTGGGTGTCAAATAACAAAGCTTGCGCCCGGCACTGAGGCCATACGATATTATTATTATTATTATTATTATTATTATTATTATTATTATTATTATTATCTGAAAATACTTTGCCTTACTATCAGTAGGCTATATTCCTGACGCCGTTTTGGAAAATCCTCCTCACAAGTTGTTATGGGACCGATCAGTTATTATCCTACTGATAGAACCATACCAGCAAACCGGCCAGATATCGTTCTTATGGACAAAGTGCGGAAGAGAACCTTTCTCATTGATATCGCAGTGCCCAATTCCCATAATCTGCAACAAACCTGCTGTGACCGGTATCATCCCTGAATCATTGGCTCGCAATTTAGAAATATTAGGAATATATCCTGGTCTACATATCATCATGCAGAAGGTCTTTATCTTGGAGACCTGTTCCATTGTTCGCTCGTTTCTCAAAGTGCCACCCTAAAAGAAGTTGTCATACCGTCTTGCAAACAAGCAGACGATATATTGATTTGTCCCACTATGTGGTGATATGAATGCCATAATAATAATAATAGACTATTAATAATAATATTTTTAATTATAATAAAGTCAAAGTGTAAAGAGCTTTCAGAACTGAAAAGGAAGCAAACGCACATGCCACCTGCCAGGACAGTTCCTATAATCATCTCCAGCGGAGCGGCTTCGGTGGCGTAGTCGGTAGCATGCTGAGCTTCTATGCCCAAGATAGCGGGTTCAAACCCGGCCGAAGCCGTCGGATTTTTAAGAGCGTTTAAAATCCCTCAGTATGCCTTCCTTCGGAGGGGAAGTAAAGCCAGCGGTCCCATGTCATAGATTTATGGCATGTTAAAGAACCTTCCACTTATTGCACCTGTGTGAAGCTAAATTGGATAGGTTAAGAATGTAAACAACGCTCCTAGGTTTCTACGTTCGTTGCCAAGAGCCGACTTCGGTGGCGTCTAGTAGCTAAGTTCTGAACTTGGCCTAGTAGTTGACGGTGGCGCTTGGCGGCAAAAGTAGGAACTATTTGAAAAATTCTAAGTTGCAGTACTTAAATAAAAAAATAAAACAATATGTTCAGTAAAGAACATATAGCCTACTTTCTCCTAAATGCATGGGTATTGTTATAACTCTTTGTCCTTTTCAAGGAGTATAATTGAATGTTGGTTGTAGTAGCTTGTTGAAATACAACGTGCTATAGGGATATTAAACATGAATATGAGGTGCCCTTTGCTAGTGCTACCTCTGTAAAAAAATTCATTCAATTCGGTTTCACCGTGTTTGAATTGATCCGGGGAATGGATTTGCACACATACATGGCCGCTATTTGCAAACTATTGGGCTGATGACCTTGTAGTCAGTCATAAGATGCTTTCCACAAAAAGGCATGTTGAAAAAATGCCGGTAGAGATCAAATTATTAGGATGGTCGAAATTTGATTTAAGCTTTTAACATTTGGGTGGCCGTCATTCCGTTTCCGTCAAGATGGCGGCGATATAAAACATGACACTGAGGTGCCTTTTGCTAGTGCTACCACTGTACCAAATTTCGTTCAATTCGGTTTCACCGTGTTTGAATTGATAGGGGGAATCGATTTGCACACATACTTGGCCACCATCTGCAAACTATTGGGCTGATGATCTAGTAGTTTGGTCAGAATATGCTTCCCACATAAAGATTTGTTGTTGCAAAATTTGGTAGAGACTAGATTATTAGGTTGGTCGTTATTACATTTTAGCCTTTAACATTTGGGTGGCCGCGATTACGTTTCCGTCAACATGGCGGTGATATAAAACATGACCCTGAGGTGGCCTTTTCTAGTGCTACCTCTGTACCAAATTTCGTTCCATTCGGTTTCACCGTGTTCGAATTAATAGGGGGAATCGATTTTCACACAAAGATGGCCGCCATCCGCAAAATATTAGGCTAATGACCTATTAGTTTGGTCAAAGGATGCTCCCTCCATAATGGTATGTTGATGCAAAATTTGGTAGAGATCGGATGATTAGGTTAATCGTAATTTGATTTAAGCTTTGAATATTTGAGTGGCCGCCATTACGTTTCCGTCAAGATGGCGGCGATATAAAACATGACACTGAGGTGCCCTTTGCTAGTGCTACCTCTGCACCAAATTTCATTCCATTCGGTTTCACCGTGTTCGAATTAATAGGGGTGATCGATTTTGATACAAAGATGGCCGCCATCCGCAAACTATTAGGCTACTGACCTATTAGATTTGTCAAAGGATGCTTCCTCCATAAAGATATGTTGTTGCAAAATTTGGTAGAGATCGGATGATTAGGTTAGTCGTAATTTGATTTAAGCTTTGAACATTTGTGAGGCCGCCATTACGTTTCCGTCAAGATGGCGGTGATATAAAACATGACACTGAGGTGCCCTTTGCTAGTGCTACCTCTGTACCAAATTTCATTCCATTCGGTTTCACCGTGTTCGAATTAATAGGGGTAATCGATTTTGACACAAAGATGGCCGCCATCCGCAAACTATAAGGCTAATGACCTATTAGATTTGTCAAAGGATGCTCCCTCCATAAAGGTATGTTGATGCAAAATTTGGTAGAGATCGGATGATTAGGTTAGTCGTAATTTGATTTAAGCTTTGAACATTTGTGTGGCCACCATTACGTTTCCGTCAAGATGGCGGCGATATAAAACATGACACTGGGGTGCCCTTTGCTAGTACTACCTCTGTACCAAATTTCGTTCCATTCGGTTTCACCGTGTTCGAATTAATAGGGGCAATCGATTTTCACACAAAGATGGCCGCCATCCTCAAACTATTAGGCTGATGACCTATTAGTTTGGTCAAAGGATGCTGCCCCCATAAAGGTATGTTGTTGCAAAATTTGGTAGAGATCGGATGATTAGGTTAGTCGTAATTTGATTTAAGCTTTGAACATTTGTGTGGCCGCCATTAAGTTTCCGTCTAGATGGCGGCGATATAAAACATGACACTGAGGTGTCCTTTGCTAGTGCTACCTTTGTACCAAATTTCGTTCAATTTGCGCTCACCGTGTTCGAATTGATAGGGGGGGACAGATATTCAGAGTACACACACTCACTCACACACACACACACACACACACACACACACAGACTCACACACACACATACACACACACAGACAGACACACTTTTTTTCGCCCTGTAGTGATCTCATAAGTCTACTTGCATTTTTTGCAAAAATCGAAAGTAGGCTAAAAACAGATAACACACACTAATACAGTCATCACAATTAACACCGGTTATCAGACAGATTCTACACACACCCAAAGTACACGGGGCTACATGACCGCGTTGTCGCAGCCCCTAAAAACCAACCAACCAACCATCTCCAGCACTGGCGTGAATCCAAACAACCTAAAGGAATCTCTCACAGAGGTGTAATTAGACCCAGGCCATTTTAGGATTATGCAGAAGACAGTCATACTTTCGACGTGTCGCATTGTCAGGCTGTTCTTTGCCAATCAAGGCTGAAGGTGTGACGGAAAAGAGTAAATCTACCAAGGAATGCAGTCACCGAGAATTTGCTCCTTATGATGTAGTCTATATCAGGGCTGGGATTATAAATGTTTTCTTTCCAGCAAATATGCGCATGCGCAAAATAAAATAATAAAAAAAGATACGAGCCTTACAGTAGTCGCATATGATGTGTAACATCTGACATGTTATCCTACCTTGAAGTTATTACCGTTTTTATTATCCTTGACATTCATCAACACACAAAAAATCTTTTTATTTTGTACACTCTCATAATACATAACAATTCCAAGACTCTCTTTTTTTTCTTCACTGCCTACTTGCTATTACTACCCTCGCACTGCCTTCTTGATACTCTGCTGTTACATCACTCTCCTGCCAGTAACTAACCTAAGTTACGTTAACTTTTTTGATGTGTAACATCTTTCCGCTCGGTTGCTGGATAGTTTTGTGGGAGTGATTTCGAAAATTGGGGACGGAAGTGAATCGGGCGGAAGTGGATCGAACGGAAGTGGATCGGACGGAAGTGAAGACGCACTGCCAGAAAAATGGGACGCAAGTGAATCGGGCGGAAGTGGATCAGACGGAAGTGAAGACGCTCTGCGAGCTGAATGTACAATTGAAAATGTGTGTATTGGAAAGAAGGCAGTGTGTGCTCTGTAGCGCGAGAATGTTATGGCAATACAGTAGGCAGAGCATTTAGCAGGCACTGGTTTGACGAGCACAGTGGCAAATGTTTCACCGACTTTCATTTGTCATTGAGCAGTTTATGAAGCTTCACGTTCAAGGTTGAATATCACATGGGGTAGGACAAAGACGACAAATGACATTTAAGTAAGCGGCATTATTGTCAAGCTGTGGGTGAGTAGTCAAATATTAAATGCATAACAGAATGTTGTTATATGAGTGGAATAAAAACTGTATTTTCATCATATGTGAGACTAGGTCATTTCATGATTGTAGGAAGCCATGTTTTGATTGTTTACGACGAACTGTATGAGAGCCTTGAGAATAATGAATGTTATAGTTACTGAGGAATGTGCTCACAGTATTTGAGAGTACTGTCGACGTTGTGTGTCACTTTGTTATTATGAATTATTAATGTAAAAGGAAGGAAGGAAGCTTGTAGTTTTTCGTGTCCGTTAATCTCACGATCATGATCAACGGTACCTCCCTTTTACGTGGAATGCGAACCACAGGACATGGCATTTCAATTCGGAAATCTCACATGTATTGACCGGGAATCAAACCCGGTCTACCTTGGTGAGAGACTAACAGCTTGACTGCTGCTCCACAAATGTGACAGTAGCATATCTCCAATTCAATCTATACATTCATCATAGTACCAGTATGAAAATGGAGTGTAAATTAACATTTTAAGAATGTCCAAGCTGTGTAGTATACGAGTAGGATAACATGACAGATGTTAGCCTACACATCATATACGACTACTGTAAGGCTCGTATCTTTTCTTTTTCACTGTCTACTTGATATTTCTACTCTCGCACTGCTTTCTTAATACTCTGCTGTTACAAAGTAATCCGTATGTGATAAACATTCCACAGGGTACCACTGCCAGCTGGGTCACATCCCTTATGGCTGCTAAAGCATCCAGGAGGGATGCGATCCAACTGGCAGTGCGTCTGTCACACTTCCCTCCGATCCACTTCCGTCCCAGTTTTCAAAATCACTCCTACACAAATATCCAGCAACCGAGTGGAAAGATGTGACACATCAGTAATATTAACTGTTAGCGGAAGCATGCAAATACATGAACTTTCGGGTGGCATACATAATGTTTTGTTGTTTATGGTTCAGCTGCCGGTAAAATAATCGATTCAGAGAGAGATGGAGAGTGAAAGAAGTGATGATATGGTGATCCCCTCACGGCAGGGGCAGGCGCGCTCGGAAGTCACGTGGTTCGCTCCCGCCTGGCCTCAGGCATTGCCTTTGTACCAAGCCGCCTGTAGTAGCTCATTTCCAAACGAGGATAATCGCTGGCTGGCTTTGACACTGACAAAACATTCCCCTCCCTTCATCTCTGGCTACCTGTGGTTCACTACACATGTAGCCTCTTATCATGCCGGCATCTCTCTAACAAGGGGAGAGAAGGGAACCTTCCTTTTCAAAAGCCTTAATCTTTAGCAGTCATCTGACAGCGGAGTATTTCGGATTTGTTGGACCAAGGAATATCCCATTACGCGGAGAAAGGTGTTCAAGCAACCACAGTTTTTCTTATCTTTCCAGACAGAGAAGTAAGCTTTCAAAATAAAGAGTCACAGTTAAAAGCTTACAAGTAGGGTAATTATGGTGACTCCAGGCGGTCAGATGACATCTTCCCCGAGTCGCGCCGCCAAGAAACCAGTGGGGAGGCTTTTATTTGAATCTGCCCTCTCAATTCTGGGAAGAATAGGCCCAAGCGCCAAAGACATTATTCTCTAACAGTACTGGGAAATGACTTTCCTGGAAAGTTTTAAGAAGCTGTTGCTAAGAATCTGTTAATTAAATTCGCAGGCCGTAAGCATTGTGGGAGTTAGGGTTGGGAATCGTTATTTGTGACGCCCAGTGGCGAAACTAATGGGGGTGATCAAGGGGATCAATCCCACCCATAGCCAAATAATGAAAACATGAAATTTGATGCAATGATTGGATTGTGTTTGAAATAACTTTTCACTCGTGTAACATTTGTAGTGTTACCCAACTCAGCACTTACTGAATAAGGAAAATGGTCAACTGTTACTAGAGGAGTGGCAATGAGATGAGTGTGGTACAGTGGCGTAACTACGATTTATTTAGTGAATGTTTTAGCGAAAAATTTCAAATGTTCACAGAGAATGCTTACTTTATTTATAGAGATTATAATAATAAGAAGAAGAATAGACTAATAATAACGATGACGATAATCATCATCATCTTCATTCCCCTTTTCCAGTTGACACTGGGTGGGGGCAAATATGGTTCCTCTCCACTTTGTTCTGTCGTTCCACCATTCCTCTTCCGAAACGGTGTTCCAATCCAGGTTCCGTTTACTAATGCTATTCTCCACCGAGTTTCCAACGCATTCTTGGTCTTCCTCGTCCTCTCTTCCCTGTCATCCGTCGTTCCAGTGCTCGTCTTGGTAGCCTTACTTCATTCATCCGTTTGACATGTCCAAACCATCTCAATCTGTTTTGCTCCAGTTTGTCATTCAGTTTCTGTACTCCCAGTTCTTTCCGTATATCTTCATTCCTCACTCTGTCTCTCCTCGTTTTCTGGACCATACTTCTCAGGAATCTCATCTCAGTTCCTTGTACTCTGCTCCCATCTCTCTTAGTCATTGTCCAAGTTTCTGCAGCATATGTCATTATAGGAACATAATATGCTTTATACATAACTCCTTTAGCCTTAATTGGTATATCCTAGTTCCATACTAGTTCCTGTACCTGTTGGTAGAAAGCACCCCGAGTTGTATTCTTCTGCTAATTTCCAAATCTAGTCTTCCATCTTCAGTCAGTTCACTTCCCAAGTATTTGAAGTGTTTCACCTCTTCCAATTCCTTATCTCCTACTTTGATTACTCCTTTTCCTTCTTTCTTATCTCTACTCATCACCACGATAATAATAATAATGAAGCGATAATAAAATAATGATGATGATACAGTAGTAAAAATTATAATATTAATAATAAATAAAATTAGAGTGCCATATCCCTTCCAGGGATGTAGGAGACCTGAATTAGAGCCCTTGACTTGGTCAAGGGATCACTAATCAGGCATGCTGAGCCGGAGTTTGCGTGTGGTAGGGTGGCCAGTTCCTTTCTACTCCTCCTCCTCCCATAGCATCCGGCAGGTTCCCATTTCGCATCACGAGGCTGGGAGACCCTGTACCAGACCATACCAAGACTTTTAAATCTTGGCAGAGCCAGGGATCGAACCTGGTACCTCGGTGGTGACAGCCAACCATACTAGCCACTGCGCCTCGAGGTGGTATAATAATAATAATAATAAAATCTCATAGCCTACCAGAAATCAGGGGTGAAAACATACGTCATCACCTTCATTGACTTCCAAAAGGCGTATGACTCACTAGATCGGGAAAAGCTCCTTTTTGTACTGAAAGAATTAGGTATGGATAGCAAAACCACAAACCTCATCAGGGAAGTCCTCACTAATACATTTTCCAAAGTTAAATTCATGGGAGAATCGTCAGCCCCTTTTGAGATCAAAACTGGTACACGACATTGTAACGGACTGTCCCCCATACTGTTCAACTGTGCTTTCGTGAAAGTAGTCAGGGAATGGGATAAGGCAGCCAGTAGTGGAATCCAACTGGGATCGGTAAACAAGGGAATCAGGATCAAGTGTTTAGCTTTCGCAGACGACATGGCCTTACTATCTGGGACATGGGAAGAAGCCAAGGAGCTGTCCTCCTAACTGCTGAAGCAAGCAGAGAAGATAGGTCTCAAGATCGCCTTTGGAAAGACCAAAATAATAACCAACATTAAGAATCCTCAAAAATATTTGAAAGTGGGGGAACAAAACATAGAGATTGTCAGGGATTTCAAATAACTTACCTCGGTGAATGGACCAGTTGGGATGGTCTTGAGAAGAAAGCAATGGAATCCAGACGAAACAAAATGGAAATAGCTTTTCAGTTTACAAAAGTCACCTATAACAAGAAATCACTCTCCTGGAATGCCAAGATAGGACATTATAATACAGTAGTCAAGTCTGAAGCCCTGTACGCTGCGGAAACGCTGTCCATAACTACATATGGTCCAATGGACAAGTTGGAGATCAAGGAGAATACTACGAAATATTCTAGGTCCCAAATTTCATAATAACGAACTCTCGCACATCAGCAATGAAACCCTGTATAGGAGAACCGAAAAGATAGCTGACACAATAAGAAAAGGAGGATTGACTTCTATCACAACATCCTAAGAATGGACCCGAAAGGGATAACTAACAGGATCTTCGATTTTTTCCCGCAATAAGAAAACCAGGCCGAGCAGGTTTAAAGAGACTGAGAAGAATCTACGAGTGTTACAAATTACAGAAGAGATGCTTGCTGATGGATCCACGAAGAATATAACGAAAGATAAAATGAAGAGGTTCCAGGACAGGGTCAAGACCAAACGACTATACAGAATATCTGAAGACGAGAGGACGGCAAGATCTGAAAGGATGAAAATATACTGGGAGGACAGGAAAACACGACCCACTAAGCACTGATTGATCTATCGTACCCTAAAGTGGGTGAAACGGACAATAATAAGAAGAATAACCGCACGGCCTCAACTACCCGGGGTATATCTTTGGAGTTGGAGCAATTGAGGCGATCTATTCTCCAATTTCAACGATCTGTTTAACACCAGAACTCTACTGGTGACCTGTGGCTATGATTTAACTAAATTTGCTTTGTAATCAAGTAATGTGATACGAGAGATACAGCTACTTGAAACTCCGTGAGTTGAACTCCAGCATTTTATTAATGGTATTTGGAGTTTAGGCCATAGGCTACTAACAAACACATTATGAATAGTACAGACACTTTATAATGTTCAGCACTGTTATGTAGGCTAAGCTATGCGTATTGATCATTATTTGTAGGATTTATGGTGTAGTAGTATCGAGTTCCTGCAAAATCAATCAAACATGACAATTCAGATGATAACACTGGTGAAAATAAAAGATAGAGACACGCAGAGACCTATACTCGAAGTCCGGTGTTCTTCAGGTACTGAAATAATGCTGGGTAGGTCTTTCGGTTCTAGGTGGCCAGTGGGGAAGAAATGCAAGTTGGAAGGTGATGGTGGTCGTCAACTCCAACATTTGCTATTCATTGTTACTGGGACAGCGATTGGACGTGACTCCCCTCTCTCTCACTTTTCCCTTCGACTGTTATCAGTGTGACTCCAGTCTTGAGAATGTTGTAGTGCCGATCACGTGGGAATTTATTGAATAGCACACGCGTAATTTGTATCCAAAAAAAAAGACTGCGGCCATCCATATTATTCAAGTTTTCAGTTATCCGAGGTGGCAGCGATCGACATTACCTCGGGTATTCGGGGTTTTACGGTACTTCTAGATATTGCTATTGTTGTGAAACAGCGAAGTCATCTGCCATACTTCTAGATAAGATGTAGAATCATTAGAAATCATTCAGAACTTTAACGAAATGGAAAACCTGTAGGTGGGCGTAGTAAAAGCATGAGGTGAGACGGAAATGGAAAGCTCCAGATACAAGTATAGACTATACGAAGTTTTCTTCGTATGGGCACAACATTCGCACCATAGAGGAGGAGGGTTTCGGGATGTGGAGCAAGGTATGTTTCAAACACGAAATCATAAATTCTTCCATCACCAGTTGGTATTATCGACGTGAAGTCTTCGACGAAACAGTTCTCGACGTAACCAGGAGATAAAAATGCAGCTCCAAAACAGTATTCTTAGATATTTTTAATTCTCCTAACGATTGAATTGTCTTAAACAATTTTGTTCGAGACGAAAAAGACAGCATCTTACTGTAGGTAAATTAAGGATAAAAAGGTTTGGTTGGTAAGTACGTGTTGTTTCATTTGAGGGGTTGGATATAGTGGTCATTTAGCCCTGTTTGGAGGGGGAGAAGGTGGAGGAAAGAGTTTGTGTGATAACCTTTGTTATTACGGTGTCTGTAGTAGTGTGTTTAATTGCAATTGAGGTGAGGATTGGGAAAGAAGCGACCGTGGCCTTAAGTTAGGAACCGTCCCAGCATAGAAGTGGGAAACCATGGAAAATCATTTCCAGGATGACTGAGGTGGGAATCAAACCCATCTCTCCTCAGTTTTGCCTCACGAGGCTGAGTGTATTCCGTTCCAGCCCCCAAACCAGAACGACATTTCTTGGTAGAAGCGGTATTCAAACCCAGACGTCTGGAGTGACAGCCAAAAATGCTAGCCGCTACACCACGAGATGGATTATTTATTTGATTTATTTAGCGTATAGCTTTTAGTGCCGGGAGTGTCCGAGGACATGTTCGGATAGCCAGAGTTTGTAGCTGCTTCTATGTGGACACCCAACGGGTGAGCTGCAAGAAACCGTCGCGTGTGGATGAGATGAAATTAATGAATATGAATAAAACTGGCTACGTTCGATTTCAAGTAGTTCCAACTTTGGATACCGGACGCCACTGACATCCAGCGGCGAACTTGATAGAGCGTCTCTAACCAAATAACCTACAAAATTATAGAGGTAAGAGGTAAGTTCTTTTTCGTGCCAGGACTGGCTGCGTGGCTCAGCGGTAACGTTCTCGCTTGCCGGGCCCTAGGTTGCAGGTTCGTATCCTGGCGCAGTCAGCTGGCATTTGAGGGTCAGTAGATTTACTGGCACGTTAAAGATCTCCTTCGGGGAAAAATTTCGCCACCCAGGCGTCTCTAAAAGACACAGTAGTTAAAAGGGACGCTAAACCAATAACATAATTATTATTTTTCATGCCATTAGTCATGGGCCCGCCGGCTTTACTTCCTCTCTTGGGCATAGCAGTTCAGCATGCTACCGACTACGCCACCGAAGCCGCTACGAGATGGATGATATAGTTTGTACAATATGACCAGTGGCGGCTGGCAGTTAATTATTCTGGGTGTTGCACTATTTTCGTTTAGGGGTGGGGTTAGGGTAAAGGACTGCTGACTATCAGAGAAAACTGTATTCAATTGCGCTGTAAAATGAATGAACCTCATTCATCACGAATGCTGCAGTTCATAGAACATCACATTGTCATCGGATTAAATTGATTATGGATTAGTCTACATGTAAACCTTCACGAGAACAAAACAACGTAAGTTATATAAGAGGGCGAGAAAGAACCGCGAGTGTCACAAATACGCGCAAATTACATTGCAAGACATAGTATAGGCAGTTGATGGAGCATCACGGATGTCTCCGTCCGCGCCTCGGCTCCCTTGTTGCAATCAGCGCGCAACGACCAGCTGAGTTAATTGTTGGGATAGGACTTACTCGGTCTAGCATCTCTGCCATACCCTTCACTAGTGAGATCTGGTCGGTGCTTGGGGCTGACAACGACCAAACGGACGAGCGCTCCCATTATAGACAGTTGGCGCGCTTAGCTTTCTCAGACATTTCACAGTAACTTACTACACTATAAGATTTCCTGAATTATTAAAGAACAAAATTATGAATTACAATACATACAGTATAAAGGGAAACGTACAGCTTTTATTACTAAAACTATTATTACGGTATTCATTGTTTTTCTTGAATTAATCTGGTCGTTTTGCAACACTGTAACCTTATTACCGGCCGCCACTGTGTATTACTGTCTTAATATATGAAAACCTCAGGTTCTGGACCCAATTTACCAATCTGATAAATATCTGAAACTCATCGAGATCCCAAATGTCATGATTTCCTTGTCGCGTGCACTACTTCTTGATGATGCTAGGCACGGCTATGTTCTATCTACTTGTTAATTACTATGTTTGTATACTTTCGTTTTTTTCTCCAGTGACCTTACATTGTAATTGCACGTCTCCTTTGATCTCTTTGGGTGGCGCCTTCCGTAATAAATAGCATCAAGATCTATATACGAGTGAAGTGTAATTAACTCTACAGCATTGCAAATTAGATTTAATCTACTGGCGCGTCTTTCTCCTTGACATTTGTTGCAGTCATCACTGTCACCACATTCACCATCGCCACATCCGCTGAGCAGCTGTGATTCAATATTGCATTTACTGACTGACTATTGATGATAAAGACTCCGCGTTTAGTAAATCAACATTTTTAAATGTAAATACATCTATACTAATATAATAAAGCTGAAGAGTTTGTGTGTTTGGTTACGTGTTTAATCGCGCTAATCTCTGGAACTACCAGTCGGATTCGAAAAATTCTTGTTGTATATGATAGCCAGATTCGAGAGGAATAGTTTAAGCTATGTAGCATTATGCTACACCTCTCAGGTAACCATAAATATTGATTTTTGTTCAGTGAGTCGGAAGAACAAGCGCTCCCGGATAGCTCCAATAATACCCAAGTCTATTGTTGCCTGGTAATGCTGGCTGCATCACGTCGCCCCTACCAGTGTTCTGGTGCAGAATTGCGAGCTGCTTATAAATTGCAGTCACGGGGAGTAATTCGTGCAGAAAGATTTCTTAGGCCCTTTAAAACAGTTATCATCATGATGACAATAGTGTCTGTATAA
Source organism: Meconema thalassinum (assembly GCA_946902985.2). Taxonomy (NCBI): domain Eukaryota; kingdom Metazoa; phylum Arthropoda; class Insecta; order Orthoptera; family Tettigoniidae; genus Meconema; species Meconema thalassinum. The sequence continues at coordinate 478,468,798 of OX336391.1, forward strand.
GGGCGATGGTGTTGGTGCAGTATACTGAGGTTATCAGCTGCAATAAACATTGGTGCTTTCCGATCCTTATCCTTGAGCGCTCCAGTTGTGTAGTAGTATTCATTATCATCCATAAAACAAATAAATCCACCGGGCGAAGCCGGGCACTACTGCTAGTATTTTAATAATTTTAATGTAATAAAATGATTGGCACTAAGAGCACTCAGACTATATGATATATGAATTGCAGCCAATGGCCATAGCAGGGTATTTTAATTAAACGCCCGTAGGCTCCCAGGAAGTTCGATTTCAAGTAGTTCCAACTTTGGCTATCAGATGCCACTGTCACTGATATCTAGCGGCGAATGTTGGAACTTGATAGTGCGTTTTGTAACCAACCAAATATAACGTACAAATTTGGCTACACACTACCAATTATAATGGTAGGTTCTTTTACATGCCATAGATCTATGACATGGGCCCGCCGGCTTTACTTCCCCCTCCGAAGGAAGGCATACTGAAGGATATTAACGCTCTTAAAATTCCGACGACCTCGGCCGGGTTTGAACCCGCGATCTAGGGCATAGCAATTCAGCATTCTATAGGCGTCTTGTTTACCAAATAGGCTACATAAAGTTACGGTATTTTGACAATGGTGCCAAAAGTTGAAAAGCTAGAACACCCGGAAAAGTCTCAAAATGCGTGTTTTGAAAAGCTCTATCATATTTCAAAACACAATTTTGTAAATTACTTCCGGCTAGAATTATATTTTGAAAATACATGCTAAAAAACGCTTGTTTTTAAAATGGAACTTGTTCTACAGATTTAAATGTGATTAAAGTTTGATTGTTTCAATCTATTCTTTATCTTTAACTAGCTGTTACCCGCGGCTTCGCCCGCAATAACATTTGTAATCCTGTTATAACATTAGTTAAATAGATAGATAAGCATGGGTCCTAGTGGAAAATAATTCTATCACCTGAAACCAAAAATGCATGGGACGAAAAAAAAAACATCAAAATATCATGTTGGTTTGGGACCCTAAAAGACGTGAAAAATATAATAAAAGTATTAAAAAAAACTATTTTTTGAAATTTCATTCGAATCAATCTTTATGTCATTCCTGGGACTTAGAAAATTCCGGCCAAAAATACAAAATCATTAATAACTCCCTAAGTATTCGTCGTATGATGAAATAGCAAGAGACAAAAAAGATGTAATGTGTTATTGTCTACAACATAGGCCATGTATAATTTTACACTCAGACATATTACGTTTCCCCCCTCCCCCATAATTTCACCCCTCCCCATGGGCCCCTTAAATTGGATTTATGAAAAAAACGTCAAACACCTGTTTAGTTATTTTTATGCTGATTTTTTTCGTCTGAGTTCCAAACTCCTCGCCTATGTCGTTTAAGAGATACACGCTCCGTTAGGAATCCTTCAACCCCCACTTTTCGCCCCTTTCACCTCATAATATACACCACATAGAAAAAACCCTTAGACACGTGTCTTCCTATTTTTAATGATGAGTTTATATGCCGAGTATCACATCCCCCAATGAAAGCAATCGGGAGATATTGCTATTCAATGAAATGCAGGTCTACCCCCCTAACACCCCTTTAGAACCTGAATATCAAAAAATCCTTTCTTAGCGGACGTTTGCTGCCCTTGAGGAAGCTGCATACCAAATTTCATTCCAATCCGTTCGGTGGTTTCTGAGATTTCGTGATGAATGAATCAGTCGGTCAGTGAGTGAGTGAGTGAGTGAGTGGTATTTGAGCTTTATATAGTAGATTTGTGGGAAACAGATTTTCGAATTTCTCAAAATGGAAGTAGGTATTTAAATTTTGATTGGACCATGCATGGGTCGACACTAGCGCTCATAGTGATAGATTTAGGTCATGAAGGTTGTGGTCTAACTGTTGGTGTGCATGATTTGTCAGTCAAAACGGAAGCAGACATTTCGATTTTGATTTGACCAGGTATGGGTCAACACTAGCGCTCGTAGTGATAGATTTAGTGAACTACATCCGAAAAAGGATATGGTCTAACGCTTGGTGTCCATGACTTGTCATTTTAGTGTGTGTCACCATGCCGCCAACACGTAACAGGCGATTGGTTGATACGCAAAATATTCAAAAGTGGAATAATAAAATTCAAAAAAGATACGGGCCTTACAGTAGTCGCAAATGATGGGTAACATCTGACATGTTATCCTACTATGAAATTGTTATGAAATGTATGTTTTTTTTAGCGTATGGCTTTTAGTGCCGGGAGTGTCCGAGGACATGTTCGGCTCGCCAGTTTTTGTAGCTGCTTCGAGACGGACACCCAATGTGTGAGCTACAAGTACCGTTGGGGAGGAAAGTTGGAAGGGAGGGTCGAGGAGTTGAAGTAATCTGACATGTTATCCTACTCGTATAGCCTACTACACAGCTTGGACATTCTTAAAATGTTAATTTACGCTCCATACTTCATTATAAGTGAAAGTATAGTGTGCCAAAAGCATAGCTTCAATTGCATATTTGTACAGTATAGCCTATTCTAAATGTATTATAAATTAGCCTTTGTGGAGCTAGTCCGTCATCTGTGTACCGGTAATGTACTGTTCTCCGCAACAGAGCTCTGCTCTCGGGAATCCTTTCCTAGTTAGACAAATAAAATTAACAGGTCTCTATGTGTGCCAATCAGTTGACACCAGAGTTCGCATGAGCGTTTACCGTTCGGTATATGCAAAGTTACTCGGGGAGTGGATGCCCATCACTTTTATCCAGAGATTGAAAAACAGACTCTTAATAAATCATAATTGTTTTCAGCAAATATGATATAATGAATATTTTTAAACCAAAGAACGACAACTTGAAGATGATTTATTGTATGAATATTTGTAATTGCTCCTCCAAACCTTGAAGTAATCCGTATGCCACATACATTCCACATGGCCGAGAGTACGTCATGGTATCAATTTCCGACACCGCGCGCTCATTGTTTCCTCTTACCACTGCCAGCTGGATCGATCGATGGCATCCCTCCTGGCTGCTCCTACCACTTCCGTCCGATCCACCACTGCCAGCTGGATCGTTACCACCGTCCGATCCACTTGCGTCCCATTTTACAAAATCACTCCCACAAAAATATCCAGCAACCGAGTGGAAAGATGTTACACATCAAAAGCAGAAAGTAGTAAGATTTAGTGACGAACCTTGAACGAGTCGGCAACAAGATTAAGATATTGTAATCATTGATCGATCAACAGTTGTAGAAATTAATGAAATTACTTTAAGGAAACGCTAACCTCGCCAACAGAAGACGATGACAGACGCTACTCGTATGGTTTCATTCAAACAATACATGGACACCAAGCGTTAGACCACATCCTTTGTCGTATGTACTCGCAGTTCACTAAATCTATCACTACGAGCGCTAGTCAAATTTTGGTAAAATCAAAATCGAAATATCTACTTTCGCTTTGACTCACAAGTCATGAACACCAACAGTTAGACCACATCATTTGTCGTATGTAGTTCACTAAATTGATGTAAGGTCTGTTATTTCTTTTCTTTTTTGCTATCCTAAAATCTTCTATCCCATGTCATGATTTCAACATTTAGCCTAAGTTCCCAGTCTAAAGGGCTAGAACTGTGTTTTTTTTTTTATAAATAACGTACATGAATTCTTGTTTACGGTTATTTGCATAACTATATAACCCCCCGCCTGGCACTACAGCCCATGAAGGGCCTAGGCTTACCAAGCGACCGCTGCCCAGCCATTTGGCCTGCAGATATTGGGGTGACGCGTGATCAGCTCATCGGGTCTCCTCGGCCGTTAATCTCGGTTTTCGTGATCGGGGCGCTGCCTCACTGCCAGACAGCTACTCAATTGTCCTTACGAGGATGAGTGGACCACGTTCCAGCCCTAACGTCAGTTTCTAAAATCCCTGACGGAGACGGAAATTGAACCCGGGGCCTCCGGGTGAGAACCAGGTGCGCTACCCCAACACCATGAGGCCGGCATAAAATAAATACTTTTTGCATTGTTTGACAAAAATGCTAGATTGTTTATTGTAACCTTTTGTGTTACCTAAACGGGTAAGATCTGTCACTGTCATGCCTACGACTGCATCGTAAGCTATTTATTCTTAATACGGTCTTACTGGGGGCGACAGCAAAAGTGCTATAAAAATACAGAGAAATGTTTGAAAAAATACTGGGTTTCAAATTGTGAAATTTCAAGTGTGTTGGATGGCCATCAAAAGAGGATATTGGGTTATATGCTCTACAAAAGACTTGTTAGAATGACTTCTTTTGGTGTAGAGCGATAATTTTTTTCAGTAGGCCTATACAGTAAGTCAGTACTGTATTTCGTGATAATCGTTAGTCATTTTATTTATGATGGACACATTGAGGATGAATCTCATTGTATGTTGTGATTCTTCACCAATCAGTGAGCCACAGCATAAAATGCATTACTGAGTATTGCTTATTGTTTATAATCAAAGGAAGGAAGGAAGCTTGTAGTTTTACGTGACCGATAATCATGCGGTCATGCGCCACGGGAACTCCTGTTTACGTGAAATCCGAACCACAGGACATGGCATTTCACTTCAAAAATCTCACACGCATTGATCGGCGTTTATAATCACATCACATAACTAAAACGTAATTCCATATTTGTACTTTTCTTTTGTCGCCTACAATGACAATAATGAAATGAAAATCCACAGCCTGCTTCCAGTCTCCAACCTGGTCAGGAATGGAATGTATGAAGCCCCCATCTAGCGGCGAGGATATGAACTGTGCCGGCTGCCAAGGCCTGACGCACTCCTCTGGGGCAATGATTAAATGAATGACAGATGAAATGAAATGATAGTGGAGAGTGTTGCTGGAATGAAATTTTGACAGGGAAAACCGGAGTACCCGGAGAAAAACCTGTCTGCCTCCGTTCTGTCCAGCACAGATCTCACATGGAGTGACCGGGATTTGAACCACGGACCCAGCGGTGAGAGGCCGGCGTGCTGCCGCCTAAGCCACGGAGGCTTCACCTATAATGACAACAATAATAATATTATTTTTTTTACGAGGGAAGTGAAAAATCTTACATAGGACACTTGAACGTGTGGGATTCTTACCCATTAAAAACCACACCCTATCCTCTTGAGTTACGTACTACTTCAGGATGGTATCGTTTTCAACGCTTCTGGAATACCTTCTTACTTCTCCAATTATACGCAATCCGTAGATCGCAGTCTTACTCCTTTAAATCACGTCTCCCTCTTTTTTCTTATGACGGAGAACCGTTTCGATAAAGGAAGTGACCTTGTCCCAGCTGTACTGGTTACTTAACATAGTTTCGACGATGTTGTCTGGTGTTATTGAATCAACGTCGGTTTAAAGTTGTTGTCTTTCTGCCGTCCATCGAACGCAGAGGAAAAATAAAGAACGTCTGATATACAGTACATCATCTGGATTGTTCTCGCAGTAAATGCATACAGAACTCCTTACTTTGAACATCTAGTAGAGGCAACTCCGAAAGTAGCCATGGTCAGTCAACATCTGAGTCTGTTAGTAATTCATCTCACCATGTCTTCTGGTTGTCCACTCTACCAAATTCTGATAATAATAATAATAATAATAATAATAATAATAATAATAATAATAATAATAATAATAATAATTAAATAATGATAATAATACGATTATGATAATAGCATGTACACGTTACAACAGACACTGCGATAACACAAATTATACACACATCAAGTACACGAGACCGAAGGATACGATGTCTAATATTCTCTGAATAACAACGTTACTGCAAATCTTTAAATTTGGTATTGCCCCGTGTTGTTTAGGCATACCTCAGTACAGGATTGCTTTGCGGGTTAACTGCTCGATTGTTGCAGGCGCCAATACCCCGAGGTTATGGGGATCGTTAAGGAAATGGTGCTACTGGCTGCAGGCGTTAGATGAGTAGTAACTAACGTAGTTCCGAGAATAACTATCAGCACAGCACGCCATTCATAAGAACGTCAAGTGGACAGGTGTTCCCTAATGGTTTCCCCGCTGGCGTATTACGGATACAAGCCATAAAGGAAGAAGTCGGATATTTTTAAATAGCCTCTCTCTAACGCAGATTTACCGAACCAAGTCATGCGAAGTTAATATGCACTTCGGTTCTTAATATATTCCAAATAACTAACATTAACTCTGGTGATTCAGTCTTCTAATTGTGTTTTGCCGCCTCGGATTCTCAGGCTGCCTTCGGTTTTATGTTCCTGTCCTTTAAGGAGGTGAAACCACGGCCCGGCGTATTCCTCTCAAAGAGAAGAGATTCACAGGAAGAACTAATATTTCAATCTAATGGTTATTGACTCCATCAGCAGTCTTCAACAAAACAACAACAACAACAACAATAACAATTCTACTATTACTACCACTACTATTGACCACCTCGCAAGTAGTTGCTAGCATACTTAGTTGTCATCACGGAGGCCCGCGTTCTATTCCCGGCACTACCAAGAAATGTAATTCTGGTCTGAAAATACGAGTGCAATAATATACGAGTATTTCTTTTTGTGGCAAGAATCCGTATTAATTTATCATTTAATTTGTAGACTAACTGATGATGATGATCGGAGAGGCCGAGTGCAGGTCTTTCAAGTTGACGCCTGTAGGTGACCTGCGCGTCGTAATGAGGATGAAGTGATGATGAAGACATCACATACATCCAGTCCCCGAGCCACGGGAATTAATCCCAGGAGATTAAAATCCATGATGGCTCGGCCGGGAATCGAACCCGGGGCACTGTGGGCCAAAGTCTAGCGTGCTAACCATTTAGCCACGGTGCCGGACTGTAGACTAACTTACAGTGTATGATGCTTTCCACTCTACAGTTCTTACAAGTTTAGAAGATAATTTACTCCGATTTGTATATCATGTGGCCTCCGGAGAGACCGAGTGCAGATCTTTCTAGTCGACACCGGTGGGCGACCTTCGCGCCGAAATGAGACATGAAATGAATGAATGAAACTGGGTAAGGATGTGGAAGGAAGTGGCCGTGGCCTGTCAAAAGGTACCTTCCCAGCATTTGCCTGGAGTTGAAAGTGGGGAAACCATCCAGATACTACTTCCTAATATTGAACAGCAGGATAAGGTTGGACAATTTAAGATGGAACGAAAACTCTTTACACACTGTGTTGTGTGTGAACTGGTTTGTATTTACACATAAGGAAATATGATCTTTCATCTTTTGGAGTATTATGTTCCAGAATTAAACCGTGTGTGCTGGATTGTCGTGTGGTCTAAGATGAAACATTATATTGTGAGAATTAACCATTAAATTAGGTTTCACGGTAGTTTCGTCAGACCTGTTTTTAATGCCAAATTCAGAAATTGTGTGAAAAGAAATTGATGTCAGTTCATAACAAAACAATAATGTACGAGGACAGATCAAAAAATAAGTTGCACTTCCCAGTTATGGCCATTTATTACACCACCTATACAACAGCAACACGCCTATAACGACATACAATGTAACGTCACTTTTCCACATAGTTTCCAAGAGACTCCAAACATTTCTGCGAACGCACGACCAACTTGTCGATGCCGGATGCATAGAAAGTTCCTCCAGCGTTCTGCAACCACACGGAGACAGCGGCCTTCACTTCCTCATCGGTCTGGAAACGTCGACCACCGAGCTCCGTTTTGAGCTTACCGAACAGATGAAAGTCACATGGCGCTAGGTCGGGACTGTAGGGTGGATGTTGCCAGACCTCCCACTTGAAACGCTGCAGCAGTCGCTCGTTTGGCGGGCCTTGTGAGATGTTGCGTTATCGTGCAACAAAATCACACCAGCGCTCAATTTCCCCCGGTGCTTCTCTTTAATCGCTTTACGCAACCGGTTCATAGTTTGACAATACGACGCCGCGTTGATCGTCATTCCTTTAGGCATGAATTCCACGTGCAGCAAATCCTCCATGTCAAATAACACTGTCGCCATAACCTTACCGGCTGAAGGTTGAACCTTGGCATTCTTTCGTTGTGGTGATGAGGGGTGCACCCATTCCACTGATGTTCTCTTCTTTTCGGAGGTGAAGTGGTGAACCCACGTTTTATCGCCTGTGTCGATTCGCCGCAGAGACCCGTTGCCGTCTGCGGCATAGCGTTGCAAAAATGCAAAGGAGGATTTGAAACGCATTCACTGTCGACATTGGCACGAGTCCTGGACGTTGCGGGCCTGCCCTCGCGATATTCGTCCGTAATATCCGTGCGTCCGGCTTCGAATTGCTGACACGACTTAACGGTCCCTTGCCGGGAAATGGCCCGCTCCCCATACTTACTTAATTCCTGCCGCTCCGTCCGGAGCATAGGGCCTTGGCGAAATTTCTCCACGCAGTACGGTTCCTGGCTATTCTCTTCACTTGACTCCAGTTCTTGTCCTCCTCTGCAATTTCATTTTCGATCGTCCTCTTCCAGGTCTTCTTAGGTCGACCTCGCTTCCTGGCACCTTGAGGATTCCAGTCTAGCGCCGCCCTCTCAACAGCTCCGTCCGGCTTCCTTAGTGTGTGACCGATCCAGCGCCATTTCCTCTCCTTGATCTGGATGCTAATCGGTTGTTGATTGGTGATGGTCCAAAGATCTTCGTTTGAGATTATGTCCGGCCACCTCACATTCATGATGCGACGCAGACATCTGTTAATGAACACCTGTAGCTGGTTGTTGATCGGTTTTGTGACTTTCCATGTTTCACAGCCATAGAGAAGAATCGACTTTACGTTGCTATTGAAAAGGTGGAGCTTGGTCTTCCTGGAAATGTTTCTATTTCTCCAGATGGGGTAGAGCTGGACAAAGGCACCATTTGCCTTCCTGATACGGCTTCGAACATCTTCCTCTGCTCCCCCATCATTTGTGACTATACTCCCAAGGTAGAGGAAGGACTCAACTCGCTCAATTTCCTTTCCGTTGACTGTCAAGCTAGTCGTGACGTCAGAATTTATCCTCATCTCTTTGGTCTTGTTGGTGTTAATCATCAGTCCTGCACGTTCTGCTTCTCTCTGCAACCTCCCCAGCTTATCTTCTATGTCTCGGTACCGTTGTTCCATAAGACAAATGTCGTCCGCGAAATCCAGATCTCCAAGCCTGTCATTTATACCCCATTGAATACCCCTCTTCCGTCCTCCCATTACCTTCTTCATCACACTATCCAGGACCAACAGGAACAAAGTGGGGGAAAGGACACACCCCTGTCTCACTCCGGAACTGACCTTTATCTTTCGAATTGCTGACACCACTTAACGATCCCTTGCCGGGAAATGGCCCGCTCCCCATACTCAGCACTAATTTCACAATGAATGTCCGTTCAATTCTTTCTTTTGGCCCAAAGGAATCGGATTGTCGCACGCACCTCATATTTGGAGCGAACGTCTAATCGACGCGCCATTGCATTTGGCCGCTATTCACACCATACAAGAAGAGACACCACAGCGACCTGCCTAACAGACGTGCGGGCAGTGTCTGTCCCATTCTCCTCTGTGCGCACGTTTGCGACACACAGCGCGCTGCTGCAGCGCGTTAGTGCAACTAACCTTTTGATCCACCTTCGTACGTCTACCCCATTAAACACACATTTTTCAACGGGGATGCGTAGCAATGAAGGAATATGTGGTGGGTGGTTTTTACGGCAGGATGTCCTTCCTGACGCCCCCCTCATGAGAGATGAAATGAATGAGGATAGATGAAACGGAGTAAGGAGGTGGAAGGAAGATAACTAATACAGTGTATTCTAAAATATCAAAAAATTATTGAATACTAGCTGAAGTACCCGTGCTTCGCTACGGGTCATAAATAAATTAAAATGTGAAGGTGATTGTTAAAACAGGGGATCGGCGAGGTGCTGCGCGGAAGGAGAGTAAGGATGGAACATTTTGTCCAACTGCACTGCTCGGCGTTGACCGTGTTTTATAGCACAAATTTAGGTTTTACTCGCTAACCGTTGGAGATACACGAATAGTGATAAGGACCTTTCGGATAGAAAATTACATTTTAAACCTCGTTTATGCCATCAGAAGTTTGCTATTTCTTAGCGTTCTCTTTTTATTTGAAATGGAAATATGAAAGTTTGAAACCAAAGGGTGTAGTGACGTCATTAAACTGGTCGCCATATTTAAATAGTACAAAGTGTCGAAATCAAAAGTAGCCTATATGTTAACCAGGTAAATCAGCTACTTCCATGTAAAATTTCATGTAAATCGAACCAGTTGTTCTTGCGTGATGGAGTAATACACAGACACACAGACACACACCATCTCATTTTTAGCCTACGTTTCACATTTTGCAAAAATGAGGAAAAAGTAGATCGATCCGGGCAAATGTGTGTCTGTCTGTCTGTCTGTCTGTCTGTCTGTCAGTCTGTCTGTCTGTCCTTCCGTCTGTCTGGCTGTGTGTGTGTCATTCCCCCCCCCCCCCCCCCTATCAACTCCTAAACGGCTGAAGCAATCGAAACCAAATTTGGTATGGGTAAAGATCTATACCTGAATATCTTAACGACGTATTTGATACTGATGTCAGTGCTACCAACTGCTGAAAAACCGCAGTTGAAATTTGAGCTCCATGTTGGATATCTTGGAAGGTATGCCTGGGAGCTATTCCAAAATTGGCACACATATACAGTAGATAATAATATTTCAGATTAATTTCCAGGAGGCCATATATGATAGTGTTGCCAAAATGATTCTAAGCCTGCTGACAGGTCCAATTTTCAAATGCATATAACTTCTTCACCATCAATTGGATTTCAACCAAATTTCGTATGTGCTATGTGTACATAAACACGTATGATGACATCGTGGTCATTTAGCCCCGTGTACTTGGGAGTGTATACGTAGAATTTGTCTGATAACCTGTGTTATAATGTTCTTATTTTTACATGAAAAAGTATGTGTCCTGCTTTAAACGTAGATGGGATGCAAATTGTCCTGATTTAGTGAACTAGCATCACTTATCTAACTTATTACTAGGAACCGCAATTTTAGGTTTTTAAATTGTCATTTTAAGTTTTCATAAAATAGTTCTTTTTAGGGTTTTAAATAGGTTGGTATGTTTAAAGTGTAGCAAAAGTTGTCATAAACTGCGCAAAGCTTAAGATTAATGCTTAATAGTTAGTAGAAAGTTTTCTTGCCACGAGAGTGTAAATATTTTACATAATGATACGTCGTCAAATGATCACCGAGAACTTCACACTTTTAGGCAATATTTGCTCTCCTTAAATATGTTAATTATTCAAATTCAATATAACTAAGGATGACAGAGGTGATTTTCACACTGTAGGCCGTTTAATTAAATTTGTTTATTTAGAACACAGTATTCTTGGAATAAGGAGAGATTTTCCCCCACTTTTCTGACATAAAATTACCAAACAATTAGATATATGCTGAAATGTGCTGAAGATATTTGAATTTTCTGGCAGGTAGGATTTCTCTCAATCAACTAGGTTTTGAAAGTTACGGACTAAAAATCAAATATACTACAGTAAATGGAACAAAACTGCAGTTAGGTATTTTTAGGTACTTGCATAAATTATTTTTTTTAACCTACCGGTACTAAAGAATTCATGAATATGGCTCTTATGAGTGTGATTCAGAGAAGTATTAGTATTTCTGTATTTAGAAGTAAGGGAAAGAAAAATATATATAAACCTGTCCCGGCCCCGAATTATAACGGTATATGTATTAGTGTGAATACTTGCAATTCAGGGTAGGCTTGAGATGTACGCAGCCCTGACATTAACGTAACAACCACCTCGATATTTCCCTGTAGTAGAAGTGGGAAACCAGGGAAAACTCCATAATGACTGAAGCGGGAATCAAACCCACCTCTTGTTAGTTTTGCCTCACGAGGCTGAGTGTGCCCTGTTCCAGCTCTCAGACTAGAGTTAAATTTAGAATCAAACCCGGACTTCCAGGGCAATAGCCAAGAATGCTAGCTGCTACACCAAGAATTGGACTACAGTGAATTGTTAGTTGTTTTTTTTTAGCGTATGGCTTTCAGTGCCGGGAGTGTCCGAGGACATGTTCGGCTCGCCAGGTTTGTAGCTGCTTCGAGACGGACACCCAATGGGTGAGCTACGAGTACCGTTGGGAAGGGAAGTAGGAATGGAAGAACGAGGAGTTGGAAGGTAGCGGCTGTGGCCTATAGTTAGGGACCAACCCCGGCATTTGCCTGGAAGGAAGATGGGAAACCACAGAAGACCATCTTCAAGGTTGCCGGCGGGGGGATTCGAACCTCCTCGCCTCCCGGATGTGAGCGACTGCCAACAGTCTTGCCGTAACGACCACGGCTAACTCACCCGGTAATTGTTAGGTTATGCTATGGTACAAGTAATATTAGGTGGCTGTTGACTTACGCTCACTATACTCGTATCTCCTTTCCTAGATTGTACCGCGATAGTAAAGAATGCGTGACCAATGACAAAAATTGTGCATTACATCCATACATGCGTAAAGATATGTTAAATCTCTGCCGTACAAGTACATGCCTACTAGCTAGAGCCCTGCGCGGATAAACAAAATCTTATCCGCATCTGCCCCACATCCGCCCCGCATTCGCATCCGCCCCGCAACCACACGACTGTTATCCGCATCCGACCCACAACCGCACGACTGTTATCCGCATCCGACCCGCAACCGCACGACTGTTATCCGCATCCGACCCGCAACCACACGACTGTTATCCGCATCCGCCCCGCAACCACACGACTGTTATCCGCATCCGACCCGCAACCGCACGACTGTTATCCGCATCCGACCCGCAACCACACGACTGTTATCCGCATCCGCCCCGCAACCACACGACTTTTATCTGCATCCGCCCCGCAACCACACGACTGTTATCCGCATCCGACCCGCAACCGCACGACTGTTATCCGCATCCGCCCCGCAACCACATGACTGTTATCCGCATCCGCCCCGCAACCACACGACTTTTATCTGCATCCGACCCGCAACCACACGACTGTTATCCGCATCCGACCCGCAAACGCACGACTGTTATCCGCATCCGCCCCGCAACCACACGACTGTTATCCGCATCCGACCCGCAACCGCACGACTTTTATCTGCATCCGCACGTTTGTTATCCGAATCTACTGGCATTGTAATAATAGTTTTAATTAGATAAAGTATTAAAGCAACACAATTAGACATTTGAGGCGAAAGTCGTTCCCTAAGGCTTTTTATGTCATGTGCTATGTTTAAAATGAATGTTATACAGCCAGAATTGCAACCCTGTGCAATTCGGAGTGTTAGTTGTGCTTAATGACATAATTTGAATAAAATTAGCGTAAATCATCTTACATTTGTCTTGAAAAAAAAAAGAAGAACATAACGGAAAAATATGTCATAAACATCCGGGTCCTAGTAATCATATTTAACAAGTTCGGATTGTATTCTAAAAATTATCCACAAATTTGCTCCAAACATTATCCGCAGCTTATCCACTATAGTGACGTCGTTAGGTGTGTGTGAATGGAGGGGGGACACTACGAGGGGAAAGGCCACGAAAGAGAGAGAGAGAGAGAGAGAGAGAGAGAGAGAGAAAATCTTAATATATAAATTAAACTGGGTTAATAATTTCATACACCATGACCGCGTGGGCAGTTACAGCAAGTCCGGAGATCGCAGATTCGAATCCCACGTTGAAAGTGGCTATACTGAGGTGTTTTTTTACCCTGTGTTTTTCTCCCTCTCTCCAGAAACATGCCTGGATAGTAAGCTGCCTTATTTCAAGTCTCGGGACACCTACCTTATCCTTGTCCGTAATACAGTAAAACACACACTACTACAGTCGGAGTGTGGTGGCGCAGTGGTCAAGATCTTTGCCTCTCACCAAGGCGGACCGCGTTCTATTCCCAGTCAATGCATGTGAGATTTTCGAAGTGAAATACCATGTCCTGTGGTTCGGATTCCACGTTCGAGGCAAGTCCCGTGGCTAACAATCGTGACATTGACAGTCACGTTAAACATAAACTTACTTACATACTACTGCAATCATAACATAGCCTACATATGCTTATAGGTTATCAGACACGTTTAAGACACACGCAACTACACGGCTGATGACCAAAATGTTCAACAGAATTAACAACAATAATTTCATCCGATTTTGTGTGTGTCACAAATTAAGGCGTCTAGTTCGCTTTTTTTTTGTTGATAAAGGTACTTAACTTATTTCTGCAGCCCGAATATTGGAAACAATGCGATTTCTAGTTGCGATATAGCCAACTGTATTATGCTATAGCCTACAGGAAATTGTTTCTTATTAATGTTTAATATTCCTAGATTTAATTTAATTTAAATATATATTTATTTAGAAGGTCGTGCTGTTGTTAGTTCGTCTGGCTGCGTGGCTCAGGGGTAACGTTCTCGCTTGCTGAGCCCAAGGTTGCAGGTTCGAAACCTGGCGCAGTCAGCTGGCATATGAGGGTGCGCAAATGCGAGGGAGCCGTGTCGGTACATTTACTGGCACGTTAAAGATCCCCTTCGGGGCAAAATTCCGGCACCCCGGCGTCTCTAAAAGCCAGGGTAGTTAAAAGGGTCGTAAAACCAATAACATTATTATTATTATTGTTGTTAGTTCATTATTGGTACTTCGTATATCTTGGTCATCTGTCCCGTGTATGTGCTGAATTTGTATTCCTGTGATGACTGTATTAATGTGTCGGCCTATAACTGTATTAAGGACAAAGATGGGGTTGGTGGAAGGAAGAATGCTTGAAGATTTACGTGACCATTAACCTTGCGATCATGAGCCACGGGACCTCCTTTTTTACGTGAAATCCGACCACAGAATATGGTATTTGAAAATCTCACATGCATTGATCGGGAATCGAACGCGGCCAACCTTGGTGAGAGGTAAACAGCTTGACTGCTGCGCCACCATTGCTAGGGTAGGTACTCTCCCGGTATTTGCCTGGAGAGTGTGTGGAAAAACTCGGGGAATAAGCATACCCAGGATAGCCGCTGTCAGAGCCGAGATTCGAGCCTGCAATCTTTAGACTTTCCGTAGCTGCCCTCGCGGCTGTGGTGTGCGATTTAATGAGCATGGCTACGTTGCGGGGTGCAATTTTGATTGGGTGGGAATTGGAACCCAATTTCTCCTCTCGGCTGGTTTAGTTTGGTGAGGCATTTAGTCATTTTTTACCAACTCATTTCACGATTATTGCTAGCTGGGTCGCAGTGCTCCTTCTTAAGGGGGTGGGAGGCAAGCATGAGAGAGTAGTACCGGGTGAGTTAGCGGAGTTCGTTATGGCGTGGCTGCAGGCAGACTCTCACATCCGGAAGGCGAGGAGGTTCGAATCCCCCCGCCGGTAACCTTGAAGATGGTCATCTGTGGTTTCCCATCTTCCTTCCAGGCAAATGCCGGGGTTGGTCCCTAACTATAGGCCACAGCCGCTACCTTCCAATTCCTCGTCCTAACATTCACACTTTCCTCCCCAGATACCACTCCACACGTGACGGTACTTGTAGCTCACCCCATGGGTGTCCACATAGAAGCAGCTACAAACTCTGGCGAGCCAAACATGTCCTCGGTTACTCCCGGCACCAAAAAGCCATAGGCTACTTTAAAAAAAGAAAAAAAAAGGAGAGTGTATCACGTCTGGGGGGAAGGGGCGGAAAACTGAATCCCAAGACTCCAGTTTTATTTTTATGACAAGCATAGAAAACTGGTTCATAATAGGTTTTTAATGAATTGTATACCTACCAACCGACTGAGGGGGCTACGCTCGCTAATAAGACGCAGCGCAAGACCCTGGGGAAAAGCTACCTACAGTGGGTTTGACCACCACCGTTAGTCGTCCTTCAAATGGATTCCCGTGCCTTCCCAATATCAACTCCAGAAAAATGCCAGGATCAAGAAGAGCATCCGGCCGTTAAACCCCTCGTCACATATACAAGCATCACATATTATCTCCCACACTGTTGATACAGGAATACTAAGTGGGTAGACATATAGTTGTCAGGTGAAAAGCTAAAGGAAGTAGGAGACTTCTGTTACTTAGGAAGCAAAATAACCAGTGATGGACGAACCAAAGAGGATATAAAAAGTAGGTTGACTCAGGCAAGGAAAGTATAGTTAGTTATTGTTGTTTTAAGGGGACGAATTACGAGGGCATCTGCCCCTCAAGGAAAGCATTTCAACAAAAAGGAATCTGTTGACATCGAATATAGATTTAGGTATTAGGAAGTCATTTTTGAAAGCCTTCGTCTGGAGCGTGGCGCTCTATGGAAGTGAAACTTGGACTAATGGTGCAGAAGAAAAGAGGAGAATTGAAGCGTTTGAAATGTGGTGTTGCAGGAGAATGATGAACATCAGATGGCTAGATAGGGTTAAAAACGAAGAGGTATTACGACGAGTGCGAGAAGAGAGATGTTTATGGTGATTCCTAATGAAGAGAAGAAATAGGTTGGTAGGATACATACTAAGACACCCAGGAATAGCAAGCTTAGTTATGGAATGAAGGGTCGAGGACAAGAACTGTAGGGGTAGACCAAGGTTAGAATATGTTAAACAGATTGCCTCGGATGTAGGGTGTGGTAGCTATGCAGAGATACAACGATTAGCTCAGGACAGGGAGGCATGGAGTGCTGCATCAAACCAGTCAAAAGACTGAAGACTCAAACAACAACACACATACATAGATACCATGCTAAACCTAACCAATGTGAGTATTAATTGAATTATTTGTTAATGATGATGGTGGTAGTTATTTTTAGATGCGGAATAGCAAGGTCATCTGCACATTTACAGTGTCTAAACTTGAATGAAGAGTTGTTTCATTTGAGGAACTTGGACAGTGTCATTTAGCCCCGTGTACTTGGGTGTAGTGGCGTAACTAGGGATTGCTTCTGGAGGGGGATGAGATGAGTCAAATTATATTGGGGGGGGGGTGAGAACTCGGATTATCAATGAAAGCAAACATACGGTCTTGAATTTTCAAAACGAGCTATCTACTTTTTCTCATGTTTGATTCAATCAGCTTTTAATACGTTGTATTTACACTTATCATTGTGGAAATGCTCGAAAATTAACAATTTTGTTGATATTAAATTAAAATGTCCAGTTTTCTTCGCGAAAATATCTTTCTCTTTAGGTGGCTACGGTGGCACAGTTGGTAACAAGCTGAGCTTTTATGCCCAAGGTCGCGGGTTCTAACCCGGCCAAAGTCATCGGATTTTTTAAGAGCGTTAAACATCCCTCACTATGCCTTCCTTCGGAGGGCAAGTAATGCCAGCGGTCCCATGTCAAAGATTTATGGCATGAAAAATAGACATTCCACTAACTAGATTTGTGTGAAGCCAAAATTTTTAGGTTAGGTTTGACTAATGCTCTTAAGTTCCAACATTCGTCACCGGACGCTGGTTGCGATGGCATCTAGTAGTAGGCAAGTTCACAGCTAGGTGTCGTGGACGGAAGCATTTGGTAGCGAAAGTAGTGAACTACTTGAAATTATCGTCTGCAGTCCTTACTTGAATTAAAAACAGATAACACACACTAATGCAATCATCATAATTAACACCGGTTATAAGACAGATTCTACACACAGCCAAAGTACACGGGGCTACATGACCGCGTTGTCGCAGCCCCTAAACTGAGGAACCAACCAACCATCTGTCTCTTTCTATTCCCCGGCATTAGGCTATATAAATATTAATAAACTTAAGATTAATACAACTTAACAAACGGTCATTGACTTTTCAAAATGCCATTCACACTCGGATATTAACAATGGCAGCCAACTAGTGGCGCACCTTTGGAAAGGGATGAAGGAATATAGTGCCACACTTATCTCACTGTCACCCCTCTCGTAAACTGAACAACTGGCAATTTTGCTCATTCATTAATTGTTAACTTATGGTAACACTAAATACGAGTGAAAATACATGCTTTCAAATTAGTAAGTATAAACCTACACAATCCAATCATTTGCCATCATTCTGAAGATTGGATTTATTCAAAATTGAAAACTTTAACAAATTTCATATTTTTATTATTTGACTCTGGGGGGGAATTGTACCCCCTGATCACTTCCCGTTAGTTACGCCACTGCTTGGGTGTGTATTTACACATAATAGAATTTGTCTAATAACCTGTGTTATTGGAGTGTCTGTAGTAGTGTGTTTGAATGAAGAAACTTAATATAGGACACACTATTCAAGAAAGAACAGAAATGACTCACGGTGGGCACAGTTTGGGCGTTAGTACCAAAGACGGTGGCTTTGGTGGAGTAGTTGGTAGCATGCTGAGCTTCTATGCGCTAGGTCGCGGGTTCAAACCCGGCTGAAGTCGTCGGATGTTTTTAAGAGCGTTAAAAATCCCTCAGTATGCCTTCCTTCGGAGGGGAAGGGCCGGCGGGCCCATGTCATAGATTTATGGCATGTAAAAGAACCTTCCACTAACTAAACTTGTGTGAAGCAAAATTTGTAGGTTAGGTTTGATTAATGCTCTTAAGTTCCAACGTTCGTCACCAGACGCTGGTTGCGATGGCATTTAGTAGTAGGCAAGTTCACAGCTAGGTGTCGTGGACGGTAGCATTTGGTAGCGAAACTAGGAATTAAAACAGATAACACTCACTAATACAGTCATCACAATTAACACCGGTTGTCAGACAGATTCTACACACAGCCATAGTACACGGGGCTACATGAACGCGTTGTCGCAGCCCCTAAACTGAGGAACCAACCAACCTAAATGACAACGATGTCCAAGCTGCTCTTTCTTTCTCTGTTACTGTTATTCAATTTTCATACATCATTGGGGGTTGTCCTGAAAGGCCCGAAGGCAACGGAGAGGTTATGAAATCAACACCGCACTTCGACGTTGATCCCGCCCCGTAGTGGTATAGTGGTAGGCGTTATTGTCTTTCATATTTGAATGTCCAGGAGGAGCGTGATGGTGCAGTGGCTTAGCTGCTCGTCTTTCATCCAGACGGCCTGGGTTCGAATCCAGGTGTCAACGGGGTGGAATTTTCACCTGAAAAATCTCGTGGCGTCAGGAAGAGCATCCGGCCTTAAATCCCCGTCCAAAACAAAAATGAGCCTGGTTGGCTCTGGCGACCTCAATTAATTGGGAAAAGCCGAAGAAAGTTTAAGGTTTAATATTTGAATTTTCGGATGCGATTCCCGGCTCGGCTAACGAAATTAATTCTAATCTGAGGGCGTCTATGGGGTTCACTTCGCTTCGCAGGACAACTGAGAAGATATGGGCTCGATAGAAGAGGATTTCCGCTGTTTCCTCACTTCTACTATAGACAAATGCTGGAATGGTACCTAATTTATGACCATGACCACATCCTTCCCCAATCCTATCCTATACACACTAGTACAGAAACCACACTAACACAGGTTATCACACAGATTCCGAACCCACGTATGTAAACGGGTCTGATGATCACGATGATACAATTCTTTCAATTAATATGTAGCTGATTGGTTCTAATGTCACACTTCTTAAAACCAATCAATTAGTAAAAAATGGAATAATCATTGCTAACCTCTGCGCTACGAAATTGCTATGAAAAACTCTAGGATTCAATTGTCAGAAATAAATAAAAAATAGATGAATCCATACCATGCTTGGCTTAATACGTTAGAGTGTTCTCCATGCAAACAAGTGCGGTGAGCCTTACCTGGAGCATAACCATCATGATCTTCCCATGTGTTCACCTGCCGCCAGATCTCGCTCGACTGATGGCTCCTGCGGCTGGTATCCAGGTAACATGCTCCTCTGGAGCGGGTGCAAGATCTAGAATCTTCCAAGGTGAGGGACAAGGATCATGGACTTCCATTGCTCGCACCTGCCGATTGGAAGATAACTCGTGCAGACGACCACAGATTACATACACTTGATGATGGGAGTGGGATCTAGAATATTCACCCTGATTGTCGTCCGGGAGAACAGGGATTGAACCTGCCTGGCAACATAATATAGTGACGCATCCTTAATGATTGTGTTAATAAATTAATGGTTATTTATAGAGGGCGGAAGATTGTGATGATTTGCTCCTACAGATTTAGTTAAATAACTAAATTTGTTTGCTTGTTTGTTAGTTTGGTTGGTTGGTTCCTCAGTTTAGGGGCTGCGACAACGCGGTCATGTAGCCCCGTGCACTTTGGGTGTGTGTAGAATCTGTCTGATAACCGGTGTTAATTGTGATGGCTGTATTAGTGTGTGTTATCTGTTTTTAATTCAAGTAAGGACTGCAGACATTCGATTTTCAAGTAGTTCCAACTTTTGCTACCAAACGCCACCGTCAACGACCAATTAGTTCTGAACTTTGTTACTAGATGCCACTGCAGTGGCTCCTGGCGACGAACGTTAGAACCCAAGAGCGTAAGTCAAATATAACCTATAATTTAGCTTCACACAAGTGTAATTAGTAGAAGGTTCTTTAGCATGCCATAAATCTATGACATGGGACCACCGGCTTTACTTCCCCTCCAAAGGAAAGCATACTGAGGGATTTCTTTAACGCTCTTAAAAATCCGACGACTTTGGCCGGGTTTGAACCCGCGATCTTGGGCATAGAAACTTAGCATGCTACCAACTACGCCACCGAAGCCACCGTTTGTTAGTTTAAAAATAATAATAACATTATTGGTATTATATACCTTTTAATTACAGCGGCTTTTAGAGACGCTGGGTGCTGAAATTTCACCCGAAGGGGATCTTTAACGTGCCAATAAGTCTACTGACACGGCTCCCTCGCATTTGCGCACCGTCAAATGACAGCTGATTCTATCCTGCAAACTTGGGAACAGCAGACGAGAACGTTACCGCTGAACGACGCAGCCAATCGTTTGCTAGTTTATTTATTTAATTATTTATTTGTTTATGTATTTACTTATACTATATATAAATTTACATTTATTTTATATTCATTTATTTAATTATTTGTTTGATTGGTTGTTTATTTATTTATTTATTTATTTATTTCTGAATTTATTTATTTGTTTATTTGTTCATTTATTCTATGTTTTATTTATTTATTTATGTATTTACTTTTTTATTTATTTGTTCTTTCAAAGCAAATGATGATGTTTTCAATATGCCCCAATTACAATGCAGCTACACTATTATCAATTAATTTAAATTATGTAAATGGGGGTAAACTTAGGATTGTTTTATTCTTGATATTATCAGTGACGGAATTGAAAATGAATTCTACTGTCAGAAGAATTTCTTCTTTTCGGAGATGGATGGGGATAGAGCTTAAAAAGGACAAACTTTCCTCCCCCTCCCATTTTACAACTATCAACATGCTCGTTTTAATTGTCTTGTCCCACTAAAGAACTGCAATGATTTATCAATCCTTATTTCCCAGTCTCTGGGTCAAGTACCTTACAATACCACACTGTAACAGAGAACACAAACACATATGGAGGGAAAATTAACCCATAAGTTTGACTCCTTCAAACCAAAATGCAAAATATGACAAAATCGGACATTATAGTCAACAACTTGGTGTCAAACTGTAACAATATTAATATATGTTGGTCATTTGTACAGAATGGATGACAAAAGATTAACCAAGCAGATCTTCAATCATATTTGGATCAAGAAGTTAACAATAACTTGTATTCAAGAAGTCAAAAGAGACGTGGAAAGATTTATTATTTATTTATCGTATGGTTTTTAGTGCCGGGAGTGTCCGAGGACATGTTCGGATCGCCAGAGGCTGTAGCTGCTTCCTGCGGACACCCATAGGGTGAGCTACAAGTTCCGTTCAATTTCAAGTAGTTCCAACTTTCACTACCAGATATCAATGATACCTATTGGTGAACGTTGGAACTTTGATAGAGCGTTCCGACGAAATCTGACCTGACAATTTAGCTTCACACAAGTTTAGTATGTGGAAGGATCTTTCACATGCCATAAATCTATGACATGGGACCGCCGGCGCCGGCTTTACTTCCCCTCCGAAGGAAGGCATACTGAAGGATTTTTAACGCTCTTAAAACATTCGACGACTTCCACCGGGTTTGAACCCGCTATCTTGGGCACAGTAGTTCAGCACGCTACCAACTACGCCACCGAAGCCGCTATGTGGAAAGAAACAATATAAGAAAAAAAAATATACGAGCCTCACAGTAGTCGCATATGATGTGTAACATGTGGCATGTTATCCTACTATGTGTGTCCCGGGAGCGCAAATACCTTGTTGACAGTGAACTCTGTTGGTCATTGAAATAACTACTTGTAAAACTCCAGTGCCAAATCCTACCGTAAGGTACCATTCGGCTGCACACGACAGAGACAAGCGACCGAGACAGACGACAGCGACCAGAGACGGAGACAAGTCAACGTGTCGCCGCTTACGTAATTTGATGACGACCGAGACTGACGACACGCCTAGACATACAGTAGGCGTTTATTGGGATATTCTTTGAAAAATTGTTACGAAAAATATTCTAATGAAAAGGTTGCTCGAAGAGGAAGAAGACGGTGATGTGTTGCTGTGTTATTTGTTGCGAAAGAAACCAAGAAAACCTATGAGTTATTCAAAACCAGACGCGAAGAAGGATCTTTATGTTTGTTAATAAATAATAAAGATATTTCCATCTTTGTAAGACTGAACTTCAGGATCGAACAGCGGTGGGATATCTCCGACTAATATCTCGTCTTCTTCACCAGTAAATTTTATTTCCGACATTTTACCACTTCATAAAACACGTGCTGCGGCCGCTTGTCGCGAGACACCACTGCTCTGAGAGCGGTCTCCTACGGTTAGTCTCGGTCGCCGATCTGTGTCGCCTGTCTCTGTCTCACGCTCTCAAATGTACTTCATGTGGTTGAATGGGGAGCAGATCAAAAGCGACTTGTCTCGGTCTTGCAACTCTGTCATCTGTCTCGGTCGCTTGTCTCTGTCGTGTGTAGCCAAATGGTACCTGTAATGAATCATAATTGTTATATGCCGTGGCGGAAGCAATCCACTTCCTACTTGATGCGAGCTGCGCTCTATACCAGCCAGTTAGTGAACCCATGCCAGCGATATTATTGAAAATGGCCTCGTTTTGCCGATCAGCGCACTGCGCGATTAAAAATTAGGTGTGCAGAAGGTATATTAAATGTGTTTCTTCCAGTGATATGTTTAGACCAGTGGTTCTGAATCCGATAACCTAGATGTTAGGCCCCTTAAAACAACAATTATCATCATTATCATCATCTGAATCCGTAGAAGTCTGCGGACCACTCAGCGTGAAATTGAATCATGTACGGACCACCCCTCCCCTCCCCCTCCCTGCAACACAACTTATCAGTCGTAACTGTTCCTCAATAACACTTATTTTAAATATATTTCAATTCAAAACCTGATAGTCATCGCCGCGAAATCATTCGTACGATTCTCATTCAACGCACATCGTTTTCGAAATCCCCATTTATTGGTCACTTTTTTATACGTGCTAGTGGACCCTTTTCTTCCGCGGACCACTCCCGAGGCACTCACGGACCACGTGGTCCGCGGACCACCGGTTAAGAACCACTGGTTTAGACCAACGAAGTTTCAATTATTGTTAGTAGTCGGCGTTAATATACTGAACTCCTACGTTGTTTGGAGTGTTTGTTGATGCGATATAGATTCCACATAGCCACATGGCCAACAGTACATCGAGTGCTTACATTAAATAAGAATACAGCAAAAGTATGAAGATTTAATAAATCGTAATTGTTTTCAGCAAATATGATAAAATGAATATTTTCACACCAAAAAACGACAACTTGAAGATGATTTATTGTAGGAATATCTTAAATGGGGTCTCCAAACCTTGAACTAAACTGTATGCGATATACATTCCCCATAGCCACATGGCCTACAGTACGTCGTTGTACCGATCTCCGCCATCACGTGCGCTCATTGTTTCCGTCCCATGCACTTCCGTCCCATCCATTTCCGTCCCTTTTCCAAAATCACTCCCACAAAAATGTCCGGCTACCGAGTGGAAAGATGTTACACATCAAACAGAAAATAGAGAGTGAGATTTTCCGAAAGAAAGTGTTGATATAGGAAGAATTCCAAGCCAGGAAGGAGAGGAGTTACATAGAGAGAGGATGAAAGCGTATTGGAAGAGGAAGAAGAAGAAGAAGAAACAACAAAGGATGAAGTTTTTAAATTGGCACATGGTCCTTTACATAAGAAAAGAAATATTAAAGATGTAAACAACTATCGTGGTATCTCATTACTCCCAGTAGCATACAAGATTCTATCGTTATCCATCCTAGAACGACTAGAACAACAAGTTGAACGTTTGTTTGGAGAATACCAAGGAGGTTTTCGGAAATTCCGATCAGCAGCAGAGCAGATCCACAATCTTAAAACTATAATAAGACATCATACGCTGAGAGGCCGAACATACGTGTGTACTTTTGTAGACTTCAGAAAGGCATACACCTCCATTGATCGCGATGTGTTGCTTCAAATAATTGCAGAAATGGGAGTTGACGAAAAACTGCTGGCGGTAATACGAGCAACCCTGACAAATACCACCTCCAAAATAAAATTCCAAAATTACTCTGCACCCTTTGAAATTAAAACGGGTGTTAGAGAGGGAGATGGACTTTCACCCCTCTTGTTCAACTGCGTACTGGAGAAAGTAATACATCAGTGGCGTCAGATACTACAAGACAGAAACTTGTTCCGACCGTTAAGGATTGGGACGAAGAAGAACTGAGTAGAAATCAACGGCTTAGCTTTTGCGGATTATATAGCAATACTGACAGAACGTATTGACACTGCAACAGACGAAATCAATGTGCTGAAAAGACGACTGAAAAGACGTCAAAAATCAAAGACAACACGACCCAAGGTCATCTGCCCCTACAATATGCTTCATTTGTTCTCATCAGCTGACTGTACTGCGATGACGTAGTGTCGCTACACTATGCAGGACTCCACACGCCTCCGTCGGTCGGCTAACACTTCGTATTATTGTGATTTGATTGGCACATGATTATGTTATCTACAGGGTGTATCCGTAATGATGTTACAAACTCTTAGGGGTGGTGGAGGAAGAGAAATGGATCCATTTGAGATAAGGAACCATTGTCCGGAAACGATCGAGTCAACTGTTATTAATAATCGCAGTTGTCTAACATCCGTCCTCAATTCTATTTCTTAACAGACGCCAGGGTGGCGAATTTTCTTCCCGCAGGCGTTCTTTAACATGCACGTGCAAACAGCCGTAAACGCCACCGATCGCATTCGGGTTTGACCCGGCTAACTTGTGATTAGTAGACCAACCTCACCTCACTTTGGGTGGAAGGTTCGTGGACATCTGGATCAGACGTTCCCTGCAAAGTGGATAGGAAGAAGGGGTCCTGCTTCGTGGCCAGCTCGTTCACCTGATCTCACCGCACTGGATTTCTTCTTGTGGGGTCATGTGAAAAGTCTTGTGTATGAGATACCTCTCGAAACGGAAGATGATCTCTTGGCAAGAATTCTCGTTGCCTGCGACGCTATTCACACGACACCGGCGATATTCGAACGGGTACGACAGAACTTTGTGCGACAATGCTATGCCTGCATTGTCGCAGGAGGACCCCATTTTGAACAGTTGATGTAAATGTAGCAGCTTGTGAAAGGTGTGCAAGTAAACAGTAGCATTTTGCTTATAACTTGTGACTCGATTGTTTTCGTACCATGGTTCTTTATCTCACAGTGATCCATTTGCCTTCCTCCATCCTCCCTGAAAGTTTGTAACATCGTCACTGATACACTCGGTATAATGATTGTCCTAGGCCTGCTATTTGGTGGCTTTGGTGGCCTTATTGGTAGCATGCTGAGCTTATATGCCGAAGAACGCGGGTTCAAACCCGGCCAAACACGTCGGTTTCTTTATGAGCGTTAAAAACCCTCAGTATGCCTTCCTTCCGATGGAAAGTAAAGCTGGCGGGCCCATGTCATACATTTATGGCATGTAAAAGAACCTTCCACTAACTACAATTATGTGAAGCGAAATTTGTAGGTTAGATTTGATTAACACTCTATGAGTTCCAAAGTTCGCCACCAGGGGCTGGTTGCAGTGGCATCTAGTAGCTAAGTTCTCAGCTTGATGTCGTTGACGGTAGCATTGGGTAGCAAAAGTAGAAACTACTTGAAATTGATCGTCTACATTCCTTACCTGAATTACAGATAACACACACTAATACAGCCATCACAATTAACACCGGTTATCAGACAGATTCTACACACACCCAAAGTACACGGGGTTACATAACTGCGTTGTCGCAGCCCCTAAACTGAGGAACCAACCAACCTACTGTTTGTTATTGCAGTGGAAATATGTGGCGGTCAGTTATTCATTTTACCGATAATAACACTCGTCAAACAGGAACTATCATTACGGTAGGTTTATTAAGGAAACAAACATGAAACACATTAAAGGCCAGATAAACAAATTCAACAGAAAACTGATATAAAATAGATTTATCTTTACAATCCTAAAACGGTTTTCAGTAAACGTTTAACTAAGAAAGGATTTTATTATGGTGTTTGAAGCCATTTTTTGTGTTGCCTTAGTAACTGAAATTTGATGTTTTTCAGCCTGTCGACACTATTGTACCCAATTGTGATGGGCGATTCCCTAATATACATGAGATTAATAAATACACTTGGATGACCAGTTTTAACCGTCAAGCGATCATCATCAGATCCATTACACTTAGGCTGTCAAATCTATGTCTAAAAGTAAGGGTAAAATTATTTACAACTAGCTGTTACCCGTGGCTTCGCCCGCAATAACATTTGGAATCCCGTTATAACATTAGTTATATAAATAGATAAGCATCGGTCGTAGTGGAAAATAATTCTATCACCTGAAACCAAAAATGCATGGGACGAAAAAAAAACCCATCAAAATATCATGTTGATTTCGGAACCTAAAAGACGTGAAAAATATAATAAAAGTATTTAAAAAAGCAATTTTTTGAAATTTCATTCGAATCAATTTTTATGTCATTCCTGGGACTTGAAAAATTCCGGCCAAAAAGTACAAAATCATTAATAACTCCGTAATTATTCGTCGTATGATGAAATAGCAAGAGACAAAAATGTTGTAATGTGTTATTTTCTACAACATAGGCCATGTATAATTTTGCACTCAGACATATTACGTCCCCCCCCCCCCCCGCATAATTTCACCCCTCCCCATGGGCCCCTTAAATTGGATTTATGAAAAAACGGTCAAACATCTATTTACTTATTTTTTATGCTGATTTTTTCCCGCTGAGTTCCAAACTCCTAGCCTATGTCGTTTAAGGGATACACGCTCCGTTAGGAATCCTTCAACACCCACTTTTCACCCCTTTCACCTCATAATATACACCACATCGAAAAACCCTCAGACACGTGTCTTCTTATTTTTAATGATGAGTTTATATGCCGAGTATCCCATCCCCCAATGAAACCAATCGGGAGATATTGCTAGTCAATGAAATGCAGCTCTACCCCCTTAACACACCTTTAGAACCTGAATATCCAAAAATCCTTTCTTAGTGGGCGTTTGCGGCCCTTGAGGAAGCTGCATACCAAATTTCATTCCAATCCGTTCGGTGGTTTCTGAGATTTCGTGATGAATGAATCAGTCAGTCAGTCAGTGAGTGAGTGAGTGGTATTTGAGCTTTATATAGTAGATATGTAGGCCTACACTTATTTAGTTGCAGTAGAGGTTAAAATGATGCAACTAGTCAATATTTTATCATTTTAAATGATCTTGTCGACTTCGCCGTTACGCTGGGGCCTGGCGTTACGTTACGGTGACGGGACGAAATGTACCCAGTTGCACTGAGGTGTGTGACGTCATAGTACCGCTCTGTGCATGTGTACCCAGACAATCTCTACTTCGATAGTATAAGACAAAAATCCCCGATTCTTGGATGTCACGGGTAATCTCGAGAGCCACTGGATGGATTTTGATGCGGTTTTCACCATTCCGTAAAGGATATCTCGAGGAAAGATTCTGTGGAAAATAATTTATGTATGATCAAAGGAAGCCAAGCAGTAACGATTTCAGTGAAAAAGTCGGAAACAAAGTGGCGTCCGTGCGCTTCTTAAGCTTAGGCTGGGCAAACCGTTAAACATATCAATATACTATGAGCGTAAGAATCGGTCAGCATGAAACGTTTTACAAAAAACTCCGCGAGAGCATATCTCTATCTTCAATACACCGCCCACTATAAGTGTTTTTAGACTGGGTGGAAGGGGCAAGTCCCCGCGCGCTCTGGTGAGCGTGCGGCATCCTGCGCACTTCACCTTGCTTTGCCCTTGGTTTGCACTTGCCGTTTGCGAGTAATTTGAAACAAGAAAAGCAAGATAAGTATTATGCAGATCATTTTCTAACATGTCAAGAGTCTTTGGCTTCGAGCGAAGCGAGAAGCCTCCAGCCTTTCTATCATTTTTCAGCATTTGTAGCATTTAAAATGATACAAAGTCTAGTCTTTCAGACTGACTGTCACTATTTTTTAGTTATAGTCTATGTGATGTTTTGTTAAGGTACTGAAGGTCTATTGGAGGTCAATCACTATTTGCCACGGTGGGTGAGTGGTTGTCGTGTCGGATTACTAACCCCAAGCTTGCAGGTTCCTTCCTGGCCGTGGCAAGTATGTTTGAAAGGCGGCAAAAATCACGATGCGCTTGACATAAGATGTTGGCATGTTAAAGAACCCTTTTGAATTCAGTAGGCCGTGTTCATAATGGCAAAATTTATCTCTGGATTTTCCGCTGACACAAAGTTCCTCATTTCTCTACTAGAAAGCGCTATAGTGTCAAGGAGCTTAGATATCTAACTTCCTTGACTTTCATAGTGCTTCAAAGAACAACAAAATTCGACATGCAAGCTGCCCTCTGGGAGACAAATAACAAAGCTTGCACCCGGCACCCGAGGGCATACGATATTATTATTATTATTATTATTATTATTATTATTATTTACCACTTTCAGTATCTTAACAAAACATCACATAGAATATAACTAACAAACATTGACCATTTGCATTATTTTAACTACTACTGCAACTTAATAAGTGTACATATTGTAAATACTTACACCTATACTTTTAGACATAGATTTAATAGCCTAAGTGCATTGGATCTGATGATGACCGCTTGACGATCGAAACTGGTCGTCCAAGTGTATTTATTAATCTCATGTAATGTTTTCAGGATTAGGAAATAACCCATCACAACCGTGTTGACCGACTGAAAAGCGTCATATTTAGAGGAAAGGATTTGTTAAAAATCGTTTTGTTATTTATTAGCCTATTTTCATTTAATGAAAAAGAAAAGGCTTATGAGATCACCTTTTGTCCGTGTGTGTGTGCGTATGTGTGACTGTGTGTGTGTCCCCGTAATAACTTCTAGACGGCTGGAGCGATTTCAATGAAACTCAGTAAGTTCATAGTAATATTTTGGTCGACCCCGACCGTGCCCTTCAAATTTTATTACGTCTCACCAATCCAACATGTGAAATATTTCACCAGCATTCCATATCTCCGAAATGTAGCGTTATGTACTATTAGATGACAATTTTTGCGTAGGTTCATTATTCAAACGTTCACTTCGATCGCATGATTAATACACGAGAAATAAAAACTTAATTTTAAAAATGCGCACAGCCGCCATCATGAGGTTATGTGAACAATTGAACTAAATTAGATGCCAGTGCATTAAAAAGTCAATAAACATTTACTGTATCAGCGGTCTAGCGTTATGCCTCTCACCAAGACGGTCCGGGTTCGATTCCCGGTCAATGCATGTGAGATTTTCGAAGTGAAATGCCATGTCCTGTGGTTCGGATTCCACGTAGAAAGGAGGTCCCGAGGCTCATAATCACAAGATTCACGGTCACGTAAAACTACAATCTTCCTTTTTTCATTTACTGTACCATATTTCACTGCGCTCAGATGGTTAAATTGCGAGAAAAGTCTATTGATATGTCTCACCTTCTGTTGGCCGCCATGTTCGTTTTGTATTTTACAGGTTTTTGAAAGTCTCATAGCTGAACTTATAATAATACCCTTTATCACCGTACAAAATTTCAGGGTGATATCAGTAATGGTTTCGGAGATATAGAATGCCGGTGAAATATTTCGCACAGCCGCCATCTTCGGGTTATGTAGACAATTTAACTAAATTAGATGCCAGTGCATTACAATGTGTTTAAACATTTGTTGTACCAAGTTGCATTGCGTTTGGATGGTTAAGTCGCGAGGAAAGTCTCTTCAAATGTTTCAACTTCGCTTGGCCGCCATGTTCGATTTGTAGTTAACAGGTGTTTAAAAGTCTCATACGTGAGCTTCTAGTAATGGCCTTTATCACCGTACAAAATTTCAGGGTGATAGCAGTGGTGATATCAGTTCAGTTCAATATCAGTTCAATTGTTCACATAACCTCAAGATGGCGGCTGAGCGCATTTTTAAAATTAAGTTTTTATTTCTCGTGTATTAATCATGCGATCGAAGTGAACGTTTGAATAATGAACCTACGCAAAAATTGTAGAACATAATAGTACATAACGCTACGGCCTACATATATACAAATCCAAAATGGCGACCAACCAAAACATTTAGACGGTTCTCAATATCTATTAAGCTATGATAACAATCAAACTGAAATTTCGTATGTTGATAGAGGCTATAAACATAAGTTCACCTATAGGACTTTCAATATCCTGGTGAGCACAAATCCAACATGGCGGCGACGCGAATTATAAGTATTTAAATGGACGTTTCTCGCGATTTAACCATCCGGCGGCAGTAAAACTTGGTATGGTAAATGCTTATACTAATTTCAATCCACTGGCATCTAATTTATTTCAATTGTTTTCATAACCACAAGATGGCAGCTCTGCAAAATTTAAAAATCTGATTTTCATTTCTTGTGTCCTAATCATGCGATTGATGTTTGAATATACACCTACATAAGAATCTTTTTTGTAATAGTACATTACTCTATGACCTACATATATAAAAATCCAACATGGCGACCATCCGAAATATTTAGACGGTTCTCAATATCTACGAATGTATTACTGCAATCAAACTGAAATTTTGTATGTTGATAGAGGTAATTAACATAAGTGGGATATGAAAATAGGCTTTAGTTCTTCACGGAACTAGCCTACTTGTTTATTATAATACGTTTCACAAGAAAAAGTTTATTTAAGTAAACGATTTACGAAACACGGTTAGTAAGATGTTTACTTTATACCAACGGCACGGCACCTCACGGCACTGCAGGGGAACATAGCACATGAGCATACAGTGTCGCGTGCTTGTCCTCAACGGTGAAGTGGCTCAACTCATGTCATGTGATGACTCAGAACAAACAATTAAGACTGGTGAGGTGAGCTAACACATGTCTTCACTGCTGTTCCATCTACTGACTGGGAACAGTATGGTCATCAACCTTGTGTACTTCAAGTTTCTTAGTATTTGCTTATTCGTATTCTTGCCACAGCTTTCCCTTGTTTCTTGTTTTCAGTTCTAGGCAAATGCAGGGACGATACCTTTTAATGTGTTCGTAACACATGACCGCTTTCTTTCAACTCTTAGTCCAATAATTTGACTAATTTAAATCGAATTGATATTTTAACTTTCAGTCGGTCAACTGAAAATAATTCCAAATACTGGAATATGTGAAAAATTAACCTTAAATAAATTGCATGTGTTTACAATCAGACAGTTACTAATTATTGTTCTCACCATTCTGAGTGCACCCCTTTCCAGCCCTCACGTCAGTTTCTAAAATCCCTGACGGAGCCGGGAATCGAACCCGGGGCATCCGGATGAGAGGCAGGTGCGTTACCCCAACACCACGGGGCCAGCATGGTAATTATTATTTATACATATTAAGGCATTAAGCACCAGAAAAAATCTATTTATTTTAATGCTGCAAAACTTGACTATGACGATCCCATCAACAAAACAGCCTTCCTCCCCCTACTAATCTATGAAGGTGTAGCTACTGTACTATTTCTGTGATGCACTGAAGTAATAAGCCCTATGTAAACAAACGAGAGGATAAACTCAGCAATTCTTCTAGGTTTGTGCCGTGTTTTGTGTGGGGTTTCGCCTAGGACACCAAAATGGCTCATCAGCGGGCTCTTGGTGTCCCCGCCCGGACCCCCACAGGAGTAGCGAACTGCGCGCTACCTCCCTTTATATTAAGTGCAACTGCACCTCTTTACTGCGAGAACTAAAAGCCCGAGCAGCCTTAACCTCCCTATGAAGGCTTCTAAAAAATTGTATATTGGCTTTCACGGCCAGTGAATTAAAACTCAGTAAAGGGGTGCAGTTGCACTTTATATAAAGGGAGGTAGCGTGCAGTTCGCTACTCCTGTGGGGGGTTCCCGGCGGGAACACCAAGAGCCCGCTGATGAGCCAGCTTGGTGTCCTAGGCGAAACCCCACACAAGACATGGCACAAACCTAGAAGAATTGCCGAGTTTTAATTCACTGGCCATGAAAGCCAATATAGGCCTACCAAATTTGAGGAAATTACCTACAATTATTCTGCTGTGATGATAGTAAAAATCTATAACAACATACGAAATCCATTTATCTCCCATTAACTCCTTTGCTGATTTTGGCCGGCTGGGTAGCGCAGAGCGTTAGCTATAGTCTACGTCACCTTTAATAAGTTACTAAGAACGTTCAACTCAACCATACCTTGCGCCTTATTACTGGTTCACTCAGACCCACACCTATCACCTGGCTACCTTCTAGTACAGTACAGCTGCACAGATGAAACCCCTTTTGTTCTAGAAACCGAGCTATGGTTGGCTTTTAATAAATGGTTAGAAAAGCACAAAAAAAGCTTAACTCTAAATTTCAGAATAATTTGCACGATCATTTTGTCGGAAAAGTCAACTTTTTTGAAAAGCGTTTTTCTCTGAATCGACGTATTTTAAAGACATTTTTAAACAAAAAATGTAGAGGACATTGTCACCTACAATTTGTCTCATTGAGGTCATGTCATACGTTTTGAAATGCAGAAGATAGGTGCCGCCAAAGTTTCCATAAATGTGTTTTTTAACTTTTTGTTCTAGAAAAAATGTTTTGTTCACAAAAGAGCGAATCAGAAATTTGTTCCTCTCAAAATTGTCTACAACATTTATTGAAACATTTTTTCCCCCTCCGACTTACCGTTCCAAAGCTATAGTCTGCCGAAGTGTGAAAATTGTCCGACACCGGTCCCGGTCTAAACTATGCCCACCGCTCTCTCCGCAGTAACAATAGTAGCCTTGACTACGCAGCGTTGCATTTGCCGCGCTATAACTTTGGAACGGTAAGTCGGAGGAAACAAGCGTTTAAATAAATGTTGCGGACAAATTTTAGAGGAACAAATTTCTGATTCACTCTTTTGTGAAAAAAAAAACATTTTTTCTTGGACAAAAAGTGGAAAAACACTTTTTTGGAAACTTTGGCGCCACCTAGCTTCTGGATTTCAAAACGTATGGCATGACCTCAATGAGACAAACTGTAGGTGACAATGTCCTCTACATTCTTTGTTTAAAATACTTTTCTTTAAAAACGTAGATTCCGAGGAAAACTCTTTTCATTTTTTTGAGTTTTCCGACAACATACTACAAATTATTCCAAAATTTAGAGTTAAGCTTTTTTTGTGATTTTCTAACGATTTACAAAAAGTCAACCATAGCACGGTTTTTGGAACAAAACCATTCCAACTGTACTGTACTGTACTATTCTGTATACTTAGTCACATACCACCTCCATCTCTGCGGCAGGAGAGTGCTCTGGTCCGGGAGTATACACATCTACAGGACAATCCTCACATCCCTGCTCATGCAGATATCCCAACCATCAGTAAAAGCAGAGCCGCGCGAGGCCCATGCGACACTGCTGGCTCTACTGGGGCGCCGCGCCGGTGAAGCCGGCGTCTTTTTTAATTTTTTGTTCGAAAATCATATTTTTATTTTCCGGTGCTACAATAGACTACTGAAATATAAACTTTGGTGCCCCAGAATATGTAAAAATATTAAGCATTAAATCTCGACATTTTTTTGAGATATTGAATCTCAATATCGTTTGGAAAATTGGAATGGCAACATTGGCAATTGAAAACCAAATTTTAAACACGATTGATACTGATTCAATTTTGACAGACTTTGTCAAGCTTAAGGCGAGAAATGTATGTTTTTAAAAGTTTGTTCATAAGAAGTCTCTTATGATAGCCTACAGTAATTGTTATTCTATTAGTCAATTTTTCATTTAATGTAGCCTACAAGTAAATACAAAACACAATTATTTATTTTAATTTGTAATAAACAATACAATTATTACATCCCATTAATTACAAGACGAATATTGTAAGAGAGGGGCGCCAAACCCTGATCTCCCATGTGCCAAAAAGAACCTTGAACCGGCCCTGAGTAAAAGAAGGCTTCGTTCGCGCCATCCTTCCCTGGAATCTGCCAAGAAGTAGTTGACAACGGTTTTACCATCCGAGAATGCTAGGGACATACTGTACATGGCAGACCTATTGGATAGTTGGAGTAAATGGACATGCTCAAATGCTCCAACTTAAAGGAATATGAAATTTGAATTGGGGAAGAGTTTAACAAAGTAAGAAATTGATCTTGTATTTGCAAAACAAACATATACAAATACAACAAAACACAAGATAGAATATAAACTGAATGAAGGTTTTCTAAAGGTTTTGGTTAAGAAGCCTCCTGAGGCTATAAGGTTATAAAACATAATAGAAAGATCGAAGTGTGATCTTGAATTTGAGTGGTACAACCACTTTAAACTGGGAGCAATTATTGCTTGGTAAAAAGTAATTAACGATAATATAGTAAAACTATTGGTGAGAGTAGGCCAGCGTCAGCATGCATGAACTGGACACGATAACACCGTTAGTTAACAATGAAAGTCTAGATTACAGACGATCTAGACGCTCATTAGCACAAGTTATTATTTAAGTATCGTAATTTACAATAAGATAAGTTATTGGCGAGAGTATGCCAATGCCAGCACGCATGAGGTGGACACAATAACAACATTGGTTATTAGAATGAATGGCTTAAAGGCAGCCGTGGCTTTTTCACATAGCAAGGCCCCAAGAGTAGAACGCATGAAAAATAGAGAATAGCAAATATGTGCCTAGACACAACAATTACATGAGTTAATATAAGCTTCTGATGAAACATCTTCTCGTGAAAGTTGAAGCCTTGAGGTTGAAGAGGTTGAAGATTTTCAGTGAGACGGAAGCACATGCAGTTGTAGAAGTTCCAGGAAATAAAATAAAAACGACTGTTCACCCTATAGTTCAGGAGTGTCTTCTGAGAGCTTTTCCTGGCGAGCCGACGGAGTTCCTGGTAATGTCGGAGAGATCTATAGACTACATTCGTGGGCTGGATATTACTTTGTGCTCGACATAATAATAATAATTTCTCTGGAACATAGGCTACTAAGGTAGGAATATGCATTCGGTAAAGTAAATAGAAACATTAAACTGTATGAGAAAATGCTTGGTGTTTTTTGGGGGAAAATAGAGAAGACGTTCCTGCAGTATAAGGGAAACTTACACGATCCGGGACATTCAAAGAATGTACCACCTTTGCTACGACGGAACAACTCCAGATGCCGTGTTTGTCGTCCAAACCACCTGGGTTTGACTTGCCTCGTAAGATCTGGTCAGTGCTTAATCAAATAAGAACCAATATTGTCCGATGTGCCGATTCTCTGCACAAGTGGAAAAGAGTACCTTCTCCGGGTTGTGATTGTGGCGCCGAAAAAACAGACTGTTCACCATATAGTTCAGCAGTGTCTTCTGAGAGCTTTTCCGGCGAGCCAACGGAGTTTCTGGTGATGCCGGAGAGATCTATAGACTACAGTCGTGGCCTGGAAATTAGTTTGTAAGCTAATTGTAATATAATTAGTGATGTAGTCGCCTCCGTTGCGTAGTGGTCAGCGTGATTAGCTGCCGCCCTGGACGTACACGGTTCGATTCCTGGCTCTGCCACGAAATTTGAAAATCGGTATGAGTACTAGAACTGGGTCTACTCAGCCTCGGGTGGTCCAAATGAGTAGAGGGGATTCGATTCCCACCTCACCTATCCTCGAAGTCGTTTTCCGTGGTTTCCCAGTTCGACTTCGGGAAAATGCCGGGATGGTCCCTACTGTCAGGCCACGGCCGCCTCCTTCCCTCTTCCTTGTCTATCCCTCCCCATTCTTCCCATCCCGTCCCAACCCTCATGAGGCCCCCTGTTCGCTTTACAGCTGAGGCCGCCTGGGCGAGATGCTAGTCCCCCCTCCCAAGTTGTATCCCCCGTCCGATGTCAAGCTCCAGGACACTGCCCGTAGAGGCGGTAAAGGTGGGATCCCTCGCTGAGACCATGGGAAAAGCCTACCTGGAAGGTAAACTGACTACGAAAATTAGTGATGTATCCATACGCTAAATAAATAGTTACTAACAATGTAAGCTTATCATTTGTCCCCCATCACTATAAACATTTCGTACTGTTGGTTTCTTTCAGGGCTGTTCATTGTTGTCATCTCTTGATGAATGCAAGCGAGAGCAAAATGTGGCTTTTCACCGATGTCTCAGTCTTATTTATGTTTGAGAATGTATACGGAAGCTACTGCTTGGTGCTGAGTAGTGGCACTCTTGACACAGGCAGTGTCTAAGGGTCAGTGCTGCAGTGGTTCAGTAATATAAGGTAACCAACGGGCAATTATAGTTCTCTCACTTTCGACAGGCTCGCGTTTGGGCGGCTATGTTTACATTCCATGTCTGCTTGGAATCAGCCCTTTCTCAGCTCATGGCACAGCGTTGTCAACTCTCTACCGTAGCCACTGACAGCAAGCAGCGAAACTGGACAAAACTGAGTGCAACTGTGCAACGCTGGAGACCTGACAAGCGAGCCGGCAGCCATAACCTAACTCTGGAGTCCTCGTGGACTGATAGAGCAAGTATGCTATTGGTCAAGAATCATCAGCAGTGAACATTGTTTATTGGCGGTGCGTGCTACGACCTAACGTTTGAGTCGCCGCTCGTTAACGAGGAAAGTGAGAGAACTATACCTTACTGTTTTGCCTAGTACAGGGTCTCTTTTATCAGTCAACATAGTAGCCCAGCAATATTACTCCCGGCAACGAGTTACCGACTACGCATGCATTTAGCCGCTGCGCTGCTATGTAGCTAGACCAATAAAAAGGACCCTGTGCTTCTCATTATACAGACCTGACTTCTTCTTCTTTTTTCGTTTTTGGTGGGGGTGCTTCATGATGAATCGACCAGCTTCCGAGTTAACTACAGCAAGATGAGCTTACTTTGATCAACGTGGTCAAACTTCGTTCCACCTGAAATGGTTTAATGTATATCAGTTCAACTGCTGTAATTCCGTTGAATTTATTTTTCGTATAACGTTGGCACTTCACCTTACGTTACCTAACATACATACATACATACATTCACCTCGTAGTGTCCAGGTTCGAATCCCAGCTCTGCCAAGACATTTTAATTTTAATTCTGGTGTGAGGGCTGGACCGGCTGGACCGGGGTACACTCAGCATCGTGAGGTAAAAGTACCTTCCTCAGCCATCTGATAGGTTTCCGTGGTTTCCCGACTTCTACTCCAGGCAAATGCTGCCTAACTTAAGGTCATGGCCGCCTCTTTCCCAATCCTAACCCCAATTTACAAATACTCACACTAGTACAGTCATAACAGTAACACAGGTTATCACACATATTACACACACACACACAAATACACGGCGCTATGTGACCACGATGACGCGGCCCCTAAAATATGCGACATACATACAGTAGCCTACACTTAGAAGAGAACATTTTATTTTTATAGAGTTTTGTTGGGATAGCGCTCCTGCCTCTCACCCGGAGGCCTCAAGTTCGATTCCCGGGTCCAACCGGGATGTTAGAAACTAACGTGAGGGCTAGAACGGGGTGCACTCAGCCTCGTGACGACAATTGAGTAGCTGTCTAACAATGAGGCAGCGCTGCGGTTTGGTAAACCAAGATTAACGGCTGAGGGGTCGCGAAGCGCTGACCAGGCGTCACCCCATAATCTGTTGGCCAAAATGGCTGGGCAGCTACCACTTGGTAGGCCCTTCATGGGCTGTGGTGCCACGAGGGGAAAAAAAAGTTCTGATCAACCCGCTTGTTGTTAATTCATTTGGGGGCTCAGCGACATCGTGGTCACGTAGCCTCATGTACTTGGGTGTGTGTAGAATTTGTCTGATAACTTGTGTCACTGTTATGTCTGTACTACTGTGTAATTTAGTAATTGAGGTAGGATTTTGGTGGGAAGCGGCTGTGGCCTAAAGTTAGGTACTAACACGGCATTTGCCAGGAGTAGAAGTGAGAAACCACGGAAAACCACTTCCAGGATGGCTGAGGTAGGAATCGAACCCGCCTCTCCTCAGTTTTGCCTCACGAGCCTAAGTGTATCCTGTTCCAGCTATCAGAAAATGAAAATCCACAGACTGCTTCCTGTCGACCAACCGGGTTAGGGATGGAATGAATAAAGCCACCATCTACCGGCGAGGATATGGACTGTGCCGGCTGCCGAAGCCTGTCGCACTTCTCTGAGGCAATGATTAAATGAATAACAGATGAAATGAAATGATAGTGGAGAGTGTTGTTGGAATTAAATTAATTTTAGAATTAAATTTCTTGGTAGAGGCGGGGATCAAAGCCGGGCTTCCGCTATGACAGCAAAGAATGCTTCCTAATCTGAACCTTGTAGTGTTAGTTTCTTAGTATTGGCCTATATTATATTGAAATAATCATTATAAGAATTATAATTTTCAGAATGACTACTTGTAAAGGAAACGTTTTCATTGCTCATTCTAGTTTACTGTACTGTACGTGGATAAGCCACAGCAGAGATCTTGGCGAAGATGAGGCTGGCTGTTTTCGAGAAATGAGGGTTTCCTCAGAAGTTGCCGCTAGGCGAACAGGTTTCGTGACAGAGCCAGCTAATGCGACACGTACGTGACTCATCGCTTGGACTTACGTGACCACTAAATTGTTTTTGACGCCCTAGATAAGAAACAAATGCCTCAATCATAGAGGAAGTTAAAAAGTGTTTTGCTTCAGGCTCAATTTCCTGGGCTCAGTTCGAAGATGCTATAACTCTACAGCTCGATTGCCACACGTCCCGTGTCCCTGACCATGGGCGTATTTTACTTAAGGATAGGGAACATGTGCCTATCAAACATTTTGCTGTTATGGGTAAAGCCCTCCGCGGATGCGGATATCCGTGGATAAACTCGCGGCTATCCGCAAAATTTTCGCCATGCGGATATAGTTCGCATGGCTGTGCGGATAGCGGATAAGCTGCGGATAATGTTTGGAGAAAATTTGCGGATAGTTTTAGAATACAATCCGAACTTGTTTAATATCATTGCTAGGACCCGGATGTGTAAGACATACCGGTATCGTAATCCGTTATTTTTTTTCATGACAAGTGTAAGATGATGATTTAAGCTAATCTCATTCATATTATGTCATTAAGCATAATTAACACTCCGAACAAGAAAGGGGTGCAATTCGGGCTGTATAACAAGTAACTGAACAGCTTGTTTGTTTGTTTGTTTGTTTGTTTGTTTGTTTACATTACGTACGGTGCGCTAGCGATCCCAACTTGACTCGGTCATACGCGCCGGTTGTCAGGGCAGTCAGCCCAGCCAAGAGAGCCAGCCTACCGGCATGCGTCGCAGCATAGCTAACACGCCGAGCGTGGAAAGGTTTGACGCCTCTGACGTAGAACCTAAAACTTATACCGTTGTTGTTAATTTACTTTAGTGACTTGGAACATCTTGCTAATCAGTCCCATGTACTTGCTTGTGTGTTCAATTTGTCTGATGACGTGTGTTTGTGTGAAACTATAATTATTACGGTCGGGAATGAGGCAGATGCCCCGAGACTTAAAATAAGATACTATCTTGACGTTTGCCAGGGGAGAGTGTGGAAATCCCCGTGAATGAAACACACTCAGTATAGTCGCTGTCATCGCCGGGATTCAAACCTCCTATCTCCGGACTAGCTGTAACTCT
This sequence comes from Meconema thalassinum, assembly GCA_946902985.2. Lineage (NCBI taxonomy): Eukaryota > Metazoa > Arthropoda > Insecta > Orthoptera > Tettigoniidae > Meconema > Meconema thalassinum. Next base: position 478,508,869 of record OX336391.1, read on the forward strand.
CCATCGCGATCTAACCCGCTTCGTAGCGGGATCCTAAAACTTATAGATAATCTAGACAAATCAATTTTAAATACCATTTTCTTATGTTGGCTCTTGAATTTAACCTTTGTATTCGATCTAAGCATGGTCAGAAGAATGCATATACAGTATATTTCAATGAAAATTGTATGAGACCTCAGAAGTCCTGAATCAGCACAAGTAACTTCTACCATTTCAGAAATATAATCATTACAAATGGTTTATCCCAGATTGTCACTGAATCACTCAATGCATAATTTAATGATTTGTCCATGCCCCAGTTCAAATGGGAATATCTTGTATAGCCATTTTTACGCTCAAACAGGGTATTTCAATAATACGTGGCAATATTTCATGGTTATAATAGAAACATGTAAAAGGTATGGGTTTGGAAATAAAATATTTAATGAGAAATCAGACGTGGAAGCTGGTGGTACCTCTGTCCATTTTAGTCGTATTATCCGCGCACACTTGAATGAATGAATGGAATCGTAATCACTGGGTGGATAGAAGGACCAATTGGTTGGCCTCCACACTCACCAGACTTGAACCCGTTGGCTTTTTTTGTGTGAGGTCATTTAAAGTTGATTGTGTACAATACGGCTGTGGTGGATGAATCAACTCTTCAAGCATAAGTTGTGCAGGGTTGTCAAAGATAACGTAGAAATCCAGGCATTTTTGAGTGTATTCTTACCACAAAGCGACGACAAACAGAAGCCTTCATTATATTAGAGGGTGGACATTTAAAACACCACTGAACATAGTGCTTCATTGTGAAAATAAATGAGCTAGTAGGCTAATGATGTCAATACATATTCAGTTCCGGACAAGTGTACGTCTAACATTTTGGAACCCCTACATATGTGGATTTTAACCTTCAAATACAGTAAGTGCCATGCATTAAATTACTCTGTAAAGTGTGACACGATGGCTTATATTCTCTGACCTCTGTTATTTGATCTCGTGAAGTTTGCTCTGCCTAGTGGTGTGTAGGCTACATTGCTCTGACTACGCTATTTTGGTATGCAAGTGAAAAAATATCTGCTAAGTTATTTCGCATTGCTGGAAGCCTGTACATTCTTTCTCAACAAAGAAACAAATAAGTTCAGACCAACTGAGTGGCAGCAGTTTTCACAAACGCCGACATCCATTAGTTTGGTTTATTGAATTGGTCCGCACGGTTATAGCGTCTTCTATTTTCATACATCTTAACTTAGAATCTGACAAAACAGATCACAATGTTATTTGGAGCAAACTAATGGTGCACTGTTGTTTCACACTCTGACGGACAGTCAACATCTTGATTCCTTAACAACGATTCCACGCGTTCCTTCCCGGTATCTAGCCTACTGGCGCCTCCAAAGTAAAGTGCTTACAGTATAGCCTACTGCATCTGGTGTTGTCGCCGTTGTTTCCTCATGTAGGGCAGTATTGTCAAGGTCATTTTCTTAGTGGTTTCAAATTCCCCCTCTTCTTCTCCGGCTACCACGTGGTGTAGTGGCTAGCATTCTGGAGGTCCAGGTTCAATTCCTGGCTCTGCCAAGGAATTTAATACTGGTCTGAAGGTTGGAACGGGGTTCAATTAGCCTCGTGAGTCAAACCTGGGAACAGTTGGGTTCGATTTCTTTCCCCTTTGCTCCAAAGCTATCCTAGAAGTGGCTTTCCGTGGTTTCCCACTTCTACTCCAGGCAAATGCCAGGATGAATCTTAGACAAACTTAAAGCTTCGATCACCTCCTTCCCATCACAGTCTTAATTACAAACCTCACAGACACCACAATAATATAGGTTATGAGACAAATTGTACACTCACAAATATAAGGGGGTTGAAAAAATACCATAATGCCCAAACCGCTAACAACAACAACAACAACAACAACAACAACAACAACAACAACAACAACAATTAAATTTAACAGATATCCATATAACTGATTGCCGTAAATCGCGAACAGGCAGAAAAGCATTATGATGTCCTGAAAATGTCCAGGTTTGTGTACGATCACATGTAAATGCAAAGTGAAAATGAAAATCCACAGCCTGCTTCCAATCTCCGACCGGGTCAGGAATGGAATGAATGAAGCTCCTATCTAGCGGCGAGGATATGGACTGCGCCGGCTGCCGAGGCCTGACGCACTCCTCTGGGGCTAGGATTAAATGAATGACAAATGAAATAAAATGATAGTGGAGAGTGTTGCTGGAATGAAATTTTGACAGGGAAAACCGGAGTAACCGGAGAAAAACTTGTCTGCCTCCGTTTGTCCAGCACAGATCTCACATGGAGTGACCGGGATTTGAACCACGAACCCACCGGTGAGAGGCCGGCGTGCTGCCGCCTAAGCCATGGAGGCTATGTAAATGCAACGTACACAATTTCAACTTTGTTATAAAACCAGCAAGACCTTCTAATTTCCATAAATGAAATAGGTCATTCCACAGCCAGTAGAAACTCACCAGAAAAGATTGAGAATCGCTCGGATGGACTAGGATAGTCTTTGCACGCTCGGTATGCTTGCTAAGTTGTGCCGCACGCCGGCAGGCTGGCTCCTGGCTCTCTTGGCTGGGCTGACTGCCAGCTCCGCGACAGTTCTTCGCCGCGTCTGACCAAGTCAAGTTGGGATCACTAGCACACCAAACAATCTGTTCGTCCAATGCGTTGGTTGTCCTACACGTATACAATGTGTTTCGCGCGTATCTCCACGTACCAGTACTTGCAGATTAAGTGCTTAGCATTAAAACAGTCCGACATACTGATAAGGTAACATGGATCACATTTAAGGCATTGCAATTTCGGTCACATTGTTGTTTCTTGATGTGTAACATCTTTCCACTCGGTTGCTGTATATTTTTTGTGGGGGATATTTTGGAAAAGGGACGGAAATGGGACGGAAACAATGAGCGCGTGCGGTGGCGGATATTGGTACAACGACGTACTTTTGGCCATGTGGCTATGTAGAATGTATATCGCATACGGTTTACTTCCAGGTTTGGAGGCCCCATTAAAGATATTCCTACAATAAATCATCTTCAAATTGTCGTTCTTTGGTGTGAAAATATTCATTACATCATATTTGCTGAAAACAATTATGATTTATTAAATATTCATACTTTTCCTATATTCTTATTTAATGGAAGCATTCAAGGTACTGTCGGCCAAAATACAGCACTATGTGTAATGTATATCGCATACTGTTCACTTCAAGGTTTGGAGGCCTCATTAAAGATATTCCTACAATAAATCATCTTCAAGTTGTTGTTGTTGTTGTTGTTGTTGTTGTTCTTTGGTGTGAAAATATTCATTATATAATATTTGCTGAAAGGATTTGGCACAGGAGTTTTACAAGTAGTTATTTCAATGACCAACAGAGTTCACTATTAGCAAGGGATTTGCGCTACCGGCAGACATATAGTAGGATAACATGTCACATGTTACACATCATATATGAATACTGAAAGGCTCGTAATTTTAGCCTACTTTTCGCATTTTGTAAAAATGAGGAAAAAGTAGACTTATGAGATCGATCCGGGAAAATGTGTGTCTGTCTGTCTGTCCTTCTGTCTGTCTGTCCATCCTTCTGTCTGGTCTGTCTGTCTGGCTGGCTGTGTGTGTGTGTCGCCCCCCCCCCCCACCTATCAACTCCTAAACGGCTGTAGCAATCGAACCCAAATATGGTATGAGTAAAGATCTCTATCTGAATATCTCAATGCCGTATTTGAAAATGATGTCAGTGCTACCAACTGCAGAAAAATCGCAATTGAAATTTCAGCTCCATGTTGTATATCTTGGAAGGTATGCATCGGAGCAATACCAAAATTGGCACACATATAGATAATAATATTTCAGTTTAATTCTCAGGAGGCCATACATGACAGTGCTGCCAACATGATTCTAAGCCTGCTGATAGGTCCAATTTTAAATGCATGTTACTTTTACACTATCAATTGGATTTCAACCACATTTCGTTTGAACTATGTGTAGATAGACAGATATGACTGAGCGTAATCTTAAGAGCCACTAGGGCTGCCAACTGTTAATAAATGCACTCTCTATTGTTTTTATCCAAATACTAATATATCAGAATGTATGCATCCGGCTGCTATAACTATGCTCACGTATAGTACCTGCCACTCTTGACTAATTTGGAGTAACTAATGGACCTCAGTACTACCAACATGATTCTAAGCCTGCTGATAGGACCAATTGTAAATACATGTAACTTCTATACTATCAGTTGGATTTCAAACAAATTTCGTATGTGCTATGTGTCCTATAGCAGATATGAATATGCGTATTCTTAAGAGCAACCCGGGCTGCCAACTGTTAATAAATGCTGTCTCTATTTTTTTAGCCTACTTTTCACATTTTGCAAAAAATCCAGGGTGATATCGGGAATAGTTTCGGAGATATTGAATGCTGGTGAAATATTTAGCACAGCCGCCATGTTGGATTGGTGAGACGTAACAAAATTTGAAGGGCACGGTCGGGGTCACCCGGAGTAGTGCTATGAACTTACCGAGTTTCATTGAAATCGCTCCATCCGTATAGAAGTAAGTAAAACATATTGGTGGAGACGCGGCTACTACGCACAGTAAGGGTAGGACTCATACAACGAGCCCTCGTAGTAGAAACGACCCCTACCGCACGCAGCCAAGCGAAAAAGTTGGATTTTTTTTATAGAAGGCATTATTTTTTTCCTTTACCATAGCTACACAAGGGATTTTTTTTTCTCAAACCCACCCCCACCCCCTGGAAAGAATCAGAGATATATGACATTGCGGAACACGCACAGTTTTTTTTAATATACATACACTTGATTCAGCATGGCCCCTCTATACCGCCTAGCTGTGCTGAGGAGCATTGGGGAGTACCAGGAGTTAATTGCCTGGCACAAGGTCTTTGAAACAAGGCAGGACTACCTCAGAAGGTTTCAGCAGCTCCTGCACGCCCAGTATATGCGGATTATAAGGGCACTTGTCCGGCCACTCCGCAGCGCCAAGAATCGCAAGATTCGAGCCAAAATCCCCACCCTCCGTACACAAATCAATAAGGCACACTGGCAACTACACTGCCGACACGAATTTATGTTCCAGCAATGGGAAATACTCATCAGGGAACACCAACGGATAGGGACTAGTGGCACAAACGTCGCTGAACAGGCCATGAGCCTCAACAGACAGTATGCCCAAATTTGGGATGACTATCGCGAGCTCCAGGCTAACAAGGCCATTTTTGAGTTCATGGCAGGGCCGCCAGCCCAGCCGAGAGAGGACATAAGCGTAGATACGCTAACTCGGCAATTTGCGAGGATGTCCCTCTCGACACGTACTGCTACACAAGGGAAGGAGTTCACCGTGGCCACAATCCAGAAAACGGCCAGGCTGGGCTCCAACACACTACAGGGGCAAGATCACAGGAATACACGTCCCTCAGCTCCGGTTCGGAAGGCAACTTTGCCCAACCGAGGAGCAGAACCTAGGCCAACCCCCTCAAAACGGACGAATGAGAGAGAGTTGACGCCAGGACTCTCGGGCACATATAATTACACAGGGGGAAAACGGGCCTAATTGACACTGGGGCAGCGGTAAGTTGTGTAAATAGAAAACACGTTACCGAAGGGCAAATACACGGTGTCACGGGTGACATCCGGCTGGTAGCGGCCAATGCTCAGACGCTAGAAAACGCGGGGGTGGCTAACATACATCTTAGGCTAGACCATTTCGCCACAACACACCCCATGTTCGTTATAGAACATCTTTCTGTGTCAGCCATAATTGGCATGGATTTCCTCGCTAAGTATGAGGCTAGCATCAATTTTGCTAGCGGTAAGATGCTTTTAAAGCATGACCAGAGGCTCACCACACATCCCATGATATACACCAGGAACACAGATGGGATTCGAGCGGAGCGAGAAATTAGCGAGCACCAGGCTCCTATACTGCACACTATCAGCCAACACACAGACACACACACAGATAAGGCGGCCAAGCAGACCCACAGACAGGACCTGACTCCGGAGCAAAATAAAAGGCTCACGGAGCTCCTGGAGACCAACAGGGATATTTTTGCCCATTCGATGAAGGATCTCGCAGTGACAGACCTCATTGAACACCACGTCACACTCACCAGTGACCGGCCAGTACACCAGCCTCCCTTCAGGGTGAGCCAGAAGGAGAGACACGCCATCGACGCTCAGATCACAGAGATGCTCGAGGCAGGGGTCATTGTCCCCGTTATTTCGAACTACAGCGCTCCAGTTTTGCTGACCAAAAAACGGGACGGATCCCACAGGTTTTGTACTGATTACCGTAGGCTCAATAAGTTAGTCGAAAATGACAGTTATCCACTACCAAGGGCAGACACCTATTTGGATGCCCTTGGCGGGGCTAGCTGGTTCAGTTCGATGGATTGTTATAGTGGATTCTATTCAATCCCCGTCTATGAACCAGATAGGCACAAGCTGGCGATCGTTACAGAGAACGGTCTATATACCTACACAAGGTTACCAATGGGCCTCCGTAACGCCAGACAAACCTTCCAAAAGCTAGTGGATAAGACATTTTCAGGTCTAAAATGGCGTTCCGTATTAGTCTACGTGGACGACATAACGGTCTTCTCCAATACCTTTGACGAGCATATCGTACATTTGGAGGAGGCTTTCGCAAGGATCAGAGAGGCCAAGTTAAGGCTTAAACATGCGAAATGTCAATTTGCCAGACAGCAGATTAACATATTGGTTAATTAGGGCCTGCACCCTGTGGCCATTTATGCTGGCGTGTATCGTGAGGGCCGATACCTGGAATCCATTGCCCTGCAAAGATGTGTTGTGTAGGGTGTATGTTGTTGTTGTTGCTACTGGCGTAACATCTGCGCTGGGAAGGCATGGAGCTGGCCGCTTATCGTACCTGGCACGCTTACCCTCTCGGATTACTTCCTGTCCCGAGTACTTTGGCTCGGTCAGCAAAGTGCGCTCACCGAGTACATTGCCTGCTCTCTTAACCGCCCGTGCTGTAAAAATAGAAGTCTGCTGGCGAACGTTTAATGTATTGACCGTTCCCAGCTTTTGTGTAGGTGTGCTGTTGTTTTCTTCCTCGTGGGAAGGTGTGTCTGCAAATGTGACCCTGCGTTTGCACTTGTTATGCCGTTTTTTGTTCCAGGCGGTCGCGAGTTCGACTCCTGTTGCTGGCTTCCCAATGCCAAGTGAGCTCGCGTCCTGCGCCTGTGTGGGGTCAGTTCCCGCCCTGTGTTGTGGTGTAGGGGGTATGGTTTTCTGTATGGAGGGTGTGGGTTTGCTCTCAGTCTGTTCGCGTGATTGTGAGGGGCGTATAGTGTCCCGCTTTCGTCCTGGCAAAATTGCCCTTTGAACTAGCGGCAAAGGCCGTTTAATTTCCTGTCATTGCCCTAGCGATGTATCGGAGTGTAGTCTACCCGATTTCTGGCCTATGGCCACGGTAGACTCCTGTCCTTGTGTTTGCCTATATGTGTGGGCTTGTGTGGGCTTAATGTGCTGTGGGACGGGCTCTACGTCCTCAGCCCATGACATGATTACCTCCCGTTTTTTACGGTGATAAAGGGAACTACTAGAATGTTAAAGCGTTAGAGCGTAGGTTACCGAATCTTGACTACAAAGTGTATAAGAATGTGTTCAACGCACTCATCGTTTCAAGAGCACTCTATGGAGTGGAAGTATGGGGTTTAGAGGAAGGAACGAAAACCCTGGACAGTATTGTAAGTAGGTTTGCCAAGATAATTTTGGGGCTACCTAGTTGCACGGCGAATTGTGGAGCGAGAATGTTGTGTGAGGATGTAAGCATTAGACAACATATCATAAAAAGGGTCATAAAGTCTTGGATTCGTTTAAAAGCAGGTGGAGGGGGGGGGGGGGAATGCTTAAGGTAGCCTACCTGCACCAAATGAAGCATCAGCAAGAGGGCTACTGGGTGTACGGGGTAAGAAGTGTACTGGAAAGATTAGGAATGGGTTATCTATGGGATAGGGACTTACAAAGAGAGGAAGGTAGGGTGTGTAAAAAAGTGTGCAGAAGGGTTAATGACGTAGAGTTGCAGGTGCTAAGAGAAGAGTGCACCAGTAGGAGAACCTTAACGGAGTTCTGCGAAATAAGGAACTTTATGAGCATAAAGCCTCAATGCCTAATGAAAAGAGACATGAGAGGGATAATTTGGTGGTTAATGGGGGTGTATAAGAACAAAGCGTTGAGAGAAGTAGGAAAAGAGGAGATTTGCCTGTTTTGTGGGAAGGTTATGGGTGCGGCGCACCTGATCAGGGAATGCAAGGAAATTAAAATGATAAGAGCAAAGTTTGTAGACAAAGCAGATCCAAACAGAATAGAAAATGAAAATGAGTATCACACTTTAATTAAATTACTAAAAATGGAATGGGGGAAAGCAGGTCAATTAGCAAAATATTTTAATACCATCAGGGCAATGTGGAATAAGAAAGCGTCGGATGAGATTCAGAACAAAGATGCATGTAAATTAAGCATGCAAGTACAGGAGATGGCTTCCTAAGCTATAAATCTTGTTAAAGCCAAGGAGAGCCTATCTGTATTAATTAGGTAGCCTATACGATTACTACCGTACAGCCACATATTGCTGTCTGTAGATTTTTCCCGTGAGTTTGATGGTTTTTTTTCCTTACCACAAAACTTATCAGACTCTTACAGTCAGTAAGGGCTCGATAGGGAAATAAAAGTAATTCTTTCTGTGAGGTGTCTCCCATGGAGAACTGTCAAAAAAAATGAAGAACACTGTGTCCACATTTATGATTAAGAAAGAACTTTGTGCAGTTTCCATCAGAAAAGTTGCCCAGTGATATTGTGAATGAAGATAACTACTGCAAAGCATTATTAAGTTTTGAAATAACAAGGAAGCTATGAAATGCCGAATGGACATTTGGTTTAATAATTATTATCTAACGCCATACTGTAAATTTATGTTATCTATGTGTTTATTGTCTGTATGTCACGATATGACTCTCTGAGTTAAAGTGACAATTAACAAGTAGATTTGGTTGAAATAAATAAATAAATAAATAAATAAATAAATAAATAAATAGAAGTAAGTATGGGACACACACACACACCCCTCTCTCTCTCACACACACACACACACGCACACACACAGACACACGGACAAAAGGTGATCTCATAAGCCTATTTTTTTTTCAAAATTGAAAATAGGCTAAAAATGAAGTAGGTTTAGGAGTGGGAACAATTTTTGGCAAAGAGGAAGAGAATCCAACACAAAACCGAACGAAAATAAAGATTTAGAAAGAGTTTTACTGCACAAGGCCTGTGAAGTACCTAAATTGTGCGGGGACTTGTGTAAGGCTAACGGAGAGTACAGCGTGAGCTGAGGTCGCCTGCAAGCTATCGCTAAGTGCTCTTTCCCTCCCGAGCTGGTATTTTGGTACTATGAGAGTAGTTAGTGCGCTGGCAAGTCAATGAATGACAAATGGCAAGGATTTGAGTACTTTCCCTTCAAAAGGGTGGTATTTCCTAAAGCATTTTGAAATGCTAGAAGGATTTGAATTAGCCGCAATATTTTTATTACTAGACACTGTTGGATTCCCAACAGAACGACCGAATGCCTCCAGGGTGGGCAGGGATGAAGCAACGATAATGCTTTTTTGCAATATTTTTAAATGTTATTAGTGAGAATCTTAACAATATACCAATTGTTGCACTTAAAGCAGGCTAAACCTTTACCCAGCACGGTGCCGACTAAAAGTTTAGAATGGAGGAATACCTCAAACCTTTACTTGAACAAAACCAAAATTTTGAATAGTGAATCATAAGTCAGTGTGAAAATCTCTACAAGTAGGAAGCTGGCAGAGCGAGCTATACTTACCGTAATGATTTACTAGAATTAGCTGTGACAGCTAAGACAAACTTTGAAAATGTTGTTATCGAAAGTTTTGTTTTAAACGCAACAAGTGATAGAGTTTTTAATAAATTTTCTTTCAGAAATTGGCATTTTTCCTTGAACATAGGATAATTTCAGGAGAAAGATTAGGGAAGAGAAGGTCCTGCCTAACGGTTTTTCTAGCAATAGAAGTAAGAAACCAATAACAATGAATTTATTTAACAACTAATAGAATTTAAAACAATTAACATTACTTGAGATTTGGATCTTATTTTGAGCATAAGAACATTTTTTTTTAGTTTTATAAACATTAAGGGTCTCAGACCTATAATAAAAGGAAAGTTTACAATAAACAATGTTAAATCAGTTCCAGGTTTCAAACCTGTGACAAGCACCAAACCCGTACAAGGGTTTTGAAAAGTGCATACAATTAAGAAGTTTAAAGTCTATAATGGCAATAGTTAAGTAATTACAACTTTGTTTGATGTTTAACTAAATTAATTAGGTAGAATATTCAATTTTCAAAAATAAGGCTTTAGGATACCTTAGTAGAGATCAAAGAATTGGGCATTCCTGGGCTACCAGGTTAAGAAAAAAGAAGATTAATAAGTGGTTTATATAACCACTACTAATTACGCAGAATTTAAGAGATTCTAAATTCTAAATAGGGCAGGTCACCTTTTGTGAAGCCTGGATTACAATTGGATAAATGATTAACAATTAGAAAACGCTTACTTCTTAGACGAGGCAGGAAATAATAAGTATTAAAACGTGGATTATAACACAGTTATTTTTACAGAATAAATAAGTTTTAAGTGGAACTAGTTTGGGAGGGCGCCTATGTTTTAGTGAGGCCTTGTAGAAATAGAACCAGATAGTTAAATTAACTTAAGTTTGTTAATAAAAGTTATTTGGAGGACAGGAAATAGGGATTCACAGTTCAGGATAATTTTATTGCTCTAACGAACGTGACGCGGTTGCTGTTCGCACACACACTTTTGAAGCACTAAAAGTTTGTTGAACATGAGTAAAGTTATTGCAGTTTATGAATTTACTGAGTTTGACTTGAATAGGTTTATTGCGTTAGAAAGTTTTTGGATTGCAGTTTATAGTTCGGTTTCACTTAAAGTTTTGGTAATTTAGACAATATGGGATGTAGTTCACACGGTTGACAGTTTAATTTGAATGGAAAGTTCCAGAACTCTAGTGACAGTTAAATGGAGCGGTAGTAATCCCTCGGAGGCAAGTTAAGTTTTAGAAAGTTATTGATTGGCATAAATCCCTCGTTGTAGGGAAGGCATCCCCTATTGAGTACAAGATGACCCAAAATTCAGATTTGAAAATAAGCTTAGTTAGCTTAGGCATGGCAATTCCCTCGTGGGCAGTTACTTCACAAGTTTGCGAAAATGTTAACACTGCATATTACTTTCATACAAAGCATTTAAAATGTTGTTTAAAACCTTCCTTAAAATATAATTTCAATCAATGTATGAGTTACTTAACTTGCATGATGATTAAAGCTGGAATATCCCTGTAGCCGTTACTTTTAAAAATCATACATGGCGCCGATTTGAAATGTTACCTCAGTTTTTGAGGAGGTAGGCCTCTGAAAGAGGGCAAACTCTTCACTCGAAGTCTGAAATAGAAGTGGGACGAGTAGACAAGCACACGAGATAGCCCGAAAGACGAAGATGTGGTGGAAGGAAACAGAAGAGTCTAAACAGTGTAGGAAACATAGGAAAAATCAAATATTCAACACTATGACAATGGAGTACATCAAATAAATCTTCATGGAGATGATAGGTGACGACAGCGACGACATCTGCTTGAGTAGTATGGAACAATTCTTGAGACTGCTGGATTCAAGAGCTTCGACAAATTGCCGCATGTTGAGTCAGTGAAATTTTCACGGAATAAGCAACTGAAACAAACTCAAGAACACAATAAATGCCTGATCGAAGGAAAAAGGAAATACAAAGGGATCACTGTTGGTGTTTGCGAGAAGAGAAAGAAAGAACCAATGAAAGATAGAAAGAAAGCAAAGAGAAGCAATTGCTAACTCTAACTAACTGTGTATTCCAAGGAATACACCATGCTGGGACGCCCAGACACCAACAGAGAATAAAAAAAAAGATTTTAAGGAATGAGAGGAAGAGGAGCTATGAGAGAGATTGGTCTTATAATATGACCATTGGTGGTTAGGACTTTCACCACCCTAATCCTTCCGTCCCTTCCTTGGTAGCATTCCGCAATCCCTGCCAGAGCTCCAAACTAGTGGGGGAGAAGCGTCCCTCACAAGGACCAAATCTTCTACCTTGATGTCAGGATTGGAAAGAAGCCACTCCTGTCTCCGTTGCAAAGAGGATAAACACTCCAATTTCCACCTTTTCCGGAAAGAATTACCAAGAGCTTCAATTTTACGCCAAACAATAGGCAAGCGAGAATCTCTGTGAGAGTTAGGAAAGGGGGGGGGGGGATGGAAGAAAGAGAACTACCAATAAGGAAATGACCACGGGTTAATGGAAGTAAATCACCAATAAGGAACGCAAGGAAGTGCGAAGAGAAAAGTAACAAATATAAACAAAAACTATAAAACCAAGTACATTGATTGAAGCTAGCAATATACCAAATAAGAAAAGAAGCTATGCGAGTAAAAGGCAAGAACGCCATACGTACAAATAATCTAGTAATAATAAGCGAAACCCTTAGGTTATAATGTGAACAAAAAGGGTTAACTAGAGGATTAATTAAGTCAATAAGAAGCGTGACGCAACAAGGATAGTAAATAAACAGAGCATCAAAACAAATGATGTTGCTAGATGACAGATATAAATAACTAGATAGGTCAGTGATCGGAACCAGTTTATCTGGACATGGGAGTAAGTAACTCAGAGTTACAGTAGCAAACTGGTTGACCCACTGCTTGAAAGTGGTAAGCGGGTAGACTAGTTTGAAATGCGAGCAAGCATCACATGCGGAAAAAATAACCTGTGACTTACCCTTACGTTAGTTTGTGTACATACAAAATTACAACGCACGTGGTTGAATGTAAACAAACGAAGTGAATATAAACAAACAATGATTGAAACGGGACTTTAAATAGCGCACATAGTCATATGTGGCTTGGATATGAACAACCCATTGGAGTGCGGATGAGACGAAGCGATCAATCAATTTTACATAATTTTGAAGATTTTTGAGCCAAAATTGTAATAACAAGAAAGTGCTAAATTCTCCTAATTAGCGGAGGAAAGCAGGGAAATGGACAAAGAAATTGGGCTTATAAATCGTCATCCTTGAAGCTAGAGAAACAATGTTGTTAAGATGGTTTAAACGCTGTTTCCGAGAGTGATAGAGAAGGAAGGATGCGTCCACGGCCTTCCGACGTAACAGAGAAAGAATCAAGACACAACTCTCAGCGAAGCGATGGTACATTGCGTTGAAAAAGCTACTGCAATTTAAGTGATGTGAGCTGATGACTATAGTTTGACACAAAGTGAAAATTGTTTGCAATAAAGAGTTTAAACAATTACCTGCTACAAGGAGTGACAAAAGGCAGTAAAACAAACTACTAAAGGCAAGGCGAGCTTGGATTAACTTTTTGTGATGAGGCAAAGCAGTGACGTAATTACTGAGATTAGAAAAGTTTGAGTTCTCTTTTTCAGAAACTGAGCTTAAGTCGGCGCGGACAAAGGGACATTGAGATTTGAGTTGAGGACTGAAACGCTGAATTTGACCTGTTATGACCCAACCAAATGCAGTGTCGTGGGCAAAGACTACACGAGCTAGAAAACGCTTTTGAGGACTTAAAAAAAAAGAAAAAAAGGTTAGCGTTCAATATAAGGACAATAGGGCCTTGTACATTGAACAGAGGATCGGCAAGTCTTAAGCTAGCGGGAATATTCAAGTGGGTAGTGTCAACAGAGTGACCAGGGGTATCTTGACCAAAGCTTTAAGAATGAGACAGTTATGTTTCTTTGACAAATATCTCTGTGCTTTAATTTTGAGGACAGCAATGCTCGTGATTTTAAGCTATTGATGCCTGATACATTGATAGAAGTGGGGTTTGTCGGAAGACCAAGTTTTTTTGATTAAAGATTGTGACGCAAAATTGTGAGTTGAGGTGGAATCCAACAAACCTCTTGCTTTAACCCAGTTGCCAGATTTATCTTGAACCTCGATTTGAACAGTAGATAATAATACTTGAGTACTACGCAAAGATTTGAACAGTGGATAATAATACTTGAGCACTACGCAAAGATTTGCAGTTTTGAATAAAAGATCATGCGTTGGTTTTACTAGGGGTTTGACTTTGATTAGAAGTGGAGGGTGTTGATGACCTCAATTGATCATGACGATGCAATAGTGTGTGATGCGCCCTTTGACAATGAAAACAGAGTCTAGTGGACTTACAATTAGAAGCGGAATGTTTAGGTGAGAGACAATTGAAACAGTACTTGTTTTGAGATCCCAATTTCCTTCTGTCATCAATTTATAGGTCTTAGAAAGATTCACATAAGTATAAAGCAAGAAGATCTTTGAACACTATGCACTTTAGCGGCTCATTAAGACTTTTGAGGGATTCATCTTGGGTACTTAATGCATGAGAATTTGTAGTACGGTGTTCACCGGACCTAGTTTGGTAACCAGTGGCGTATGGCTTAGGTTTTTGAGTACTGGTAGATGAATATTCATGTTTAGATTTGGGTGACGTGGATTCACGTTTAGAATTGGAAGAGGCGGGTTCACTTTGGTTAGCTAAGACAGTTAAGAGTTGACATCTACTATTTATAAAGGTGACTAAATGCTCATAAGAATAATCATCATTATTAGAAAGTTCAATTTCCCAAGCTTTGAGAGTAGCAGTATCGACTTAAGAAACCAAAAAGAAGGTGTCCCAATGGTCAGTGGGCTGATCCAACTGGGATAATGCTTTCATATGAAGTTGGGTCGTGTCGACGAGGGTACGCAAGCTAGTGACGTCATTATGCTGTGAAGAGGGCAAGTTAAACAGAGATTTCATGTGACGTTGAATTTTTAAACGTATATTACCGTATCTTGCTTTCAGTAAATATAAGGCAATAGGGTAGTTTTTGGCGCTTAATGGGAGCGCTTCAACTAACTGCAGTGCTTGATCGCGGAGAATTGATCTTCAAAAGTGAAATTTGTAAATAAATTGAATATCTTCATTGTCATGGACAAGTGAACAAAAAGTTCATAAAAAGAATCCCATGCAGACTCGTCTCCTGAAAAATGAAGCAAATTTATTTTTGGGAGTATTGGTTTAGGTTTATGAGTGCCCTCACGAGACGAGGTTTGTTATTCGTGGAGTGAGCTAAGAACTGAAGCGTCCTTTTTCTGGTCTTCCTCAAGTTGACGAATTATTTTGAAGGCAGCGCCTATGCCTTCATAGTATTGGGTTTCTACATCCACTCGATCATCTGTTTGATTGAGCATGCATGTTTCAATTTCCGTTTGAACAATGTTATAATTTTCAAAAGATCGTTCGTAGTCTTTTAAGCGATGTTTTATTATGTGTAAATGAGATTCTGAGGGATCCAGATCTTTGATATATTTTCTAAATCGGGTGATTTGTCCCTTATAAGAAGCTCGTCCTGCGGTGATCTTATCATCCCTTTCTTTATCTTTATCCTTTTTTTTTATCCCCTGGGGCCATTATGAAGTTGGTAAATTGGAGTACAACTTACGATAATGTGGGGTTGGTGGAAATGCTGTCAGGTTGGCAGAAGAAAACAGGTTGAAAGTGATAAACACTGAAGGAGACAGGAGCGACCATTTCTCTCTACACCAGCCCTGCACAATACGGTTTATAGCTGAAAAATTCAAAGTAGATATCAGTAATTTGCAAAATATTGTTACGGCTGTGAGTTTGTTTCATTGCTCGCCGCATGAGTCACAACTGCCCCCGGGCTGGGCTGTGCTCTGCCTCAGTGTATTGCGTGCGCCTTATGCAACAGGACTACTAGGACAAAGGGATGGTCCAGAATATTCGTGACTCAGCCAGTGATGGAAACCTCGAGAAGCCGTGAACCCTGGATGGGTCTAGAAGCATTTATTGAGTCACCGGCCTGCTATATAAGAGCGACCTGTCAAGCAGTGTGTGTGTGTTTTTCGAGCTAGTGCGAGCGTTTATCCTGAGCGACAGAAGTGTGGTGACTTGCGAAACCCCTAGTGAAGCCGATTCTCTTGACAGGGAAGGAGTGAGATGCATACAGGGGACTGCCTGTGTTTTGAGCGAGTGTGATTTCACTGAGCGACAGTGGTATTGTGGCGAAGTGCCGTGCGAGTTACGAAATCCAGTGACATTGTTTCCCAGTTTGTGGACAGCGAAGCAGCGTGTAGCAGGTTATCGTAAGTAACTGTAGTTTGTGTACATAAGGAAGAGGTGAAGGTATTCCACGGATCTCATTAGTGGAGGATTATCTGCTTGACTAAGTGAAAGGGGCAAGAGCGCTCCATAAGGAAGAGACTTGAGGAAAGTGGAGTAACGTTCTAATTGCTTGTATTTGCTGTTGAGTGGTGTATCTTTCTGGCCGCAATAAAGTTAATTATTTCTTTAAAGGTACAATCTGTGTTGTGCTTCAACCCACCGTAATCCAGTTAACAAAAGTTCCACTAGGGGGGTGGCACGTAACAACTGGTGTCAGAAGCCGGATTACGAACTCAAACACAAGCAAAACACCTGACGGTCCTGGTTTCAAAACCCGAGCAGGTCATTTTTTAAAACTTTCCTGTGAGTGCATGCCCTTTACAAGACAAAAATCTAAAATGTAAGCGCAATTTGCAGCATTGCTAGAAAAGTTAAGTGGCATGGAAGCCAAGATGGAAGACGGCCAGAAGAAGATGGAGGACTGCCAGAAGAAGTTAGCCGAGGACCTAACTGCCAAACTAGAAGACGGCCAGAAGAAGTTAGCCCAGGACCTAACTGCCAAACTAGAAGACGGCCAGAAGAAGATGGTAGACGGTCAAAAGAAGCTAGCGGAGGACCTGAAGAGGATAGAGGACGGCCAGAAGAAGATGGAAGACGGTCAGAATAAGTTGACACAGGACCTGAAGAAATTAGAACTGGGTCTGCGTGAGGAAGTCACGGCAGTGGAAAAGAAGTTCGACGCCTTACAAGTGGAAGTTGCCGAGCTGCGCCAACGCCCGCTGATGGGGGTGGAGGAGAAATTCAACGCCTTACAAAAGGAAGTTGCCGAGCTGCGCCAACGCCCGCTGATGGGGGTGGAGGAGAAATTCAACGCCTTACAAAAGGAAGTTGCCGAGCTGCGCCAACGCCCACTGACGGGGGTGGAAGAGAAATTCAACGCTTTACAAAAGGAAATTGCTGAGCTGAGCCAACGCCCGCCGACGGGGATGGAAGCGAGATTCAACGCTCTACAAGAGGAATTTGCCGAGCTGTGCCAACGCCCGCCCACCGTTACACCGGGAATATCAGGAACGGGACATAGCAGAGTGACGCCCCCAACCTTCGATGGAAAGGTCCCGTGGAGCACCTACTTACGTCAGTTCGAGGCAGCCTGTTTTATAAACAACTGGAACAGCACGGAAAAGGCTACAGCTCTCATTGTAGCGCTGAGAGGGGACGCCCTTAACGTCCTTCAGGCCATCCCGACTGGATCCCAGGACTACGCTTCACTAATCGCCCATATGGAGTCCCGATATGGAGATAGCCATCTTCAGCAAGCCTACCAGATGCAGCTCCGGACCCGGGTACAAATGAACGCGGAAACCCTGCAGGAGTTCGAGATGGACATCGCACGCCTCGTAAGGCTTGCCTATCCTACAGCGCCGGCCGACTTCCTGGAACAGATTGCGACGCAGACCTTCACCAACGGGCTACGGGACTCGGACACTCAACAGGCGTTGCGACTCGCGCGCAATGAGACCCTGTCAGATGCGCTGAGCCACGCACTTGAGTTCGAGACGGCAAAACAGGCATCTAGAATGCACGCACGGGTGCGTCAAGTGGACGTCGACGAACCAGTAAAAACCAACGAGACTAAGCCCCTGGCCGACGAATTGATGGAGGCGCTAAGCCGTTTCTTCGATAGTCGCGGCGCCACCAGCAACGACACCGCTGGAAGACAACCGGAGAGGCGGCCCGGAAGAGGGCTACCGACCTGCTGGACCTGCGGTAAGAGAGGCCACCTGAGCAAGGACTGCGGTGATCGCCGCCACCGAGGGTATCCGACGGGAAATCAGTCGTCCGAAAACCGCGCGGCCCAGGGAAACGAGTATTAGCCAGCCTTGGGGGGCAAAGGTTGGCTTGTGACAGTCGTCAAGCCCCGGCAGTCCAAGTTCTTGTGACGCAGTTACGGATGGATAATAGCAGCCTGATGGTCGACGGAGTCGTCAACGGAGAGAGCTGGCCCATGCTAATCGACACGGGAGCATCGAGGACCATCGTCAGACCCACCATGATCCCGAAGTGGAGAGTGCAACCCACACAAAGGAACCTCCAACCAATAACCGCGACCGGAGAGACCGCACCGGTGCATGGCGAAGCATCACTGGAGTTCGTCATTGGTCGACGGGCGATAAAGCATCCAGTGCTTGTGGATGACGTATCAAATGAAGTGATCATCGGACTGGACTTCCTGGACCAGAACAACATAATCTTGGATCTGAGTACCAACACTCTGCATTTCGGAAGTGATGAACTTGCTTTGCAACCAGCACACGAGGCCGTTGCCGCACGACGAGTAAGGCTGAGAGAGGACGTCATCGTTCCCGCCAGGACGGAAGTCAGCGCTGCCGTAATTGTCGACGGAACAGCTGAGGGAGTGGCGGCTGTCATCGAGCCAAAATATGAGGACATCCAGACAAAAGGATTGCTAGTTGCCAAGACTCTCATCAACACGACGTCTCGGCCGTACGTCCGCCTGTCCAACCTGAACGACTACGATATTACGGTTCATCGGGACACCAATCTAGGAGTCTGCGAGCCCGTTACCTGGATTGCCCGCATCAGAGACACGACGGACGGACACCTGCAGACGGACAACCGAAGAAGACGCGCCCTGCCAGAAGAACTACAGAAGCTGTACCAAGGATCGCAGGACCATTTAGACGAGGAACAATCACGCCAACTTCGGGACCTGCTACACGAATTCCAGGATGTCTTCTCCGTGGGGAGCAAAGACTTCGGCAGGACAAGCTTGGTCCAGCACAGAATCGACGTTGGGGACAGCGCACCGATTAGGGCCCCATTCCGACGTGTCCCGCTCGCCAAGCAAGCCGAAGTCGACCGGATGGTAGAAGAGATGAAGGAGCAAGGAGTGATCGAGCCATCACATAGTCCTTGGAGTTCTCCGGTCGTGCTAGTGAAGAAGAAGGACGGTTCCACCAGGTTCTGCGTGGATTACAGGTGGGTGAATGACGTCACGAAGAAGGACAGCTACCCTCTACCCCGGATCGACAACACCCTGGACACCATATCAGGGTCAAGGTGGTTCTCCACCTTGGATTTGAAGAGTGGCTACTGGCAGGTGGAGGTCCACCCTAAGGACCGCGAGAAAACTGCGTTCTCTGTGGGCTGCGGGCTCTGGCAGTTCACCGTCATGCCATTCGATCTGTGCAACGCCCCTGCGACCTTCGAAAGGCTAATGGAGTCCATTCTGAGCGGCCTACACTGGAAGACCTGCCTGGTCTACCTAGACGACGTCATCGTTCTGGGAAGAAGCTTCGAGGAGCACTACAGCAACCTGAAGGAGATCTTGATGAAGCTACGGGCTGCCCAGCTGAAGTTGAGCCCCAAGAAGTGTCAGCTCTTCCAGAAGCAGGTCCTGTACCTTGGGCATATCGTCTCCGAGGAAGGGGTGCACACCGACCCAGAGAAGACCGCAGCTGTGAGGGAGTGGCCAGTTCCGAAGGACAAGTCCCAACTACGATGCTTCCTTGGACTCTGCAATTATTACCGTCGCTTCGTGAGAGGATTCGCCGACATCGCCAAACCACTACATCGACTGACTGAGAAGGACCAACTCTTCACGTGGACAGCAGAATGCCACAGTGCCTTCGAACAACTCAAGCAGGCTCTGTGCACCGCGCCTATTCTGGCCTACCCCAGACCTGGAACAAGGTTCATCGTCGATACCGATGCCAGCGACTTTGGTATAGGGGGAATCCTGTCGCAAATAGTGGACGGCGAGGAGAGAGTAGTGGCCTACTTCAGCAAAGCCTTGTCAAAGCCAGAGAGGAACTACTGCGTCACCAGGAAGGAACTGCTCGCCATCGTGAAGACCATCGAACACTTCCACAAGTACCTGTACGGGCAAGAATTTCTCATCAGGACCGACCATGCATCCCTGCGGTGGCTCCTGAACTTCAAACAGCCCGAGGGTTAACTCGCGCGGTGGTTAGAGAGGCTTCAACAGTACAACTTCGAGATCCAGCACAGGAAAGGCCAACTGCATTCTAATGCCGACGCCCTGTCACGAAGACCATGCCCCGAAGACTGCACCTTCTGTACTAGGAGGGAGGAGAACACCAGGATACAGTGCCGACGGACTACTGTGGAACTTCAAGGGAACTGGAGCCGCGAATCTTTCACGCGGGCACAAGCAGAAGATGATGACCTGGGACTGATAGCCGAATGGAAGAGGGCCTGTGTCCCCAGACCCGGGTGGAACATTGTGAGTGACTGCAGCCCAACGTTTAAGTCCTACTGGGCGCAGTGGGACTCGCTGATTGTAAGGGATGGCCTCATCTGCCGCGCCTGGGAGAGTACCGACGGGAAGACATCTCGGGAACAAGTCGTCGTTCCAAAGGCTATGACGGAGGAAGTCCTGAAGGAAGTCCATGGAGGATCATCTGGTGGACACCTAGGGATAAAGAAGACCCTGGAGAAGCTGAGAGAGCGGCTCTACTGGATCGGATGCCGAACTGACGTGGAGAACCACTGCGCGAGGTGCCACGATTGCGCAGCCAGCAAGGGCCCAGGACGAAGACGACGGGGCCCCATGGAGAGAGTGGCCATCGATGTTGCTGGGCCATTCCCGTTAAGCGAGGCAGGGAACCGCTACATATTGGTTGTCAGCGACTACTTTACCAAATGGCCGGAGGCGTATGCGCTCCCTAACCAAGAAGCCGCGACGATCGCAGAGACCCTGGTGAAGGAATTCGTCAGCCGGTACGGAGTATCCCTGGATCTGCACTCCGACCAAGGGAGGAACTTCGAGTCGCAGGTGTTCCAGAACCTATGCCAGCTGCTCGCAATCCGGAAGACAAGGACAACGCCGCTACACCCTCAGTCCGACGGGATGGTAGAGCGATTCAATCGCATCATCGAGAACCATCTCCGAATAGTCGTCAGCGAGCACCAGAGGGATTGGAACAAACATCTTCCACTATTTCTCCTGGCCTTCCGCGCCGCCGTGCATGAAGCCACCGGGTGCACACCAGCCCGGGCCATGTTTGGGAGGGAGCTCCGTCTACCTGTCGATCTTGCCTTCGGCCGACCTGGGAATGATCCGGTCCCGGTAAGCCAGTATTGTCAAAAACTGGTCGACCAACTGGAGGACGTGCACGCGTTCGCGAGGAGGAAACTGCGGATCGAGACCGACCGAATGAAGACCCGATACGACCAACAGACGGATGCCGGCGGCTTCCACTAGGACGACTTGGTCTGGCTCTTCAACCCATTACGGAAGAAAGGGCTGTCACCCAAACTGCAGAAGTCCTGGGAAGGCCCGTACCGAGTCGTGAAACGGATCAACGATGTCGTATACAGGATCCAGCGGAGCCCGAGGGCGAAGATGAAGATCGTGCATCGAGATCGCCTGGCAGCCTACGGAGGGACACAGACGGACCAATGATTGATCGGGACGATCAGCCATTTAGGAAGGGGGTGGTGTTACGGCTGTGAGTTTGTTTCATCGCTCGCCGCATGAGTCACAACTGCCCCCGGGCTGGGCTGTGCTCTGCCTCAGTGTATTGCGTGCGCCTTATGCAACAGGACTACTAGGACAAAGGGATGGTCCTGAATATTCGTGACTCAGCCAGTGATGGAAACCTCGAGAAGTCGTGAACCCTGGACGGTTCTAGAAGCATTTATTGAGTCACCGGCCTGCTATATAAGAGCGACCTGTCAAGCAGTGTGTGTGTGTTTTTCGAGCTAGTGCGAGCGTTTATCCTGAGCGACAGAAGTGCGGTGACTTGCGAAACCCCTAGTGAAGCTGATTCTCTTGACAGCGAGGGAGTGAGAAGCATACAGGGGACTGTCTGTGTTTTGAGCGAGTGTGATTTCACTGAGCGACAGTGGTATTGTGGCGAATTGCCGTGCGAGTTACGAAATCCAGTGACATTGTTTCCCAGTTTGTGGACAGCGAAGCAGCGTGTAGCAGGTTATCGTAAGTAACTGTAGTTTGTGTACATAAGGAAGAGGTGCAGGTATTCCACGGATCTCATTAGTGGAGGATTAGCTGCATGACTAAATGAAAGGGGCATGAGCGCTCCATAAGGTAGAGACTTGAGGAAACTGGAGTAACGTTCTAATTGCTTGTATTTGCTGTTGAGTGGTGTATCTTTCTGGCCGCAATAAAGTTAATTATTTCTTTAAAGGAACAATCTGTGTTGTTCTTCAACCCACCGTAATCCAGTTAACAAAAGTGCCACTAGGGGGGTGGCACGTAACAATATTAACAAATTGAAGTCTCCCTAGTTTCGGCACCATTTTTGGTAGGTTAAAACTGAGTGTCAGCACTACCTGAGGGAAGATGATGAGAAAAAGTGATTAGGTTTAGGAGTGGGAACAATTTTTGGCAAAGAGGAAGAGAATCCAACACAAAACCGAAAGAAAATAAGATTTAGAAAGAGTTTTTACTGCACGAGGCCTGTGAAGTACCTAAAATGTGCGGAGACTTGTGTAGGGCTAACGGAGAGTGCAGCGTGAGCTGAGGTCGCCTGCAAGTTATCGTTAAGAGCTCTGTCCCTCCCGAGCCGGTATTTTGGTACTATGGAAGAAGGTTGTGCGCTGGCAAGGCAATGTATGACAAATGGCAAGGATTTGAGTACTTTCCCTAAAAAAAAGTGGTATTTTATAAAGCATTTTGAAATGCTAGAAGGATTTGAATTAGCTTCAATATTTTTATTACTAGACACTGTTGGATTCGCGACAGAATGGCCGAATGCCTCCAGGGTGGGCAGGGATGAAGGAACGATAGTGCTTTTAGGTAGATTTCATTAGAAAGCTAACTATTGCAAAGGGTACCTTGTTTCGACTTCCGAAAAATTTCGACATATCTTCGCGTTTCACATCCGCCAGACCCCAAAACCACCGTCAGTTCAAAAGTTTATATACAATTTATGTATATATATATACATATATCACTTTCTTGTGGACACGATAACTACCGCAATTTTGCACCAATCACTTTGAATTTTTTACATAATATGTATCCCTATAAAATTTCGGTCGAATTCGCTAATGGGCACAATCGGTCAAAGGGGGTGAAAATGGTTGGCTTTTCTCGAAAAACTGAAATATCGCTATAACTCTTTTAATATTTGAAATATCGAATCCATTCAAATTTCATACTATGTGTCGGATAAGGCCCAAAAATTTATGTTCGAAACGTTTTTTGACAGCACCATCCATTCACCAAAGGGGTGAGAAAAAGTGGGTTTTTCGGGAAACATTAATCATATCTCTCTTAATAGTCACAATATCAAAACCGTACGAAGTGGACAATATTCCCCTAATAATTACCTAAAACGTTTGTCCGAAAGAATTTTTGATATGACCCACCCTTACGCCAAGGGATGAGCAAAATAATTTCGGAATTAGAAGAAAATGCCAAGTGCCATCAGAAGATGCCATGACAACACTACTGAATTGATGAGGGATGAGCCATCAGACGTTGCCATGACAACACCATTGCACGGGACCACATTCATTTTCCCACCTGACTCTGTGGGAAGCGGCTTCGGTGAAGTAACTGGTAGCATGCTGAACTATGCCCAAGGTCGTGGGTTCAAATTCGGCCGAAGTCGTCGCATTTTCTAAGAACGCTAAAAATCCTTCAGTGTGCCTTCCTTTGGATGGGAAGTTGCAACGTTCGTTGCGAGTAGCTGGCTGCGGTGGTATATAGTAGCCAAGTTCACAACTATGTGTCGTTGACGGTAGTATTTGGTAACAAAATTAGGAACTACTACTTGAAATTGACCGTTCGCAGTCCTTACCAGAATTTCAGATTAATACAGCCATCACAATTAACACCGTTTATCAGACAGATTCTACACATACCCAAAGTACACGGGGTTACATGACCGGGTTGTCGCAGCCCCTGAACTGAGGAACCAACCAACATCTCTGCGGGAGATAAAATTTTGCGTGAAGAAGTAACAGACCGCTAGATATTTACACATCAGTGTCGAAACCTTGCATAAGGACAGTGTGACTACAAGTATGATGATGATGAAGATGTTAATTGTTGTTTTAAGGGGCCTAACATCTAGGTTATCGGCCCCTAACCACAAGTATGAAAATGGACCCTAAATGACGAGAAGTTTACCGTCCCCATAAGACAATAAAATGTCAAAAATATGCATAAAAAACGAAAAGCTAAGTTAATTAAGCGCCTAATGTAAAATAATTTCTCGCAATAAATGAGGTCTGATTCTTCTACGAAAACCTGCATATTCTGCCTATATTCGCCTATCCTCTAGTTTTTCCGGGGAAATCTACCTCCGCCTTCCGGCGTGCCGAGAGGATTTTTTTGATATATTTTAAATGTTATTAGTGAGAATCTTTATAAAATACCAATTGTTGCACTTAAAGCAGGCTAAACCTTTACCCAGCACGGTGCCGACTAAAGTTTAGAACGGAGGAAACCTCAAACCTTACTTGAACAAAACCAAATTTTTGAATAGTGAATCATAAGTCAGTGTGAAAATCTCTACAAGTAGGAAGCTGGCAGAGCGAGCTATACTTGCCTTAATGATTTACTAGAATTAGCTGTGACAGCTAAGAGAAACTTTGAAATTGTTGTTATTGGAGGTTTTGTTTTAACCCTAGAACTGCTGCAGGTTTATCTGTCAAATGCTGCAGTAAATTCCCATAAAGTACACACTAAAGGAATTTGGTATCTGTAAGCATACTGTGTTCATGAATAGGACTTATCATACACCAATATAAAGCTGAAAAACTGTTCTATATTATATTGATATAGGTGAATCATTCAGACTCTTCACTTTGAATTAATCATAAAAAGTATTTTATAAAAAATAAATAATAAAAAATTGTTGACTTTTCTGCTCTAGAAAACCATATTGCCGAGTTAAATGTTCGTCAGAGCCATCATAAATAAAAGTTCATAGGTTTTTGTTACTAATTCAAGAACCAGTTTCA
The DNA here is from genome assembly GCA_946902985.2 of Meconema thalassinum. Taxonomy (NCBI): domain Eukaryota; kingdom Metazoa; phylum Arthropoda; class Insecta; order Orthoptera; family Tettigoniidae; genus Meconema; species Meconema thalassinum. The sequence goes on from OX336391.1 coordinate 478,534,141, forward strand.
AATAATTCCTGTTATTTACTAAAAATAAAATTATTTTTACAAAAATATGACATTTCTCGATTTTGAAGTACATAATCGGCGCGCGATTACGGGGAGGCGAGTTCACAGGCCCAGGATGATGAACGATAAACGGTACATTTTTACCTGGAAAGTCACTTTCTTCGGGTTGAATATCAGTCTAGTTCACACTTACCCCTTCACGGCTAACATTAGGCATGTGTACAGGGTCTGTCGGAACATGATAAACATCGCTTGCATTGATGGGGATTTCCATAACTTGCGTGACATCCTGTTAGCCGGTATCACTGCCCCTACTTTCACCATCTTCATTTTCATACGAATCCACACAATAATCACTGTCATCGTCCATACTATCACACGAATTGTCAAAAATCAAGTGCTAAATTTCTGAATCGTCTACATAGTTGGCAGCCATTTTGCTCAATGCAACTTCAATATCAACATGGAAGTACTTCCACTTCTGCACCCAAATAATAGCTTGCATACTGTCATTTGTTTGCCAAATACTTACACTACGAAAGATAAAATCATCGGGAACCAGCATAACTTGAAATTAGTGCCATTTGAAAGCTAACATTAGTACTATATTTGAATTACAAGACCGTCTTTCAGAGAGACGGTCGCACTTGATTAAACAACACACCATCTTCCAGGAAGACGGTCCGCAGTTCTAGGGTAAAGTTAATTATTTCTTTAAAGGAACAATCTGTGTTGTGCTTCAACCCACCGTAATCCAGTTAACAAAAGTGCCACTAGGGGGTGGCACGTAACAATATTAACAAATTGAAGTCTCCCGGTTTCGGCACCATTTTTGGTAGGTTAATACTGAGTGTCAGCACTACCTGAAGGAAGATGATGAGAAAAATTGAAGTAGGTTTAGGAGTGGGAGACAATTTTTGGCAAAGAGGAAGAGAATCCAACACAAAACCGAAAGAAAATAAGATTTAGAAAGAGTTTTTACTGCACGAGGCCTGTGAAGTACCTAAAATGTGCGGGGACTTGTGTAAGGCTAACGGAGAGTGCAGCGTGAGCTGAGGTCGCCTGCAAGCTATCGCTAAGTGCTCTTTCCCTCCCGAGCCGGTATTTTGGTACTATGGAAGAAGGTTGTGCGCTGGCAAGGCAATGTATGACAAATGGCAAGGATTTGAGTACTTTCCCTTAAAAAAAAGTGGTATTTTATAAAGCATTTTGAAATACTAGAAGGATTTGAATTAGCCACAATATTTTTATTACTAGACACCGTTGGATTCCCGACAGAACGGCCGAATGCCTCCAGGGTGGGCAGGGATGAAGGAACGATAGTGCTTTTTTGATATATTTTAAATGTTATTAGTGAGAATCTTTATAAAATACCAATTGTTGCACTTAAAGCAGGCTAAACCTTTACCCAGCACGGTGCCGACTAAAGTTTAGAACGGAGGAAACCTCAAACCTTACTTGAACAATACCAAATTTTTGAATAGTGAATCATAAGTCAGTGTGAAAATCTCTACAAGTAGGAAGCTGGCAGAGCGAGCCATACTTGCCTTAATGATTTACTAGAATTAGCTGTGACAGCTAAGAGAAACTTTGAAAATGTTGTTATTGGAGGTTTTGTTTTAAACGCAACAAGTGATAGTGTTTTTAATAAATTTTCTTTCAGAAATTGGCCTTTTTCCTGGAATATAGAATAATTTCAGGAGAAAGATTAGGGAGGAAAAGGTGCTACTTAACAGTTTTTCTAGCAATAGAAGTAAGAAACCAATAACAAAGAATTTATTTAACAACTAATAGAATTTAGAACAATTAATATTATTTTAGGTCTAGGATATTATTTTGAGCGTAAGGACAACTTTTTTGGTTAGATTTATAAACATTAAAGGTCTCAGACCTATAATAAAAGGAAAATTTAAAATAAACAATGTTAAATCAGTTCCCGGTTTCAAACTTGTTACAAGCACTAAACCCGTACAAGGGTTTTGAAATATGCATACAATTAAGAAGTTTAAAGCCTATAATGGCAATAGTAAAGTAATTACAACTTTGTTTGATGTTTAACTAAATTAATTAGGTAGAATATTAAATTTTCAAAAATAAGGCTTTAGAATACCTTAGTAGTGAGGAATGAATTAGGCATTCCTAAGCTAGCAGGATAAGAAAAAAGAAGATTAATAAGTGGTTTCTATATCCACTGCTAATTACGCAGAATTTTAGAGATTTTAAATTCTAAATAGGGCAGGTCACCTTTTGTGAAGCTTGGATTACAATTGGATAAATGTTTAACAATTAGAAAACGCTTACTTCTTAGACGAAGCAGGAAATAATAAGTATTAAAACGAGGATTATAACCACGGTTATTTTTACAGAATGAATAAGTTGTAAGTGGAACAAGTTTGGGAGGGCGCCTATGTTTTGACGAGGCCATGTAGAAATAGGACCAGATAGTTAAATTAACTTAAGTTTTTTAGTAAAAGGTATTTGGAGGACAGGAAATAAGGATTCATAGTTCTGGCCAATGTTATTGCCCCAACGAACGCGACGCGGTTGAAGTTCGCACACACACTTTTGAAGCACTGAAAGAAACGTTATTGCAGTTTATGAATTCACTGAGTTTGACTTGAATAGGTTTATTGCGTTAGAAAGTTTTTGGATTGCAGTTAATAGTTCGGTTTCACTTAAAGTTTTGGCCATTTAGACAATATGGAGTGTAGTTCACACGGTTGACAGTTTAATTTGAATGGAAAGTTTGAGAACTGTAGTGACAATTAAATGGAGCGGTTGTAATCCCTCGGAGACAAGTTATGTTTTAGAAAGTTATTAATTGCCATACATCCCTCCCATTAAAAAACAAAATAATGTAGATGATGGCACGTATCCATGGAGATCTAACACCATAAATTCTTGATGGTAGCATACAGTGAGCCAATTTGGGTCGGTGGAGAATGCACAATTCGAAGTGACCGTTCCACAGCATCTCATAGGTGCTCAGCAGGATTACGATCGGGGAAGTTAGGAGGCCAATCAGTATGATGCATATCCTCGTATCAGTCAAGCATAATTCACCCTCGATTGGAGCGCATTGTCACCCTGGCAGATCAAGTGGGTGGATAGACGTGTTACATCGTGACAATTATATGTTGTCGTGACACCTAGACAGAAGGAAGCTTTTAATTTTAAGTGACCAATTATAATCTTGTGATCATAAGCCATGGAACTCCTTTACCTGGAATTCGAAGCTTTGGATGTGACATTTTATTTCGAAAATCCCACCTACTGGTGCAGTGGTTAGGGGTTTGTCATTTCTTTATAGGCATATCAGAGCGAAGTTAGTTTTCTGGGAATATCACAGACACTGTTAATTTAAGGGCCTTTAAATGTGGTTTTCGGAGACCCTTTATAGTTGGGTGAAAAAGACCTTTCGTACCACACTCACACGTGGAAATTGCGTGAAAATATTATAGAGTGCCCCTTGACCCCCTTAAGCGCATTATACTGTATGTATTGATGACTTTTACAGCTTAATTTGGTTCAGTGATAACCTTATAACCGTCTGGAGACTTTCACAGTAATGTAATAATTGGAATTGCATTGCGTCTTACAGAAATAGATGGACTTTTGAGATTCTGTTACCATGGTTACCGTGTTGCATTCTTTCATTATTTCATTGTAAATTTACATGTTTTAAGGTATTTATTTAATTGTGAGGCATTTAAAGAGTAAGTGAGTGCGTTTGCTTACGCATTGGGTTATGCTGAACCTGTAGGTACCCCATATGTGTAGGTTTGTGTTAATGAGACCTTATTTTCGGTACAAAACTGGAATGGGACCTTAGCAGAATAATATAGGGAGGGATAAAATATGTCAAACACAACTAATACCATTTTATGTTACTTTTCATTAATACAATCATCTTGATCACTTGATAGTATTTAGATGGAAATAATAAACATTACTCTTTTGAAATGTGGAAATTTGAAGCCATTCTCTTTTCAGTGTCGCCTATACAAATTGTCTTTGCTGCTTTTCAGTCGGTCAACATGATTGTGCCCAATGAATTGGGTGGGGTTCAAAATTATAAATATGTAATCACACTCCTGGAAAAAAGTACATGTATTAGTTAGTTATCACACTTAAATGGACAATTGAGGAATACGCGTTTCGGCTCTCGAGTGGCCATCATCAGATCCTGATCACTGTGTTAATGTTAATTTTCACCGTTGTAAATTCACTACTGTGGTTCAATAGCACGTCGTTTGATGAATTATATTTAATGCTCGATTCTCGGTTTGAATCACGTAATACGTAAGGCTTTCTTTTGTTGCAAGGTTTTGTGAATTACGCGAGTAACGGTGTGTATGCGCGTATATACAATCATTCAACATTGTGCATCACACTGCTTGAAGGGAAAATGGAAGGCAAGGCAGGAAGAGGACGACCAAGAGCAGAGTTGTTTGATGACATCGGAGGAAGATGTCCGTACCACCTGATCAAACAGCGGGCTCAGGACAGAAGACCTTTGGACGAAGACATTCATGCTACCTACCAACTGCCAGGCTGAGGAGAGCAAGAAGAAGATTTCAGTAGTATAGATCCCTCCTGTGGCACTCACAAGCGACAGATCATGAAAATGAGCATTCAAATGAAAGAGAATAGACGAATTTCACTCTAATTCCATAAATATCAATAATTTATTTAAAAGATTACTTAAAAAAATGTACGAAGTGTGCGATTTGCAGATACTGTTCATGTATGAAAATACGCTCCATAATTTCTGTCCACTGAACATTTTGGTCGCTGTGACGCCCGTTTCATGTCATTTTAACATTATGAGATCTTTCCTTTATCATTTTGCATGGATTTCAGAAACAGTAAATCAAAGGAATGAGTACTCAAATCGTATAATTTCATAAATATTGAATAACCCGTGAGTGTTACAGCACATTCAGCACACAAATGACATTATCAGTGACAAATTGCACTCTAATTTCTGAAATATCAATTTTTGTAAGAAGTTTTCTATTTGCAAAACCTATTGGGGAAAGTGTGGTTTATGAACATGCGAGATTTCTCGCACGGGTCCACTAGTTTAGAATATTACACTTTAATAATAATACTTCAAATACATTTTATTTAGCATGCACTAGAGTTACTAATTATAATGTACACTTCACTTGTTATTGTTCTCCTAACAGCGATGCTCACTCTCAGAATATTATTGTAACTTACTCGGCTCGTGACGTTTCACGGTGTCCACCTTGTCGCGTGTTTTGATTTACAATTTACATTGTAATATGAAGGCAAGGTTTCTTGAAGCATTACCGAATCGGTTTATAACTTCATCGACAGTGATTTGTATGTCTCTGTGAATAGTTGACAATGCTAGATGGTTGAGTCTGTTTTCAGAAGTAGAAATTCTTAAGCATGTTTTCAACCTACTCAAACTCAAACTCCATTCGGCGGTAGCTACAGAGACAAACTAAACTGCCAAAAGTTTGATAAGGATATAAAAATTAGGGAAAAGAACTATTGCCACGCGCTTCAAGGGCACTTGTTGCTATTCTTGGTGGGCAAGAGAGAAGACACTGCAGAGTAATAAGAGATTATGTTACTGTATTACACATAAGATCAGAGCAAACTGATTGTCACACGGTTTACAATTCGCTACCGTCGCCTCGCTTTGCAACGTTACCACATGTCGCTTAGTAACAATAGTAGGCCTGCATCATACGTATTAACAGACTAGAGGCGTTTGAGATGTGGACATATCAAAGGATCTTACGAGTAATAATAATAATAATAATAATAATAATAATAATAATAATAATAATAATAATAATAATAATAATAATATCGTAAGGCATCGGGTGCCAGGTGCAAGCTTTGTTATTTGACACCCAGAGGGTAGCTTGCATGTCGAATTTCGTTGTTCCTTGAAGCACTATGAAAGTCAAGGAGGTTAGATATCAAAGCTCCTTGAACACTATAGCGCTTTCTAGTAGAGAAATGAGGAACTTTGTGTTGGCGGAAACTCCCGAGATTAATTTTGCCATTATGAACACGGCCTACTGAATTCAAATGGGTTCTTTAACATGCCAACATCGTATGACATGCGTATCGTATTTTTGCCGCCTTTCAAAAAAAATCACTTACCACGGCCAGGAGCAAACCTGCAAGTTTGGGGTTAGTAGACAGACACGTTAACCACTCACCCACCGTGGCAAGCTATCTTAACGAGTAAGCTGGTTGGATAGAATCACAAATCTTGAGATATTGCGTAGGATAGGTAAAGATAAGGAGATAATTACCTGTGTCAAAATTAGAAAGTTACAATACTTGGGTCAAATAATGAGAGGAGACAGGTCTATTTAAAATTTTCTAATTCGCTTGGCCGCCATGTTCGTTTTGTAGTTAACCGGTTTTTGAAAGACTTATAGATGAACTTCCAGTAGTGCCCTTTATCTCTGTACAAAATTTCAGGGTGATACCGCTAATAGTTTCAGAGATATAGAATACCAGTGAAATATTTCGCACAGCCGCCATCTTGTGGTTATGTAAACAATTGAACGAAGTTAGATGTCGGTGCATTACAATGTATATATACATATACTGTACCAAGTTTCATTGCGTTTGGTTGGTTAAATCGCGAGAAACGTCTATTTAAAAGTCGCAAATTCGCGTGGCCGCCATGTTGGTTTTGTAGTTACCAGTTTTTCAAAAGTCACATAGGTGAACTTCTAGTAGTTCCCTTTATCACCTTAATAAATTCCAGGGTGATATCGGGAATAGTTTCGGAGATATTGAATGCTGGTGAAATATTTCTCATAGCCGCCATGTTGGATTGGTGAGACGTAACAAAATTTGAAGGGCACGGTCGGGGTCGCCCGGAATAGTGCTATGAACCTACCGAGTTTCATTGAAATAGCTCCAGCCGTTTAGAAGTTATTAGGGGGACACACACCTCTCTCTCACACACACACACACAAACACGCACACGCACACACAGACACACAGACAAAAGGTGATCTCATAAGCCTTTTTTTTTTTTTTTTTCAAAATTGAAAATAGGCTAAAAATGGTTCAAGTGTAGTCCAGTAAACTTTTCAGTGCTGCTAGATCCACAAACCGGATTGCTGTGATGATTCTTAGAGGAGACGGCACATGAAGAAGAAGATGATACGTATATTGGTTTTAATGTTTTAATTCATAGTCAAATATTATATGTGACAAAATTTCGGGCGGAGGAGCCGGATCCCACCGTTACATCGCCATTTCTCAGTCTCGCAACCTTGTAGATATTAAAATAATTAATCGTTTTATTTAGGGTAGCCGCTGTTGTTGTTGGAGGGCTCCGACGATTAGTGGGTGGCTTTATGGGTTTTGGTAGTGTTTTGTAGAGCAATTTTGTCTTGTATATTTAGATCTGATGATGCTCGCTTGACGAGCGAAACATGCCATCCAATTATACCCCACCATTTGTTAGAGAAGTGAGTGTGTGAATACATAATGTAACATTTCTTTCATCCTATAGTGAAAGAATAATGGTTAATTTCTACCTAGTCTATTCGGGCACTTTTGAGTTGACCGTCAGATGAGCAATTCTGTTGATGGATTAAACAGGCAACTCACAAAATGACTGCCAACATTTCAATATGAAAATGAAAATCCACAGCCTGCTTCCAGTCTCCGACCGGGTCAGGAATGGAATGAATGAAGCCCCTATCTAGCGGCGAGGATATGAACTGTGCCGGCTGCCGAGGCCTGACGCACTCCTCTGGGGCAATGATTAAATGAATGACAGATGAAATGAAATGATAGGGGAGAGTGTTGCTGGAATGAAATTTTGACAGGGAAAACCGGAGTACCCGGAGAAAAACCTGTCTGCCTCCGTTTTGTCCAGCACAGATCTCACATGGAGTGACAGGGATTTGAACCACGGACCCAGCGGTGAGAGGCCGGCGTGCTGCCGCCTAAGCCACGGAGGCTTCGCCAACATTTCAATATATCAATAGAAATATGTCATGAATTTCTTGATTTATATGGACACAATGATTGTTTTAAAAGTAGCCTAACTTTAAGCGACATGAATGTTGATGACAGGAACCTAGCAACGTTTGGCCACTACTTAGTGATTTCCAGTACTATAAATCCCACTTGGCAACTCTGACCGTGACACCCTGAAATAATATAAAGGCTGCCCGGGAGTAGTATAGATCGTGATATATTACACTAAATATCCCCTAGACACAAATTGGCGGAATACAATACGCCATGGAAGACGCTAAAGCTTTAAACCATGCATACATGTTAAATTCTTTGTGTTAATAAGGCTTTACATACAAGCACAAACCTAATTTGGGGCTTACTTTTACAAGCGGTAAACTAATAGTCGCCTAACCTAGTAACGACCAATGATATTGTCTCACCATGGCTTTAGCTTGCCACAGTGGGTCAGTGGTTATCGTATCGGACTACCAACCCCAAACTTGCAGGTTCGCTCCTGGACGTGGTAAGTGATTTTTAAAAGGCGACAAAAATCACGGCACGCATGTCATACGATATTGGCATGTTAAAGAACCCGTTTGAATTCATTAGGCCGTGTTCATAATGGCCGATACTATCACAGAAATAATTTGAAGCCAACTCCAGCCAAAACGCAAGTTTGTGCGTTCCACTAGCGAAATAAAGAAGCAAAGAGGACACTGAACATTAAGTGGCAAGGTGAAACAATCCTTCATTGTTTTACACCAAAATATCTTGGTGTCACCCTCGATCGAACTCTGTCTTTCAAGCAACATTGCTTGAATACTAAAAGTAAAGTATCTGCACGAAATAACATACTAAGATGCCTAACAGGAATGACATGGGGTGCTCACCCCACCACTCTCAGAACTTCAGCCCTTGGACTGAGCTTCTCAGCTGCTGAGTATGCAGCACCAGTTTGGCTTTCTTCTCCACATTCCAAAGAGGTGGATATAGCTCTGAATGAGACTTCCAGGATTGTATCTGGGTGTCTTAGACCAACACCACTTCAAAAGATCTACCCTCTTATAGGAATTTCTCCACCTCATGTCCGAAGAATGGTAGCAGCAGCATCTGAGAAGAAACGGCAAGAAACCGATTCAAGGCATCCACTTTTCGGCCAAAAACCAGCCCGACAGAGACTTAAGTCCAGAAACAGCTTTTTGAGGGGAGTAAGAGCCCTCGAAGGCTCACAAGAAGCTGCCCGTGTGAAGATATGGAAGACAGAGGTCACAGACCCAACTATTCCTCTATCAGAAAAAATGGCACCTGGTCACAACTTGCCATATGGAATTTGGAAATCATTGAACAGGCTGAGGACGGGGGTTTCACGCTGCAAGAACAATCTCAAGAAATGGAACATGCTCGTCAACAATGATGAGTTTTGTGACTGCGGCATTTTACAAGAACCAGAACACCTGCTGATCTGCCCCTTGATGGAGGACATATGTTCGAAGGACGATCTTTTGGCTGCAAATGATGATGCTGTAACTGTTGCTACTTACTGGCAAAATCTAATTTGATTTGGACACGGAAAATAAATAAATAATGACAAAATTAATCTTGGGATTTTCCGCCAACACAAAAGATCCTCCTTTCTCTATTAGAAAGCGCTATAGTGTCAACCTCCTAGACTTTCATAGCGTTCCAAGGAACAACAAACTTCGACATGCATGCTGCCCTTTGGGCTTCAAATAACAAAGCTTGCATTCAGCACCCGAGGCCATACGATATTATTATTATTATTATTATTATTATTATTATTATTATACCATGGTTTTAGTAGAGGCAGTGCAACTTTTCAATTCAATTGAACAACTAAAAGTAATGTATGAACATTCGTAAAACTCACCACCACTCCTCGCACTTGAACATACGTTACTACATCGGGTGTAACGACGCACTGTTTGAAACCTCATACAGCTGAGCAATAGGGCTGCAATTTAAGCCACACCATCAAACAAACAAACAAACATCAACGTCCTCACGTCATCCATTACGTCATTGACGACACTAATGACTTCTCCCCTAGACACGTACGTAACGGCTTCGGTGGCGTAGTCGGTAGTATGCTGAACTGCTACGCCCAAGATCGCGGGTTCAAACCCGGCCGAAGAGCGTTAAAATTCTTCAGTATGCCTTCCTTCGGAGGGTAAGTAAAGCCAACGGACCCATGTTATAGATTTATGGCATGTAATAGAACCTACCACTACAATTGGTAGTGTGTAGGCTAAATTTGTAGGTTATTTGGTTAGAAACGCTCTATCAAGTTCCAACGTTCGCCGCTAGGTGTCAGTGGCAGTGGCATCTCTGGTAGCCAAAGTTGGAACTAAGTTACTTGAAATTGAACTTGATGGGGAGCCTTCATGCGTTCAATTAAAATACCCCGCTATTGCCATTGGCCTGTTTGCCATCTCTTGATGAATGCAGTACATTTGCATTTATCTGTTGGCACAGGCTAGAGTAAAATGTGGCTTTTCACCGATGTCTCAGTCTCACTCATGGCTGTGATTATAGGGAAGCTACTGAGGTATGGGTGGTGCTTAGTAATGACATTCAGGGCACAGTCAGTGCCTGAGGATGCTGTGAAAGGTTCTACTCATAGGGTTAGTACTGCTGATCTGACTCAGTGAGGAAAGTAATGGCAAACTACCTCACTCCTCATCTTGCCTAGTACGCCTCAATATAGCGCTGCCTTGGGTTTTTGTTGGTATCTACCCACATAACCTAATGGCGGTACTTTTTGAGGATCCAACCAGCCTTCAGGCTGACTACCTAACAGACCGACAGGCCATTGGCTGCAGTTCAAATACCTAGGTATAATATAAAAAAATAAATAACCACGTGGTACTACAGCCCGTGATGGGCCTAGGCCTACCAAGCGACCGCTGCCCAGTCTTTTGGCCTGCAGATATTGGAGGGACCCGTGATCAGCATCGGGTCCCCTCGGCCGTTAATCTTGGTTTTCGTGATCGGGGTGCTGCCTCACTGTCAGACGGTTACTCAATTGTCCTCACGAGGCTGAGTTCACCCCGTTTCAGCCCTCATGCCAGTTTCTAAAATCCCTGACGGAGCCGGGAATCGAACCCGGGGCCTCCGGGTGACGAGGTATAATATACACGCACGTATCGCGGTATATACTTGAACCGGCTGCCCATGAGACACATGAACACTAATTAGGTGGGTGGACAAGTCACTAGTCGGCTGAGGTTGAACTACAGGGAGGAGAGATTACCTAAGAGATTAATGAGTTCAGCTGTAGAGAGTAAGAGAAGCAGAGGTAGACCTAGGAGGCAATGATTAGATTTAGTGTTGAGTGAGTTCAAAGTGAGAGGTGTAGAAGCAGATGAGGCCACAGTGCTAACTGCTAATAGGGGATCGAGGTAACTAACTTGTACGCAAACAGAGGCTTACAGATTAGACTGGACGCTAAAAGGCAAAACGGTTTCAAATGAAAATTTATTTATTTATCGTATGGCTTCTCGTGCCGGGAGTGTCCGAGGACACATTCGGCTCGCCAGAGGCTGTAGCTGCTTCTAGCGGCAACCCACATGGTGAGCTACAAGTTCCGTTCAATTTCAAGTAGTTCCAACTTTCGCTACCAGATGTAAATGATACCTAGTGGTGAACGTTGGAATTTTGATAGAGCGTTCCAACGAAATCTAATTTAGAAATTTAGCTTCACACAAGTATAGTCAGTGGAAGGATCTTTTACATGCCATAAATCTATGACATGGGACCGCCGGCTTTACTTCCCTTCCGAAGGAAGGCCCACTGAAGGATTTTAACGCTCTTAAAAATCCGGCGACTTTGGCCGGGTTTGAACCCGCTATCTTGGGCACAACAGTTCAGCATGCTATCATCTACGCCACCGAAGCAGCTTCAAATGAAAATGTATGTACTCAACACATAGACCTGTTCGCTTTGCGAATGTTTTTTGTTGGCTATGTTTCCCTTACGGTGTGAAACACACGTTCAATTTTTCTGCCCCATTATTTTTTTATTTCGTGAATTGCAGTCTGAACGCGGTGTTCTGATTTGTTTATATTGGTGTTTCAATTTAATTGCTTTTCTGTAATATTCATGTCAACTCACCTTTTTTCTGTAGTGTCTTTCTAGACGCACCATACCGTCACATTTTCTCACGAGCACTGAGCTCTCTCCAGCGGTAACGCTCGCATTGTGCATGGGGCTGTGCTGTGATTGGCTGCTCTCTCGCCACACCTTCATGCTAGAAGGTTCGGCGCGCTGACGTCACTACCGCTATATAGCCTGAGGTCTCCCGGCCTACAGTGCCTACTCTCGTCCACTCTTCTCAACTGATCACATCTGCTCACGTCATCCCTGCTGGGGTTACTGCCCTCTCGGGGTACCTCTGGCTGCCGGAGTCTCTTCTCCGCCGGCATAATCTCTCTGCTGGACCTGGCGGCCTGGCCGGGCAGTCTAAATTCATCAGCCTGCACTTCAACCAAAATCTTCAACACGGATCTACTCTGCAAATCGTAATTCTGAGGACATCATTTCACCAGCCGCAGGAGGTATTACCAAGAACCTCTCTATGCTGGTCGCTATTTTAAGGAGAACCTATCATCATCTACTCTAGTTCCGAACCCGGAACACTGGAACATGCCAGACTGACTTCGCACCGCCCGAGCGGGCGCACTAAATTACCGCCAGCTACTGAGGACCTCCGACTGCCGGCCTACCTTCGGAAGATGGTTAAGGAGTTCTGATACTTCTTGTATCGTACCTTATAAGAGGTGGTACCCTTTCACTTCTTTAATTCTGCCCGGATTCTTTCCGTCAGAAGAGTATTTTATTTTAATCCACTCTGGGATGAATTTAAATTATTATGCTTCTTTTTTAGTAATTTTATATTTAATCCTTTAAAGTTAGTCACTGCTCTATTTATGTTTCCTGGAGAAACAAGTACTTTTTAATTGTTACTATTTTTTATTGTCAATTTTTAAAGTAATTTCTTTGAAGCTATCATTCCTGGCGACATATTCGCTTTATATTAAATAAATATCATTTAAATCTAAATCTTAACCTTTTGGTCTTTTCCCGCACTGTCCTTCATTATCACCTCTTGTGCCCGAAACTTCATTCTGTCTAAATCCCTTAGGATGTACCACATCCATTTGGTACACCCCTTTCCATGGTACCTCAACCCCGGATCGAACCCAGAACCTTCATTCTGAGACCGCAAATTCAATTCAAAAAAAACTGGTGCAATCTAATATTTGTTCTATACATTTCAGTACATCGTGGCTAGGGCGGGAGATCTGCGGGAAGGCGGAAACAATCCCAGCATATTATACAACTGGTTTCCTTCCGGAGAGCAGGTCTGTCTGGTGCCACAAGCAGCTTTGGTGAGTGAGTTGTTCCAACTTTTCCAGCCATGCCACCAATAATTGATGATAAACTGTTAAACTCTCGGGCGGCCTACAAAGGTCAACTCACCCGTTTTCAAAAATATTTAGCTACTCTACCGAAAGAGGAACAAAACCTTGACATTATATCCCAGCGTTTAAAAGCTTTTGAACAGGCGTACGAGAAATATGATCTCGTGCAACTTGAAATTGAAATCAAAAGTCCAGAACATCAATCAGATAGGGAAGAAGTAGAGAGTAATTACTTTGATACACATGCTCAGGCTGTGGCATTAGTTAGAACTTTGACCCTGGCGTTGAAGGTAGAAGAAACTCAAGGAAGAATTAGCGACCATGGGAACGGTATCAAACCATTGCTACCTAAAATTGAAATTCCGCACTTTTCAGGAAAGGAAGATATGTGGCAATCATTCTTTGAATTGTTCAGTTCATTAGTACATAATAATGCCACACTTCTAGAAATTCAGAAATTTCATTACTTAAAATCCATTTTGCAGGGGCCACCCCTTCAACTTATAAGAGAACTTCCCTTAACAGGAGAAAACTATAACATTGCTATCGAGCTTCTTAAAGGCCGTTATGGCAATGAAAAATTATGTTTACAAAGGCATATTCAAGCCTTATTTAACCTGCCCACCTTGCGAGCTGAAAGCTTGTCAACACTGCGAGCCTTAAATGACACGGTCCAACTACATGTCAGAGCATTGGCACGGTTGAATCAACCGGTCGAGCATTGGGATCTATTCTTAATTCACTTGGTTACTTCTAAATTTGATTCATCAACCTTAAAGGCATGGGAGAGGGAACTAACAAATGACACGTCATATACCTATGATTCGTTGCTTACGTTTATGAATAATAGATGTCAGGTTTTGTCAGCTGTAGCCTGTCATATGTCAGGAAGTGCAGATAACAAATCTAATGTTGTGAAACCAGTCGGTGCAAAAATAAACAAATCTGCTGTCTTGACTGTTCAGCATAATTCAACGGATTGTATTCTCTGTAAAGCACCTCACAGGTTATATTCCTGCGTTGCCTTTAAAGCCCTTTCTACCGATGAAAGACGCAAATTAATAGCTCAAAAAAGATATTGCTACAACTGTTTGTCAACTAGGCATATGGTGCCTGATTGCTTATCTAAAAATACTTGCTCCCATTGCAAGGCTCAACATCATACCTTGCTTCATAGGTTTGAAAAGCCACGTCAGGCTCCTTCCCCTGGATGTTCTAAAGATGCATCCCCAGGAGCTAATGCGCAATCTTATACTCAGAGCTCTAGCTCAATTCGTAGTTCCCAGGTGCTACTATCAACCGTGTTAATAAAAGTTCAAGACTCTTCTGGTAGATGGCTTGAAGCACGTGCCCTATTGGATAATGCCGCCACCCATGACTTCATAAGTGAGCGTCTCATTACGAAACTTGGTCTTCCCAAGCAACCTACATTAATTCAGGTTACCGGTATTAACAATAGCAATGTTAAATCTTTGCATTTTGTTCATCTTCATATCAAAGATGCTGTGAATTGTAACACAACATTGCAGTTGAATTGCCTTGCCATTGATACTATTGGCAGTAACACCCCTAGTAATTCTTTTGAAATTAGAAAGTGGCAATTTCCTCATAACATTCAGTTGGCGGATCCAACATTTAATACGAGCGCTCCGGTAGACATACTTCTCAGTGCCCAAGTATTTTGGCAATGTCTCCTTAGCTCTAAGGTTAAAATATCACCAGGAGTGTTTGTTCATCATACCAAGCTAGGTTGGTTAGTAACGGGTCAAGTCCCTCGTAAGTCATTTCAAAATTCCTCTCAATGTCATTTTGTCAATACAAGTCTCGATTATAACTTAGAAAGATTTTGGAAAATCGAAACTATAGATTCAGTTTCACCTTCCTCGGTTGAAAATGAAATGTGTGAAAAACAGTT
Source organism: Meconema thalassinum (assembly GCA_946902985.2). Classification (NCBI taxonomy): domain Eukaryota; kingdom Metazoa; phylum Arthropoda; class Insecta; order Orthoptera; family Tettigoniidae; genus Meconema; species Meconema thalassinum. The sequence continues at coordinate 478,549,480 of OX336391.1, forward strand.
TCGCGAAACGACCAAACGCAATTCAGAGGGTAGATTTGTCGTAACAATGCCCCGAGTGGATAATCCACCTCTTTTATTTGAAACACACCCTAGGGCTCTTAGAGCACTCTATGCTGTGGAAAACAAATTTAAACGTGACCCTGTTGTTAAAACTCAATACTCCACGTTTATGGAGGAATATGAGGCACTTGATCACATGGAGGTTGTTACCAAGAAAGATGATGCTTCTTATACCCCATCTGAAGTCATTTACCTCAATCATCATCCAGTTTGGAAGAATGAGATTTTAAAGGAAAACATAAGAGTGGTCTTTAATGGCTCTGCTTTGGATGCCAATGGTACTTCTCTGAATGACACATTATTATCAGGCCCTCCTATTCAATCTGACATTTCTTCTGTCTTGATGAATTTTCGCTTGTTCCATATCGCAGTGATATCTGATATCAAGCAAATGTATAGGCAGATTTTGGTCGATCAACAACAGTGCGACCTTCAGAGAATTCTTTGGCGCGACGAGCCTACTAAACCTGTCAAGATTTTTCGGCTAAAAACCTTAACCTATGGACTAAAGCCCTCTGCTTTTTTAGCCATACGTACGTTGAAATTACTTGCTGAACAGGATGGCCCGTTGTATTCTCCTAAGGCTTCTGAAGTGTTAAAATCATCATTTTACGTTGACGATTTTCTTCATTCATTTGAGTCAGTATCTGAAGCACTACAGGTCTCTAAAGATTTGACAGCTTTGCTTTTGGGAGGCGGATTTTCCTTGTGCAAGTGGAACTCTAATTCGGAAGAATTTCTTTCTAAATTTCCATTAACTTCAGTCTATAACGACTCAGTAGAGCTTCTTCAAGAAAGTAATTCTATCAAAACTCTAGGCATCTATTGGAGTCCTCAAAAGGATTTTTTCTTTTTCAAAATTAATCTCAGTGACATCAAACCGCAAACTAAGCGGCAAATTTTGTCTGAGATTGCAAAGATATTTGATCCTCTCCAATTTTTGGCGCCAATTATTGTCACAGCAAAGCTTTTCATGCAGGACCTTTGGTCCTTGAAAACTGGTTGGGATGAACCAGTTCCTTCAGAGTTGCAAAAAATTGGATTTCTTATAGAAATAGTTTGGAAGATCTCTCCAATGTCATTATCCCGCGAGTGATTATTCCCTTTCCCTCTTGTGGAGGTTATGAACTTCACATCTTTGCCGATAGCTCATTGAAAGCTTATGGGTGTTATGCGTATATTGTTTGCCGCAATTTTGACCAGTCATATTTCTTTTCCAATTTAATTTGCGCTAAGTCAAAGGTGGCCCCTCTTAAATCCTTATCCTTGCCACGACTGGAACTTTGTGCTGCTCTTCTGGCGGTTGAATTATCGGTCAAAATCCGCCAATCTTTGAAAATCCGATTTAGCAAAACTTACTTTTGGAGTGACTCAGCCATCACGTTGGCATGGATTGCCAAACCTTCCTCGCATTGGCAGGTGTTTGTAGCTAATAGAGTGTCCAAAATTCAACAATTGTCTAACTTTGAACAATGGCATCATGTATCTGGCAAGGAGAATCCTGCAGATGTCATTTCTCGGGGATGTTCCCCTCTTATGTTGGCTAACCTGACATTATACTGGCATGGTCCCCCTTGGCTTCTGCAAGAACCTTCCGCTTGGCCAAATTTTCCTCTTCCGGAGTTATCAGACTTGCCGGATGTTGGTAAGATTACTGGATCTTCTCTTCTCGTTTCTGACTCTCCCCTTCTCTTGCAGCGATATTCCTCTTTCCATAAATTGGTGAGGGTTATGGCTTATCTCCTTCGATGGAAATATTTTGTGGTAGAACAACCCCTTTTTCCTAAGCCATATTTAACCCTTTCTGAATTAGGTTTAGCCACTACAAAAATCTTATGGCTTACTCAACAAGAAATATTCTCTGAAGAATGTCAGGTGTTGTCCCAAGGTCAATCCCTTAAGAAATCGAGTAGGCTTTCATCACTCGCCCCTTTTTTGGACACTGATGGTTTACTAAGAGTTGGAGGACGTTTATCTTTGGCTGATCTTTCCGAGGATAAAAAACACCCAATTATTCTTCCTTCAAAGCATCATGTCACTTCTCTAATCATTCGTCAGTATCATTACCAGCATCTTCATGCTGGAACTCGTACATTACTTTCTGTCATTCGTGAAAGGTATTGGCCCATAAACGGAGTCCATGAAGTTACCTCTGTTATCCGGAAGTGTATTCCATGTTTTAAATCCAACCCTAAAATTACCACTCAGCTCATGGGTGATCTTCCCAACTTTAGATCTGCGCCTGCTAGACCTTTTGCCTTGACGGGGGTGGATTATTCCGGGCCTTTTGTTTACAGAAAAAATTCTCCTGAGGCCAAAAAATGTATTTTTGGAAAACTCTATATTTCGCTGTTTGTATGTATGGTCACCGGAGCAGTTCACTTAGAACTAGTTACCAACGCCTCTACTGCTTATTTTTTGGCAGCTTTTGCCAGATTTTCTGCTCGCCGAGGGCTTCCTTCAGAAGTATTCTCCGACAATGCTAAAAATTTTATCGGAGCTTCTGAGCAAATTAAGAGAGCTCTTACTCAAAATGCAGCGCTGGAAAGGATTACTGATTATGCTCACCAGAGAAATTTCAAGTGGCACTTCATCCCCCCTTATGCACCCCATCAAGGTGGACGGTGGGAGTCTTGTGTGAAACTCACCAAGAAGCACCTTAGACGTGTTTGTGGCCACACCCCCCTTTCTCATGAAGAGTTTAATTCCTTAATTATTTTTATTGAGGGCATAATTAATTCTCGTCCTTTATCACCCTTATCTAATGACCCTTCAGATCTTCTACCATTAACGCCGGGCCATTTTCTTATCGGTGGTCCATTGACTGCCTCCCCACCTTTGTTATATTCTAATTCTCAATCTTCTTTAGCCATTTCTTGGCGCAAAATTGAAAGTTTGCGCAACAATTTTTGGCGTCGCTGGAGGTTGGAATACCTCGGTTTGCTTCAGCAGCGTGGCAAATGGCTTGTTTCCTGCTCTAACCTTCAGGTGGGGGACTTGGTGCTTTTGAAAGACCCTAGTCCTCCTCTTGTTTGGAATTTGGGTAGGGTTGTTGAGTGCTTTCCTGGCAGAGATGGTAGGGTTCGCGTGGTAAAACTGCAGACTTCTGCTGGTCATTTTCTTAGGCCAATCACCATGATTGCTCCTTTGCCACGCGAGGCCTAACTTCTGCGCTTTCTTACTGCAATTTTTTCTCGCCCCTCCCAGCATGTTCGCTTTGCGAATGTTTTTTGTTGGCTATGTTTCCCTTACGGTGTGAAACACACGTTCAATTTTTCTGCCCCATTATTTTTTTATTTCGTGAATTGCAGTCTGAACGCGGTGTTCTGATTTGTTTATATTGGTGTTTCAATTTAATTGCTTTTCTGTAATATTCATGTCAACTCACCTTTTTTCTGTAGTGTCTTTCTAGACGCACCATACCGTCACATTTTCTCACGAGCACTGAGCTCTCTCCAGCGGTAACGCTCGCATTGTGCATGGGGCTGTGCTGTGATTGGCTGCTCTCTCGCCACACCTTCATGCTAGAAGGTTCGGCGCGCTGACGTCACTACCGCTATATAGCCTGAGGTCTCCCGGCCTACAGTGCCTACTCTCGTCCACTCTTCTCAACTGATCACATCTGCTCACGTCATCCCTGCTGGGGTTACTGCCCTCTCGGGGTACCTCTGGCTGCCGGAGTCTCTTCTCCGCCGGCATAATCTCTCTGCTGGACCTGGCGGCCTGGCCGGGCAGTCTAAATTCATCAGCCTGCACTTCAACCAAAATCTTCAACACGGATCTACTCTGCAAATCGTAATTCTGAGGACATCATTTCACCAGTCGCAGGAGGTATTACCAAGAGCCTCTCTATGCTGGTCGCTATTTTAAGGAGAACCTATCATCATCTACTCTAGTTCCGAACCCGGAACACTGGAACATGCCAGACTGACTTCGCACCGCCCGAGCGGGCGCACTAAATTACCGCCAGCTACTGAGGACCTCCGACTGCCGGCCTACCTTCGGAAGATGGTTAAGGAGTTCTGATACTTCTTGTATCGTACCTTATAAGAGGTGGTACCCTTTCACTTCTTTAATTCTGCCCGGATTCTTTCCGTCAGAAGAGTATTTTATTTTAATCCACTCTGGGATGAATTTAAATTATTATGCTTCTTTTTTAGTAATTTTATATTTAATCCTTTAAAGTTAGTCACTGCTCTATTTATGTTTCCTGGAGAAACAAGTACTTTTTAATTGTTACTATTTTTTATTGTCAATTTTTAAAGTAATTTCTTTGAAGCTATCATTCCTGGCGACATATTCGCTTTATATTAAATAAATATCATTTAAATCTAAATCTTAACTTTTTGGTCTTTTCCCGCACTGTCCTTCATTATCACCTCTTGTGCCCGAAACTTCATTCTGTCTAAATCCCTTAGGATGTACCACATCCATTTGGTACACCCCTTTCCAAGGCCTACCACCAAAATTGTTTAAGTTGACTCAAAACAGATCACAAGGAAACGAATGTGCAAACGGTGGATACCTTACAACCTTACTTGCACCAAGAAGGGCACTGAAAGAACCTTCTCTAAATATAATGTGAACATATCTGATGCGATAAAATATTACGGACATTTTAGTACTGATAAGATTCATGAACTATACACTGCGTCATTCTTGTTTTATAGCCTCAGTTGTCCTCCACCAATTGATAAAGCTATCAAGTGTCTGTAGAAGTAGTAGTGCAGATAACTAAACAGGTAAGAATGCCGGCCTATCATTATTTTCTGAGTATACTAGTGTTCATATATTGTACGTTCCGTGTTCGAAAAATGATTTCTGTCTACAGTATGGATGTTCTTATCAGTAAGGCCGATAACCTAGATGTTAGGCCCCTTTAAACAACAATTATCATCATCATCTTATCAGTACTCATCAAATAATCGCGAAGAGGATAACCAAGGTTACTAAGATTTCCCCCAAAATATTTGACGATTATCTATTAGGACACACACATACTGTACACGCCCAAGTTCTCCTAAGATACCATATCTTCAAGTAAGATTAGATGAGATTCAAGAGTGGTACTTCACATTAGAAATTGCTTTGGTCCATAACAGCTCAGGTCGATTATGTCGCTATTGCTTCAGGTGCTCTTTAAATGAAATTTGCTGCTCTAGTCATACGAGCCAAAACGTGCTAAGCAAAGCATCGAGGCCCTGGGAGTAGTGGAAGGTAGAAGCTTCTACTCTTTGTGACATCGGCACTAGATGGGATGGAATTGTCAGCTCCATGTCCGGTCGTCTTTGCTCTCTAGAATTACCTTGGTACTCAGTTCTGTTGTAGGCTGAGTGAACCCCAGGGCTATTTGCGTTTCCGAAAGTGGTAGTTTTGTTTCTAAAATCCACTACCTGGGTGGGGATCCAACCCCCTCTCTTCCAGTTAGAAGCACAGCTCCTTTACCGACTGCGTCACTCTGCCCCCAGCCAAAAAGTGCTCCCGAGCACAAACTCCCCTGAGATCCATTCTTCAATTCAAATTTTGTTGCACGAACCGGAATAATAGTGTTTTCATTACAAGTTTTGATACTTAGAAAATTTTATCATTTTGTGAAATACTACTTTTTTAATCTTCTGCAAAATTAACTGAACATCCCTGTTTTATGATTAACACGAAATATGCTGATTTGACTCGACTGTCCACATGTAAATGTATATTATCTGCATGAGTCTTGCAAGGAGTTGCAGAATGTCTGGTGAGCGGTGAATCCCTACCCATTTCAGCAATTCAGAGGGAGAGAGACAGATAGGAAAATATAAGAGAGGCGGATGCTTGTTGCATTATTATTATTATTATTATTATTATTATTACTCCCGGCTTCGCCCGGGAACAGTGATGAATGCAAGGTGATAGGCTACTTTTAACCGAGGTCTTATAAGATTTCCTTGTATACGACATTAGTCATTTTCCCTCCAGCAGTGAACACGAAAAGATTTCGGTTTGATGTAACACGCGATAGAGCCACGTAAAGATGTCCATGAAAAAAACCAATCTCCACTGATCAACTCCAGTCACGCTAAGTGTCTGACCCTGTGCTTTGTTTATAGTCCTGCCAAAGCAGACTCTTACTGGGAATTGTACTCATTTGAAATGATAAGGCAAATCTGAAGGAATCATAGGGATTCTGGATACTAAGACCGTTTCTCCTTTACCACAGCTAGTTAAGATAGTTGCTTCAATGAAACAGTTTTTCAAAGTTTTCACTACCAATCGCGTCCCATTGCATGACTTTGGTGGGTGTATATTACGTAGCAATATAATAGGCACTCCCACTTTTAAAACAAGCTTGCGTGGTGGTAAGCCAGAAGGAAGTAAAGAATTTAGGAATTCTGTAGGGTAATGAACAGCTTCTTCACTATCGACTACTGGGTCTACTAAGTAATATACTTGAGCCTGGGCAGTGAATTTGGAGAACACCAAGTCATTAATTTTTACAACTTGTTCGTTTGTCGGCGATAATATTGCTCTTTCTTTAAACCATGAATGAGATTTGTTAGATAGGTCATGGATTTGAGGATAAACGCTATAAATCAAATCCTGAATGCTGCTTACTAACACACAGAAATCGTGACTGAGGGTAATTTTCCCGTCAATGACCTGTACATCACCATTTCCGACTCTAAGTAACAAATTAGCAGACAGACTATCTTCTGAAGATACGAGTACTCTCATGTTAGTTTTGAGTGACAATTTTGTTATATCCGGCCAGATGTAAGATCTTTTTAATGAAGCGTACACTTCGTCGGCTCTCGTTCCTCTGGTAACAACTGGTAAGATTTGACGAAAATCTCCGGCGAACAAAACTGTGCAGCCACCCCATAGGTGTGTTCCGATTCCTTAGATCACGCAAGGTCCTGTCTACAGCTTCAACGGAAGTTTTGTGCGACATTGTAGCCTCATCCCATACAACTAAAGAACAATTTTTGATTATACTGGCAGTGTTACTTTGTTTTGAAATATTACATACGCTTCTATCATTACTGCTTACTTTCAAAGGAAGTTTAAATGTTGCATGTGCTGTTCTTCCCCCTTTCAAAAGAGTGGCTGCAATTCCTGATGATGCGACTGCAAGAGCAATATTACTACCAGGCCTCAACGAATTAATCAAGAACGTTTTGCCAGTGCCTCCAGGGGCATCGAGAAAAAATCTTACCTTCCTTCTTAGAGATGATAGATAATATTATTGTGTCATAAGCTTGTTTCTGATCGTGGTTCAGACGGTGTTCTTCTTGAGCAACGGTTTGAAGGAGCCGAGGACGAAGTCTTTCCTTCTCTTGTGACAATCGATAAATTATTTGTTTCATTGTTACGTGATAAGCGCTTTTTTTTTCGATGTCAATAAACAATGACCTATATCAGTTTTACATCTCGGCCTGATGGATCAAAATCACTGACTGGACTATTAATTATAACGAATTCTTGTCAGACGTAATTTAAGAATGGCGAGGTGCATGAAACACAAATCTCCCTTCAGTCCAATCATGACGAATAGAAGTACCTAGTGTGAGGACTCCGCCATTTTAGCACGGTAGTTTCTGGTCCCGCCGCTACAAGCACTGCAAGCGATTATGTCCAACACGTGCTCTGTTTTTCCGTCGAGCCGGGTCATAGAAAGTGCGCGAGAAGTTACTGTGTAAGATATTTGTGTGAATTAAATTGAATTTTCTTTGCTTTCAGTTCTTAAATTCAGTTTATTGTGTCTTGTGTACATCAGCGTTTTGTGTACTTCAAACATATTCCTTATGTGGCTTTGTTCCAACATACCTTACTGTTTTGTACCTGGCTGTAAGTCAGGGTATGGTCGAGTAGTTGACGATATAAGATTTTTTTTTCACCACCGAAGGATACAAATCAATTTGAAATATAGGCTAGAGCTATTCCACGAAGGGATACGAAGTTAACGCGTAGTAGTAGAATTTGTCAAATTCATTTCTCTGATGATTTGATAGTAAAATCAGATAATTTTATAGTGAATGGTGAAGAAGTGAAAATCTCTCGTGTGAGGTGGAAGTTATGTCCTGGAGCAGTGCCTCATATTTTCCCTAATTTACCGAAGTACCTGTCAAGTGAGAATAAGTCCCGTAAAGCTCCCAACAGGAAAATGAATCTCGATACCACCAGGAAGAGAAGAAAGAAGATTGAAGATGGGAGTGAAGCAACGAATGAGGCATTAAAAGGTCAGTCTAATGTTGATAAGAATTTGGGTCATTCTAGTGTACTTACCGATGCTGAAAAGACTATAATATTGCTCAAAAGACGCCTAAAGAATGCTAACCGTAATTTAATTCGCGTTAGATCCTGCCTCAACTCAGCAAAATCGAGAATTAATTTGCTGGAAAAGCAGGTTCGAAATTCACAGGCATTTAATTACAAAGATAACAAACACCTTAGCAAGAAGGAAAAGATGATAATAGACACTATGCTCAAGAAATGCCAGGTAAAATATCCCAATGGTATGAGGTACAGCAATTAATTCATTTTAGAGTGTTTATTGTTGAGAATAAAATCACCGAAAGGATTTCGTCATTGTCGGCGACATAATCTCTTGCCTCTGCCCTCAGAAAGTCACTTGAGAAAACTTTGTAAAGGACTTAAGTGCCCTTATGGAGTTAATACGCGTAGTATAATACTGTTTCAGTTTATTTTAAGGAAGAAAAGAATGATAATTCACGTTACGGTGTTGTCATTTTCGATGAAGTGAAGCTAAGAGAAGAAATCCAGTTTAATAGTTTTTCTCATAAAGTAGATGGATTAATTGATTTAGGTGAACATACACCTGACCTCCAGAAGAACGTACTTGCAAATCACGCTCTAGTGTTTATGTTCGTACCATTCATGCATAATTGGGTGCAGCCAGTTGCTGTTTATGCAAGCAGAAATGCTACTCCAGGGGACATTCTCGCAAAAATTCTAATACATGTGATTTTGCAGTTAGAAGAGGCTGGGGCGAGGGTGGTTGGGTTTACTTGTGATGGTAGTCAGACAAATAAAAAGGCCTGGAGATCGTTAGGAGTTAGTGGCAAGACAAGCTCTCTACAACCTCACATCCCTAATCCTGCAGATGTTACGAGAAAGATCTGGGCTTTCTCCGACTTCGTTCATGTATTGAAATGCATAAGAAACCACTTTCATGATAAAGTAAAACTTCACTATAATGACAAAATTATTAATTTAAATTTTTATAGGGAACTGTTCAAAGAAGATCTCTCAGGGTATGCTGGGCTTAGAGCATGCCCCAAGCTGACAGTTGCTCATGTAGACCCATCATCTTTCCAGAGGATGAATGCTAGGCTTGCATTCCAACTTTTCAGTGACAGTGTTGCCAAAGGTATTACATTTTATCGAGAAATGGGACTGACAGGATTACAGGGTAGTGAGGACCCAGACATTTACCAGTGATATAAATGTTGTTGCTGATGCACTAAATGCATTCATTCCGTCTCAGGCTCTTCGTAAAGGTTCACCTTCTAAGAAGCTGTTGTTAATTTTCTTCAGACCGCGAGATCTACCAATAACACCTTTGCCTCCAATAGAACCTTGGATTCACTAGTAGTAACCCTACATAGTACTTTGGAGATGTGTGAATGGCTTTGGAAGAAAGGTTATAAGTATGTATTGACAGGAAAGCTCACCCAAGATCCCTTGGAACGGCACTTCGGAATTATGCGGTTTTTCAGTTCAGAAACCAATTTCCATCGACAATAGATTTCCTTCATTTGTATCTAATTAGCGTATATTAGCCCGGAATGTGGAAGTGCATAACAAGACAGTGAAGGAATCAGTGGAAACTTCCAATAAGAAAAAAAATTGTGGTTCGAGATGCAGTAAATATCGACGACTGGGAAAGCTCTGTACCTGAATTTGACAGCGCAGTTCGAAACTCTTCGATTGATAAGTGTCTAGTGTACCATTTGGCTGGCTATGTTGTTAGGCACTCTTCTAAATTTATTAAGTGTTCGCCCTGTGCTCATTCTCTACGTGACAATAATCTAAGTACGGTAAATATTCAGTTCTTACCGAAATAAAGGACCACGGTTCAATGAACAATGAAGTGTTTCAAACACGTCCTTTGAGAAGTGTATGTGACATTCTTTTCCAGGCCGAGAAAGTAATTACCGGAAAATTAAACCCAAAACCGATGTGGAGCGAAATCTTTTTTGATTGTATCGATTCCATAGAAACAATTTCAGTTGATCCTTCAGGATCTGGCTGTTGTCTTCAGCATGTCATGGATATTATCTTCAGACTTGTTTATCATTATATATATAAAGTGCCGATTTTTCTTCAGAACGAAGGAAATCCGCCGAGATTTGCAATCTCGAACATCCGCCAAGTCTTCACGCAAGCTTTCGAAAGTCCAGTAGCCGACAAAATGAATTGGTAAGTAGAGTGTTACTTTAAATAGTTTATGAGTGCTTGTTTTAATATGCTGGGGATTGTTTTTTTTTTTTTTGAATCTGTGTCTGTATACTCCAGGAATCAGTGCTTTCCGCAACATGTAATGAAGACCGTAGTTCTTATTTCCATGAATTATATTTTCCATTGTGCTCTGCCGTGCTATTTTAATTGTAATCACTAATTACTTTTTAAAAGAGTATTAGTTACAAAGTAATTCGTTTCCCTTAGCAGCATCCCTAAGACCAGCTAACCCCGGCAGCGTGGAGCTTGCCCCCTCCAGCGCTGCCTGGCGGGGCGCGCTTGAACTTGAGGAGTTTTCTCACTTTCTCTTTCATTCGTCATGGTCCAATCTTAACTTGACCGTGTATTTTGCGGAACGAAAAGTTCACAGGCGAAATGAAGAAAAGCCGAGTTGCACTTGCAGGGAATGGCGAGGTGCATGAAACACAAATCCCCCTTCCGGCCAATCTTAATTTGACTGTGTATTTTGCTGAACGGAACGTTCACAGGCGAAATGAAGAAAAGCCGAGTTGCACTTCCAGGGAAACTCAAAACACAACCACCCTTCTCTGAAGTCTTAAAGGCCCATCCACAATGCGCAGTCGGCTGTCGGTAGTTAGTAGTGGGCAGTCGACAGTCTCGGACGTCCCCATGTATACTATAGGCACCATACACAACATACAGTTGCAGTCGGTAGCTGGCAGTAGGCAGTCGTTAGCCGGTAGTCAGCAGTCGATAATTGCATCTTCGACTGCCAACTACCCGACTGCAGCAATGTAATAGCCAATCAGAGCAGATCAGAAACTGACGTCACGTTGTTGTTCTGTGTCGTGTACAAAGTGGATATAAATAAAGTACCTTCGCACCCGTACCTTTTTAATCTTAAATATACGGTATAAACAGAATCCGTACATCTCCAAATCATCCATATTGCAAGTTTTGAGGTTATCGATGACGCCCCTGTGCACAAGGAATAAAATAATGTCACTGTATTATTTACCCCTAGCAGTCGTTAAGACTGCGCATTGTGAATGACTGGGTTGTCAACTACCAATTTCTGACTAGAGCTGCTGACTGCCAACTACCAGCTACCGACTGCCAACTGCGCATTGTGGATCGACCTACACGACTCGACGGTTTGTTGCAGGCTGTGTCTGGGGTAATAGGTTCACCCGCTAGTTAGGCTGTAACAGGGGTCATAGACTCGCCCTTAGCTAGCTCGTAAACTGTCGCCTCAGTATTTGAATGGACATGGTTGGAAGAAATGAAAAAGTAAAAACACTCATAGTGGGCGGTGTATTGACGATAGAGATATGCTCTCGCGGACTTTTTTTTGTAGTACTTTTCATGCTGAACAATTCTTACACTCATTGTATTTAGATATTTTTAACGATTTCCCAGCGTAAGCTTACAAAGCGCTCGGACGCCAGTTTCTTTTTTTTTTACTGTTTCACTGAAATCGTTACTGCTCGGCTTCCTTTGATCATAAATAAATTATTTTCTACAGAAATCCTCCTCGAGATATCCCTTACAGAATGGTGAAAACCGCATCAAGATCCATCCAGAGGTTGTCGAGATTACCCGTGACATCCAAGAATCGGGGACTTTGTTTTATACTAAGTAGAGATTATTATATTCTACAGTATTTAATGGAGCTCGGTTACTTGTTATGGCATTAAGGTGGTGCTCACAGTCTCAAAAAGGTTGAGGACACCTGGTTACATAGTTCCATCCTTGTCCGCGTAGCTCGCCTGCCTCTCACCCGGAGGCCACGGGTTCGATTCCCGGCTCCGTCAGGGATTTTAGAAACTGACGAGAGGGCTGGAACGGGGTGCATTCAGCCTCGTGAGGACAATTGAGTAGCTGTCTGACAGTGAGGCAGCGCCCTGATCACGAAAACCAAGATTAACGGCCGAGGGTACCCGATGCGCTGATCACACGTCACCGGTTTTCGTGATCAGGGCGCTGCCTCACTGTCAGAAAATTTTTCATAATACTTTTTTTTGGCGTATGGCTTTTAGTTCCAGGAGTGTCCGAAGACATGTTCGGCTCGCCAGAGTTTGTAGCTGCTTCTCTGCGGACACCCATGTGGTGAGCTACCACTTCTGTCACGTGTAGAGTGTTGTGTGGGAAGAAAAGTGTCAATTTAAGGACGAGGAATTGGACGGTAACGGCTGTGGCCTATAGTTAGGGACCAACACCGGCATTTGCCTGGAAGGAAGATGGGAAACCACAGAAGACCATCTTCAAGATTGCTGACGGGGGGATTCGAACCTCCTCTCCTCCCGGATGTGAACGACTGCCTGCAGCCACGCTGTAACGACCACGGATAACTCACCCGTTAATAATAACGTATTGATATTGGACATCCCTGAACATATTTATGACGAAAGCGATGAAGGCAATACAGTGTATTTAGAAAGTCCGGAACCATCTGACGGACACTAATAATAGTTGGTGTAGCTTGCTGCACTGCTTGTCTATTTCAAATTGGCCCGCGTGGAGAAGTCATAGGTTACACCGTTCGACAACAGAAGTTGACACCAGCGCAACGAGCCTTAGCTCAAAGGTGTTCATATACTGTAGCACACTGGGCGGGCTGGCACGCTGGCTTCACGCCGGCGTGCATCTGGCGCGGACGACCTTGCAGCGATGGTGGGGAAATATTATAAAATATAATATATTATGTTTGTCTCTCTCGCTTGGTTTCCCGTCTCACTCCCTCCCGTACTACCTTCGCAGTGTTATGGTTGATCGATCGAAAGTCAAACGGGATTCAGTAGATTGTAAATGTAAAAGGAAATTGAAAGAAAACGAAAAAAGGGAGGAGAAAACAATATGGGCGTAATTGTAATGCCTTAAATGAGTTCCATGAAATCTTATCAATACTTCCGACTATTTTAATGCTAAACACGTATTCTGCATGTACCGGTACGCGAAGAAACGCAATGTAGATGTGTCAGACAACCAAAGCATTGGACGAACAGTTTGTTTATTTACATTACGTTCGGTGTGCTAGCGATCCCAACTTGACTCGGTCAGACGCGCTGGCAGTCAGGGTAGGCAGCCCAGCCAACAGGGGAAAGAGCCTGCCGGCGTGCGGCAAAACATAGCTAACACGCCGAGCGTACAATAGTTGGACGCCTCTGCTCTAGTTATAACCAATTTCGAAGAAAATATTGAAGTTTTTTCGTGACCATTAATCTCACGATCATGAGCTACGAGACCTCCATATCTACGTGGAACCCGAACCATAGGACGTGATATTTCACTTCGAAAATCTCACATGCATTGGCCGGAAATCGAACCCAGTCCGCGTTGGTGAGAGACAAGCAGCTTGACCACTGCAGCATCACGCCCCCTAAGCAATTTCGGCCGCGTCAGTCGGTGTGAGGTGATTACAGTACAAAGTGAACAGTCGTGCCTCACAGCAGCCAGCTGTTGAGATACGCACACAAATTGTATTCCAACAGTTAAAAGTACAGTATATGTGCGCGCGTAACTGACGAATTCTGTAGACTATGTACAAAGATGTTTGCTAACTCGCTAACTCGTGCCTCGTTGGCATCGAGAGAGCGTGGATTTGAATCCCACCTCGGCCGTCCTGAAAATGGTTTTCGTGGGTTCCCATTTTCACCACCAGCTGAGAGGTTCCATTCAACAGATCCACGGTAGATTTTCTTCCAAAATCCTTTCCCTGGCCTATCCTGTAAATAAAATAAATGGGCATTGGCTGCGTTCATAATATTATCAATTCAAAAACTTGCTGACCATGTTGAACAGCTGAAGATAGATGATAATAATGCTATTGGTTTTATGTCCCTTTAAACAACTTTGGCTTTTAGAGACGCCGGGGTGCCGGAATTTTTGCCCGAAGGGGAATTTTAAGGTGCCGGTAAATCTACTGACACGACCCCCTTGCATTTGCGCACCCTCAAATGCCAGCTGACTGCGCCAGGATTCGATCCTGCAACCTTGGACACGCGCCAGTCGAAGATAGATGACTGTAGCTGTAGCGATAAGGCTTGGCCTTTAGAATGTAATGATGATAATAATAATAATGTTATTGGCTTTACATCCTTTTTACCGGGATGCCGGCATTTTGCCTCGAAGGGGATCTTTAACGTGCCAGTAAATCTACTGACGATGATAATGATGATCATGATGATGGTGAATTTAATTTCCATTTCAATTGATGTTCTTGTTAGACTCAACGGGGAGCTATAATTTTGCTCTGGAGGAGCACAATATGACACAAGTGTACATTTAAACATCTATAAATGCAAATCCACTGTTTCAGGATTAATTTCCGTGACTTAGGGCACAATAGTACATTATGCAACAAGCCTATAATGGCAAGTATAGGCGAGTTGTATGCGACTGTTTATGTTCGACGATAATTATATATATTTTTAGCCTACTTTTCACATTTTGCAAAAATGAGGAAAAAGTAGACTTATGAGATCGGGCAAATGTGTGTCTGTCTGTCTGTCTGTCCTTCTGTCTGTCTGTCTGGCTGTGTGTGTGTCCCCCCCTATCAACTCCTAAACGGCTGCAGCAATCGAAACAAAATTTGGTAGGAGTAAAGATCTATACCTGAATATCTCACGGCCATATTTGAAAATGATGTCAGTGCTACCAACTGCTAAAAAATCGCAATTGAAATTTGAGCTCCATGTTGGATATCTTGGAAAGTATGAATGGGAGCGATTTCAAAATTGGCACACGTACAGACCATAATATTTCAGTTTAATTTCCAGGAGGCTAAACATGGCAGTGTTGCCAAAATGATTATAAGCCTCCTGATAGGTCCAATTTTTAAATGCATATAACTTCTATACTATCAATTGGAATTCAACCAAATTTCGTATGTTGTATGTGTACATAACCAGATATGACTGAGCGTATTCTTAAGACCTACCAGGGCTGCCAACTGTTAATAAATGCTCCTAATTTTTTTTTTATCCAAATACCAATATATCAGAAAGTATGCAAGCCGACAGCTTTAAACTATGCACACGTATAGTACCTGACATTCTATATTAATTTGGAGTAACTTATATACGTCAGTGCTACCAACATGATTCTAAGCCTGCTGACAGGTCCAACTTTAAATACATGTAACTTCCATACTATCATTTGGATTTCAACCAAATTTCGTATGTGCTATGTGTACCATAACAGATATGACTATGCGTATTCTAAGGAGTAATCAGTGCTGCCAACTGTTAATATGTGCTGTCCCTATTTTTGTTACCCTAATATCAATATATCAGAAAGTATGCAAGCCAATAGCTCTAAACTTTGCACATGTATAGTACCTGGCATTCTAGACGAATTTGGAGTAACTAATATACGTCAGTGCGGCCAACATGATTCTAAGCCTGCTGATAGGTCCAATTTTAAAATGCATGTAACTTCTATACTAACTAATGGATTTCATTCAAAATTGGCACAACAATAGATCATATTATTTCAGATTATTTCTGACCAATACATGCATGACATTGTTGCCAACATGATTTTACGCGCGCTGTTAGATCCAATGTTTAACTGCATGTAACGTCCATGCTATTCATTGGAATTCAACCAAATTTTGTATTTTGTACCTTAAGAGACGGAACTAAGAATATATTCAGTCATCAGGGCTGCCAACTGTAGTGCTCTATTAGGATACATTATGCCAGGTATACTGTATTTCGAACTAATTGGAAATTTCGATATTAGCAACTTAATTTCGTCATTATTCTAGATAGGTTCATATTCTGTAGAATAATCATTGGCATGAAAAGTAGGCTGTATAGTTCTTCACGGAACTTCTTGTTTTATTTGCGAATTGACCACTTCGGATCACGCTACAATTTCATGTTTTCTTTGCCTGAAGTTTCCTCTTCCTCCAGTACTCCTTCATATGGGCGCTATGCTGTTTCTTCTGCTCATCCGTCCAGGCTCTTCCCTTCTTTGTGGTTCTTGTGACGTGAAACCCTTCCAAATTTTGAATTATGTACCGAAATGTTTCCCTGTTTGACATCTGAACTTCCTGGATGTTGGAATTTTCGAGATCTTTTCGAACTTCCTTAATCCATGTCGTTGTTGTCTTCTTGTTCCACAGGTAGTCGAATAACTGTTTGGTTAGTCTAGTTTTGTCCATTCTGTACAAGTGTCCAAGAAACGATAACCTCCTCTTCTTCATGGTCTCTGAGATTCTCTCCACATTTTTATAGACTTCATTGTTGCTCCGAAGTTTCCAGCCGGTTTCAGTCTGGACTGGGCCCATGATTTTCCGTAGTATTCTTCTCTCATCGAGAGGCATTCGCTGGCATACAGGCATTCTGTTTTTACTACCGTGTTGTAATGTTTTAGTTTGGCATTCCATGAGATGCATTTCTTGTTGTAGATGTTTTTAGTTAGCCCATAAGCTCTTTCCATTTTTGAGATACGATCTTCTACAGCAGCTTTCTCTAGGCCGTTCTCTTGTATGGTTTCACCGAGGTATTTGAACTTTTTCACCCTCTGAATCCGTCCAATCTCTGTTTCAAGGAATTGTGGTCCATGTTTGTCATTCATCATGAACTTGGTCTTCTCTTTCGAGATCCTAAGTCCTGTCTTGCTAGCGATCTTTTCTAAGAGGTTGATCTATATGGCCGCTTCTTCTAGGTTTTCTGAAAGTATCGCAAAATCATCAGCGAAAGCCAAGCAATTGACTTTGATTCCTCCCGTTTTTCGTCCTAGGCAGATCGGGGCTATCTCTTGATTTTCAAGTTCGGAATTCCAAATTCTCACAATCCTCTCGAGGACACAGTTGAATAGTAATGGTGATAATCCATCTCCCTGTCGCACACCTGTCTTGATTTCAAATGACTGAGACAATTCTCCCATGAACTTCACCTTAGAAGTTGTGGCTGTTAACGTTTCTCTGATAATATTGGCCAGTTTGGTTTTGACTCCAAATTCTCTAATGATCTTATCTAGGGTCCCTCTGTCCACCGAGTCGAAGGCTTTTTTGAAGTCAATGAATGAAACCACTATACTTTTGCCGTTCAGCGCTCTGTGGCGAATTATTGATTTCAAATTTAGGATTTGTTCGGCACAGGAGCGGCCTCTCCGGAATCCACCTTGGTATTCTCCAAGTTGCTTATCTAGGATTCCTTCTATTCTATTCTATTCAGAAGTATCCTTGAGAGGATTTTGTAAGTGACTGGGAGTAGCGACACGCCTCTGTAGTTGTTAACATCTTGTTTGTTCCCTTTCTTATGGAGTGGGTGGATCAGCGCTGTTTTCCATTCGTCTGGTAGCTTTTCCGTCTCCCATATTTGTTGGAAGATATGGTGCAGGTCGTCTAGGATTTCCAGTTCTGCCCACTTCAACATTTCTGCTGATATGGAGTCTTTCCCGCTTGCCTTGTTGTTCTTGAGACTTTTCAGGGCTTCCTTTATTTCTTCTTTTGTTGGTGGCATATCATCTTCTGAGTTTATAGGATGAGTCTGAAATTCTAGTTTGTTGGTTGGATGCGGGCAGTTGAGGAGTTTCTCAAAGTATCTGGCTAATATATTGCAGTTTTCTTGATTGTTCAGTCCAATTTTTCCTTCTTCGTTTTTGAAACTTATACTTGGAATTTGGTATCCTCTAAGCTTGTCCTTGAAGGTTTGGAAAAAATCTCTGGTGTTATTCTTAGCGAAGTCGTCCTGGAGGTTTTGTAACTTTGCATTCTCAAACGATCGTTTGGTCCTGCGGAATACCCCTGATGTTTCTTTCCTTTGGGTTCTGAATTGTTCCAAATGTTCCGTATCTCTTGAACATTTCCACTTTCTCCATGTGTCGGATCTCTTTTCAAGTGCTTTCTCACATTCTTCATTCCACCAGATTGTACGTTTCCTCTTTGCCAGTCCGAATGTTTTCTTAGCGGCTTCATTGATCTTTGTACAAAGATGTTGCCAGGTCTTTGTTCTAGAAGAGCGGATTTCTTCTCTGAAGTTATTTATAATATCACCATTGATGTTCATTCGATTGGTGTTGTATTTTTTCAACTTAGGTGGATCCTTCTTTTGTTTTGGTGGAAGAAAACGTATTTTAACTTAGGAGAGATAGTGATCAGAGTCAAATTTACCATTTCTAATCAGTTTAACATTCATCATCTCCCTAGTATTTGTCCTTGATATTGCTACATGGTCTAATTGGAATTCTCCTAGGTTGGGATTTGGAGATACCCATGTCTTTGCTTTTCTTGGAAGTTTCCGAAAATGAGTCGACATGAGATTCAACTGGAAGATTTTGCAGAGTCCAAGGAGCCGTTCGCCATTCTTGTTTGTCCTCCTGTGTGCTGGATAGTCTCCTACTTTATCTCTGTATTTTCTTTCTGTCCCTATTTGTGCGTTGAAGTCTCCCAGAAGGATTTTTACATGGTTCACAGGTATCCGAGTGATTTCTGTTTCTAAGAGGTCCCAGAAGTCATCGACTTTCTGTGGGTTCCTCTTGTTGTCTTCGTTGATAGGAGCATGGCAATTTATGAGAGTATAATTCCTGTTTTTGCACTTGATTGTCAATAGGGATAATCTCTCAGATTTAGATGAGAAGTCTGTGACCCTATCCACTATGGTTTTGTTTATGTAGTGAACCCATGTACCATTGGTTCAAGGGGTCGAATCCATGTATTATGGTAAAAAGAAGGAAGGAAATATACAGTCTTCAGTGCAACATAGAAAGATTTTATACGAGAGGGCGAGCATAACGTTGTGTAAGAATTAGGGTCCAGGTGGCCAGGAAATGATATCATGCATGACGCATAGATAAGGAGCCGGTCATGAATATAATTAGAACGAGTGGAACTTTCCGTCGGAGTGACTGCGAGCATGTTTCGGAAATTGCTCTTACGTTGCAGGAAAATGGCATCGTCGCAGTTGTGCAAGAAGAAGAATAATTAGATTTAAGCCATTTGCAAGAATAAAATTAATAAAAGAAATACAGCATTGTGAATCATTTCGGAATAGAGATTTTTGTGTGCAGAAAAAGATTTTAATAATTGCCTAGGAAAGAAGTGCAAACGTGGCCATACGTCATTAAAAGTTCCCCGAGACCCGAGGAGGTGGGGATTAAAAATCAACTGTAACACCCACATATCTGAAGACCAAATTTTATTTAATATCTCAGAATTGCACGATCGATTTTCTTGCGCAAGGAAATCAGTTTACGTTTAGAAAACAAGCTTTCCAGAGATATAATTTTTAAAAGTGTGCGACCATTGCTTCAAAAGTTGGTTATGAAAAAGACGTAGAATTTATCTTTTTGTCGCCGATTTGTATAAAAGTCCTGGCCGTGCCAGACAAATCATGCAGTACTTACCAGACCTCGAGAGGTCGTGATACTCTGTATCACCAGCGTGCACCCGAAGGGAGTGGCCGAGAAGTATCATCATAGTATCGCCGTGTGAAGACTTAGGGAAATCCTAATACAGGATTTAGTTCCGCCAGTATCAGTCTTATAGTGAAAAGTTCAGTATTACAGTCAAAGTAGGCTGCGAACTTAAAAGAACAGGCGATAGGTCTTCAAATAACAGTTCATTTAAACGACCGAAAGTATCGTAACGTTTTGAAGTACCATAATAGCGAAACATACATTCTATAAATGTTAAAGAACCCGATCAGGGTCGGACAAAATAAGGGCCGCATAGTATTCTGGAACGATAGGAATTAGAGAACAGAATACTCAGAAGGGAGAATTAAATTCAAGACGTTGTTTCAAGGAAACAAACGAACTATAAAAAGCACTAAGTTACGAGGAGCATTAGAGGCTAGAAAATAATAGGTCACCGATAGAGTATTTGGGAGACCGTGAACAAGACAGACTTTCGCTAGACAAGCTAAATAGTGTCTAGATAAAAGCAATTTCGAGCTAATAATAATAATAATAGCCGATCGTCAGGAAACCGGATTTGAAGAAGTACCATTCCAGGGAGGGGTAGAGTGTTCGAGACTTTCATATTCTGGTCAGATAGGAAGCCGACATCTACTAGTTTCACCCTTGGAGACGGGGAATCAAGAAATCACGTGTGCAAGGCCTAATCAAAGCCTCAGTGATTAGAATCAGTGTAATGTAAATATATAAAATTTGTGTTAGTATAGTAATTTTTCAGTGATTTTATTGTGTATAATAGAAGAATACAGAATTGTATTTTAAAATGCTACCAGTGTTTAAGGGATATAAGTTATATGTGTGTCAAGAAATGTCAGTGTATGAAATGGAATTGAGCAAGATGGCTTAATCACAAATAGTGGGCGAAATGAAACATCGTTGGAAAGTACGGTCGGGGACCGTCAGAGCATGTAAGTAACCATTTTCATTATGTTATGTGTTGGGAAGTATTTGTGTACAATCCCCCTGAGAATGAGAAATAGGGATGTTTTTGAATAACAAATAACAGAATAAGAGCGCGATCTGAACAAATAAAAAATTGAGAAATTATAAAATGATTAAGTGAAATGAATAAATCCCTTAGAGGAAATGTATGAAATAAAATATCAGTGTATTTGATAAATGTTATGGAAGCAAGCGTAATAATAATAATAATAAAAATTATATAAATGAAGATTTAGTTGAATTATTTGAGAGTAGTAGCTTTTGAGCTCCGGTAAAAGTATAAATACATGTTGTGGATACATGTTCTTAAAGTATAGCGATTATTGTCACGGGAGAGGATAAATATAAAAATTGAGATGTAGATCAAATGTTGATTTTGGATTTATCAGTTCTTTGGAAGACGCTTGGCCTTAAAGTAAAGTATAGCGCAATGTAGCGCATTAAAGTAAATTGTCGCGCTAGGAAGGCGTTGAACTTAAATATACTTGGTAAATTAATTAAGAGGGGCAGTTGATTGCGGTAATTGAGCTATGATAAGTCCTCCATATAGTGATGTGGATCACGAGGCCATGTGTGTTATTTTATTATAAAAGGGTGCGAATTTATTGTATTATGAGCGCAGGTTAGACAGAGGTCGCCCTAAGTCGCGAATTGTATAAGTCCTCCAGTATGGGATTGGTTCCCGAGGCAGTGAAAGAATCGAACCAAGGTTCGTTTGTGTGAAGCCCCTAAATATTGTTGTTGTATTGAATTAATCTTACCCATCAATGAGGACACTTCATAATTAATAAATGCCAAGGTTACGAAAGTGGTCTATGAACCTAAATAATGTTGTTAAAATAAATGAAAGAAACGCCAGGTCTGTTCAGAGAACTGTGTATAAGAAATAGCTGTTTTAAAGCAGAGTGTAGCCGTCCCGTGTGGGCGAGACTTGGGGTCGTGCTCCTGGACAATAAATCAAGCTGAGTGTTACGGTCCGACCCTTACTATTAACGAAAGTGTGGTAGGTCGGGTGACCGTCTGTTTGAAGTAATAATACACCATGAGTGTTTAGAGTCTGTTAATGACCCGGGATTCGAACCGAGGTTCTTGTAGATGAAAGTTACCGCTTGCAAGTTCAGATCGTTGCTTTCTTATGAGATGATGGTCTTTTAAGACAAATAATAATAAATATAAATCCCTAATGTAATGGTATATTGATGTATGATTTCGCGAGTTCAGTGAAGACAATTAGATTTCGGGAGTGATCATAATTTTTGACATTTGTTCAAGTAGTCTTCTATAACTCGGGAGTACACAAGTATTTTTCCCAATCACTGTAGTGAATTTGTAGCTTGAGAGAGGTGGTAACATGAGAACATTGTGAAAAGCCCAAAAATTTAAGTAATGGAGTAACAATTACTTTAAATAAGATTATATATTGTTTTGATTATAAGAAACTCATAAAATAGATATTGAGATGTGTAAAGAATAACACAGTTTATAGTGGAAATTATCGAGCCATTGGAACTCGTGATTGTATTGAATTTTAAAAGGGATACTTTATGGAAGTGAAAAGAATTATCAGTTTGTTGGTTTGTAGGAAACCATGTATTTTAATACAACATTTGTTTGATTTTATGTATTCCTTGTTCACTCTGAACAAGTTAGAATGATAGGTCAGTAGTTTATTTGTTTAATTTGTTTGTAGCGCCATATATTTGGTTAATGAAATGTTTTATAATAGGAGTTGATTTTGTTTTTATTTTTGGAAGTGTATCCTCTATTTAATCCAAAATGCGTAGGTCACAGAGTGGGAGAACATACCATAACCCCGAAAATCCCGATTTGAGCATTGCTGGCATACTGTGATTTGCATATTTCTTGCTAAAAGGGCACAATAGAAGGCAGTCCCAAGGAGAGGGGTGTTAGCCATTATCTTTATTGCTGGCTTTCCTTTGAATACTTGTAGGCCTAGTGAGTGCTTTGTATCCATGATGTGGTCATCTAGGAATCTGGTCTCTTGTACAGCCAAAATCTGGATTTGTTGGTCGTCCAGGAGCTTTTCCAATTCTTTCTGTTTTCCGACTCGCAGGAGTGAGTTGACGTTAATGGTCCCGATGAAGTATTTCCTCTTGAATTTCAATTTGGAAGGTTTTTCAAGACGCTCCGACTCATCTTGTATGCAGGTGGTGGGACACCCCAGAATCCTAGGTCCCGATGCATTGCCTACTGCAATGGTGGATTTCTCTTTCAAGTTACCACCTGGGGTAGTGCTCTCATTTAGCGACATTTCCATTCTGCATATGGAATTGTGTTGTGTAGGTGTAGGAAATAAAATTCCGAAATAAGATCGGATTGTTAGTCCGAAATGATTGTTTTTTCGTGGTTTACTCCACTAGGTTCTTCCGCTCTCTCTACCGTTGGGAACTGAAATTCTTCATCCGCCTTTGAGACCGTTGACCATGTTTCACCCTCCTCCTTTCTCTCCATAACTATCTGTCGAGATTCTGTCGGTTGAAATTCCTCTTCTTGGGAATTGTGTGGGCTCAGCATTTAATCTCTACCCAATAACGAATCCCAAAGCTTTGAAACATTGTTAATCCTGAAGTAGCACTAACAGATAGCGCACAGATACTATGTTGGATCATTTTGTTATTTTGGTCAAATAACACAAATAGGAAGTTACAAACACTCTAAAATTAAAATGTACCGTATAATCAACTAGTTATTCTTCATATTCGATGCGTATAGAATGTTAACGGAAGGAAAATCAATTGAGTCCCAAATAGAACGGTTATGACATCTCGCGGAAAAGTTTCGCGTAGGAATTCCATTTACTGGATAGAGAGCTGGATTATAATTTCCGTGGAACTAATGTCATACGCCTGCTTCCTCCATGTCGTTCTGGTGTGTTTATGTCAACAACAGCATTCACTAAAATTGTCGGCGAAATCTTACGAATGTGTAGAAATTGCAAAACTTTTATTAATTTACTTAATAACTTAACTTTTTTTTTACAGATTCAAACATCAAAAAGTCGAGCTCAAATCCATCACCTCAACAAGGTATCATATTAAAGATCATTAAATTAGAAATGTCCTGTACTAAAGCTGAGAAAAAATATGTCCCTATTCAAAAACTGAATATGAAGAAAAGAAAATAATATTTTGAATTGTTGCATTTTTTGAAAGAATATGTTATATTTTGGTATACGAGTGTGTGGGAGCCCTACCAATCAATTCTAACGAACAAATTGGAGATAATGCAAAGGAAAGTTGCAAGATTCGTACTTGGCAAACTCTCCCAAAACTGATACTGTCTCTGACATGTTCAAGTCATTGTGTTGGGAATCCCTACACAGCAGAAGACATAAAAGAAGACTCCAGGAGATATACAAAGCATACACGGGGGAACCGGCCTGGAATGAATTGCGAAACAGAATGCATGAGCCAGTTTATTTGGGTAGGAGAGATCACGCATACAAAATTAGGCCCAAAATTCAAAAAACAAAATATATAAACAGGGGTATTCAAGCATGGAATGAGTTACCTGAAGAAGTTTTAGAACCTTTTCCTAACAGTTTAAATGTTTTCAAGAAGAAATTAAATGTTTCATTCAGGGAACGCAGAGACACTATGGAGAGAAATTGAGATATACAGCATGAAAATATCTTGTTACCACCAGGTTTTGCCTAACTGTAACTATAAATAATACCAGTAGTGATAAACTAATAGATTTCGTTGGGAGACTCGTAACCACTAATGCTAATTGTTACTTGAAAGAAATATTGAAACAAATTCATTAAGGTAGTTGCTAGGAGTTCTCAAAAATTGCCAATTGTTTTTACAAAAAAATGGGCTCCTCTTAAATTGTAAATTTACAATTCTTTTGGCACAACTGTCTTTATTTAGAATCTAGTTACCAAAAAAGAAAAAACAAGAAGTTCCGTGACGAACTAAAGAGCCTACTTTTCTAAAAATTTAAGATTCATGCCAATGATTAATCGATATGGATCTATCTAGAATAATGACGAAATTAAGTTGGTAATATCGAAATTTCTAATTAGTTCGAAATACTGTATACCTGGCATAATGTAGCCTAATAGAGCACTACAGTTGGCAGCCCTGGTGACTGAATATATTCTTAGTTCCATCTCTTAAGGTACAGAATACAAAATTTGGTTGGAGTCCAATGAATAGCATGGACGTTACATGCAGTTAAACATTGGATCTAACAGCGCGCGTAAAATCATGTTGGCAACAGTGTCATGCATGTATTGGTCAGAAATAATCTGAAATAATATGATCTATTATTGTGCCAATTTTGAATGAAATCCATTAGTTAGTATAGAAGTTACATGCATTTTAAAATTGGACCCATCAGCAGGCTTAGAATCATGTTGGCAGCACTGACGTATATTAGTTACTCCAAAGTAATCTAGAATGCCAGGTACTATACGTGTGCAAAGTTTAGAGCTATTGGCTTGCATTCCTTCTGATATATTGATATTAGGGTAACAAAAATAGAGACAGCATTTATTAACAGTTGGCAGCCCTGGTTGCTCTTAAGAATACGCATACGAAATTTGGTTGAAATCCAAATGATAGTATGGAAGTTACATGTATTTAAAGTTGGACCTCTCAGCAGGCTTAGAATCATGTTGGTAGCACTGACGTGTATAAGTTACTCCAAATTAATATAGAATGTCATGTACTATACGTGTGCATAGTTTAAAGCTGTCGGCTTGCATACTTTCTCATATATATTGGTATTTGGATAATAGAAATTAAGAGCATTTTTTAACAGTTGGCAGCACTGGTGGTTCATAAGAATACGTTCAGTCATATCTGGTTATGTACACATACAACATACGAAATTTGGTTGAATTCCAATTGATAGTGTAGAAGTTATATGCATTTAAATATTGGACCTATCAGTAGGCTTATAATCATTTTGGCAACACTGACATGTATGGCCTTCGGGAAATTAAACTGCAATATTATTATCTATATGTGTGCCGATTTTGAAATAGCTCCCATTCATACCTTCCATGATATCCAACATGGAGCTCAAATTTCAATTGCGATTTTTCAGCAGTTGGTAGCACTGACATCATTTTCAAATATGGCCGTGAGATATACAGGTATAGATCTTTACTCCTACCAAATTTTATTTCGATTTCTCCAGCCGTTTAGGAGTTGATAGGGGACACACACACACGCACACACACACACACAGCCAGACAGACAGACAGACAGACAGACAGACAGAAGGACAGACAGACAGACAGACAGACAGACACACATTTTCCCGGATCGATCTCATAAGACTACTTTTTCCTCATTTTTGCAAAATGTGAAAAGTAGGCTAAAAACAACAACAAGAAGTTTGGTTTAAAATCATGGAATTTTTCTTAAGACGTATATGAATACTTTAAGATACCTGCTCCATTTGCTCAGTGGTCAAAGTAATGGCGTAGCCTACGTAGCTGGAGGTCGCGGGTTCGTGAAATACATTAGTAAGGAATTTTAATTCTCCAACTTCCATGTAAATGGCTTCCTGTACAATACCTGGCCTGATAGCTGTAGGCTTGCATTTTTCAACAATAGGCTACACTCGTGAAAATCCAATCCGAGAGACTAATCTAAAACTACAGCTCATCAATACCCCTCTCTCCCCTGGCAATAAGTTTCTCAGATATTGCTTCAAACCCAACGTTGCCAGATCACTCAGTAAAATTATATCAGTGATGAATGGGAAGCTTGTTATTGCCTTTGAGATGCCTACCGAGCGCTTGTGTTTGTGTAACTGCTTATATTTACAACTTTGGCTATGCGCGCTGTCACAGCGAATAGACAATGCACACTTGAATAAATCCTAAACATTATCATTTCACGGCAGTCACCCTGAAATACTGTCTCTCAACATGTATAGTCAGGGGTATTTATACCTAGTGTGAATCCCGTGATGATGATAGTATGATAGTGATAGGAACACGCGTGATCTCAGTGATGTGTGGATGGGATAGACTACTGGATTCAAGTTAAGATATGTTCGGATTATATAAGTGTGCTGTACCTCCGAACAACATTTCTTTTTACTGTTAATAGTTTCCATTTTACAGGCTTTGGAATGTCTCGATACGTTTCATTGAACAAAAACAGGCTCATTTCTCATCAACGCGTGTACAAAGCCCATTCACAGCAAAATCCGAACAGCAGCTATTGTAAGTTAGGCTCCTACATTATTGTCTACCTCCCTCTCCAGTTGAAATTAATAATAAGACATTTCCTAAATTATTCTCTACATTCCTTCATCACTCTAAAACAAATGGCGAAACAAGACGAAAGTAACGACAACGAAACCAGCTCTCGCTAGATTCTGTGGAGTAACGTAACAGCTGATGGACTTGACACTGCCTTCAAATAATACTTTACTAAATAAAATGAAACTACAGTACTATCCAATGAAGTCATTCAAAGTTAGACAATACGGTGACAATTCTCCGCTCTGGAGTTAATCGTTCCCGGTCTCATCGGCCTTTTCAAATGTTCTCTTTCTCGTAACTGACTCAATAGCCTATTCCAGTCAGTACTGCAGCTAGTTGTATCAGTATTTCAGTGTACACCTCTTGGTGTAGCGGCTAGAATTCTTGGCTCCACCCCGGAGGTCCGGGTTTGATTCCCGGCTCTGCGAAGATTTGTAATTCTGGTCTGAGGGCTGGAATGGGGTTCACTCAGCTTCGTGAGGCAAAACTGAGAAGAGGTGGGTTTGATTCCCACCTCAGCTTTCATGGAATTGAATTTCAGTGGTTTCCCACTTCTACTCCAGGCAAAACTAAAACATTCCCAGTATGTTTTACCTCCATTAGGCGGGTTTCCAATGGTAACAAATGTAACCTCCAATGACTACCAACAATTCTTGGTTGTTCTATTCTGTTTCACTCATTTCATGTTGCTAGTAATGTTTATAAACAATTCTGAATGATTTACAAATTAAATTCTGTAACCACGGATTCTGAAAATTGAAATTATGTGATGGGTGAATGGATGAGTGGGTCAGCGGGCGAGTGAGTGAATGGTTGAGTGATAAATTGAGTGATTGGTTGAATGAGTGAATAAGTGAATGGGTGAGTCAATTCATGAGCGAGAGGGTGTCTGAGTGAGTTAGTGGGTGAGTATGCGAGTGTTCAAATGAGCGAGAGGATGACTGGCCGAGTGAGAGGAAGGGTGATTTTGAGGGTGGGTGAGTGGGTGAGTGAACAGGTGGGCGAGTGAGCAGGTGGGCGAATGAGCAACTGAGAGGTTGGGTGAGAGTGTGAGCAAGTGGGCAGGTGGGCGATTGAGAAAGTGAGCAGGTGGGCGAGTGGGAAAGTGAGCAGGTGGGCGAGTGAGAAAGTGAGCAGGTGGGCGAGTGGGAAAGTGAGCGGGTGGGCAAGTGGGTGAGTGAGCGAGTGTGTGGATGGGTGAGTGAGCCAGGCGTGGATCTAGAGTTTGGCTTTGGGGGGGGGGGGGGGGGAGGTCAGAGAATCGAAATTGTTAATAAAAATGGTATCACTATAAACGCAATCACAAAATAACCAAACGTACAAAAACCAGACCAATTTTTTTGCAAGCTACATGGGTAGAAATTTGATGCGTTTAGCGCACCAAAAATATTCGTACACATTGAAAGGTGTGTTTTGCGACTTTTACATCGAGCTTCCAGAAAAGTATCAAGGTACGTTACAGTTTCGGCAAGTCGATTTGGTACCGACAAAGGGAGAAAGTCACGGCTTAAATTGCAAACCAAGCTTGCAGTTTGGACATCGGCAAAATGTTTTCGTGCGAAAAAAAAAGCCCCAAATTCCTATCCGTGCATAGCTGCACATTCATCGTGACATCACTATAAACATCGATTCGGTAATCACAAGGTTTGCTAAACAAACTAGACGAGTTGATTTTGTTATATAAATAAACGCTTTTATTTAACAGGTATGAAGTTGTAAATATGTACAGTTGTAACAGAAATAATAATTCCAATAAATATATTTTCAGTAATGAATAAAATGAAAAAAAAAAACTGTTTTTCAGTTAAAATTCGTTAAGTTTTATTTGTCTAGTTATTGTGTTTTTTCTTTTTTTGAGTTTGCAAAAAAAATTGGTCTCCGTTTGAGGGGGGGGGGTCATGACTCCCGTGACCCCCTCCCCCTTGAATCCGCCCCTGGAGTGAGCGGGCGGGTGGGTGAGTTGATGAATGAGAAAATATTTGAGTGTATGAATAAGCGAGAGAGTCAGTGAGTGTGAAAATGAGTGCAGTGGATCGGCAACCCTGCCTTTCTACTTGAGTGTCATAGGTTCAGATCAAAACTGTTTCCCATTTGAAAAATCAATGCAGTATTTTTTCTCGGAAGTTAAATTTTTGTCACAGTATCTTTGCCATAGTTTGGGATGAGGCGGTGTCTTTTGATTGCGCGATTGAAGGTTCATCCTGTAGACGTCTGTAATAAAATCGCGGCAGATAACATAGGCTCGATCTTTTGCCCTCTGTTAGAGAACTTGGTTTCTGTTAAAAAGCAAAACTAATTGATCGCTTGTGAAGAGCGCGGGATCGGCGAATGCTTCGCCATCATAAAATGCTATTTGATCTGCGCCGCAAACATATAGGCTAATTATCGATGGCTATCAGTCACTTGTTTACCGGTATCCACTAACAACTACATATAACAAGACTGTGTGCTTAACTTGGCGATGCCAGCTTCTCTACTACTTGACTAGGATTACTTTAAATTCTTGGGAAAGTGAGCTTAATGTTAATGAATGAAAAGAAAAAAATGCAATGTCTTGTGTCAACATTATTTGTACAGAACATTGACGTGTCTACTCCGTAATCTCAAACGGGAAGACGCCATCAAAATGATGACGCTTCTTAGAAGGGACTGGTGCTCCTTTCGGCATTCATTTTACCTTAGATTAATAGGGAATTCACTTTTAATAATTTTTTAAATTAATGATTTGCTCGTGTGTGCACCTTGTATTTGGTGCTACATGAGCATGTTTGATGATGATTTGTTTAGTTGATAGTTGGTTTAATAGTTGTAAGTTATTTAGTTGGAACGGAGATTAGCCGTGGCTTCTTGGACTGCAGAGTGCATTGCACATGGCTCATTGGCACGTTTGATTAGATGGTATTCAACAGCAGCATCGGTTTTGTAATATTAATAATAATATTAATAATAATAATAATTATTATTATTATTATTTTACGTGTCTCGCCTTGGGAAAAATAGTTGTTGGCGCGTCCAGAAGAATGGACTACCTCAAGGTAGCGTCTTAGCACCACTGCTTTACAATGTATACACCAATGACAAGCTCAGAACCGCAGCACCAGGCGATTTATTTATGCAGATGATACTGCAGTAACTTAGCCGTGCAAGGTCGTGGCTTTGAAGATGTAGAACATTCTCTGTCCTGTGCTTTAGAAGAACTTGGTCCATAGTATCACAGAAATAATTTGAAGCCAAATCCAGCCAAAACGCAAGTCTGTGCCTTCCACCTGCGAAATAAGGAAGCCAAGAGGACACTGAACATTAAATGGCAAGGTGAAACAATCCTTCATTGTTTTACACCAAAATATCTTGGTGTCACCCTCGATCGAACTCTGTCTTTCAAGCGACATTGCTTGAACACTAAGAGTAAAGTATCTGCACGAAATAACATAGGCTACTAAGATGCCTAACAGGAAGGACATGGGGTGCTCAGCCCACCACTCTCGGAACTTCAGCCCTTGGACTGAGCTTCTCAGCTGCTGAATATGCAGCACCAGTTTGGTTTTCTTCTCCACATTCCAAAGAGGTGGATATAGCTCTGAATGAGACTTCCAGGATTGTGTCTGGATGTCTTAGACCACCATCACTTCAGACGATCTACCCTCTTCTTGAAATTTCTCCATCTCACGTCCGAAGAATGGTAGCTGCAGCATCTGAGAAGAAACGGCAAGAAACCGATTCAAGCCATCCACTTTTCGGTCAACAACCAGCCCGACAGGGACTTAAGTCCAGAAACAGATTTTTGAGGGGAGTAACAGCCCTCGAAGGCTAACAAGAAGCTGCCCGTGTGAAGATATGGAAGACAGAAATCAAAGACCCAATTATTCCTCTATCAGAAAAAATGGCGCCTGGTCACAACTTGCCATATGGAACTAGGCAATCATTGAACAGGCTGAGGGCGAAGCTTTCATGCTGCAAGAACAATCTAAGAAAATGGAACATGCTCGTCAACAATGATGAGCTTTGCGAATGCAGCATGTTACAAGATCCAGAACACAATCTGATCTGCACCTTGATGGAGGACATATGTTCAAAAGACGATCTTATGGCTGCAAATGCTAATGCTATAACTGTTGCTACTTAGTGGCAAAATGTAATTTGATTCGGAAACGGGAAATAAATAAATAATTATTATTGACAAAAACTTTCATTTTTGATACCTACCACAAATCCACGATACCCTAGTTTAGAAACACTAAAGAAGACCTCCGAATGCTCCAAATCAATACCGACGACGTATTGGACTGGTATCCCTTCCGCCGAAATATAGTGACGAACGAGCTTAACTGAGTCTTGCCTCCAAAAACAACAACATGGTGCCCCTTGGGCAGAGGAACGCAAGCAGGCTCATTCTCAAAGGATGAGGGAATTCTTGGCACGGAAGAAAGCCAAATGTAACAATAAAATTGTGTAATTAAGACGAATCTTGCCAAGAGGTGAGAATAATATTAAAGCTCTTACTTGCGTTAATCAGAATTATTACAATCAATAGATCGTACAGTGGCCATCTAGAAATTTCAAAATAAATTAATACATTTCGATATCCTAGAGCTATAATAACGAAATTTAGTAATGAAATAGAACCTTATAAGTCGCTTCGAATGCCCAAAGCAAAAGACCAGTGACTCCATAGATTCAAGATGGCAGCTAGGTGTGTTTTAAGTTTAAAACTTAGTTACTCCAGTTGTTATTGCAAAACTTGGTAGAGGAGGAGTGTTAAATAAGAGGCGTCAGCAGGGTTAGTGATAAATTTAACACATTGATTATGGGACAGAGCTGCCATCCTGATGTTTCAAAAAAATGTTCTATGTTTTAGAACTACAACTACTAAAATTAGTGGTAAGGTAGAAATCGATACGAATTATCGTATGCCCAAAGGAATATAACAGCGACTTTAAATATGCCAGATGGTGGGCGGGCGTAGTATTGAAACGCAATAGTGAATCATTCGGAATGTAATTGCGCAATTAAAATTAAAGTTAGGAAGAAAGAAGTACCATATAAGGGACCTTCCTGAAATAAGTCAAACGAATAATACATTGAATACAACGTGAGGTGGCCATCTTGAAAATATAGAATATGATCATCAATATCTCAAAGAGAGCCGGCCGCGTGGTGTTGGGGTAGCGCGCTTGCCTCTCGCCCGGAGGCCCCGGGTTCGATTCCCGGCTCCGTCAGGGATTTTAAAACTGACGTGAGGGTTGGAACGGGGTGCACTCAGCCTCGTGAGGACAATTGAGTAGCTGTCTGACAGTGAGGCAGTGCCCCGACCACGAAAACCAAGATTAACGGCTGAGGGGACCCGATGCGCTGATCACGCGTCACCCCAATATCTGCAAAGTTTCACTGCACTCGGATGGTTAAATCGCGAGAAACGTCCATTTAAATATTTATACATCGCGTCGCCGCCATGTTTGATTTTTGCTCACCAGGTTACTGAAAGTCCTATAGGTGAACTTATGTTCATAGCTTCTATGAACATAAAGACATTTCAGCTTGATTGCTGTAAAAGATTCGTAGATATTGAGAACCGTCTAAATATTTCCGATGCTCGCCATTTTGGATTGTTATATGTATAGGCCATACAGTTATGTACCATTAAAGGGAAATTATTGCGTAGGTTCATTACTCCAACTTTCACTTCGATCGCATGATTAGACTACGACTCAAGAAATAAAAACTTAATTTTAAAATTTCGCACAGCCGCCATCTTGAGGTTATGTAAACAATTGGACTAAATTAGATGCCAGTGAATTAGAATATGTATAATTATTTACTGTACCACATTTCACTACGCTCAGAGAGTTAAATCACAAGAAAAGTCTATTAAAATGTTTCAAATTCGCTTGCCCGCCATGTTCGTTTTTTACTTTGCAGGTTTATGAAAGTTACATAGATAAACTTGTACCAGTGCCCTTTATTAGCGTACACAATTTCAGGGTAATATCTGTAATCGTTTCGGAGATGTGGAATGCCAGTGAAATATTTCGCACAGCCGCCATTTTGAGGTTATGTAAACAATTGAACTAAATTAGACGCCAGTGCATTACAATGTGTATAAACATTTGCTGTACCAAGTTTCATTACGTTTGGAAGGTTAAATCACGAGGAAAGTCTATTTAAAAGTCTCAAATTCGCTTGGCCGCCATGTTGCTTTTGTAGTTACCAGGTTTTTGAAGGTCTCATAGGCGAACTTCTAGTAGTGCCATTTATCACCGTACACAATTTCAGGGTGATATCGGTAATAGTTTCGGAGATACTGAATGCTGGTGGGAAATTTCGCACAGCCGCCATGTTGGATTGGTGAGACACAATAAAACTTTAAGGGCACGGTCAAGGTCACCCAGAATGGTGCTTTGACCTTACCGAGTTTCATTGAAATCGCTCCAGCCGTTTAGAAATGATTAGGGGGGGGGGACACACAAACACACACATGCACACACAGACACACGGCTAAAAGGTGATCTCATAAGCCTATTTTTTTCAAAAATGAAAATAGGCTAAAAATATAACAGTGGGAAACATGGATTTGAAAGTTTTGAAATAATTTTGGGAAATGAAATTCACTGTCCAAGTCTGCTGTTCATGTTAATTGGAACTCTGTATTATTTGATATCGTAGTAAATATCAAGATTTATATATCACCAACGAAAACAGAGAAAGATAAACGTAAATTTGCCACCAATCACGTTATAAACAAGTCACATAAGTCAGTGAACACATACTTCCGACTCTAAGAATAAATGTAATTACAGATTGTCATTGGTTCCCGCAGAATATAAACGTGAGTTAAAATGGTTTTATTCCTATTCCCTCAATATTACGACTATCTGGCTTGTAAAGAACGAATTAATCAACGATAGATAGTTATCCTGACAGTTTTGGCACAAACAGGGGGTAACGGTAGATCGTTAGCTCGAACGTCTAAGGGTTAATATCGACAATCCACTATTTATTACAGTCACAATAATGAAACGCAGCAAATCTTTAGTCCCACATAAAAGACTTTCACTGCAGAGGGTGCAAGATAAAGGATTCCATATACTCAAGATGGTGGATGGGCGTACTTTTCTTATGTTTCAATCAATTCCTCTGGATGAAAGAGCGGAATTACATGAAACTTAGTAAATGGGTATGCAACACTTAACGGTCATCACAAGAACAATCAATTAAACTCCTTGATAAGGGCATGGAGTTATAACTATAGACTACCCATTTATTTAGGTGAAAGTAGGCTACATGTTCCTTACTGAACATCTTGTTTCAAATAAGTGATTACACGAGTAATTTACTTGAAAATGAATACAAGGCTCCTCTGCTCAAATATAGACACAGGGGAGTCAAAAATTATAAGATATGATTGGAAATAGGCTACTAAGTCTCCGATTCTTGGATGTAACGGTAATCTAGCGAGCCACTGGATGGATTTAAATGCGATTTTCACTATTCTGTAAATGATTTCTCGAGGATGGTTTCTATAGAAAAACATTCATTTATGACCAAAGAAGGCCAAGCAGTAATTATTTCAGTGAATCGAGTCGAAGAATCACATGCCGTCCATGCACCTTGCTTACTCTACGTAAACCGTTAAAAATATCTATATAGGACTACTATGAGTGTAATAATTGTTTAGCTTGAAAAGTTCAACAAAAACGTTCGCGACGGAATATATCTGTATTTAATACATCCCCCACTTTAAGGGTTTTTACGTTTTCATTTCGTCCAACAATCTCCATTCGGTACACATTTAAATAACTAGCTTCGGAGCAAGCTTACGAGTTAGCGAGTGAGCCTATTACCCCAGCTTCGGCGAGTCGTGTCGAGTTAAGACTTCAGAGAAGAGTAGCCTGTATGTGTTTGGAGTTTCGCTGTTCACCTCGACTTTTCTGAATTGCGTCAGAGACCTGCCGTCCGTACGTCTTTTAAGATTACGCTGAGTAAACCGTTAAAGATACCGGGCTAAGCCGGGACGGGTTGCTAGTATAAAATATCAAGTAGTACGATATTAAAGGGTAAGCCTCCGTGGCTTAGGCGGCAGCACGCTGGCCTCTCACCGCTGGGTCGGTGGTTCAAATCCCGGTCACTCCAAGTGAGATCTGTGCTGGACAAAACGGAGGCAGACAGGGTTTTCTCCGGGTACTCCGGTTTTCCCTGTCAAAATTTCATTCCAGCAACATTCACCACTATCATTTCGTTTCATCTGTCATTCATTTCATCATTTCCCCAGAGGAGTGCGTCAGGCCTCGGCAGCCGGCACAGTTCATATCCTCGCCGCTAGATGGGGGCTTCATTCATTCCATTCCTGACCCGGTCGGAGACTGGAAGCAGGCTGTGGATTTCATTTCACGATGTAAAAGGGTTTATTTATTTCTAATCATTATAACAATGTACAAATGTTAGGTGTTGGTAGATTCATATAACAAGGAAGTGTGATGTAAAAGGGGGAAGCCAACCCCCCTCCCTCGTCTTCTCAATAAAATCGCACCTGGCTGGAGGCACCATTGAAGCAACCCACATCACACAAGTTATGATCACGTTTGGTTTACTATACTTCCTTCTAGCAGGAGCTGGGGGAAGGGGATGGGAGAGTCCCCTTGTTTCACCACTCAAGGTTCTAACATCTTGTATGCAAACATTTGAAGAGCTGGATATACCAGTACACATTGTCCTACTCCACAATACCGCACTTCATCTAAATAAATACTAGTGGTTACAGGATCTAGCTGTGGGCGAAGCTAGATCCTAGCACCAGTTAAGTTGTCCCCATTCCATGCGGCTCTTGACACGACAGAGCGCAGCGCGGTGACTTCAAAGGGTCTCGGTGTTTACATAATAGTGGTCCAGGCAAGTACGGAGCCCCCCTCCCCCCATTCCCCCCAGCTAGCGGGAAACAATATGAGGCTGGCACTTCAAAGGGCCGTGCCGCCAGCTGCTGCTCGGGCCACTAATGATCGCGAGCCAGGGGTTGGGAGGCCTGCCTCTCGTAAATCATGATAATTGCGTCGCGCTACAATGATTGATCTCCGCTAGATTAGTTTCCCCTCCTTAAGACTTACTTGCAGAATGAAGATTAATAAAATGCTCGGTACAGATCTCTTCAACGTAATGATGCTCCAACTGTCCTGGTCATATTGCCGACTTCCTTTGATAACTTCAAGGACGAATTGGAATGTTACGAGACATGGCTTTAGAAATTGTACTTTTCAAGGGCGGCAAATTTTATAGCACCCTAGTCATTCGCAGACGGTTCGTGGAAGATCTCATATACCACACTCCGTGTTCACAAGACCAAATTAATGCTCTGCCTCATGTCATCCACATAGAAGTCATGTTTCTGGGGGTAGATGGCAGAGTAAACCGACCATTGAGTTTGGTGGATGGATCAGATCGCCTTTTTGGATCCATATCAAATTTAGCGGAGGTCTCATTATTATTATTAGCCTATTATTGTTACCTTGGTTCGGCTTGCGAATCTGCCAAGGAATTTGATTCGAAACTGAGGACTGTAATAGTGTACACTCAGCCTCGTGAGGACTATTGTGGGTTTGACATCCACTACAGCCATTATAGCAGTGGTCTTCCGTGGTCTCACGTCTTCAACTCTGTGCAATTGGCGGGATGTTCCCTTCTAATAGACCACGGCCGTCCAGTTTCATGCTTGATGCTTGGTGAGGCTGGGGCCTGGAAAAGCATCCAACCATTAGCCACAATGAAACTCATTTCACCTCATCCACGACCCCGTAGGAACAGAATATGGGGTTAAAATACACGGTGAATTTATTGAGCGATCGGAAGATACAGGTGTCTTTACTGTGTGTTGAGGTTTAATGAGCGATCGGTAGATACAGATGTCTTCAACGGTGTGTTGAGGTTGTACTGAGTGATCAGTAGATACAGGTGTCTTCAACTGTGTGTTGAGGTTATATTGAGCGATCGGTAGATACAGGTGTCTTTAACTGTGTGTTGAGGTTTTACTGAGCGATCGGTAGATACAGGTGTCTTCAACTGTTTGTTGAGGTTTAATGAGCGATCGGTAGATACAGGTGTCTTCAACTTTGTGTTGAGGTTTTACTGAGCGATTGGTAGATACAGGTGTCTTCAACTGTGTGTTGTGGTGTAGTGAGCGATCGGCAGATACAGATGTCTTCAACTGTGTGTTGAGGTTTTATTAAGCGATCGGTAGATACAGGTGTCTTTAACTGTGTGTTGAGGTTTTACTGAGCGATCGGTAGATACAGGTGTCTTCAACTGTGTGTTGAGGTTTTACTGAGCGATCGGTAGATATAGGTGTCTTCAACTGTGTGTTGTGGTTTAATGAGCGATCGGTAGACTGAGCGATTGGTAGATACAGGTGTCTTCAACTGTGTGTTGAGGTTTTACTGAGCGATCGGTAGATACAGGTGTCATCAACTGTTTGTTGTGGTTTAATGAGCGATCGGTAGATACAGGTGGCTTAACTGTGTGTTGAGGTTTTACTGAGCGATCGGTAGATACAGGTGTCTTCAACTGTGTGTTGAGGTTTTACTGAGAGATCGATATGTACAGGTGTCTTCAACTGTGTGTTGTGGTTTTATTGAGCGATCGGTAGATACAGGTGTCTTCAACTGTGTGTTGAGGTTTAATGATCGATCGGTAGATACAGGTGTCTTCAACTGTGTGTTGAGGTTTTACTGAGCGATCGGTAGATACAGGTGTCTTTAACTGTGTGTTGAGGTTTTACTGAGCGATCGGTAGATACAGGTGTCTTCAACTGTTTGTTGAGGTTTAATGAGCGATCGGTAGATACAGGTGTCTTCGACTTTGTGTTGAGGTTTTACTGAGCGATCGGTAGATACAGGTGTCTTCAACTGTGTGTTGTGGTGTAATGAGCGATCGGCAGATACAGATGTCTTCAACTGTGTGTTGAGGTTTTATGAAGCGATCGGTAGATACAGGTGTCTTCAACTGTGTGTTGAGGTTTTACTGAGCGATCGGTAAATACAGGTGTCTTCAACTGTGTGTTGAGGTTTTACTGAGCGATCGGTAGATATAGGTGTCTTCAACTGTGTGTTGTGGTTTAATGAGCGATCGGTAGACTGAGCGATCGGTAGATACAGGTGTCTTCAACTGTGTGTTGAGGTTTTACTGAGCGATCGGTAGATACAGGTGTCTTCAACTGTGTGTTGTGGTTCAATGAGCGATCGGTAGATACAGGTGTCTTCAACTGTGTGTTGAGGTTTTACTGAGCGATCGGTAGATACAGGTGTCTTCAACTGTGTGATGAGGTTTTATTGAGCGATCGGTAGATACAGGTGTCTTCAACTGTGTGTTGAGGTTTAATGATCGATCGGTAGATACAGGTGTCTTCAACTGTGTGTTGAGGTTTTACTGAGCGATCGGCAGATACAGGTGTCTTGAACTGTGTGTTGAGGTTTTATTGAGCGATCGGTAGATACAGATGGTTGGTTGGTTCTTAAGTTTAGGGGCTGCGACAACGCGGTCATGTAGCTCCATGTACTTTGGGTGTGTGTAGAATCTGTCTGATAACCGGTGTTAATTGTGATGACTGTATTAGTGTGTGTTATCTGTTTTTAAATTTAATTACTGCAACTTAGAATTTTTCAAATAGTTCCTACTTTTGCCGTCAAGCGCCACCGTCAATGATTACTAGACCAAGTTCAGAACTTAGCTACTAGACACCACCGCAGTCGGCTCTTGGCAACGAACATAGAAACCTAAGAGCGTTGTTTACATTCTTAATCTATCCAATTTAGCTTCACACAGGTGCAATTAGTGGAAGGTTCTTTAATATGCCATAAATCTATGACATGGGACCGCCGGCTTTACTTCCCCTCCGAAGGAAGGCATACTGAGAGATTTTAACGCTCTTAAAAAATCCGACGGCTTCGGCCGGGTTTGAACCCGCTATCTTCGGCACAGAAGCTCAGCATGCTACCGACTACGCCACCGAAGCCGTCTAGATACACATGTCTTCAACTGTGTGTTGGGGTTTTATTGAGCGATCGGTAGATACATGTGTCTTCAACTGTGTGTTGAGGTTTTATTGAGCGATCGGTAGATACAGTATATATGTCATCAACGATTTGTTGAGGTGTTATTGAGCGATCGGTAGATACAGATGTCTTCAAGTATGTGTTGAGGTTTTATTGAGCGATCGGTAGATACAGATGTCTTCAACGGCGTGTTGAGGTTTTATTGAGTGGACGGTAGATGCAGATGTCTTCAACAGTATGTTGAGGTTTAATTGAGGGATCGATGGATACAGTTGTCTTCAACGGTGTGTTGAGATTTTATTGAGCGATCGGTATATACAGGTGTGTTCAACAGTGTTTTGAGATTTTATTGAGCGATCGGTAAATACAGGTGTCTTCAATGATGTGTACCAATAACTTTGGTAGTCTACAATGCAGCCGAAATAAATCAGAAACCTCTATGGACATCAAATTGGCAGGTGAAAAGCTGAAGGAAGTAGGACACTTCTGTTACTTAGGAAGCAAAATAACCAGTGATGGACGAAGCAAAGAGGATATATAAGTAGGTTGGCTAAGGCAAGGAAAGCATTTCTACAAAAAAGGAATCTGTTGACATCGAATATAGATTTAGGTATTAGGAAGTCATATTTGAAAGCCTTTGTCTGGAGCGTGGCGCTCTATGGAAGTGAAACTTGGACTATTGGTGCAGCAGAAAAGAGGAGAATTGAAGCATTTGAAATGTGGTGTTACAGGAGAATGATGAAGATCAGATGGGTCGATAGGGTTACAAACGAAGAGGTATTAAGACGAGTGGGTGAGGAGAGATGTTTCTGGCGACTGCTACTGAAGAGAAGAGATAGGTTAGTAGGACACATACTAAGACACCCAGGAATAGCAAGCTTAGTTATGGAAGGAAGGGTCGAGGACAAGAACTGTAGGGGTAGACCAAGGTTAGAATATGTTAAACAGATTGCATCGGATGTAGGGTGTGGTAGCTATGTAGAGATGAAACGATTAGCTCAGGACAGGGAGGCATGGATAGCTGCATCAAACCAGTCAAAAGACTGAACACTCAAACAACAACAACATAATGTAGGCCTAGTATGGAAAGAAATTGGGGCCGGAATACTGAAGGTTCCAGTTCGCACAAGACTTTTTAACCGTCTGGTTATCATCTAGATGGTTTGTACTTCGTCTCATTTGGTATTCAAACTGACGTAAAAATGGCATGTCTTGAATGTATCCCACAGCGCGCCTTACCGATACAGTGCTGTTGAAACGCCCGCAGTAGCCGCCCCAGTGACCAATCAGTAGTTCAGTTTGAAATAGCATGAAGCCGAAAATCCGAAGGTCACGGTTTCAAGTCCTGGCCACACCAATGTTTTCATTTGGCCTCAATGACGCACTAGAAATTCACGAAAGGTCAAGGGACGAGCCAGGGAGCACGTTTTACATATTTGAGTCTACTTGTATCATTCATAACGTGGAAGAACAGATTTTGGAATAAGTCTTTGACGATGAGAGACCCCCAGGGGCTCACATTTTAACTTTATGATTAACTGATTGAACCTTGTACTTCATGTAGGCTATAACACGACCTAATTTGACCTCAATTTGTATTCTGCAATAAGGTTCTTCTCCTTATTCACATTCCTAACCTGGGCAATACCGGGGTGAAATGTTATATTATTTCATTAAATTAATGAAGAAATCACTGTGATGTTGTAGAATAAACATCTCAATGATTTGACAATGCAAGTGAACTGAACTCTTCACTAAGCGCCCCAGACCCAGAATCTAGGATGCAATGGAATGTGCTGTCCGCCGTGATTAGTTTCGCATCTGGTCGTGTAAATAAAACTAAATATTATGAGGTTATTCATCTTCTGGACGTAGGTAGTGATTAACGTCTCATTTTTACGAAACAAAACGTTTTTATTTATTTACTAGCAGAAGTACCCGTTCTTCGAACGGTGTTATATATTAACACCAGACATTATCAATTGAGCTACTGTTGCAATGGTTAGCGGTTTGTCATTCCTTCATAAGTTTATCAGAACGAAGTTAGTTTTCTGGGAATATCACACACACTGTTAATTTAAGGGCCTTAAAATGTGGTTTTCGGAGACCCCTTATAGACTCGCGAATTTTGTGTCTCACAATGAGAAGCGCAACATATGCTTTGATCGTCCTTCTAGGATAATTTTTATATTTCGCCTATTTTAGCATGTATTTTGAGAAGTTTTTCCCTATATCCACCCTTCTACTGTATGAAAAGTACGGTGAGGAGTTTTATAAATTATTGGTGTATTGACTCATGTTTACCATACCTAATTTTACGATGCACCAAGCATACGAACACGATTTATAGGCGTACATAAAGATACACAGAGAGACAGACAGATAATTCTATTCTCTACAACATATCACCCAGATATCCAAATATGGGTATATCTACCATACGTATCAAACAAAATCATCCTTACGATGAACCCGTATGTCGACAAAAAAAAATATTAGTTAAAATGTGCTCTCAAACTAAATTCACCTAACGTGTACTTCCTGACGTGAAATAGATTTGAAAGCCTTGTAGACGAAACGCAATACAACTCACATAAAAAATGACCTTCTAGGTTGTGTTAGGTCCCCATACACAGGAAGACCTCTTTCATAAATTATAAAGGATTGTGGTGCATGAACATTCAGGTTCTTTAGCCTCAAATGGCCCGAATTCCTAAAAGTCGCAATAAATGCTGATTCAATTCAGGAATTTTTCAAAATAATGTTGCTGTTTGTAGATATAATAGACTTTCTGTACTATATGTCGAACGTGAAATTGCATGAAAAAATTCTAGGTTACCCCTTGACCCCCTTAATTGCATTGACGAATTATACAGCCTACGTTGGTTCCGTGATAACGTATTGCTATTTGCAAGCTTTCACAGAAATGTAATAAATGGAGTAGCCTAATAATAATATCGTATGGCCTCGGATGCCGGGTGCAAGCTTCGTAATTTGACACCCAGAGGGTAGCTTGCATTTCGAAATTTCGTTGTTCCTTGAATCATTATGAAAGTCAAGGAGGGTAGATATCTAAGCTCCTTGAACACTATAGCGCTTTCTAGTAGACAAATGAGGAACTTTGTGTTGGCGGAAACTCCTGAGGTTAATTTTGCCATTATGAACACGGCCTACTGAATTCAAAAGGGTTCTTTGACATTCCAACATCGTATGACATGCGAGTCGTATTTTTGCCGCCTTTCAAAAATCACGTACAGGCCGGACGTTTGTTTTAGACGATTGTCCTTGACCTTGAAGCTTGCGGGTGAGACTGTACACAGTCACTCTCTCACCCTATCACTTCACATTTCTCACCACCGATCTGATGTAATGGAATTCCAGACTTGACCAGACAGTACAGTCCACGTCGAAGTATTGTGTAACACGGAAATACACGTTACGTAGTTACGAACATAACGCCATTATATTTGCCAGTGACTATACTTCAGCAATAGTGTGAAACAGCTTTATCAATCATCGGAGCGCTTGGGGCAGCTGATAACAACACAGGTACTGTAGTAACTCGCCTCCAGACTTCCATTAAGATTTTTCACTCGTCTAAAACAAACGTCCGGCCTGTACCACGGCCAGGAGTGAACCTGCAATCTTGGGGTTAGTAGACCGACACGCTATCCACTCACCCACCGTGGCAAGGTAAAAATGGAGTGACATTGCTTCTTACAGAAATATATGGATAGTTGGATGCCACCCCTTGAGATAATGTTGTCATGGTTACCGATTTCCTTTCCTTCATTAGTTTGTTAAATTAAATTAAATTAGTTTTCTGGGAATATTTTGGATACTGTTGGTTTTAGAGCCTTATAATGTAGTTTTCGAGGCCCCCAAGTTTTGTTTCTGGCACCGAGGGGCTTTGTCTCCTAGTTGTACGCCATAATATAATACTAATAAAAATAATATAATATAGGGATAGGAATATAATAGACCTGCCGTACCACACCCGCAGATTTAAATCGCGTGAAAAAATTCGAATGTACCCCTTGACCCCCTTAAGCGCATTATACGTATTGATGAATTTTACAGCTTAATTTGGTTCCGTGATAACCTTCTAGCCGTTTGCAAACTTTCACACCAATGTAATTAATGGAATTGCATTGCGTCTTACAGCAATAGATGGACCTCTAAGAATCTGTTGCCATGGTTACCGGCATGTATTCGTTCATTAGTTCATTAAATGAAATTAGTTTTCTGGGAATATCTCCAAAATGGTTGGTTTTAGGGCCTTAAAATGCGGATTTCAGGGACCCTTTAGGGCCCCCGAGTTTTGTCTCTCACATTGAGGGGCTGAAAATGACATTTGTCTCGTTCTTCTACTCCTATTCCAGCATGTATTTTAAGGGGGTAGGCCCTCTTTTACGAGGGATACGGAGAAGAGTTACATCAAAGATTAGTGTCGTGCCTCTGATGGATATCTGTACCAAATTTTACGTTGATACACCCAGCCGTTCTCGAGTTATAAGGGAACAAAGTTGTCCACAGACAAACAGACAGACAGACCAAAAATTATTTTCGCGTGCATCCATAATAATACAGTCTGAAACGCGTAAATAACTCAAATTTCCGTAGAAATTGCGAAAAAAACATACAAACTTTCATTTTTATGTATGTAGAGATATATTGCACCGCTCGGTGTTGACCGTGTTTTATTGCACACATTGAGGTTTTACCGTTGGAGAAACACGAAAAGTGATAAGGAACTTTTGGATAGAAAATTAAATGATAAATCTGGTGTATGCATCAAAAGTTTGCTATTTCTTAGCGTTCTCTTTGTTTTTGAAATGGAAATATGAAATTTTGAAACCAAAGGGTGTAGTGACGTCACATATGTGGGTTTTACTCGCTAACCGTTGGAGATACACGAAAAGTGATAAGGACCTTTCGGATAGGAAATTAAATTTTGAAGCTCATATGTGCCATCAAAAGTCTGCTATTTCTTAGCGTTCTCTTTTTATTTGATATGGAAATACGGCATTTTGAAACCAAAGGGTGTAGTGACGTCACTAAAATGGTCGCCATTTTTTTAATAGTGCAAAATATCGAAATTAAAAGTATCCTATATGTAAACATGGTAAATCAGCTACATCCATGCAAAATTTCATTTAAATCGGACCAGTGGTTCTTGCGTTATTGAGTAACAGACAGACTGACAGACACACACCATCTCATTTTTAGCCTACTTTCGATTTTTGCAAAAAATGAAAGTAGACTTATGAGATCAACACAGGGCGAAAAAAGTGTGTCTGTCTGTGTGTGTGTATGTGTGTGTGTGAGTCTGTGTGTGTGTGTGTGTATGTGTGTTTGTGAGTCTGTGTGTGTGTGAGTGTGTGTACTCTGAATGTCTGTCCCCCCCTATCAAT
This sequence comes from Meconema thalassinum, assembly GCA_946902985.2. Lineage (NCBI taxonomy): Eukaryota > Metazoa > Arthropoda > Insecta > Orthoptera > Tettigoniidae > Meconema > Meconema thalassinum. The sequence goes on from OX336391.1 coordinate 478,594,029, forward strand.
TCGAACACGGTGAATGCGAATTGAACGAAATTTGGTACAAAGGTAGCACTAGCAAAGGACACCTCAGTGTCATGTTTTATATCGCCGCCATCTTTACTAAAACTGAATGGCGGCCACTCAAACGTTCAAAACGTAAAATCAAATAACGACTAACCAAATCATCCGATCTCTACCAAATTTGGTAACAACATACCTTCGTATAGGATGCGTCTTGTGACCAAACTACAAGGTCGTCCGCCATACCATTTCAGGATGGCGGCCATGCGAATTATGCAAACTTTATAATCCATATCATGGGAGCCACCAGTTCCGATTATCGAGCCGAGAATCGTTTTAACTGTTCTAAAGGAAGAGGCACGTTCGAAATTAAAAGTTTATTTTGTAATACTATAGTGCAGACGTGATTTTAAAAAGCTGAGCTGATTCAGTAATAAGACAAGATGGCAGCGGATATCTTGTGCCTGACTTATATTTCACTAATTTGAGTATTGCATGCAATATAGCGTACTGATACAAAATAAATAAACTTTGTATGAAATGCTTGATATATAAATAATATACCCCAGTTATGAAATCGTTTAGTATAAATCATTATTTGCTAACAAGTTCTATGTAAGTCATTTTTTATAAAACGATATTCGTTGACACAATTAGCTCAGTGGTAGAGCGTTAGCCTATCGCTCAAATGCCTATGGTTCAAACCCGATCAGAGCTAGGTCTTTTGCTTGAAATGTTATATGTTTATTGTTTTGTGATGACTCAGATGTTTTAAAATTAAGCGTTATATTGTGCATATTATGGTGTAAAATATATATTTAATTAAAACATAATTCGCCAGCAGATTTACTCGAGACATCTAGCTGCCAAAAAGGTAACTGCACGTCGACCTACTTATTAACTTCCAGATTTTATTGAAAAGTTTCTTCTTTTGGCCGCTAGAATGCACTCGCTCTGTTAGGATTATATTGTTCGATATTTCACCACTAGATGTCACGACTAGTCTACGTGGGGCTCCATTGATTACTATACCTTTGGCATTCTATGCGCATCGAATTTGAAGAATGACAAGATGATACTACGATACATTTTTACTTTTTATTTTAAAGGGTTTGTAACAGCCAATTTTGCGTTACTTGAAAATGTTATTTGAAGTAAAGAACAAAACGATTTCACATAGTAACTTAATTCAAGCTGTTGGTGTTAGTTCAGGTTATTAATTACTACTTTTATTTCAGGCAAATAGCAATCGAAAATATCCACATAGTTTGTATACACACGTCTCTGTAGGGTCATGGAAAGATTTGTTAATTCAATTAGGGTTGTGAAAGCCATGCACAACCAGACGTGTAAAGACATGCCTCAACTCAAAGTTGGATGTTGCCCACGGCAGGTCGTATATGTAATAATAATAATAATAATAATAATAATAATAATAATAATAATAATAATAATAATAATGTTATTGGTTTTACATCCCTTTTAACTACTGCTGCTTTTAGAGACACCGGGGTGCCGGAATTTTGGCCCGAAGGGGATCTTTAACGCGCCAGTAAATGTACTGACACGGCTCCCTCGCATTTGTGCACCCTCAAATGCCAGCTGGCTGCGCCAGGATACGAACCTGCAACCTAGGGCCCAGCAAGCGAGAACGTTACCGCTGAGCCACGCAGCCAGTCCGGTCGATTATGTCTCCAGATCCATAACATTCTTGATATACTTCTTATCTTTCTTTCTTTCTTTCTTTCTTTCTTTCTTTCTTTCTTCAATGATGGTAGCAGTTTTTATCTAGGTTGTGGCGTTTGGTAGAGGTAAATCGTTTCTAAGGTCTTCAACAAAGAATAGTTCTATTATACTCTTTGATAATAACAACGAGTTATAACTATACTCATACATTTAGGAGAAAGTAGGCTATATGTTCTTTACTGAACATCTTGTTATATATTAGTATGATTTATTTTCGTTTTCGTAACAGTTTTTCCCCGAAGTTCGACTTTATGACAGGTTATTCATCTCCACCCTACGGTGAGATTACCGATTGTTTTCACGAGCCCGGGGACACGTTTTATCTCTTCAATCTACTTTTGTCATTTAAATAATTGGAAAAACAAATTTTGAAACCAGTCAGATGACGATGAGAGACCCCCTCTGGGGTTCACAACTATGAGATCTGGGATTGTGGCTGAGTCCGGCGTTACTTCCAGTTACTTAGACTATGCCGGACTTCTCTCATTCGGCTTTTTGTCGACTTTCCTTGGTCAACTCTTGTTCTCTTCTGACCTTGACGGTGTTGGGATTCTCGAGGCCTAGGGAATCTTTCATTTTCTGCCGTAATTGGCCCTTGCCTTTTCCTTTCCTGATACCCTTATTATTCGAGGGATCAGACCTCTTTCTTTATTTTCATCTTACTTCCTGTCTTCTGTAAGAAGCCATAAAGGAGGCTCTACCACGCATGGCTCACCTTAGATGGCGCTACAACCACAAGGGCTCACGACTCGTGGTCTTGGCAGTTCGTGATTCTGAGGGATTCTTGAGCTAGATACGGATTTTTCCCTTTTACCAATGACTTTCCCCCTTTCCTACCGGCCTTTCATGGCTCTACTCTTTTCCAAGTTCTTCCATCCTTATCCTTCGCGAATCAAGAGCATTTCTTTCCCCTGTCTTTTATCTCCATTATTCCATTTCATTTGCCCTTTTCTTCCTCTTAGTTGATCGTCAGTAGTAAGACTTTATTTGTTGTTTCATTTGACAAGATTGGAATTCATGGTCATTTAGCAGCGAGTACTTAAGTGTGTAGAATTTGTCTGATAGCCTGTGTAATTGTATTGCCTGTAGTAGTGCGTATATTTGCAATTCAGGTGAGGATTGAGAAGGAAAAGGAAGATTGTTGTTTACCGTGACCGTTAATCACATGATCATGAGTCACGAGATCTCTTTTATTTCACTTCGAAAATCTCACATTTTTATATTGACCGGGAATCGAACCCAGTCTACCTTGGTGAGAGGCAAACAGCTTGACTGCTGCGCCGTGGAGTAGAAGTGGAAACCACGGGCAGTAGTTAGTGGTTCGGCCTGTATTTAGTTCTAGTTTTTATTTCATTTTCATTATCAATCTAATCATTGGGGGAAGATAACCAGATATTTCACCACCTCCACCACCACCACCACCACCACCACCACCACGATGTGGGTGTGTCTGTCAGTCTATGTGTAAGTCCTCCACCTTGTGATTTTTAAATGGCTGCTACAATGTTTAATCAAGTTGCTATTTCAAAGCCTATCTTGGCTCAGTCATATAACGTGACCACCTCATGATGTAGGCATAGTGGCTAGCATTCTTGGCTGTCACCCCAGTGGCTCGCGTTCAATTCCCGGTATTTCAAGAAATATAATTCTGGCCTGAGGCCTGGAACGGGATTCACACAGCCTCGTGAGGCAAAACTGAGAAGAGTTGGGTTCGATTCCCTCCTCAGTCATCTTGGAATTGGTTTTCCGTGGTTTCACCACTATTACTGAAACCATTCTATGGATACGGGTGGTGTTTTTTTTTCAAAAGCGATAAAGCGTGAAATGCTCAGGCTTGTACTCCACTTTTCACGTGCTGTAACTCACTTTTCAATGTGTTTTAAGAAGAAGATTTTTTTTTTTTTACCGTATTCAAAATGTGAAAATTATACCAAAATGCCACATTTATGCAAAATCCAAGAATTTTTCAAATAGTATAGGCTACAATTTATTAATTCTATATTTTCTTATGAACACTTCAAGTGAGGATGGCATATTGGCTTTAACGGCCAGTGAATTAAATCTCAGCAATTTTTCTAGGTTGTGCCGTGTCTTGTGTGGGGTTTCGCCTAGGACACCAAGCTGGCTCATCAGCGGGCTCTTGGTATCACCACCCGGACCCCCACTGGAGTAGCGAACTGCGCACTACCTCCCATTTTATGAAGCGCACCTGCGCCTCTTCACTGCAAGAATTAAAAGCTAGAAAGATTGCTGAGTTTTAATTCACTGGCCGTGAAAGCCAATATACCATATTTTTGGAAGCCTTCATAGGGAGGTTAAGGCTGCTCAAGCTTTTAGTTCTCGCAGTGAAATGTTTATGACGGCTTGGCCACCGGTTTGGAGTGCGGAAAGTAATCGCTTCTGCACCTTGTTGTCCACCTGCCACTATCATCCCTTCGCGTAGGTCAAGTCAACAAGTGCTAAGACCGAAAATGTCTATAGAACAACTCTAAGATTTCATTCAAATGTTAATGGTTCATGAACTTGCATACACTTACCCACTGTGGAGGATATTGAAACAAGAATTGAGTTGATTTTGGTGCATTTTCTCTATATTATTCTGTTTTTTAACAGTGTACATTTCTATTTTTTTCTGTGTAGACCTAATGCTTTAGCCTGTAACATTTATGTTACTTTAACCTAATTAATTAAAAATGAATTCACAATTCACAGGACGTCAGATATTTTTATCTCACTATTAACCTCTTCCAAATGTGATTTTAGTATCACATTAATGCCATTTCAAAATACATTACTTATTTGTCAGATTAAACCCAATTATATGAGTTTTTCCAAAATGCTATAAAATGCTAAATTGCAAATGAAAAAATCTACAAAATATTCAATGTACAAAGCAAAATGCCAAATTTCTGATTTCGAAATGCTAAATATCCATGAATTATTATTATTATTGTAAAGTATGTAGACGACGCATAGTTTAAATCGTGTGAAATAATGTTAACTGTTGATTCAGTAATACTTGTGTCTTCTTGCCCAGCCTTGAAATTGTGAGTTGGTAATTTATAGATTTTAATATTTTATACATTCAAGGTGGCGGTTGGCCGTAATCTTTAATATGATAGACTTGTGTGGTTTGCATGTGAGGCCTTTTATACAAGACTCCTCTTTCTCTAAATTTTGTGGTCCTTGCTCAACTACTGTATGTCCTGTTATATTGATTTTAAAGTTTTATAGGGCGAATGGCAGCCATCTGAAATGTGTTAAATTGTGTCTTCAACAGAGTGAAGCTCTTCAACCTTCTACATTCTTGTGAAGTTTCGAAATTCCAACTTAATTAGATGGTGAAGTATTGTTTACATTTTATACATTCCAGATGGCGTATGCACGGGATATTCAAAAAGACGGGTACATTGTAAAGTTACATTTTCTTGATTGTTGTATAAATGTGTGAAATTTCCTATCACTACGGTGAATGGGTTCGGTACGACGGAGGCATTTCGTAGTCATGACACACTTCCAATTCATGAAAACTGTGCAGGCATTCAAGGATTAAGGCATGAGGGGAGAGGCTGCACACAGAGAGACGGACAGAAAATAAGGCTCTGACTGATAAAGATACTTTCACATCATGTTTTCAATGTGTTAAAAAGTAGACCAAACATGTAAGGAAATTATGATCAATACCCTTTATTTCTACAGCTATTCAAGCTGTAACTTGGAAAGT